>CAMZMU010000080.1:7007890-7723301 GCA_947311845.1 Poa pratensis | reverse complement strand
GCGTCATCCACAATAACTTCGTCGCCTCCGCCGGTGGAAGGCGGAGGACTCGGCGCTCTCGTGGTCGGCTCCGCGACATGCGCGGCAGGCTCCGCCCGTTGGGAGTCGCTCCCCAGCGCGTCCTCCATGTCACTGAGGGACGCGTCCTCAGCCCTGCGACACTCGCACGGGTCAAACTCAAGATAGCGTTTCCAGTGGAACTTTGGATGAGGATCACAGCAGACCTGTCACCCGCAGGTGGAAGAGTTGAGGTCCGAACTCCTCGGAAGCGAGGCGGCAGGCGGCGAGTCGGCGCGAGCCCTCGCGGGGATTCCCGCAGGGCCTTCTGCCTCCTCTCCAACGACAGCCCCACCGATCGCTCCGGGCGGCGGCGTCGGTTCGCCGACTTGGAGCGCTTGGAGTTGGGCCCGGCGTCCTCAGCCGCAGGCCTACGCCTCCGCCGGATGCGGAGCGGCTGATCATCTTCATCATCTTCTTCAGCAGGCGCCGGTTTTTTGGACCCGGCGCGTTCTTCTCTTCCTTCTTCTCCTTCCTCCTCATCCTCAGACAGGATGGGGATCGGTTGGCGGAGAGAAGGCGGCTTCGTTGCCCATGGTGGCGCTGTCGGCCTCGTCGTCAGAGTCGCGCTCGACGACGTCGTTGGGGCCGGCAAGCACCGTGGGAGCGTCTCCGCGGATCGGAGCAACCCAACAAGCGATCGAAACTCCTGGACTCGACAAAGCAGGAGGATCGATATAAAAAGACCAAGAAAAGGAAAGTGTTTCGAATCGTCAAGCAAAGGGACTCACCTCTGGACCGGATGCTTGGCGGAGTAGGCCTCCAGGCCACCCACGATCCACTCGGGGCCGGATGGACCGTGACACGCTTCATCCGCAGCGTGAATTGCTCTACCGACTCGAACAATGTCGGGTCATGGCGCTGCGGGTCCTTCGTCCCCCTGTACTCGCAGATCAGCGAGGGCCGGTGCTGCAGAGGTGCGATCTTCCTCTTCACCCAAGTGGCGATGAGTTCAGACCCGTCAGCCCTCCGTTCTTCAGCTCCTGAAGCCGCGCCATCAGCCGGCGCACCATGGGCAAGTCGGCGTCGCGCGACAGCTCCTGGAGATTGCGAGGTCGGCTCGGCGATGGCGAGAAGCAGGGGATCCCGATCTCGCCGTCAGGCGCCGGCTCCCGCATGTAGAAGCCCGACTTCCTCCAATACACTTTGGAGGGGAGGCCGAGGTCCAGGTAGTCGACGTCGCCGCGGAGCTGGAAGTTGAGGCCGCCGCAGGACGCCATGTCGCCACCCTTCCCCAGTTTGCCGTGGAAGATCCACAGCCACAGCGGGAAGAACGGGGCGCACCCGAAGTAGCCCTCGCACAGGGTGACGAAGCAGGGCGAGATGGAGAATCGAGTTGGGCGTCAGGTCATGCACCTGAAGCCCGTAGAAGTCCAAGAATCGCCGGAAGAACTCCGACGTGGGGAAGCCCAGCCCGCGCTCGAGGAATGCGAGGAAGGCGACGAACTCGCCCGGCGACGGCCGCGGGCGAGGATCTGCGGAGGCGATGCGCCACCGACGACGCTCCGACGCCGCGGCAACAAGCCCTCGTTGGCGGCTTGCTCCAGCGCCTGCGCCGTCACCGACGACCTCTCCCACTTGTTCTTGGGCGCCACCATCTTGGCCGGAAAAGAGGCGGAGGAGCAAGAGTGTCCAATGCCTGCGGCGGCGATGCGGCGAAGATCTCAGGCGCGAGCTGCTCGAGAAAGTGGCGGCGAGCGCGAAGAAGAAATGGAGGATGAACTTACCAGCCGCACTCCCCTGCCGTTTTAATAGGCACGGTGAGTGGAGCCGTTACCCCAGTAGTAAATGGCGCCGCCCACGTCGTCCACGTCGCCCATTATTGCCACGTCGCACGACGCCTCGATTCCCGCGCGACGCCTCGGTTTTCCACGGGAGCGTGCCGAAAAATACGGCTCAGATTCGGCCACGTCGCTCTGTCACGACGTTGTGGATCGATGGATCGGGCGCGTGCGGGTCAAGAAGCGTCATCATTGCCACTGCTCCATCCCGAGGTGGAGGCATCGATGCGCCGTCAAGTCCATCATCAATCGACTCGGCGCCAGACGGACAAACACTACAGGACAAAAACGGTCAAAGATGCCGTGACGTTAGACGGAGAAGGCGAGGAGACAACCCGCACGAGGCGAGTCGGGATGGCAAACGTCCCGACGGGCACAAGCCGACATCAAACAAAAACTTGAGTTAGACCGGGCGTTAAAAGCCAAAATCCACCACTCCGAGCCGTAGTTTTCTTTTCTCTGTTTCAGGAGTTCGTTCAACGACACGACCCGACAATTCGCAAGACGAAGACCAAGCCGGAAACGAGTCCCTGACGAACTCGGGGGCTAATGATGGGGGGATGCCCAACCGGGTAGGCCCAGGACCCCGAGTCGGCCGTCAAGGCCGGGTGGCCCAAAGCCCACCCGGTGTACATCTTCTAGGATACCGGGTCCCCGAGGATCCTGGTATGACAGCTCGGGAAGGCGGCAGCGGATATCCGAATCAGTCTGCGATTGTGTATCCCGAAGAGTGCGCTCCACGAAGCCGCACTTGTAGGCAGGATAGCTAGCGCCGCCAGCGGAACCCGTCATTCCCTGTAAACCCTATCCGGCTCTATATAAAGCCGGCAAGGAGCAACCCTAGGGGAGAGATCTCATTTTCCATAGCCTCCGGAGCACCCGCAAGCTCTGGTGCGCACACCATTGTACACCCCATTCAGATCCAAATACATACAAGCAGGAGTAGGTCTTTACCTCATTAAGAGGGGCCGAACCTGGGTAAACACTGCGTGTGCAACCTCTCTGTGAATCCTACGTCGCCTGGCTACACACCGAGTTAAGCCACCCCGTATGGCATCTGCCGTGATTACCCACGACATTCAGCAACAATTAAAAATTGATCTTTTTTCACAGAATCATAGCACATAAAAACTGATCTATTTTCACAGTATTTGACCCACTTAAATCTACAAATTTATCAAGTCGAATATGCACAATTATAACAGACAGATATTCACAAAACATATTTACAAACACACAGAACTGTAGCTTGATACTACAGCAGGTCCCCAAAACTTAGAAACGCTTGAAATAAGACTAGTATTTCAAGCATCTAAGCTCTAACAACAAAACTATCAGCTTCCTTCCATGGAAGGGTGATCCTCTCAGCAAATTCCCCTTGACATCAGCATAACATTCAGCTCATACCTGCACAAAGATTTACTACCAGATCAGAATAATGCATAATGTTGGTCGATGTGTGTAAAAGAACATAGAACAATTTCGATCACATATAGTAGATGACAGAATAAAATTGTAGTTCCTGCTCGTAGATTAAATATTTGCAGCTAGCCAGCTAGTACTGATATAGTAACACGATAAAATCTTCCATTTCTTAAGAGTATATATAAGAGAGCACTTTCAGATATGATCAAGCAGATGCACTAAAAAGTATTGATGTTTCAGCTAATGCAGAGCACAAGTGGTGATAGGCACTACTTCCAAATTTCAACTTGCCATTGCTACCGAAGAGATGTATCTTTACGAAACCATACACATCAAACCGACTAACAGTACGAAACTGAACTCACCCATCTCATAAAATATGTCTAGAGATATATGAAACGCTTCTACAGATGGCTAGAGATTACTTTGGACTGAATATCACACTTGCAGCAAGTCACCAACGAAGATTGTTGCTAGTTTAAAGTAAGTTTTTTAGGCCAAAGCTGCCAATCCAATAGATACTATTTTCTATGCATGCCACATGCATTGATGCCATACACCATGCAACTAGAATGCTCTTGCGCTACATAACAATACGTGATACAGTTTCAAAGATATTGTATCCTGCTAGTTTCAAGGATTTCTAACTAAACCATATATACCTTACTGGCCTGCAGACTATTTCAGCAGATTTCTACCTATCTAGTACAGCAATGCAAGTGAGACGATTTCAGTAAAACAGGGAACATAAATAAGATATGCGAAAAGCCTAGCCTACACAAGTTAATCTGGCTCACATCATATCATCAGAGGGTTAGCTTGAATGGTCATTATTTTCAGCTCTACATCTTTGCTGACTACATTGATCATTTTTTTTAAAGATTTCATAAAACCAACAACTGTGATGGAAAATTCAGGACAAAACTATCCTAGCTTGCACCTGCTACTACCAGTAACTAGACACGAAAACAACATCAACAACTGCACCAGTTTATATCCTAGCAACCTCACCAGTGTACTACAGCATAAATATGTGAGACACATCACTTGCATCCCTTGTACACTAGCTGCTAGCATCATGAAGTAACACACTTTGACAGCAGCACCTGCTGATGTTACAAGATCAGATATCAATCACCTAAACCAACAGATAAAAATGAAGAAGAAACCAACAAAACCTGAAAGCATTACAAGATAGCTCCATAGACAGAAAACTGGATATAGCAATAGGGGACACAATGTGCGAAAAACAGAGAGATTAGATGCATTACAGTGTGTAACATGTATATCTCTCTCTTTCTAGGTATCTCAAGTTATTTGCAGCTGATTTAGTACTCCTAGCTAGTATATCATTTTTTTCGTTTCTACTGTTAGAGATCTCGATGGTGTTATGAGTGAGTAACTGAATAACAGTTCGATGCTGAAGATAGCCTCATTCAGGCTTGCGATGCATCTGTTTTGCAGTAGATCAATCACTAATCTATTGTATAAAACGAATAACTAAGGACAAAAATTGGTGTTCCACGGGAGGAGCAAGAACATGATAGTGCTGCCATATGCTGGGCTAATCGAGAACTCGTAATTCATCCTACACAATCATATGAAAACCCTAGACACTCCGATTGACACCTAGTACTAGATCAAGAGAGGAGGGACGAGGCGGAAGACGTACCTGAGAGAAGTCCATGATTCCACCGGAGAAGGAGAGCTGGAAGAGCTGGGCGCGGTGGTGCTGAAGGGCGGCGTCTGGATCGTCGGCGGCGGCGGGATCGAACATGGCGTCACGGGAACGAGGGAGGGAGGCGCCGGAAGCGGAGGAAGAAATCTAGGTCGGGGCAGAAGTAGGCGGTGGCGCCGGCGGAGGGGACGAGCATCTTCGTCGCCGCTGCGCCGCCAGAGCTGCGCTTGGCTCGCGACACGGCAAAACGCGAGTACCCCCTCGCGTCTTCGATCCCTCCAACCCGACGTGGTTCCACGGGTTTTTCCGGGCTCAGCCCTACCGAACCCGGCCTGCCAAACAGATTCGGGGTGTTTTCTGGTGTCTTTATTTGGACCGGGAATTTACACGGAAAGATCGGCCCATACTCGCCTGCCAAACGAGGCCTCACGAATGAGTAGAAAGAGACCGTGTACGTCTCTGATTTCGGTTTCTGTTACCACACGATCTCTTTCCAGGGCAAATCACCGTATATTCCCTTTTAAAATCGTGGAGGCTCAGTTGGGTTCTTGACTTTGTATAGGCTACGAATCAGAGTCCTTTTCTAGGTATGCGTCCGTTTGGCCGGCTCTCTATCTAGGCTTAAATGTTGAGCAGAAGGCTTTCGTCCAATGCCAAAGCAATAATTATCGTCCTCTCCTTCTAAAAAACTTGGGGTGTTACTGCTGCTACCATCGCGTCACCGATGATGCTGCTGCCGTAGTTGCCGGACGATGTGATCTCCGAAATACTCTCCTGGGTGCCGGTGAGGCCAGCGTGCAGGTTCCGATGCGTGTCCAAGGGGTGGCACGCGCTCATCTCCGGCCCGGCTTTCCTCACCACGCACAAGACCCGCTCGGAGCCATTGCTCCTTTCCATCTCCTACTCCAATTCCGACTCCTTTAGTGATTTTGATTTGGCTTTTATTAAATCATGCTGCCCAAGGGAGTTCGATGAATTTGTTTATGTTCCCTCCAATGGTGCTTCGGGTGGGCTTATTGTTATTTGGAAAAGTTCGGTTTTTTCTGGTATGGTGATGCACTGTGAACCGTTTGCTCTTTCGGTTTATTTCACCTCAAAACAGGATAACTTTTCCTGGACACTTGTTAATATCTATGGGCCTTGTTCGGGTGATCTGAGAGATGATTTTGTGAATTGGTTTTACAATCTAGCAATTCCAGATGAGGAGGACTGGTTAATTTGTGGTGATTTTAATTTCATACGTTCTCCTGAGGATCGAAACAAACCTGGTGGAGATGTCGATGACATGTTACTTTTTAATGACTTAATCAGAACCCAAAATCTGACAGAGTTACCAATAAAGGGAAGAAGCTTCACTTGGAGTAATATGCAACAGGACCCTTTATTAGAGCAGCTGGATTGGTTTTTCACATCGCTGCATTGGTCGACATCATACCCCAACACTGTTGTTAATCCACAGGGCAAGCCTACCTCTGATCATACACCGTGTGTGGTTTCTATTCAGACTTCTATCCCGGCTTGCAAGTTATTCAGATTTGAGAATTTTTGGACAGCACACACTGGTTTCCTTCAGACTGTTGCTTATAGCTGGAACAAGCCAACTCATAAGAAAAACAGTGCTGCAAACCTCAATGCAAAACTAAAGCGTTTGAGGTATGATTTGAAATTCTGGAGCAAGAATATATCTCGTTTGACGGTCTGCATTGAAAACTGTAACAAAGCTCTTCTGGAACTTGATAATTTGGAGGACAGAAGAGGCCTCACTGTACCTGAGGCCAATTTCAGAAGAATTATAAAGGACCATCTCCTGAAATTACTTGATTATCAAAAGCAGTATTGGAAAAAGAGATGCACCATAAGATGGACTAAATTTGGAGATGAAAACACCAAGTTCTTTCATGCAATGGCAACTGATAGATACAGGAGAAATTCTATTGCTCAGCTTTCTCTACCTGATGGAACTCAGGTGACCTCTCATGCTGATAAAGAGGAACTCATTTATACATCCTTCAAGGAAAGGCTTGGAACCTGTCAGAACCCTGTCATGGGTTTTGATCTTGCTGATCTTATTGAACCAATCGAAGGACTTAGCTGTCTTTCTGCTCCTTTCTCTCATGAGGAAATTGATACAGTGGTTAAGGAGATGCCAGCAGATAAAGCCCAGGACCTGATGGTTTTAATGGTCAGTTCCTAAAATCATGCTGGCACATAATTAAAGAAGATATTTATCTTCTCTGTCAGGAGTTTCATGAGGGGAAACTGAATCTGGAAAGCATTAATACAGGCTATATCACCTTGATCCCCAAAGTTGGCTCTCCTGCAACAGTAAATGATTTCAGACCGATCACTCTTTTGAATTGTTGCCTCAAGCTGATCACCAAGCTCCTGGCCAATCGCCTGCAGAAAATAGTTCTCAAAATTGTCCACAAAAATCAATATGGATTTCTGAAAGGCCGAACAATTCAAGATTGCATCGCCTGGGCCTTTGAATTTATACACCAATGTGAAACATCAAAGAAAGAGATACTGCTGCTGAAATTAGATTTTGCCAAAGCCTTTGACACCATTGATCACAGTGCTATGATAAAAATCATGAAGCAAATGGGTTTTGACTCAAAATGGCTACAATGGATAGAATCAATTTTCAGCTCTGGCATGTCCAGTGTGTTGCTTAATGGTGTCCCTGGTCGACAATTTCATTGTAAAAGAGGAGTTAGGCAGGGTGACCCTCTCTCACCTCTGATTTTTGTCCTGGCTGCGGATTTGCTCCAATCAGCTATCAATAGAGCTTTCCGTGATAACTTGCTTCAGGCTCCCTTCTCTCCTGATTTTGGAATGGATTATCCAGTGGTTCAATATGCAGATGACACCATTGTAATCATGCCTGCTTGTTCTGACCAAGTGGTGAAAATGAAGGAGATTCTTGACACTTATGCTCAGTCTACTGGACTGCACATCAATTACCACAAATCAGTCATGATTCCTATTAATACACCACAGCAACAGGCGTCTGATCTTGCAGCTATTTTTGGGTGCGTTATTGGCACAATGCCATTCACCTACCTAGGCCTTCCCCTTGGAACTACCAGACCAACTGTTTATGATCTCATGCCTTTAGTGGACAGAATTGAGAGAGCTATGTCTGCAAACTTCATGATGATGACATACAGTGGGAGAGTGACAGTGATCAACACACTACTCACATCAATAGCCACTTTCACTATGTGTGCACTAAAGGTGCATCCCAAAATTCTAGAGCACATCGATAAGATCAGAAGGCACTGCCTGTGGAACAAGAAAACAGAGGATGGAGAACATTGCAATTCTCTGATAGCATGGGATAAAGTGTGTAGACCCAAGAATAAAGGTGGTATGGGAGTATTGAATCTGAAAATTCAGAATGAAGGGCTTTTGCTTAAATACCTTCACAAATTTTATAACAAGCTGGATACCCCTTGGGTCACACTTGTTTGGAACACCTACTATGTTGATAAGGTGCCCCATTCCACTGACTTATGTGGATCTTTTTGGTGGAGAGATGTTTCTAAATTGTCACCGATTTATAGAGGTATTTCACAATGCACAATCGTGACAGGAGATACTATTCTGTTCTGGAAAGACCCTTGGAAGGATCAGCTGGCTTCTGTCTCCTATCCTAGAGCTTATTCCTTCACTCTTAATGAGGATGTCTCAGCTAAAGAATTTCTCTCAGCAGAAACACTTGGTGCTAACTTCCATTTACCTCTATCTGCCCAAGCACTCCAGGAACTGCGACAAGCACAGGATGATACTTCACATATTATTCTGGATAATTCAGCCAAGGATCAATGGGCTTATGTGTGGGGTTCTGACCAATACTCATCAAGCCAATACTACAAATTTTGCTTCAGAGAGATCATACCCCATGAGTCTTTTTCCTGGATTTGGAAAAGCAAGAGTATACCCCGAATAAAATTCTTCTGCTGGCTGCTTTTATCTGATAGGTTAAATACAAGGAATATGTTGAGAAGAAGGCACTATCATGTGGGGAACACATTTAATTGCACTATGTGCAGTGCTGGGGTTGAGGAAACGGTGGAGCATCTCTTCTTTCATTGTGACTTCAGTAAGGATTGTTGGGCCAAATTGAACTTCCCCCTCTCAAATGATGAGATAGCTCACAGATTAGACTTGATATCTTTCTCCAATAGTAATTGGACGCGGCTTATGTTTATGGATGTCTTTGCTACATCTGCTTGGAGCATCTGGAAGGAGAGAAACAACTTCTATTTCAATGGGATTACCCCTTCCATCTCCTCTTGGGCAGCCCGCTTCAAAGAGGACTTTAGACTCCTTGTCCATAGGACGAAGGAGAATAAACATAGCTTTATTAATTCTCTAACTAGCACCCTTTGACTCTTAAACTCTTGCTGTAAATATGTAAATATGTCTGCTGCCCCTTTGAGGGTTTTTTAATATAGAGGCAGTAGGGGTCTTCCCTACTGTCATAAAGTTCTAAAAAAGTGAAACCGTCCTGCAGTTGGTAGACATTGACGGCAACATACTAAGCGTGATTAAGATCCCAAATCTTTGGATGTTCCACTACGGCATCATCGATGGCCCCGTCTGCTTTACTCAAGGTATTCGTGTCCCCGGCAGGGATTTTGTAGTCAACACAATTGACCTGGCCACTGGGAATGTGATGAGGACCTCTGAAGAGTTGAACAATAGTTCGTTATGGAACTTCAGTATCGGTTGTGCCGTCCCGTCGCACACATATAAGGCAGTTGATCTCATGAGCGGATATGCTAAACAGCCTTGTAAGGTTCTTGTTAGGTTTAGCACTGATTCGGTCTAACCCATATTTCTCGATCCTTTTCCGTGGTGCCGCTCACAATGATCAATTTGAGCCTAGGGGTTAGGGACCTTTATATAGTGCTAATTCCGGTTTTATTTAAACCGTAATTCCGCAGATATTTATTTCAGAAACTCCAGGTTAACCAAACCAACCACGATCATCAGTAACCATCTAGGAGTTTCAATCTGCAATTAGTCCCACGAGCACACGTGTGCGAGTCACGTGCCGAATTTGAATAATTCAAATTCGTAGGTTTTAATCAATTCATATAGCCAACATATGAACAACCTGACTTTCCACTCTATACTGTCCCGGGTATAATACCAGCATATTCACATACACTGTATTCCAGTATAGACGTACCGGCTTCCTTAAGTATATTTCCTTAAGTACAATTTCACATCATTAGTTCCCTGTTATTTCCATGATACTTCCACATGAAGTTTAATTCCGGAGAATGTAGTGTACAAATAAAATGTTGCAAGACACAAATTCCTACATCTCCCACTTGACTGAAAACATTTTATTTCAACAAGTGAATTCCCACAAAATTAGCATGGTTATAAAATAATTCCTTCCTTCAGTGTATTCATGTTGCATATAAACTTTGTGACTTTAGCACTCATATATCACAAAGTAACAGGTTATGATGCGTTTTTCCGCGACCTTAAGTTTACGAAGAAAATTCCTTAACCATAGACCTTCCTTCAATGCTTGAGATGCATTGAAGTATTCATATTTCGTAAATAACGAGTATCTAAATCATGTTTCCTTTGTATGCCATAAAGACCTACAAAAGTAGATATTAACATATAACATAAAACAAAATTACCTTTTAGCGAGATCCTCTTTTCAAAAGTAGCGTCAATATATCCACGCGGTTGAAGGTTGAGATCGCCAAAAAATGAATAATCCACGTTTCCTTGGCATTGAGCAACAAGTCTTTTATTTGATTGCAGCTATCTTTCCAAGATTCATATTCCATTTGCTAATAATTCCAGCAAATCATTTTCCGTGCTAATCAAAAGCAACAATTATAGCGGAATGGCTAAGTTCAGGTCGCACAAATAATGTCCCACAATAATAGTGGTATGACAATTACTATTCCTTTTTCCTCACGAGTTAAAGTATAATTCCTCGCAGAGTATTGATACGTCTCCAACGTATCCATAATTTCTGCTGTTCCATGCTTATATTATACCATTTGCTACATGTTTTATATACACTTCATATCACTTTTATGCATTTTCTGGGACTAACCTATTAACAAGATGCCACAGTGCCAGTTCCCTGTTTTCTGCTGTTTTTGGTTTCAGAAAGTTACTTCTGGAAATATTCTCGGAATTGCACGAAACAAAAGGCCAAGTCCCTATTTTTCCAACACGTACACGGAGTCCGAAGGAGAGACGAAGGAGAGCCACGAGGTGGCCAAACCACAGGCGGCGCGGCAGTGGGCCCACCGCGCCGCCAGGTGGTTTGGGCCCCTCGGGGGTCCGCCGACATCGCCCCTTCGCCTATTTATTCCCCGAGACGTGAAAACCCTAAAACACCGAGCCTTTCATCCAGAACATATTCGCTGCCGCCGCCGTCGTCAACCCTAACTCGGGGGGTTTCTGAAGCTCTTCCCGGCACCCTGCCGGAGAGGGGAATCATCACCGGAGGGCTCTACATCGCCATGCCCGCCTCCGGAGTGATGCGTGAGTAGTTCATCCTTGGACTATGGGTCCATAGCAGTAGCTAGATGGTTGTCTTCTCCACTTGTGCCATCATGTTTAGATCTTGTGAGCTGCCTATCATGATCAAGATCATCTTATTGTAATGCTACATGTTGTGTTTGCTGGGATCTGACTTATATTGATACCTATGTGGAGCTGAATATTATATTATCATGTCTATGTCATTTGTGATCTTGCATGCTCTCCGTTACTTGTTGAAGCCTTGGCCAAGTGAATACTTGTGACTCCAAGAGGGGGTATTTATGCATGATAGTTGGGTTCAACCTCTATTTAACCTGGGATAGTGACAGCAAGTTCTAAGGTTGTAGATGTGTTGTTGCCACTAGGGGTAAAACAGCAATGCTTTATTCAAGGATGAATGTATTGTTTACATTACGCACATTACTTAATGCAATTGTCTGTTGCTTGCAACTTAATACTGGAAGGGGTACGGATGTTAACCGGAAAGTGGACTATTTAGGCATAGATGCATGCTGGATAGCGGTCTATGTACTTTGTCGTAATGCCCAAATGAATCTCATAGTAGACACCACAGCTCACACATGCATGTTATATGCACTTATCAATTGTCAATTGCCCAGCTGTAATTTGTTTACCCAGCATGTTAGTTATCTTATTGGAGAGACACCACTAGTGAACTGTGGACCCCGGTCCATTCTTTTACATCTGAAATACAATCTACTGCAATCATTGTTCTCTACTGTTTTATGCAAACAAACATCATCTTCCATTCGATACGTTTAACCCTTTGTTTTCAGCAAGCCGGTGAGATTGACAACCTCACTGTTAAGTTGGGGCAAAGTAATTTGATTGTGTTGTGCAGGTTCCACGTTGGCACCGGAATCCCTGGTGTTGCGCCGCACTACACTCCTTCACCAACACCTTCGAAGCAAACCTCGTTTTCCTACTGGTTCGATTAAACCTTGGTTTCATACTGAGGGAAAACTTGCTGCTGCACTCATCATACCTTCCTCTTGGGGTTCCCAACTGACGTGTGACGTACAAGCATTGTTTCTGGCTGTTGCCGGGGAGATATTCCCTCGTCAACTTAGCGCTACAACACGTTTTCTGGCGCCGTTGCCGGGGAAAACCGAATTGCTTCTGCAAGGGGAGTCTCTCACACCCAATCTCTTTACTTTGTTATTTGTCTTGCTTAGTTTATTTTTATTTAGTCTTGTTTGCTCTCTTTATCAAAAACACAAAAAAATTAGTTACTTGTTTAATTCGGTTTGATTTTGTTTTTCAAAATGAGTACTCCTGAGAACACTAAGTTGTGTGACTTCACTAGCACAAACAACAATGATTTCATATGCACTCCTATTGCTCCACCTGCTTCTACAGCAGAATTTTATGAAATTAAACCTGCTCTATTAAATCTTGTTATGAAAGAGCAATTTTCTGGTGTTAGTACTGATGATGCTGCTGCCCATCTTAATAACTTTGTTGAACTTTGTGAAATGCAAAAGTATAAGGATATGGATGGGGATATTATAAAACTGAAACTTTTTCCTTTCTCCTTGAGAGGAAGAGCTAAAGAATGGTTGCTTTCTTTGCCTAGAAATAGTATTGATTCTTGGACAAAATGCAAAGATGCTTTCATAGGGAAATATTATCCTCCTGCTAAGATTATATCCTTGAGAAGTAGCATTATGAATTTTAAACAACTTGATAATGAACATGTTGCTCAAGCTTGGGAAAGAATGAAATCTTTGGTGAAGAATTGTCCCACTCATGGACTGACTACTTGGATGATCATCCAAACCTTTTATGCAGGATTAAATTTTTCCTCAAGGAACTTATTGGATTCGCCTCTGGAGGAACCTTTATGTCCATCACTTTAGGTGCAGCAACAAAGCTACTTGATGATATGATGATCAACTATTCCGAATGGCACACCGAAAGAGCTCCTCAAGGTAAGAAGGTAAATTCTGTTGAAGAAACCTCCTCTTTGAGTGATAAGATTGATGCTATTATGTCTATGCTTGTGAATGGTAGATCTCATGTTGATCCTAATAATGTTCCTTTAGCTTCATTGGTTGCTCAAGAAGAGCATGTTGATGTAAACTTCATTAAAAACAACAACTTCAACAACAATGCTTATAGGAATAATTTTGGTAGCAACAACTATAAGCCTTATCCTTCAAATGGTTATGGCAATTCTTATGGTAATTCCTACAGCAACAATAGAAGTGTGTCCTCTGATCTTGAAGCTATGCTTAAAGAATTTATTAGCACACAAAAAGCTTTCAATAAAACTGTTGAGGAAAAGTTTGAAAAAATTGATGATCTTGCTCTAAAGTTGATAGTCTTGCTCATGATGTTGAAATTCTAAAACTGAAAGTTATGCCTAATGAAGTTAAAGATATAAGTCATTTGCTACAGCAAATGCCATCCAAGTTCGAATTGATAATAATATTAGGATGTTGGCTGAATTGCATGCTAGGTGGGAAAAAGAGGAAGAACTTGAAAAAGAGAATAGTATAGTTAGAGTTTGTACTATCACCACCACTAGTAATGCTAATGTTTTACATGCTAGTAAGCCTCCTACTATTGATGGTAATGTTATTGGTGTTGGTAATGTCTCTACTACTTCTGCAAAGCGTTTGAAATTGCCTAAAACTGCTGAAACTTTTTCTGATAAAAGTGCTGAAATTTTTCAAACTATTGGAGACAATGGTTCCACCACCATTGACAATAATGATTTTGATTTTGATGATTGTAACATCTCTGAAGTTATTATGTTCTTGCAAAAATTAGCTAGAAGTCCCAATGCTAGCACTATTAATTTGGCTTTTACAAAGCATATTACAAATGCTCTTTTGCAAGCTAGGGAGGAGAAGTTGAAACTTAAAGCTTCTATTCCTAGGAAATTAGAAGATGGTTGGGAACCCATCATTAAGGTAAAGGTGAATGATTTTGATTGCAATGCCTTGTGTGATCTTGGTGCAAGTATTTCGGTTTTGCCCAAGAAGCTTTATGATATTCTTGATTTGCCACCTTTGGAACATTGTTATTTGGATGTTTTTCTCGCTGATAATGCTATGAAGAAACCTTTGGGGCGAGTTAATGATGTTTTTATTACAGTAAACAATAACCTTGTCCCCGTTGATTTTATTGTTATGGATATTGAATGCAATGCATCTTGTCCTATTGTTTTGGGAAGACCTTTTCTTCGAACTGTTGGTGCCATCATTGATATGAAAGAAGGTAATATAAGGTACCAATTTCCTCTCAAGAAAGGTATGGAACACTTCCCTAGGAAGAGAATGAAGTTACCTTTTGACTCTATTGTTAGAGCAAGTTATGATGTTGATGCTTCTTCTCTTGACAACACTTGATTTTCACTTTCTGCGCCTAGCTGAAAGGCGTTAAAGAAAAGCGCTTATGGGAGACAACCCATCGTTTTTATTTGCTGTTATTTTTGTTTTCTTTGAGTCAAGGAGTTTTGTTACTTCTGTAGCAACTCCTTTGTATCTTTATTTTATCGCAATGTTGTGCCAAGTAAAGTTCTATATTGAAAGTTGATGCAAGATTTGGATTTCTGCGCAGTGACAGATTTTTAGCTGTCACGGATTTGAGCTTATCTCCCTGTAGAAAATTCAAAAAATTCTGAAAAAATCACGCATATTCCTGAGATATGTACGCAACTTTCATTATTTTAGGCCAGATCCATCTGAGCAACTTAAGTGCCTCGAAAAAATTCGTCATTCCAGACTGTTCTGTTTTTGACAGATTCTGCCTTTTGTTTTGCATTCGCTCTTTTACTGTGTTTGTGTGGATTTCTTTGCTCCACAAAGCATTGGTGGCTGTAGCTAATGTCCAGAAGCTTTGGGATTGATTGTATCATTACAGAATATGAGAATTTTTGATTATGCACTAACCCTCTAATGAGAACTGTCTTGAGTTTGGTGTGAAGGAAGTTTTCAAGGATCAAGCGAGAAGGGTGATATTATGTGATCAAGAAGAGTGAAAAGCCTAAGCTTGGGGATGCCCCCGTGGTTCATCCCAACCATATTCAGAGAGACTCAAGCGTCTAAGCTTGGGGATGCCCAAGGCATCCCCTTCTTCATCAACAAACTTATCAGGTCATCTCTAGTGAAACTATATTTTAATTCTTTCACATCTTATGCGCTTTACTTGGAGCGTCTGTGTGTTTTTATTTTTGTTTTTGTTTGAATAAATTCGGATCCTAGCAATCCTTGTGTGGGAGAGAGACACGCTCCGCTTTTTCATGTGAATACTCATGTTCTTCACTTATATTTGTTGAGTATTCTTAACTAGCTACTGCAGTGCTTTTAGCTCCTGTTTTTCATGCATCTCTTCGAGCTGTTAGCACTTGTTTATAAATACTCTCTTGCTGCATTATATTATCATTTGGAGAGTTTATGTTTAAATAAATTGATTGGTGTTTGTTTGGAAGAAAGAAAATGCTACATGTAGTAGTTGGTATTGGAAAAGACATATGCATTCTTGTAGATCATTGTCTTGTTTCGATTTGATGCTTTGCAATTGTTTTGAGCTCTCAAGTAGATCATATTTAAGATCTAGCACATGATTTAATCCCTGCTTCCCTCTACGAAGGGCCTATCTTTTACTTTATGTTGAGTCAGTTTACCTACTCCTTTCTATCTTAGAAGCAAACACTTGTGTCAACTTTGTGTGCATTGATTCTTACATGTTTACTTATTGCACTTGTTATATTGCTTTATGTTGACAACTATCCATGAGATATACATGTTACAAGTTGAAAGCAAATGCTGAAACTTAATCATCCTTTGTGTTGCTTCAATGCCTTTTACTTTGAATCTATTGCTTTATGAGTTACCTCTTATGCAAAACTTTTTGATGCTTGTCTTGAAAGTACTATTCATGAAAAGTTTTTGCTTATATGATTCATTGTTTACTCTTTATCTATTTGTTAGCAAACTATAGACCATTGCTTTGAGTCACTTCATTCATGACATGAGCTTTGCAATGTATTGATCAAGATTGTGTGAAAGCATGTCTCCTCAGAAATTATTTGTTGTTATCGTTTTACCTACTCGAGGACGAGTAGAACTAAGCTTGGGGATGCTTGATACGTCTCCAACGTATCCATAATTTCTGCTGTTCCATGCTTATATTATACCATTTGCTACATGTTTTATGTACACTTCATATCACTTTTATGCATTTTCTGGGACTAACCTATTAACAAGATGCCACAGTGCCAGTTCCCTGTTTTCTGCTGTTTTTGGTTTCAGAAAGTTACTTCTGGAAATATTCTCGGAATTGCACGAAACAAAAGGCCAAGTCCCTATTTTTCCAACACGTACACGGAATCCGAAGGAGAGACGAAGGAGAGCCACGAGGTGGCCAAACCACAGGCTCGCGCGGCAGTGGGCCCCACCGCGCCGCCAGGTGGTTTGGGCCCCTCGGGGGTCCGCCGACATCGCCCCTTCGCCTATTTATTCCCCGAGACGTGAAAACCTTAAAACACCGAGCCTTTCATCCAGAACATATTTGCTGCCGCCGCCGTCGTCAACCCTAACTCGGGGGGTTTCTGAAGCTCTTCCCGGCACCCTGCCGGAGAGGGGAATCATCACCGGAGGGCTCTACATTGCCATGCCCGCCTCCGGAGTGATGTGTGAGTAGTTCATCCTTGGACTATGGGTCCATAGCAGTAGCAAGATGGTTGTCTTATCCACTTGTGCCATCATGGTTAGATCTTGTGAGCTGCCTATCATGATCAAGATCATCTTATTGTAATGCTATATGTTGTGTTTGATGGGATCTGACTTATATTGATACCTATGTGGAGCTGAATATTATATTATCATATCTATGTCATTTGTGATCTTGCATGCTCTCCGTTACTTATTGAAGCCTTCGCCAAGTGAATACTTGTGACTCCAAGAGGGGTATTTATGCATGATAGTTGGGTTCAACCTCTATTTAACCTGGGATAGTGACAGCAAGTTCTAATGTTGTAGATGTGTTGTTGCCACTAGGGGTAAAACAGCAATGCTTTATTCAAGGATGAATGTATTGTTTACATTACGCACATTACTTAATGCAATTGTCTGTTGCTTGCAACTTAATACTGGAAGGGGTACGGATGTTAACCGGAAAGTGGACTATTTAGGCATAGATGCATGCTGGATAGCGGTCTATGTACTTTGTCGTAATGCCCAAATGAATCTCATAGTAGACACCACAGCTCACACATGCATGTTTTATGCACTTATCAATTGTCAATTGCCCAGCTGTAATTTGTTTACCCAGCATGTTAGTTATCTTATTGGAGAGACACCACTAGTGAACTGTGGACCCCAGTCCATTCTTTTACATCTAAAATACAATCTACTGCAATCATTGTTCTCTACTGTTTTATGCAAACAAACATCATCTTCCATTCGATACATTTAACCCTTTGTTTTCAGCAAGCCGGTGAGATTGACAACCTCACTGTTAAGTTGGGACAAAGTAATTTGATTGTGTTGTGCAGGTTCCACGTTGGCACCGGAATCCCTGGTGTTGCGCCGCACTACACTCCTTCACCAACATCTTCGAAGCAACCTCGTTTTCCTACTGGTTCGATTAAACCTTGATTTCATACTGAGAGAAAACTTGCCGCTGCACTCATCATACCTTCCACTTGGGGTTCCCAACTGACGTGTGACGTACAAGCATAGTTTCTGGTGCTGTTGCCGGGGAGATATTCCCTCGTCAACTTAGCGCTAGCAAGTATCATTCCCTTTACCAAAGGTATTTGACAGGTTTGCAGTTTTCCATAGAAAATATATCAAAACATTCACTATGTAATTGCACTCCCAAAACGCAGAAAGCTTTGAACATTCCTTTCATAAGAAAGTTAGAACCAAACCAAGCTTTCACTTCCATCAATGTGATATTTTAAAATCAATAAGAACATAGTTAGCACATATAATGATAACACAAAAACAATTCACACTAACCTTTGTATATGAATATCTTCCATCAGTAATAAAACCATATGACCTGATATACCATTGATGTGAAGCTTGTTCCAAGAACATGAATGTACCTAATCAGTTAGCAAACCATATCTTTATTCCAACTTCCTCTAAATTTTAGAGTTTCCACAATGTATAATTAATTCCATTGTGTAAAGAATAAAACAACAACACATTCCTCTAAATTTCAGAGTTTCCACAAAGTATAAATATTTCCTTTGTGTAAAGAATTAAACAACAACAACTTCCTCTAAATTCCAGAGTTTCCACAAAGTATAAATATTTCCTTTGTGTAAAACTTAAACAACAACAACTTCCTCTAAATAAATACATTTACAACCTATATGCTTGCGGTTATTCGGTAAAATAATAAATTCCCAAACTTGTATTGCTCTCCATTGAGTTTATTCCTTTCCGCAATAGTTCCACCCATAGTTTATAATAGTAACAATTTTAACCGTTTACATGTTCCTCTAAAACATAGAGTGACTTCCCAAAAAAAAAGGACAATTATAGCCAAGATATGATGGTACATGTTAATTCCTCCCACTTTTCCTAAACATGTTAGTGTTGGGAGTTTACTTTGAGTTTATTCATATGATATTCCGGTGTGACAGTAAATACACCCTTCATCACAAAATACCAAATTCCTACTTTCCACCAACAAAATACCATTTGATCCACTGGAATATGTACATTAAAATAAAGGGTTGGTGTTCTATGTAGTTAATAATCTTCCCAATTCCTAACCAAATATATATAGAACACTTCCATTCCAGTTCACAAAATATAAACAGTGACTGTGATAAATAATGTCTTACCGAACACATAGTAGTATGTAATGTTTTTCCACATAACCAAGGAAATAACCAAGATTAATATTCCTCCATTCAACCATGGAGTATATGATATAAGACAACGGTGAATAATTCCATGCTCATTACACTAGTTTTATTATAATTCCTGAAGTGTACTTCCCCCACCAATCAGTTTTCAAACTTTTAATTTCTTTGACCAACTGATTTTCCACTTCAGTGTCCGATATGAATACAACAAAAACCTTCGGAATTGTATTATAAAATGTAAATAACCATTCAAAGTGTAATCATGAAACATAATACATATATTCACCTCAAGTAGGAGTGTCCAAAAAATACCGTAAATATATGCCGATGAAGTATCATAATCCTCCCACTAAAGTTTAGAATTCCAGAATTAATAATCCACTAATTCTGTTCCTTGATATGTGACCAAGTCGTAAATAAAATGAGATAAAAAATAATTGAACCTCTAGTGGGAGTGTCAAAACCAAATACCACAAATGTCACATAATAAGATTCCATATACTTATATTTCTCACACTTAAAGTTTATAATTCCAGAATTAACAATACTCGTAATTCTGTTTATACAATAAGACCAAGTCGTAAATACCATCAACAATAAATTCCGAGCATGCTTTCTTATTATTAGTATTCCTCCATATGGAGTTATCCTCACCAAATAAACGATTTTGGTAACCATTCTTCCAATGGTATCAACATAAATGAGACCATTGTGTTAAAATCCAGTAATGCACTAACTTTTCCGTTGAGCAATAATTCCACTCTTCCTTCTCCAAATAGCATACATATCCAACAAATTCCGATCGAGAAGTATAAATTAAATTCCTTCTCGTCGCAATTGAATATAAAACATAATAATTTTCCTCCATAAACAGAGTTGGATTACATAATTTCCAATTCCAAAGTACATATATAATTTATCATCAGTGCCTACTTATGGCCACTTATATTTTTCTTTTGCTCCTTTGGAATTGTTCACATGTCAAGAAATTTTCTAGTGTATTCCATCAGATTATGATGTATAGCCAACGACAAAATATATGGAGAAGTCATAAACTAATATTTAGTGCAAATAATAATATTGGACATACCGTTGAGTAAATATCGATTTCCTCTTCCATTGGAGTATTTCCCATATTTCTCCAAAATAAATGATACCAATTTCAATATAAATAAGCTTGAAGCCTTCTCCTTGTCGTTACGCCGGAAAATTCCGGTGAAATTATTAAGTACTCCGAGAGCTTTCATAGTATTCCGACAAGTACCAATATATTCCGGTGCCAAAATTTACCCCGTAGCAATTGAGAAACCATAGTGACAAAATAAATAAATTAATCCATCCGACAAAGAGTACAATTCAATTTCCGCAGAGTGTATTCCAATTTCCTCTCTCCAAACTTCCTTTCCAGACTATGCATAAGGTTCCACATAATCCGTTTACCAATGTAAATTCCAATGGATCAAACATAACTGGAAGAACGAAGATCCGGAGTGCACCATGAATAGTAACGTTAATTAAAAAATTCCGATCCAAACCTGGAATCGTTGCCTTGAAATCTTGTATGCTCAACACACACCAGGAGCATTAGTTTATCCCGTTACATTGATTAGTTCGGCAGCAATGATGGAGGTACTCGTGTACTGCCTACCAATTCTGCTAGATTTTCCTTTTCCTCCTTGTCTTGACCAGAGCCAGTGTAGAGTTTGTCGAACTGTTCTGGAGATGCGCAGCGACTTAATTCCTTGCATCGTGAATCCGTGATACTTCATCACGTGTATGCTTGCTTTCCTCCTGGATCCGCGACCACACATGGATCGAGCGGCAAAAAATAAATATATATTGCAGATCAGCAGATAATGCGGCAGCTTGGAACCGAGCCGCGGAGTATGCTGGATTCATCCTATCTTGAAAATATGATTCTCCTAATTCCGGCAAGCGACAGGTCGTCGATGCCGAGCAAATTTTCTTGCCGTGGCCAATTAGCAGGTAAACTTCCACGAGAGCGCAATCTCGTCAACGGGTCGGCGATGTCACGAACTTGGCTCGCGCGTGGTCTTCTGGCAAATCCCTGTCGCAGTAAAACAGCAAGCAGGTGACCGGGCAGGGGAATCAAGCTCGTCCCCGCGGGAGTTGCAGCCGGGGCGGCGACCAGCAACAGGCCCCTTGCGGTGGGATTCCACGGGTGCTGGAAGCAGGCCCGCGTGGTGACTCGAGGGTCCTGGGCGGTGGAATTCCTCGCAAAGTCGAGTTTGTGTCCAGAGAGCAACGGAGAACGGCCAGGTCCCGCCGTCGTTTGTTCCGCGATGTGCAAGGACGCAGCCGAATCGCGTTTTCGCGTGAGGCCGGTGATCCCCAACAAGACGCGACGAGGACAGAGGACTCGCGAGGTCGATCGATCTCCGTCGGGAGCGGCTGGACACAGATCGATCTGACCTAGAGCCCGCGACGGACTTGATCGGTGACACCGATCGCAGAGTTGCCCAGCGGACGCTACGACGGCGGCGGTGACGGTTGCAGCGGATTTCAGCCGCCGTTGAACCTTCGGCTCTGATACCTTTAGCACTGATTCGGTCTAACCCATATTCCTTGATCCTTTTCCGTGGTGCCGCTCACAATGATCAATTTGAGGCTAGGGGTTAGGGAGCTTTATATAGTGCTAATTTCGGTTTTATTTAAACCGTAATTCCGCAGATATTTATTCCAGAAACTCCAGCTTAACCAAACCAACCACGATCATCAGTAACCATCTAGGAGTTTCAATCTGCAATTAGTCCCATGAGCACACGTGTGTGAGTCACGTGCCGAATTTGAATAATTCAAATTCGCAGGCTTTAATCAATTCATATAGCCAACATATGAACAACCTGGCTTTCCACTCTATACTGTCCCGGTATAATTCCAGCATATTCACATACATTGTATTCCAGTATAGACGTACCGGCTTCCTTAAGTATATTTTCTTAAGTACAATTCCACATCATTAGTTCCCTGTTATTTCCATGATACTTTCACATGAAGTTTAATTCCGGAGAATGTAGTGTACAAATAAAATGTTGCAAGACACAAATTCCTACAGTTCTCACAGTAGAAGGTGACGCCAAGTGGAGGAGGTGCAGTATTCTCCAATTACACTCCTAGCCACTGCCGGCTGTAATGCCACAGGTGTCATGCACTTTCTTTACAAGTTTGTAACGCCACAAGTGGATGAGGACCATGTATTCCGCTTTGATCTTGAAAGTGAGGAATGGAAGGTGGCGATCAAAGGCCCAACGACCTCTGGTAACAAAGTAGAGAAGGAGACATTGAAGACAAGCAGGGTCAAGCTCAATGACGCCCTATGCATGGTTCAACGGAGCTCAATAACCATGTGGCTCATATGGCTCCTCACAGATTCTGCCAAAGGCACCTGGATGAAGTTGTACACGCTACCAATGGCTTCAACCTTCGATTTGCTGATGCCTTTAAAGGTGATGGGTGGTGATCGAAAATTGCTATTCTCTACGTACAGTGAGTCCATGACAATTTCGACACTACAACTCTACGATCCACTCACTGGGACATGCACGCACCTCATGAAGTTTGCTAGCAATTTTTTTGGCAATGCTGGTCTTCGTATTTTGCACTTGGAATGTTTTGTCTCACCTAAGATCTCGGCCGTTGCTGCGCCGAGTGTCTAGTCTCACGTAAGATCTTGCCAGTTGTTGCGCCAAATGAATTCCCTTTACTTCTTTATAAGTGATTTATTTTGCTTGTACTTGATGCCTTGTCTTATGATGTATTTTTCGTTGGGTGTTTGGAAGAATGGGAAGACGACTTCGAAGAACTTCATGCAACTTTGTTTTTATCAGCTATTTCACGTGTTTTCATTCACTCTGTTCAATCCGTTATAGTATATAGTCCAAAAATTGGCCACTGATAGAACTAGGGGTATCACCCATGAGGGAATGTCAACCAATTTGATCAAGTGTATATTTGAAGGTGGTTCGTTCACTGAAAGATTGCATGATCTGTTATACTTAGAGCATCAATAATCCAGGGATATGGGTGGATGTGTGATCTATGGATTGGCCCTACATAGTCAGAGGCGATCTACAGTTTCTCATGATTACTTGTTTTTCGTCATTTTTATTTTTTCTATGATGTGAACTTTTTGCGGCTGTGTGCATCTTGGTTATGCAGAGTCTGCTGTCACGGTCAATGGTGTCATGCACTTACTATACAAGTTGGTGACATCGCAGTTGGACGAGGACTACGTTTTGAACTCAACATCACGGTCAATACATTAATGGATATTTTGAACACAACATGCATACCTTATGTGGTGGATAACGGCTAGACTTTGTTTATTTATACCAAGGAATATTTCACACACAACATCTAGACAAGTACGGATGATCGAGCTCGTTGAACACAACATGCATACCTTGTGTGGTGGATAACGGTTTGACTCTCTTTATTCATACCTTGTGCATCTTGGTTATGCAGAGTTCTGAGTGTGATGATTAAAAGTCTTGACTAATAAAGCCCCCTTTATTCAAAAAATCAATAATCTAGAGAGAAATTGATTCCCGAACTAAAGAGATTAACATAACGTTGTTGTGATGATGAATATAACAATAAATAATCATTCTCTAACTGAGTTATAAAACTAGTCCCTCCGTTCGCAAATATAAGACATTTTGAGCATTTCCTAGATTCGCACACATTTACATGTATCTAGACACTATTTAGTGTGTATATTCACTCACTTCCATCCGTATCTAGTCAATATGTGATATATCTAAAACATCTTATATTAAAAAAAGGAGGGAGTAGTTGGTTGAAAATATAATTCTTGACGAGTTTTCAGAGAAGCTCCTTGTATACTCGAGCTTGAGCTATTTGTAATATAGTACGTTGTCATAGCCCCCCATCCGTCCGGTAGGTCCTGTTTGCGTAAGTCTAAGTCGCACGCGCCCCGCACGCGGTAAGCTTCACCATGCATCCCTCATATTGTAGGCACGAAAACAAGCTGCGGTTGAGATCCCCCAATATTTTCCGTCTCCATTAATTCTATTTTTCCCATGGAAAAATCAACAGATAAACAGCTAGTGCGTGCGCTGCGCTACTCAATTCAAGGAAACATGGGAGCGGGATGAGCGTGATTAGTTTCCTTACTAATGGAGCAGCCGTGCGAGAGGGAGAATTAGGAATCTTTCCCCACCGTAACTGTCGTGGTGGGGTCACGGCAGATGCCATGGGTATGGCTAAGATGGGGCCGAACGAGCGTTGGGATCCGGGGAGGGTTTATGCACTCAAGAAGCGCACAAAGAAGAACACTCAAGAAACCGCAAGAACATGAACAAAGGAACCAAGAAACCAAGGACACAAAACACACCACGATGTACCCTGCTTCGGGGCCCTCTTGCGGAGGTAACACCCCTACTACAGCACTATCCTAGTTGTTGTATATCTCTCGTGACAAGTACAAGGTGCTCCTCGAGCTGTGTGAAGCAACAATGGTGAAGTTACAAGGTGGGAGATGAAGCTACAGGGGAGAAATGAGAGCTAGGGTTTCCATCTCCCTTGAGAAAGGTGGTGATGAAGTATATAAAGACATGCCGAGTTACTTCTTTGCCCCTGGCTCCAAGTGGTAATGGCAATGACAGGAGGAAAAGGACAAGCCTCTGCCCCGTGTCAGTTCAACGGCTGGACTGTCAGGTCCCTGTAGGTCTATCTTTCCTCTTTGGATGACTGAACAGTAGCTGCCCAGGGTCTAGCCTCTGTTCCTTTCCCGAAATAGGTCGGTCAGCGCATAGGGCCTTGAGCTCCCAGAAATCCCGTAGCGTGACTCCGCAGCTCCCAGGAATCCCGCGACGTGACTCCGCAGAGCTCTGTCGAACCCGTGACTCTCCTCTGTCATGCCTCGAGCCTTGAGCGAAGACACCTCGGATCTCCTTTCCTCTAGTGCCTTCCTTGATACGCCAAACAGCTCGGTGTTACTGCTACACAGAGCTCGGCTTACAGACCTCGCCGATGGACCTCGGCCCTGAGCCTTGAGATGACCTCGGACCTCATGGTCCCAAGATAGCTCGGTCATGTCAACACCAAGACTATACAGAGCTCGGATATTATGCAGCCCAACCAGCTCGGCCCAGGCAAGACCTCGGCACACCTTGGGCTTAACTTATACCAGCCTTGACCCTACCTGGGGGCAGCCCCCCAACATTAGTCCCCGAAGCTGGTGCGGTCCTACGACCTCGGACGAAGGACCGTAGCAGGTTCAAAAATGAATAAGTAATCGCCTCCGAATCCGACCTCATAATCTGCCATGCCGAGGTTCTTAGCATAGCTCATTATTTAATCCGAGCTTGATCTGCAATCTGAATTTTCCGAACTGTTTGACTCGACCTCAACTTGCACCCAGGTTGTTCGGGGTAAGTGTCGAAGAATATCTGCCCGGAGCGTAAATTCCGGACCTTTGAAAGACAGGTCCTGACCGCACGCCGCCTGCGTCAGCCTGACCTACCAAACAGTGAAGATGCGTACTCGAGTGTTTGACTTAATTGACCAGGCATGACCCCTCGATTTCTGCGCTGACCAGCACAAAAGATCCGGTGCTGGCGGTTGCGATCCAGTGGGCCACGATGCGGCCGATCGTGCGGGCACAACTGTGACAACTGCTCCCTCGTGCGCACACGATCCCGCGCCGCTCCGGTAACCGCGCGGTAGTGCGCAGTTACTGCCTGCGGTTATAAGTAGGGGCGTGGGGATTTTCATCTTCTTCCCCACACATTCTTCATCTTTTCTCCTCCGCAACCAGCGCCACCGTCGAGCGCTCGCCGCTGCAATCTCGCCGCCTCGGAGCTTCATCGCCGGTGACGTGCGCCACGCCTTGCGCCGCCACGCCGCCGTTGATTCCTCACGCCAACGCTTCTTCTTTCCTCCTATTCCGGTAAGTTCTTCGATTCCCCTCCATTTATCAAGAACATGCCCGTTCGTATCGATGAACTAGGCAACCTCGATGAACTTGTTAATCTTAACGAACCCATGAACTTGTCAAATCTGAGAACTTTGATGAACTCCGTGATCTTCTCCTGGATTCTTTTATCACCATCACGTCTCCTCTAGATTAGCTTCAGACGCGCCCGCCGTACTATCTTCTTAGTTTTGCCTCCTAGCAAACTCGATTTATCTTCCTTTTTAGCTCTCTGCTAGATCTTTACTAGTATTCCTTTGCGATGAAAACTTGTTTCCCGCTCAAAACACACTTCGCGTAATGGTAACCTCAAATTAGCCGAGGTAAACACCTCGGTTTAGGACTTGACTTAGTCATCTGTCGCACTTGTCCGAGGTATTCACCTCGGCTCTCCTTTTCCTTCTTGCAGGAGGCTGAAACATGTCGGCAATTGTTGCCTCGAGCCGCGCCGAGGCTCCTGCCAGCGAGAGAGGTGGATGGGAAGGCTCGGATGTCACCGACGACGAGGTTAAATGGTTGAAAGAGACCCATCGACTCCCAGCCGAGCTCTTATATCGGCTGCACACTGGGGGCGACGAACCGATTCCCAACCCCGGCGAGAAGGTGGTGTTCGTTGCTCACTTTGAGCGCGGATTCGGACTTCCAGCCAGCACATTCTTTAGTGAATTTCTGAAGTTCTACGGCTTGCAGCCGCATCACCTCCCAGCTAATTCCATACTGCAGCTGTCATGCTATACAGCTTTCTCTGAAGGATACCTCGGCCTTTGGCCTACTGTTCAGGGCTGGGCCAAGTACTTTCAGCTAAAGAAGCAGAGCCTTCCCAACAAGGACGTGGCGAACAAAGACATGACTGCCTGTGGTGCTGCCTCCATTTCACCTCGGCTAAGCTCCGAGTTCCCACGGATCAAAGGTCTGCAAAGCTGCAAGAAATGGCAGCGAACTTTCTTCTATGTGAGGAACCCTGGCAAGGAGGACCTCATCAACCTGCCTGACTTCCAGCTCGACCCTCCCACCGCACAGCGGAACTAGGACTTCGACCCGAAGAACACCTACGCCGAGGTTCAGGAGATTCACAAGTACATGTTGTCTCTAAAGAAAAAAGGGTGGGACTCCGATGACATCCTCCGGAGCTTTGTGGAACGGAGGGTTAGCCCTCTTCAAGAACGATGCCACAAGATCTGCCATATGCAAGGTCTGCTCGATCCTACTCGGATCAGCAGCGTGGCGCTCTCCAAGGCTTCAGTCTGGCGCCGGGTTAAAGCCATTGCTCAGACCGAGATGGGCGATGATTGGGAATGGGGCGTGGAGCCTCATGACAGAGACCATCTTCCACAGCAAGTAAGTACCCAGTAACTTTCCCGAGCTTCAACCTCGGTTTGTACACCTCGACTGCCTCTTACTCAACTCCTTTTCGCCATTCTTGCAGAGGTTCGGCCGGCAAGAGATCGAGGACGGCCCGGAGCTTTCGAACTGGGCTCCTGCTCGCCTTACCCTGGAAGGTCCAGAGACTGAGGACCCAGACAATGAGGACCATCTGCCTATCCCTAAGGCCGTTCCGAGGTCCGCCCCAAAGACCGGCTCTTCCAACCCGGGTAAGAAACAAGCTCCCACTTCCATCAGAGACTGGTCTGACGACGATGATGACGATTGTTGCATCGTGGAGCCACCAGCAATAGATGCCCGACCCATTTCATACGCTTTTCCTTCGGCACCTCCAGCTCCGAGCTCGGCTACATCTCGGAAACGCCAAGATACGAGCAGTTCGGGAGCCGAGGTTCCAAATGCCCCGGCCGCCAAGCGCAAGAAGGTCTCAGCGAAACGCAAGAAAAGAGGCCCCGTGGAGGAAGATGCGTAAGTTATTTTACTCTTTACATTTTACGCTGCACCGAGGTTAAGCTCTTTATATTCTAACTTCATCTCTCTGTTTTGTCTAGCCTGCCTCGCCAAATCAGACAGAGCCACAGCTCAATTCATTCACCTTTGCCTCCTGTGACCGAAGCCCAGACAACCGAGGTCATGGTTGACCTTGACGGTTCGGCCGGGATATCTCCGCCAGAACCGTCCACCAATACTCGCAGCCCGGAGAGGATCATCTCTTCCCCGACACGTGCAACCTCCCCCGAACTTCCTCCGCCGAGCTCAGACCCCGGCCCGATTCAGACTCCTCCGCGTCCTCAAAAAGGTTCAGAGACAGAGCACGCCAAGACCCCGGCCAAGAGCCCGGCTAAGACCGTGCATGAGCCTCGGCTCTCCCCCAGGTCTCAGGCTGCGCACAACCTGCAGCAAAAGCAGCAGAAGCAAAAACAGCAGCAGCCGCAGCAACAACAACAGCAACAAGTGCAGAAGCAAAGTACTCAGCAAGACCAGGCTCAAAAGGTTGAGCCCGCCAAGCCACAACAAACTCCGATGCCGCCACCGCCATCAAAGTCCAAGACTGCGAACACCCAACTGGTGCCGCATGTTCCCACTTCTGCGCCGAGGTCCACCTTGACCAAGAGCACTCCTTCGAGCTCTCAGGTCGAACTCTCGCGAACCCTTCTCGCTGCCACTATCCAGCCGAAAACCAGCAGCTGGGAGGTCGGACAACTCCGGACCAAGAGCGGGAACAGCTTAGGCTCGGAGAAGCACTATGACATGGACTGGAACTCGATTGATACTGCCGAGGTCTCCTCCAATCCGAGCTCTGAGCACCCAGCTGGACCTAGCGCCGTGCTCCAGTCCATTTATAACATGCAGGCTGCGGTCCTTGACTGCAGCCAGAAGGCATCGGTAATTTTTCTGAACTTAGCTCTTTTTCTTAAGTAAACTGAAATGACAATATACACCATTCCCAGTCCCCGAGATTCGGGTTGAGCATTTGATGCTCCACCGAGCTAAAAACTGCTCGACTTGAATCTTCAACACTTGTCGTTTCTCCAACACTGAGTCCCCGAGGCCCATGCCGAGTCCCCGGGACTCCATGACACCTTTGGTGCTAAAAAGACCTCGGATTCTTTGATATGTAAACCTTAAAACTTATGCCGAACTTCTTTCCTCCGAACTAATCTTTAGTTTTCTCAGGAGTGCAATAATGCTCGAACCAAGGTCTTCAAGAATCTTCTGCTGGATCATAATAAGCTCAAAAAGTCTCACCGAGCTCTTATCTCAACCAAGGAGCAGAGTGAAAAAGGTTATGCTGCCAAGCTAAAGGCAGCTGAAGATGAGATAGCTCGGCTGCAACAAGAGCTTAGCCGAGCTAATGAGGCCAAGACTGCCGCGGAGGATGCTATGAAGGTCAAGGACCAGGCCGCCGAACAGCAGCAAGAGCTTGTCAAGACCCTGGAGCCGTGCCACCTCAGCCGAAGCCGAACTTATTGCCCTCCGAGCTATATCGAAAAGCTGGTTGTCCGAGCTTACTCGGATTAATCATCAAATGGACAGTAAGTTTCTTTTTGCCTTTTTCTTTATTTTCTGCCGACCTACACCCCGTGCCACCATATGTTTTATTTCAGCAACAGCCTTTTTGTCTTCTTCAGAGAACTTTGAGCATTCGAAGGACAAGGCTATCCGCGAAGTTCAAGCAGCTCGGGCAAAGAGGGCTGAGACAGAAACCCTCGGCGAAAGCTGGGATATCCAGGACCACCTAGTTGCCCTTAATGCTCGGATCAGGCCGCTCAGGGCCATTGGAACCAAACTAGTTGATGCTGCTATCGAGGTCCACCGTGCCCTCTGGCCCAAGGTTGAGACTCCCACATGCATCGACGAGCTCGCCACGAAGCTGAAAGGAGCCGAGGCTAGACTCCGGGAGTGGAGATGCTCATCAGCTCGGGCCGGAGCGGACAAGGCCCTGGTGTTCGTGCTGTCTTGGTATGAAGATGTTGAAATCCACACGGTTACTTCCCTGCGCAAGGGCTCTCCTTGGAACTCCACCCCTGATGGCATTGCGAAACGCCAAGCAGCAGCCGACCTCTTTGCTAGTTACGCTAACACCCGGACCTTTGATGACGGGCGTCTCTACTCTGAGGACGAAGATAGTTCGGACGAGGAAGCAGGGTCCGGTGAAGAAGGTTCTGACGGCGAGGAAATTGACTTCGACGAGCCTGAGAGCTCCACGGGCAAGGTCGGCAAAAAAACCGAGGTGGCTGAAGGCTCTGATGATGACTTCAGTTTCGACGAACCTCCGAACTCAAAGGGCAAGTCTGGCAAAAACGTGGCCACCGAGGTGATCTCCCCCGACGTGACGGATACCCCGGCATCCACTCCAACAACCGAGGTTACTTCTACCTCCGAGGTTCCTCTTTCTGAGAGCTCGGCTCCCGAGACTCCGGCTCCTGAGACCCCGGCGATCTAGACCCCTGGTTCTAATGCCTGAACTTATCAACAAAAACATTAAATGCCCGGTATGCCGGGTTCAGATGTAATAGACTTTAAGTAGTGATCCTTGCTACCTCGTACTGCTATGTTGCTATCTGAACCATGCTTTTCTAAAAGTTTACGCCGAACTCTTTTGGAACGAGTCCCCGAGTTCACTTTCGTGTTTACTATACTTTGCAATCTTTGCTCTTGTCTACCATTTTGGCGTTCGACAGTCGAGTCACAAGATTGTTGTTTATAGCATACAGTATTTAGCAAATGCCGAGGTGTGTCTCAAAATTTTTCGACATAAACGAAAGGTAAAGACAGGGGTTAGTAAACGACACATGCCGAACTATATTTTTGGACCGAGTCCCCGAGTCCATTTTCATGTTTCCCACGTTTTTCATCTTTGCTCTTGACTACCTTTTGGTGTTCGTCAGTCGAGTCACAAGATTAGTTTCACAGCATACATTACTTGAAGTTTGAGACGAGGTTCAAAGTAGTTCGGCACGTGAACGAAATTGACAAACAGAAATAAAACACAAGTGCACAAGCGAGGCAGTCCCCGAGCTCAACCTCGGAGCGCCGACATTTCATTAAAGATTAACCGAGGTACATACATTACGCCCTTCATGAGTAGAAAGGTCGGAGTAGAGCTACATTCCACGGCCGCTTGGTCTCTGATCCGGGGTTGTCCAGCCCGTCTTTCCTTGCTTCCTGTGCATCTATAAGATAATACGAATCGTTTTGCAAAGCTCGGCTCACAATGAACGGTCCCTCCCATGGAGGTGACAACTTGTGCCGACCTTTACTGCGCTACACAAGCCTCAGTACTAGATCTCCCTCTTGGAACACACGAGGACTGACATTCCGGCTATGATAACGCCTGAGACTTTGCTGGTATATAGCAGAGCGAGACAAGGCTAGTTCTCTAGCTTCCTCAAGCAGATCTACTGCATCCTCACGAGCCTCTTTTGCCTCGGCTTCCGTGTACATTGCCACTCTGGGCGCATCATATTCGATGTCAGTAGGAAGCACAGCTTCAGCCCCATAGACCATGAAAAATGGCGTATAACCAGTTGATCGATTTGGCGTGGTCCTTAGACCCCATAGTACTGCTGGTATCTCATCTATCCAACACCCCGGAGTTTTCAACAGTGGTTCAATGAGCCGAGCTTTGATGCCGGCCAACACCAGTGCATTTGATCTTTCCACCTGTCCATTAGACTCCGGATGTGCCACCGAGGCTATGTCCAGCCGGATTCCCTTGTCCATGCAAAATCGAGCAAACTCTCCAACAGCAAAGTTTGTGCCGTTGTCCGAGATGATGCTATGAGGGTATCCATATCTCAGAATGATCTCCTTCAAAAAAGTCACTGCTGAATGCCCATCCACTTTCCGGATTGGTTTCACCTCGATCCACTTGGTGAATTTGTCCACCATCACCAGTATATGTGTCATGTTACCTCGGGCTGGTTTGAACTCTCCCACCATATCCAAACACCATACCGCAAACGGCCAAGTAATAGGGATTGTTTTGAGCGCCGAGGCTGGCATATGCATCTGCTTAGCAAACCTTTGACACCCTTCACACCTCCGAACTATATCCTCAGCATCAGCAAGAGCACTGGGCCAATAGAACCCATGACGAAACACCTTGGCCACCAGAGCTCTTGTGCTGCAGTGATGACCACATTCTCCTTGGTGGATCTCCAAAAGCATCTCCTTGCCTTCAGCTGGCTCAACACATCATTGCAACACCTCGGTTACGCTTCTTTTATAAAGCTCTTTGTTGATAATGGCATATGCCTTTGCTCTTCTTTGGATTCTCCTAGCCTCCGAGTTGTCACTTGGCAAGCTTCCATCAGTTATGAACTTCATGATCTGCTCCGCCCACTCCGGTACTGGGTGCAAAGGAAAAAGTGTCTCGTCCACCTCCATTGGTTCGGCCGCCATAATTTCCCTCATTATTTCTTCCACCATCATGCGACCAGTCCTCGAGTCTCGCCGAACAGTCCCCGAGGCTCGGTGCACAGACCCCGAGTTCTGCCATGCAGTCCCCGAGTCCGGCCAAACACATCCGACATCTACCTCCATAGGAACAGGTCCGGACTCTTGGTCAGCCGGGATGAAAATAGACTCGGATTCAGGGGAAGGTTTGATTGACGGAGTTCTTAAGTGATCCAGGGCCACTCCAGGGGGCACTGCTTCTCTAGATGAGCCGAGCTTTGATAACATATCAGCCGCACTATTCTCTGCCCGAGGTATATGCTTGTATTCACACCCTTCAAAGACCCCGGATATCTTTTGCACATGAAATCGATACAACACCATGTTGGCATCCAGTGCATCCCAAACTCCAGAAGATTGATGCACCACCAGGTCGGAGTCACCGAGGCATTCAATACGTCGGATGCCGATCTCCTTCGCCACCTTGAGACCATGGATCAAGGCCTCATACTCCGCCACATTGTTTGATGCTGAGAAATGAATTTGCAGCACGTACTTTAGTTGATCTTGCTTTGGTGAAGTAAGGACTATCCCGGCTCCCAACCCAATTTTGGTCTTGGATCCATCAAAGTGCATCTCCAATAATTACAGTCTGGCTTAGGTGGTTCATACTGCATCTCGGCCCAATCGCAAAAGAAGTCTGGCAGTGCTTGAGATTTGATTGCATCTCTTCTTTCATAATGTGGTGTATATGGAGACACCTCGATCGCCCATTTGGCAACTTGGCCAGTTGCATCTTTGCAGCCAATGATCTCCGCGATTGGGGCATCGCACACCACCGTAACGGGATGCTCCTGGAAATAATGTTTCAACTTCTTAACCGCCAGGTAGACACCATACGTCATCTTCTGGTAATTTTGCTTCGAGGTAGAGATCACTTCACTCAAGTAATAGACCGGTCTCTGCACCGACCTGCCACCTTCATCTCGCTCCACCACCACTGCCACACTGACAACTCGGTTTGTAGCAGCAATGTACAATAACATCGGCTCGCTTGGCAATGGGGATGCCAGCACCGGAGCTGTGGACAACATCTTTTTCAGATCACTAAACGCCACGTCGGCCTGCGGGGTCCAGGTAAACCCGGTACTTTTCTTCATGAGCTGGTACAAAGGTAAGGCTTTTTCCCCAGCCGGCTTACAAATCGGCTCAGCGAGGCTAAGCACCCAGTGAACTTTTGCACATCTTTCACACACTTCGGCAACTTCATGTTCTCAATAGCTCGGATTTGGCCGGGTTCACCTCAATACCCCGGCTCGACACCAGAATCCGAGCAATTTTCCAGCCGGGACACCAAAGGTACATTTGTCCGGGTTAAGTTTCAACCGATATTTTCTTAGATTCACAAATGTCTCCTCGAGATCCTCGAGGAGCGTGCGTTTTTCCTTAGTTTTGATGACAATGTCATCGACATACACCTGCACATTTTTGCCCATTTGAGAGTGCAAGCATTTCTGCATACACCTCTGATACGTTGCCCCGGCATTTCTCAGCCAAAACACATGACACGATAGCAATAAGCCCCATACGGGGTAATAAAGGCAGTCTTTATTTGATCTTTTGGGTTCAGTGGTATCTGGTGAAAACCAGAATACGCATCAATAAAAGACAACAGTTCACAACCAGCAGTAGAATCGATCACTTGATCAATCCGAGGTAATGGAAACGGATCCTTTGGACACGCCTTGTTGAGGTTAGTGAAGTCAATGCACATGCGCCACACCTTGACCACGGCTGGCTCGTCTTTCTTCTTCTCTACCAAGACTGGATTAGATATCCAGTCCGGATGCAACACCTCCATAATGAACCCGGCTGCAAGCAACTTAGCCAGCTCGTCCAACACCACCTGCCTTCGATCGTCAGAGAGACGTCGGGTTGGTTGCCTCACCGGTTTCACGTCCGGCCTGACAAATAAAGAGTGCTCTGCCAACTCCCTCGGAACTCCAGGCAGGTCCTTAGCCGACCATGCAAAGAGATCCCGATTCTCACGGAGGAAGTGACAGAGCGCGCTTTCCTATTTCTCGCCCAGCCCGGAACCAATGATGGCCATGCGTTCTGGGTACTCCGGGTCAATGGGGATCTTCTTGGTCTCCTTTGGCACCTCAAACGCTACAGTGGAGTCCGGGTTCATCAGTCCGGCCACACCGAGCTGTGTGACTGCGCCATTGCCACCACTTCATGCACTTCTTCTTCTCTGCAGCGATCACCAAGACTCGGCCAAGTTAGACCCAGCAGTGGCGCACTGAATAGCTCGCTTGTAATCACCCAATGGTTATGATCCCATTAGGCCCCGGCATTTTCATCTTCAGGTATGCAACATGGGTGGAATCATGAACTTGGCCAAAGCCGGCCTCCCGAGCAAAGCATGGTATGCACTTTCCAAGTCCACCACCTCGAACTCGATACTCTCAACCCGGCAGTTCTCCTTGGTACCAAATGCCACATCAATCCAGATCTTGCCCATTGGTGCGCAAGAAACACCAGGTACTATCCCATGAAAAGTACAACTGCTCGGCATCAACTGGTTCGGCGATACGCCCACTTCACCATTGTGTCCTTGTACATTATGTTAATAGCACTGCCATTGTCCACCAGAACTCGGGTGAACCTCACATTGGTCGTAGGCCCACACAACGTCGGATCCACCACTAGGGCATACTTTCAGGGCTCGGCATGATCCGAGGAGTATCTCTCCGGCTCCAAGTGATCTCCTGCTCAGACCAGTTCGTGAACTTTGTCACCGCTGGCATTACTGCATTTACCTCCATGGCACGCCTTTGCTGACTCTTCTTGTCAGTTGGCTCGGTCACAAAGACCACATAGCTCGCATGAGCCTCTCTATAATCATTCCGGGGTATTCATTCTGGTAGTTCGGCCTGGCATCATTGTTGTTGTTGGCATTACCTCGGACATTCACCACATTCACTGGTCTTGCTGGTGCAGGCCTCGTAGGAGCTGCTGCATTCATCGAAGTAGCATTTGCTCCGGACAAGTTCGGGTTCGGCTTCTGTTGAAATTGCCGAGGTGGTGCTCCTCTGTTTCCTCCGGCCTTCGCCGCTTCTTCCCTGATTCTGTGGTTCCAGCTGCACTGCCGAGTTGAATGGTTGGCAGGCTTGCGCGGGTCAGTGGTGTGGTAACTGCATGGACCATCTAGCATTGCTTCATAACTCAAGGGTGGCTCCGGGTTCTGCCACGGCCTTGCAGCTTGGTTCGGACTCCAAGCCGGACCATTGGTTTTCGGCCTCTGGGCACCTCCAGCTCCGGGCTGATCCGGGTTCACCGCGGCTACTTGGTTCGAGGTGTATGGATAGTCCGGCTCCCTCCTTTTATGTCCGAACTCTTGGCGGTCGTTAAACCTCGGCCCAAGCCTGTTGTTTATTGGCTGCCTTCTGTTTCGTGCCACCGCTTCTACTGCTGGCTGCATTGGGTCACCAAGAGCATAAGAATCTGCAATCCGGATTGTCTCTGCAAGAGACTTCGGCATATCTCTTTGGAGCCTCTGCCACAGCATACTGCCATGTCGGCAACCATCAGCAAACCAGGCTATAGCTTGTGCCTCTATAACTCCTTCACAGGAATTCCGAACATTGCTCCACCGAGTTAAGAACTCACGGTCAGTTTCATGATCTTCTTGCTTGCACGCAGCCAGTAGCTGAGGTCGGTTTGGCCTTTTGTAAGTGCTAGCAAAGTTGCTGTTGAAAGCCAACTCCAAATCTATCCATGAGTTGATGCTATTCTCCGGCAGATTATTCAGCCAGATTCGAGCTGGGCCTTCCAACATGTGCGGGAGATACCGGACCGCCCATCGGCGATTGCCCCCCGCAATGTGCACAGAGGATACATAATCTGTCAACAATCTTGTGGCTTGGTGCTCCCATTGTATGGCTTGGTATTCCGACCTAGCTGAAATTGAGTTACTGGTGGTGGTGGCTCCCTCATGATCCGGGGTCCAAAACATGCAGGTCCAGGAGGGCCTTCCTCCTCCAGCTGCTCTGACAAGTAGATTCTATCCAGCTTGTTACGAACATCATCTGGAGCTAACATCCGAGCTCCTATCCGAGGTCCCAACGCCCCGTCCACTCTGTGATATCCAGCTCGCGCCATGGCTGAATCTCCATCATCATATCGATCATCGCCTTGATCGACATTCCGAGGTTGCTGCACATACTCCGGCTCTTGCTGATACTGCTCCTGCGGCCGGGGTTGTTGCTGATACCTCGGGGGCGGAGGTGGTTTACCTCGGCCAGCCGACGTCGCATGCCCGCCATTCTGATTCCTCCATCCGGAGTCGCCCTTAGCTCGGCTCGCATTACCTTGGCCGGGGTTACCCTTAGCTCGGCTAGCACTGCCTTGGCCCACCTTTTGCTTTCCTGCCACCACTGGGTCATACACCTGTATCTGCTTGTTCCGTCCAGAAGTGACACTCCGGGCACGATCGGCTCCTCCGACGTGTGGAGATGATGCTTGCCCCTTGGAACCCTGGCTAACTAGCCTAACTGAGTGAACAGCATGCGAATCTGCGACTCCGGCTCTGCGGAGAGCTTCATTCTGTTGGTTAGCTACATGCACCAACTCATTGAGCCTCTTCTGCTGCGCACGCCACGCATCTCCAGTCAACCCTGATAGCTCCGCCCTTACTGCCTCGGCAGCTCTGAGGTTCTTAGCCGGGGCTATACACCGGCCTTCCAGTTGACAAGCGACTCCCGCTCCTAACCGAATTGGCTGGCCGGACCTCCCTGTCCATCTCATCGTTGAGTCCCTTGCCCTCTGCTGCAACCCGGCTCTCCTGCTCGGATCAGCTGCTACCGGGGTGATACCATTTGCGGCATTGTACTCACGCAAATCCCTATTGAACTCATCTCGGGCTGCTATCATTGCTACAGCCTCTTTTTGCAACTGGACACGCTTCTCCTCTAGCTCGGCTGCAGTCAAGACTACATCGGCTCCTGGATCTACTGGGGTCGCTAGTGTGTCCGCTATCTCTGCTAGGATTGCACCTTGGCCTGCACCTCAGAGACACAAGGCAGCTCTTTCTCTAGCCTGGGTTTTGCAGACCTCGCCTTAGCAGCAACCTCGGCCGGCTTGGATTTGCTGGCATCTCCTTTGCCAGCGGCATCCACTGCGCCGGTCATCATCACCTCCACGCTGCTCTCGAGGCGACCGCCATGTCGAGCTCGAGCCACGAGGAGAGGAGTTTCGTCCTCCATGAGCACCTGCTCCGGGTACTCGCGAACAACATCGACAACAACGTAGGTGACGAAGCTGCCAAGCATCATGAGGAAGCCATGCTCGGGGAAGGGTTTGCCAGCGAAGCACCCTGCATTGACACTGACAAAGTTGAACTCGCCGATCTTGGCTACAAGCCCGGAAAGAACACGCTCGCCTGAGCCCGTCCGGATGTAAACTCCCTCCAACGCCTCAATCAGCCCCACGGTGGGCGCCAACTGTCGTGGTGGGGTCACGGCAGATGCCATGGGTATGGCTAAGATGGGGCCGAACGAGCGTTGGGGGATCCGGGGAGGGTTTATGCACTCAAGAAGCGCACAAAGAAGAACACTCAAGAAACCGCAAGAACATGAACAAAGGAACCAAGAAACCAAGGACACAAAACACACCACGATGTACCCTGCTTCGGGGCCCTCTTGCGGAGGTAACACCCCTACTGCAGCACTATCCTAGTTGTTGTATATCTCTCGGTGACAAGTACAAGGTGCTCCTCGAGCTGTGTGAAGCAACAATGGTGAAGTTACAAGGTGGAGATGAAGCTACAGGGGAGAAATGAGAGCTAGGGTTTCCATCTCCCTTGAGAAAGGTGGTGATGAAGTATATAAAGACATGCCGAGTTACTTCTTTGCCCCTGGCTCCAAGTGGTAATGGCAATGACAGGAGGAAAAGGACAAGCCTCTGCCCCGTGTCAGTTCAACGGCTGGACTGTCAGGTCCCTGTAGGTCTATCTTTCCTCTTTGGATGACTGAACAGTAGCTGCCCAGGGTCTAGCCTCTGTTCCTTTCCCGAAATAGGTCGGTCAGCGCATAGGGCCTTGAGCTCCCAGAAATCCCGTAGCGTGACTCCGCAGCTCCCAGGAATCCCGCGACGTGACTCCGCAGAGCTCTGTCGAACCCGTGACTCTCCTCTGTCATGCCTCGAGCCTTGAGCGGAAGACACCTCGGATCTCCTTTCCTCTAGTGCCTTCCTTGATACGCCAAACAGCTCGGTGTTACTGCTACACAGAGCTCGGCTTACAGACCTCGCCGATGGACCTCGGCCCTGAGCCTTGAGATGACCTCGGACCTCATGGTCCCAAGATAGCTCGGTCATGTCAACACCAAGACTATACAGAGCTCGGATATTATGCAGCCCAACCAGCTCGGCCCAGGCAAGACCTCGGCACACCTTGGGCTTAACTTATACCAGCCTTGACCCTACCTGGGGGCAGCCCCCAACAGTAACATTTTCGATTCAGCTATTTGGTTTCCTAAGTAAAATCCCGTGATTGGTTTCCTCCACTGTGTTAGCTACCCGATCAGGCATCCATGGATTCAGTTACTTAGGTAGCACAAGATTCAGTTACACGAGTAGCTTTTTTTTTTTGCGGGAAGTTACACGAGTAGCTGGTGCCTGGATACAAGCACAAGTGTGCTAAAAAAGGAAACAAAAAGAAGGGGATTGGAGGAACAGATCCAGAAAGGAAGCCGCCACCGCCGCCGTGACCGATCTTCGATGCCATCTTCTTGGATCGCACGCCAGGTATTGGCATCACTTTGTCCAGCTGTCTCCAGTGACCTGAGGATTAGGTCTTCGTGCTCTGGTGCTCCTCTGGAGGGCCGCTTCACTTGTTGGGCTGGGCTTCTGGTGGGCCGCCAGCCCACCCGTAGGAAGAGTGCTAACACACTGGCTAGTGCAAAATCAGGTGCTTAATTTCTTCCTATAATGTCTTCATCCGTATTAAGAAAACATGGGATAACGAGCGGGAGAATCGGGATTCTTTAACAAGTTTCATTTCGTTATTTTGTTTCCTAAAATTTCATTATAGTTTCCTTACAAGTCCCATAGCCTCCTCCCATACAGTATTCATCTCATTTGAATAAGGTATATGGTGTTTCATAGAGAGCGTGTAAATCGAGAGAGCTTACGACGAGTTGATTCTCTTCTGTCTGCCCGCGATTGTGCTCTGAAGTTTCAGTTTATTCGTTGGTGAGAGTTGGGTGCTGAACTGAACTGGGTAATTGGGATCGTCTGGTTTGGTTCGTGATAGCTGAGAATGGCCGGGGCGGGATTATTTGGTGTAACCGGTTCCTGCCGTTTGTATTTTGCATATCTGAGACATTGAATTCGTTCATTTCTGCTGCTACGCGAATGCAAATGAAAATGCTGGACTTCTATTGTTTGAAGTAACTGACTGAGTGTCTTTCTCTGTCAGTTTAAGCCATTCCATATAGCATCAGATATATGATTACCCAGAATCACAGTCATAGAAAATATCGATTCATTTGGGTGGGATGTGTGAACCTCATATAGGTATACTGTCTGAGAAAATAGACCAAAATTTAGGAAGCAAATGGATCATGGAGTGAGTTATGAAGTCATGTACAAAATACTTTGTTTGTTTAGTTCAGTCACCGGATGCAAAATCCTTCCACATTGTTCGTGAATGATAACCTCTTTAAAAGTACTTGCTGTTTGATTCCAAGTACTTGCGTTTGTGTGTGCATCATTAGTACAGAGTGGTATTTGTCGATATCGTGTGCTCATCCCGATCCTTATCGGCCCTGCTTTTTTTGGAAACAGGAGTTTTCTTTACAATTCTGGGTGTTGTAATGTTCATCCCTGGGTTCTACTACACAAGAATAGCATACTATGCTTACAAAGGGTATTAGGGCTTCTCTTTTGCCAACATCCCTCCTATCTGAAGAAGCAGTGGCCAAGGATCGTCTCATCCAGTGACCATGCTTCTAAAGTCCTTTGTTAAATGTACTTGTATTTTCTTTCTTTCTTCTCTTTGTACTCTTATAGATTGAAGCAGTAATTGTACATATGAAAAGAAACCAAAATAATGAGAAGCCATGACAGAATGGCGATTTTTACCTGAGAAGTTGCTGATTATGTGACTATGTTGAGCTGTCTGACTGTCTCACCTGGCTACTGCATGCTGTTTTGCCTGATGGTATCACCAAGACAGTTTTTTTTGTCCCATGCTGTTATGTCTCTCATGGTTCTTGGGTGCCTATTAAAATGGCATCGATCTGTCGCCGTGAGCCTCTGGCAACAAGTTCCGTGACTTCCGTCTACGAATTTGATTTCTCTTCCCAGTTTGGGGAGAACTCAGTTGGGATCCCGACTTGGTACATGCTCGAGATGTTCCAACATGGGACAGGTCGTGTTTCCGATTCTTGCGTACAGGTATAAACTTTGGCTGTGTGGAAGGTTCACCTCGTGTCCGCTTTCTCGTGCCTTCCTTGCCGGCTTGAAGACGGAATCGGCGGGTGTATTGATCAAGACTGATGACGTGAAATCTCTCATTGATTGTAGAGTAGCGTCGTTCGTTACGAATCAGAATCCGTGTCGTTTTGGTCGGCTCTGCACTCTCCGGGCTTTCTCGTACTACTGTCCGTCACCAACTCCAACTACGACTCCAACTCCTCACGTGACATCACTAGCGTCCTCCGGTTGATAGACATGAGCGGCGACGTCCTAAGCGTGATCAAGATCCTAGATCTTGGGACGTTCAGCTACGGCGTTGATGGCCCCCTCTGCTTCACTCATGGTATTTGTGCCTCTAGTGAATTATGTCATGTAAGCGAGATTGGAGGACTAGTAATGGTGTTTCGAGCCTTTGGCAGCGATAAGGAACTTGCTTGGAGCTTCAGTACTCGTAGCAGCGGTATGTTAGTGGGGGAGTCAGCACAGGTGAAGTTCAAGTCTTGTCTTTCAGGATGAAAATCCAAAGTCTGACCTTAATTGGTTGTGCCTGACAATAGTCTTGTTGAAGACATTGTTTTGAGAGTCGGGACTATCTCCAGGGTGAAAACTCAAGATCTTCGATCGAGCGACGACGACGATTATGTACTGTTTCCTTCTTGAAGGCGTTGCTTTTGGAGAATTTGGACATCAGGTGTTGTCTTGGTGATGGTTGTGCTGCTGCTGCAAGGATTGTAACTCTGTAACGGGACTTTTATTTTTAGTTTCTTCTTCTTACTGTTTTTTCGGTTGTGTGTATCCGTAATACCCTACGATATTGCGTTGTTGCAGAGTCTGGATGTAATTGGTATCTTCACGATATTAATATATACTCTTTATCTAAAAAAGCAGGAATTTTGTCGTCAATGTGATAGACCTAGCCACCGGAAATGTGATGGGACCTCTGAAGAGCTGAACGTTAGGTCGTCCTGGAGCCTCAATATCGGTTGTGCCGTCCCATCAGGCACGTACAAGGCGGTTGGCCTCATGAGCAAATATGCTCAACAGCCTTGTAAGTAAGAGTATCAAGCGGCGGCCCGCTTAGGCCCGCCACAGCCTTACTTAGCACAAACTGCGGAAATCAGCATCGATATTTTAAAGCTAACCGAACTTTTATTAAGTAGGAAGCAGGCCAGATCGGGCGCCGCTACGAAACCTGACTTGTAAGGTTCTCACGCTGGAATACGGCGCCAAGTGGAGGCAAGCGCAGTCTCCTCCAACTCCAACTACAATCCTAGTCTGTATCAAGGGTTCTCCGGTCACGGTCAATGGTGTCATGCACTTCCTTTACAAGCCACAGGTGGACGAGTACTATGTGCTCTGTTTTGATCTTGAAAGTGAGGAGTGGAAGGCCACCATCAAAGGAACAACGGTATCTCGTGACTACAGAAGAATACATTGACAAAACATATGGACAAGCTCAACGACGCCCTATGCTTGGTTCAGTGCAGCTCAATCGACGTATGGCTTGTATGGCTCTTGACTGATTCTGCTAGAGGCACTTGGGTCAACGTATACACTATACCAATGCCTCCAGGCGTCGATTATTTGAGGCCTTTGATGATCATGCGCGACGGTCAAAAGTTACTCTTCTACACGTCCAATCGATTCACGACAACTCCAACACTACAAGTTTAATATCCTCTCACGGGGACATCCACACACCTCACGAAGTTTGCGAGCAATCAGTTGGGAATCTTTGCCTTTTTGTCTTGAACTTGGAATGTTTTGTCTCGCCTAAAATCTTGACAGATTCACCACGAAGTGTTTTGTTTCAGTTAAGATCATGTTGGTGGTTGCACCGATTGAATCCTCTTTCTCTCCTTTTTTAAGTGGTTTCTTACGGAACGAATAATGATGTTAGAAATTTTGCCAAATGGAAGCTTCTCTTCAGTGGGATGTTTCGCGGAACCTAAAGATGCAAATAACCTAGTTGGAATGACAAATTTGACGTAACTTTGTTTTTTAGGTGAACAGTAGCATTCTACCACGTGTATTTCTATTGTAATATCATTTATATTGTACTACCGCATAAGTAAGAGGAGAAAACATGTGAGAAAAAAGAGGCTATCCACGACAGCGAGCGCTATGCACCATCCGGCTGGAAGGAGCGTTTGATCGCCCCCCTCTCGAAGCGTCCAATCAAGCTGCACAGTCCGTCCGATCATAAATGGGGATCACCCGACCAGAACACCCACATGGCCACATGCACCTCCTTTTTTGCGAAAAGGACCCTAGCATTAAAAAAACACAAGTAGTACAAAACATCTCAACAAAAATAAAAATTACAACGAGATCCTTGAGATGCCCTTCGTCTTCAACCTCCAGACCGTGTCGACGGCGCCGCCGCTGCCGCTCCTCCCTGAGCCGGCTTGACGTGCATGCACCTCCCTTGACCATGGAAAAAAGTACAACACTCGCACATGAACCCAACGATCCTCCCCTGTATATCGTTTCACATGATCATAGCCCATACGACACTATACCCTTCCATCTCCAAAGTCTCCCCTACGCCCTCTCCCACCACCACCTCTCCAATCCCCTCTCTAACGTCCACCATCCTCCATTACCATCACTGCAAAAGTGACTGCCAGATTCGAGCTCCTCTTCTGCACTCCTAACTCTAACTTCAGCCTTATTTTTGAATATCCAGTCGTAGAACTAGTCCATAGCCCCTTCAATAGTTAGTTCAGTGGTAGAAGAATACCACATAGAGAAGCCCCTTGTCGACAACACATTTTGCCTAGTCCAGGGACCCAAACTTCATCTCCCTGCACGCCTAGACCTCTAAGCTCACCATCCATCGCAGAATCCCTCCTCAGAATGGGATCCAAACACCAAATTATACCTTGCTCAGAGACATCTTCCTGAATTTTATCATCCCTTGCCCTCGACCTTGTTCGAAGAGGTTTTGCGGAAAAACATGGTTAGCACGCACTCGATGAAGCTGTCAGAACCACCTTACCAGATTCATTACTTGATGCAAAAATGTAATTTATTTAGAAGTTATTTGCATTGCGTTGCTACCCATATAAACACCGAACATAGTGCCCTAGTTATTCTTTGGTCACTATGAATTGATCAGATATCGTGAATGGTCAACCACCTTATCATGCTATTTCTTCCAATCAACCAACTTGACACGTTGCATACGTTGTATAGAGGCGTGGAAAAGCTTCACTTGGTACAAGGGGGGCTAGAGCCCCCCCCCCCCCCCCACCCACCATACACACTTGTGTCTACGTAAGATTTTTGTGATCTTTATAATATATAGTCTATTAAGTTCACCAAAAACTTCTTAGATTGCTAAATGTGTGCTTGTTTTGTTTTGATGACCCCAATTTTTTTGTTATACAAGATTCATAACATAGTCGGGGCACCATGCTAGATAGATCGTTTGTCTTGTTAATTCATATGACCAGTGCAGGTGACTTCTTGAAACATTGTAATTCAAAAAAAAGTTTTTATTACAAATCCAAGTTTGCTAGAGGGTATCATTATTTGCTAGTGGTCACCATGGGTCCACCCAAATTTACCATGTTGTATGGTGCCCCGAAACGGAACAGGTCGTCTGTACAATACGATGGAAGGAGAAAATAAAAATACATTCATTGTTCAAATGAGCTATACACACAATACGGGTTTTAATAAGGATGGTTTTTCTTATAAAATAGACCACAGTACCGTTTAATCTGCATTGTTGATTTAATTGGGGGGGGGGGGGGGGGGGGGGGTTCACCAAAGAAGTTAACTCTCATACAGTCAAGCCTAGACAAGTCACAACTCACAACGCCGCCCATAGTGAGACTAGGGCTCATTTGACTTGAAATATATTAGTTTGCATATCTTAATATTGATCATATCATCTAATATATATACCAAATTATATAAGGATTGATAATTTATGTACATGGTATAAACACATACCGCTTTTCCTCCCTGGTGGTCAATCACACTAGTGGACAACTACCTCGTTAACTGGGGCTCCACGCCGCATGACGGTCGGCAACAGAACCTTTGTAGCTGACAACTCTACATGATTACATTGACTTCCCGTGAGAGCATCACTACAAGCACCTCGCTCATTTCAGTGCAAGACATATATCAAACTGTTAGAATACTGGCAAAAACCATCATCTTATTCATTCGAGATGAATATGCATGGACAATGTTTCATCCGGCTCCATTTCCTCCCAGATACCAAATGTATGATCTTACCGTTACCAACTTCAAGGCGTTAACACGAAATGTGGTTCTCCTTCACAATTTCACCACGACAATTTGTTCCTTCCCCGTGTTCATGGAGTTTAGACTGAACATTACTGATGAAATTCTCATCATAACAATTGAACCACTAAGGACCAGTGTGTCCTTCTTTAGTGCAATCAAAGTCATATCAGTCCCTTCTATGACAACTAAATCAACCAAGTATTTCAATTTCTTTGGTGTATATATGAAAGATCCATGGGTGTCACTTCCAACAATTTACAAAGTCAACGTGGGTGGACCCAAGGTGCTAGATGACACTGATACCCACTGGAGAACTTGGGTTAGTGATAAAACTTTTTTTGCTGACTTCAAGTGTTACTATACAAGTCACCTACGCGGGTCTGATATCACTTATGTAAGGACTCGTATACTATGGGAGGGGGGCAATGCCCCCACCCCCTACAATTTAAGGATATGCAAGATTTAGTTGGCCAAAATAGTAAAGAAGCAAAATTTGATCAACATGGAATAGTTGTGTATTTAACCAATTATATGCCATGAATGTTTAGGACTATACATAGTTGATGTTGCATCCCTGAAGGAATAAACTACCTTAATTGCAGTCTATAAATATCATGAAGCTCATATCTAAATGATTCTAAACACAAATAAAATTCAAATAGTACTTAAATATTACATCACACAACTAGTCCGTTCCTCACAAATCAACACACAAACACTCATACGACATATAGTTTAGCGCATACAACCTGAAGCTACCGAGTTATATTCCTTCCCGGTGGCATCGAGAAAGAGAATTAACGAATCCTAAGGCAATGGGGTGAGAAACTCAAGGCCACTCTTCCTACGGGCTTTCTTTCCGCAATATTATGGATAGTGAAAATAACGGGGAAATTTGGATTCAATTGTCAACCGGTCCTATCAAATGTAGGATTGACTGTGGATTCGAGCCATCGCACATGGTTCATAAAATCTGTGGGCACATCACTACTAGGTTATTTTCTACTAGTGTAAATTAACTAGTTGTGTCATTCCGTTAGTTCAGCCACTCCATAGATTGGGGATCTGTTTGCTATATCTACATATTTAAACATGTTTTAGTTTGCATGTTCACCCATTTGGGTCCACACCTAGTCGACATGTGAGTGACCTAAAACATTTTAATTTAGCAACGGAGGGAGTACTTAGTTTGAGTGCTTCTATTCAACGGCGTAGCGTGCGGGCCGTTGGGATCATCCGGCGATGGTCGTCAGCTCGTTGGAAGGGGCATTGAGGTCAACCACGACATATTAATTTGCGTTTAGTTTCTATTGTACCAGCATGTCTCCGTGTTGCTGACCTACTTTCTCGATCGATCTCAACAACAAGAACTTAGACCTAGCGTATACTTGTGGCCCGATTCGGTTTCAGCATTTCCAGCGTACCGTGCCAGAGTTTTGCTGGAGTATTGCCCGATCTAGGAGGACAACCCTAGTTAAAAAGGAAAAACGTCCAGATTGTAGGAATCGTTTTCAGTTTTTATTTTTTGACGGCTTCTGTTGCTGTTAGTCCTTTTCTAACAACGTCCAAATTCTACACGTACCGGTTCCACATATCTAAACTTGAATATCGAGCCAATAACGAATTAACGATGACCTGAGGCCTAAACCAATCTAACAACCTCTAAAGAACATACGTGCGGTTCAACCCTCGCCTAGCTAGTCGAGATGCCGCCGTCTCAGAGCTGCAACGCCACCCGCATGCTCGCCGAAGACGCCACCGTTGTGTCGCTTCCTAACGATGTCATCTTCGACATCCTCTCCTGGACGCCGGTGAAGTCGGTGTGCCGATTCCGGCGCGTGTCCAGGGGCTGGCGCGCCCTCATCTCCGACCCGGTCTTCCTCGCCGCGCACCAGTCCCGCGCCGGGCCGCACCTCCTCCTCGTCGCTAACTCCTCCAACAAGGGCACGCAAGGCCGCGACCTGCGGCTGGTGGACATGCACCGCAACGTCGTGAAGGTGATCAAGGAGGTCGGCATCTATTCGGCGTTCTGCCCAAGCTTCGATGATCCCATCTGCGTTACCTTTGAAGGCTGTGACACGAACGTGGTCGATCTGACCACCGGGAAGGTGCTCATGACCAGCCTGACTCGGCACCATGGATCCTTCTCCAGATTCGGATTCGGCCGTGCTATCCCCTCTGGCGCATACAAGGCGGTCCGTTTCACAACCCACGACGTGAACGGCCACGCCTAGATCACCTCCGCCGAGGTTCTTACATTGGCAGACGGTGGCGCCGAGTTGTCACACCTCCTACACCTCTGTCCAAGGTGGCGGTGGACAGTGAGTCACCCGGCTGAGCTGGTGACACGGCATTGGTCCAGCTAGGAATGCTCTGTGAGCTGTGTGGTGCGCCAAGCGAGGGCCACCTGTAAGTGTGTGTTATCAAATTGGTACAAGTACCCGAACCCTGTAGCGTGTGAGACATGAATGAATTGAATGTTCTCCGTCATCTCTCCCTTGCTTGTCTGCATCTCATCTCTATGCTTCTCTGCTCTCATCCCCAATTCGCCTGAGTTTTCTGTGATCTGAGTGCTGTGTTGATCCATCCACCTTCGGGTCATCACAATATGGTATCTAGAGCCTGGATCGCTGCCCGCTCGCGCTCGTAATCTCGAGATCGGACCGGTAAAATTCCACCGAGAAAGGTGTGGTGTTGCCTCGGCGACGCCGCGCGAAATCCTGATCGGGGTTCGGTCTGATTCAGAGGAGCCGCGACGGCGCCGGCGCGCCCCGCCGTTCCCTCGGCGCAGACAAATTTTGTGCTCACAAAAATGGAGGCCGTGCAGAAAACGCTGGAGGAGATGCTGACGCGTTTCAGCACGATTTCGTCTGAGATCAAGGAAGTCTCCACGAAGGTGGGTGGCCTACGGAAACAGGTGGAGGATTTCGGTGTCGATCTCGACGGCGTCAAGCGTCGCCTGGTCGAGCATGACAAGGCTGCGACGGCACCGCTGCCGCGCGTGGAGATCCCGCTCGCTGACAAGGCTCCGAGGACAGCACGGCTGGCGAATCAGCGACCGCCGATCCTCACGGCGCCGGGCACGACTACAGAATTCGTGTCCGCTCCATCTTCACCTACTGAACAACTGGACGTTCAGCGTCAAGGGCATCAGGACGGCGAGCATCACGGGGAGTATATCGTTCGTCCTCGTCGCCATGATTTTCCGCGATTCTCAGGTGATAAGCCTCTGCTCTGGGTAGATCTCAGTATGACTTATTTTGAGATGTATAAGGTTCCTGAGCATCACTGGGTGAGCACTGCTACTTTGCATCTCGATGGGCATGCGGCACTGTGGTTTCAGTCATTCAAGCGCAGGAATAGATTGATTGCTTGGGACACATTCATGCAAGCAGTGGTAGAGGAATTTGGGTTGGATGAATTTGATGGACAAATGACTAAGCTATTGCAGCTCCGACAAACAGGCACCGTAGCTGAATATTGGTTGGCGTTTGAGGAGTGCATGTATCACTTAATTTCTATGGATGATTCTCTGAGTGCTCGTTGGTTCGTGATCCAGTTTGTTTTTGGGTTACGTGATGACATTCGTTGTGCTGTCCGCCTGCAAGCTCCAATAAGTATCACAAGAGCTGCATCCTTGGCTCGAATTCAGGAAGAAGAGCACGAGCAAACTAGACCCAAATCAAGGCCTAGTGCACCAACAAAACATCCACCAATTGCAACAATCAGCCATAACAACACTGTCGCTCGTACTGACTGGCCCAAGCGAGTTCCACCTGATGATTTTCAGAGAGAGCGTCAGTTAAGGGATTATCGAAGAGCTAATAATCTCTGTTTCAAATGTGGTGATAAGTATTCCAAGGAACATCAATGCAAACGTTCCGGTCAACTACTGACTATTGAAGTTCGAGAATTTGGGGAAGTCATCTCAGATGATGCTGAACAAGCCTTACAATTGTTGGATGAACCTGTCGTGACTGCAGCTTGCTCTGTTCTGACTGCTGCATATTGTCAGTTGTCTGTGGATGCTTTAGCTGGCACTGAAGGTGGTGAAACTATTAGGCTTCGTGCATTAGTGGGAAATCAGGTGATGTTGCTTCTTATTGATTCTGGAAGCACCCACACTTTTGTCACAAGGGCGTTTGCTGAGCGAGCGGGCTGTGCTATTTCCTCGGCACCAGAACTACCAGTGAAGGTGGCTAATGGTGAATTGATGACTTCCAATGAGCAAGTCACAGGACTGTCTTGGTGGACTCAGGGTAATACTTTTACTACTGATATGCGAATTCTGGAGCTTGGAGCTTATGATGCTATCTTGGGGGTTAATTGGCTTAAGCAATTTGGTAGAATGACTGTGGATTGGCAAGAGAAGTACTTATCCTTCCAGTATCTTGGCAAAGAAATCACACTCCAGGGTGTGGTACCACAACAGTCTCAAGCTCTGTCAGTTTTGTCTGCTGAACAACTACAGAAATGGATTTCTGGCAATGAAGTATGGGCTATGGCAGTGGTAGACCCCGTGTCCAAAACGACGATCATCTCTGACTCTAATGTCACTCCTGATTTACAGACATTGTTGACACAGTTTTCAGATGTGTTTGAGGAACCTTCTGCACTTCCACCTCAACGATCCTTGGATCATGCCATTCATCTGGAAAATGGAGCACAACCAGTTAATTCGAGGCCATATCGCTATTCTCCTTTACAGAAGGATGAAATTGAAAGACAAGTACAAGAGATGCTCACTTCTGGGATTATTACTGCGAGTATGAGTCCGTTTGCTTCTCCAGTTCTGCTTGTGAAAAAGAAAGATGGCTCTTGGAGGTTTTGTATTGATTTCAGACGTCTGAATCTAGTTACTGTCAAAAACAAGTTTCCCCTGCCCATTGTTGACGAGCTGTTGGACGAGCTGGCTGGTACAAAATTCTTTTCCAAGTTGGATCTTAGAGCTGGATACCACCAGATCAGAATGCGTCCCGAGGATGAAGCTAAAACAGCTTTCAAAACTCATCATGGTCATTTTCAATTTCGAGTGATGCCATTTGGGTTGACAAACGCTCCAGCTACATTTCAGTGCATTATGAACTCCATATTTGCACCATTTCTGAGGAAATTTGTAATTGTGTTTCTGGACGATATATTGGTTTATAGCAAGTCTTGGACTGATCATCTATATCATCTACAATTGGTTCTGAAGAAGCTCCGGGAGGCACAGTTTTATGCTAAACTCTCCAAATGCAGTTTTGGACAAACTAGTATTCAGTACTTGGGTCACATCATATCGGGCAAGGGAGTGTCCACAGACCCAGAAAAGACTGAGGCAATTGTGAATTGGCCCCTACCAACAGACGCTACAGAACTGCGCAGAATACTAGGGTTGACAGGATACTACAGAAAATTTGTTCCAAAATATGGTATTCTGATCAAACCCCGAGATGATAGCCAGAGGCACTCCATGCAGTTTCACAATGTTATCCACAAAGAGTTTTGATACAGATGCAGCCGTATAGGGATGCTTCAATGGCAGAAAATGGGCATATTTTGTGAGGCGATCCACCACCACAAGTATGCTATTGGCTCCTTCAGATAGAGGTAACCCTTCAATAAAATCCATCGTAATTTCTTGCCACGGTGCGTGTGGAGGAGGTAGTGGTTGGAGCAGACCAGCTGGTTTCTGATGGGTATGCTTTGCTTGCTGACAGATCAAACATTGTTTGACATAATTCTCTACTGCTATCTTCATTCCTGGCCAGTAGTACAGTTGTTTAATACGTTGATAAGAAGCTTGCACACCAGAATGTCCCCCAATTGCACTGTCATGCAGAGATGCGATCAATTTAGTTTGCAAAGCCAGATTATCACCAATCACCAATCTACCTTTGTATTTGATCACCCCTTTCTCTAGATAAAATCCCTTCTCATTTGGTGAGTGAACAGAGAGTTCTTGTAATAACACAGAAGCAGCACTATCATTTACATAAGAATTAACAACTTCCTGTAACCACATAGGCTGACAAGAAGAAACAGCCTGGATATCCAACAGATGTCCAACTCTGGAAAGGGAGTCTGCTGCCCCATTTTCAGCTCCTTTGCGGTATTTTATCTCAAAGTTTAAACCACCCAACTTAGCCATGGCTTTCTTTTGCATCTCAGAATTGAGTTGTTGATCAGTAAGATTGCACAAACTTTTGTGATCAGTAATGATAGTGAATTTGCCCCTTTGCAAGTACTGTCGCCATTTATCAATGGCCATAATCACTGCCAAAAATTCCTTGTCATAGATGCGTAGTTTCTGATTGACCACTCCCAAAGCTTTGCTCATGTAAGCAATAGGGTGGCCTTTCTGCATCAGGACTGCCCCCACACCCGTGGCGCAAGCATCAGTTTCAACAGTAAAAGGCATGTTGAAATCCGGAAGGGCTAGAACTGGAGTGGAAGCCATGGCCCGTTTCAGTTTGAGGAAAGCTGCAGTTGCTTCTTCGGTCCATAAGAACCCTTTCTTAGTCAACAATTGAGTAAGGGGTTTGATCAGAATACCATATTTTGGAAGAAATTTTCTGTAGTATCCTGTCAACCCTAGAATTCTGCGCAGTTCTGTAGCGTCTGTTGGTAGGGGCCAATTCACAATTGCCTTAGTCTTTTCTGGGTCTGTGGACACTCCCTTGTCCGATATGATGTGACCCAAGTACTGAATACTAATTTGTCCAAAACTGCATTTGGAGAGTTTAGCATAAAACTGTGCCTCCCGGAGCTTCTTCAGAACCAATTGTAGATGATATAGATGATCAGTCCAAGACTTGCTATAAACCAATATATCGTCCAGAAACACAATTACAAATTTCCTCAGAAATGGTGCAAATATGGAGTTCATAATGCACTGAAATGTAGCTGGAGCGTTTGTCAACCCAAATGGCATCACTCGAAATTGAAAATGACCATGATGAGTTTTGAAAGCTGTTTTAGCTTCATCCTCGGGACGCATTCTGATCTGGTGGTATCCAGCTCTAAGATCCAACTTGGAAAAGAATTTTGTACCAGCCAGCTCGTCCAACAGCTCGTCAACAATGGGCAGGGGAAACTTGTTTTTGACAGTAACTAGATTCAGACGTCTGAAATCAATACAAAACCTCCAAGAGCCATCTTTCTTTTTCACAAGCAGAACTGGAGAAGCAAACGGACTCATACTCGCAGTAATAATCCCGGAAGTGAGCATCTCTTGTACTTGTCTTTCAATTTCATCCTTCTGTAAAGGAGAATAGCGATATGGCCTCGAATTAACTGGTTCTGCTCCATTTTCCAGATGAATGGCATGATCCAAGGATCGTTGAGGTGGAAGTGCAGAAGGTTCCTCAAACACATCTGAAAACTGTGTCAACAATGTCTGTAAATCAGGAGTGACATTAGAGTCAGAGATGATCGTCGTTTTGGACACGGGGTCTACCACTGCCATAGCCCATACTTCATTGCCAGAAATCCATTTCTGTAGCTGTTCAGCAGACAAAACTGACAGAGCTTGAGACTGTTGTGGTACCACACCCTGGAGTGTGATTTCTTTGCCAAGATACTGGAAGGATAAGTACTTCTCTTGCCAATCCACAGTCATTCTACCAAATTGCTTAAGCCAATTAACCCCAAGATAGCATCATAAGCTCCAAGCTCCAGAATTCGCATATCAGTAGTAAAAGTATCACCCTGAGTCCACCAAGACAGTCCTGTGACTTGCTCATTGGAAGTCATCAATTCACCATTAGCCACCTTCACTGGTAGTTCTGGTGCCGAGGAAATAGCACAGCCCGCTCGCTCAGCAAACGCCCTTGTGACAAAAGTGTGGGTGCTTCCAGAATCAATAAGAAGCAACATCACCTGATTTCCCACTAATGCACGAAGCCTAATAGTTTCACCACCTTCAGTGCCAGCTAAAGCATCCACAGACAACTGACAATATGCGGCAGTCAGAACAGAGCAAGCTGCAGTCACGACAGGTTCATCCAACAATTGTAAGGCTTGTTCAGCATCATCTGAGATGACTTCCCCAAATTCTCCAACTTCAATAGTCAGTAGTTGACCGGAACGTTTGCATTGATGTTCCTTGGAATACTTATCACCACATTTGAAACAGAGATTATTAGCTCTTCGATAATCCCTTAACTGACGCTCTCTCTGAAAATCATCAGGTGGAACTCGCTTGGGCCAGTCAGTACGAGCGACAGTGTTGTTATGGCTGATTGTTGCAATTGGTGGTTGTTTTGTTGGTGCACTAGGCCTTGATTTGGGTCTAGTTTGCTCGTGCTCTTCTTCCTGAATTCGAGCCAAGGATGCAGCTCTTGTGATACTTATTGGAGCTTGCAGGCGGGCAGCACAACGAATGTCATCACGTAACCCAAAAACAAACTGGATCACGAACCAACGAGCACTGAGAGAATTATCCATAGAAATTAAGTGATACATGCACTCCTCAAACGCCAACCAATATTCAGCTACGGTGCCTGTTCGTCGGAGCTGCAATAGCTTAGTCATTTGTCCATCAAATTCATCCAACCCAAATTCCTCTACCACTGCTTGCATGAATGTGTCCCAAGCAATCAATCTATTCCTGCGCTTGAATGACTGAAACCACAGTGCCGCATGCCCATCGAGATGCAAAGTAGCAGTGCTCACCCAGTGATGCTCAGGAACCTTATACATCTCAAAATAAGTCATACTGAGATCTACCCAGAGCAGAGGCTTATCACTTGAGAATCGCGGAAAATCATGGCGACGAGGACGAACGATATACTCCCCGTGACGCTCGCCGTCCTGATGCCCTTGACGCTGAACGTCCAGTTGTTCAGTAGGTGAAGATGGAGCGGACACGAATTCTGTAGTCGTGTCCGGCGCCGTGAGGATCGGCGGTCGCTGATTCGCCAGCTGCGCTGTCCTCGGAGCCTTGTCAGCGAGCGGGATCTCCACGCGCGGCAGCGGTGCCGTCGCAGCCTTGTCATGCTCGACCAGGCGACGCTTGACGCCGTCGAGATCGACACCGAAATCCTCCACCTGATTCCGTAGGCCACCCACCTCCGTGGAGACTTCCTTGATCTCAGACGAAATCGTGCTGAAACGCGTCAGCATCTCCTCCAGCGTTTTCTGCACGGCCTCCATTTTTGTGAGCACAAAATTTGTCTGCGCCGAGGGAACGGCGGGGCGCGCCGGCACCGTCGCGGCTCCTCTGAATCAGACCGAACCCCGATCAGGATTTCGCGCGGCGTCGCCGAGGCAACACCACACCTTTCTCGGTGGAATTTTACCGGTCCGATCTCGAGATTACGAGCGCGAGCGGGCAGCGTTCCAGGCTCTAGATACCATATTGTGATGACCGAAGGTGGATGGATCAACACAGCACTCAGATCACAGAAAACTCAGGCGAATTGGGGATGAGAGCAGAGAAGCATAGAGATGAGATGCAGACAAGCAAGGGAGAGATGACGGAGAACATTCAATTCATTCATGTCTCACACGCTACAGGGTTCGGGTACTTGTACCAATTTGATAACACACACTTACAGGTGGCCCTCGCTTGGCGCACCACACAGCTCACAGAGCATTCCTAGCTGGACCAATGCCGTGTCACCAGCTCAGCCGGGTGACTCGCTGTCCACCGCCACCTTGGACAGAGGTGTAGGAGGTGTGACATTTGCCCCCCCCCCCCCCTTGAGGCGAAGCCGCAGTAGCTTGTCCATCTTCTTCCCAGAGTGCAGCAGTTGGGTATCTTTGCTTCAACACGTAATAATCCTCCCAAACTGAAACAGGCCATGGCTTCCACTCCAGTTCTAGCCCTTCCGGATTTCAACATGCCTTTTACTGTTGAAACTGATGCTTGCGCCACAGGTGTGGGGGCAGTCCTGATGCAGCAAGGCCACCCTATTGCTTACATGAGCAAAGCTTTGGGAGTGGTCAATCAGAAACTATGCATCTATGACAAGGAATTTTTGGCAGTGATTATGGCCATTGATAAATGGCGACAGTACTTGCAAAGGGGCAAATTCACTATCATTACTGATCACAAAAGTTTGTGCAATCTTACTGATCAACAACTCAATTCTGAGATGCAAAAGAAAGCCATGGCTAAGTTGGGTGGTTTAAACTTTGAGATAAAATACCGCAAAGGAGCTGAAAATGGGGCAGCAGACTCCCTTTCCAGAGTTGGACATCTGTTGGATATCCAGGCTGTTTCTTCTTGTCAGACTATGTGGTTACAGGAAGTTGTTAATTCTTATGTAAATGATAGTGCTGCTTCTGTGTTATTACAAGAACTCTCTGTTCACTCACCAAATGAGAAGGGATTTTATCTAGAGAAAGGGGTGATCAAATACAAAGGTAGATTGGTGATTGGTGATAATCTGGCTTTGCAAACTAAATTGATCGCATCTCTGCATGACAGTGCAATTGGGGGACATTCTGGTGTGCAAGCTTCTTATCAACGTATTAAACAACTGTACTACTGGCCAGGAATGAAGATAGCAGTAGAGAATTATGTCAAACAATGTTTGATCTGTCAGCAAGCAAAGCATACCCATTAGAAACCAGCTGGTCTGCTCCAACCACTACCTCCTCCACACGCACCGTGGCAAGAAATTACGATGGATTTTATTGAAGGGTTACCTCTATCTGAAGGAGCCAATAGCATACTTGTGGTGGTGGATCGCCTCACAAAATATGCCCATTTTCTGCCATTGAAGCATCCCTATACGGCTGCATCTGTATCAAAACTCTTTGTGGATAACATTGTGAAACTGCATGGAGTGCCTCTGGCTATCATCTCGGATCGTGATAGAATTTTCATCAGTCATTTTTGGAAGGATTTAATCAAGGCTTTGGGTACAAAACTGCACTACAGCACTGCTTACCATCCACAAACAGATGGCCAAAGTGAGCGCGTGAACCAGTGTCTCGAGCAGTACCTCCGTTGTGCAGTGCAAGACAATCCTCGACATTGGAAGAAGTGGCTGGGGCTAGCAGAATTCTGGTACAATTCCAGTTTTCACACTGCATTGGGTTGTTCTCCGTTCAAAGCACTTTACAAGATTGAACCAAATTTTGGTGGTATGCCTAACATCACAGTCTCCACTGATTCTGTTTCTGGGGATACAGCACTGGAGTATCAAGCACAAACAGAACTGCTTCGTGCTCAATTGATTCGTGCTCAACAACGGATGAAAACGTATGCTGACAAAAACAGGGTAGAAAGGGAGTTCACTGTAGGTGATCAGGTGCTTCTGAAACTACAGCCTTATGCTCAACAGTCAGTGGTCAATCGACCATATCCTAAGTTGTCTTACAAGTATTTTGGACCCTATGAAATACTGGAGCGCATCGGCAAAGTTGCTTATAAGTTGGCGCTCCCTGATTCAGCTCAAGTTCACCCAGTCTTCCATGTGTCTCAGCTGAAAGCTTTCACAGCTAATTATACTCCCGTATTCAAAGAATTGCCTGTAGTTCCAAACCTGTCAGCTGCACCACCTGTTCCGGTGTCAATTCTTCAACGACGTCTGGTACGCAAAGGAAATGCTGCAGCGCCACAAATTCTGGTGAAATGGGCACATCTACCTGATGAAATGGCTACTTGGGAGGATTATTACGTGTTGAAGCAAAGATACCCAACTGCTGCACTCTGGGAAGAAGATGAACAAGCTACTGCGGCTTCGCCTCAAGGGGGGGCAAATGTCACACCTCCTACACCTCTGTCCAAGGTGGCGGTGGACAGTGAGTCACCCGGCTGAGCTGGTGACACGGCATTGGTCCAGCTAGGAATGCTCTGTGAGCTGTGTGGTGCGCCAAGCGAGGGCCACCTGTAAGTGTGTGTTATCAAATTGGTACAAGTACCCGAACCCTGTAGCGTGTGAGACATGAATGAATTGAATGTTCTCCGTCATCTCTCCCTTGCTTGTCTGCATCTCATCTCTATGCTTCTCTGCTCTCATCCCCAATTCGCCTGAGTTTTCTGTGATCTGAGTGCTGTGTTGATCCATCCACCTTCGGGTCATCACACGAGTGGAGGGAAACGCAATCACACGCACCATCCCCTATCTATGGAAGGTTCGCCGCCACAGTCAATGGTGTGTTGCATTTTCTGAGCTCTTCGGCGGATCACGACGACAATGTACTCCGCTTCGACCTCGAGAGCGAGGAGTGGAGAAATACAATCAAAGGCCCGCTAAAAGCAGCCGACGGTACGTGGAACAAGAGGATCACCCAGCTCAATGGCACACTTTGCATGATGGGATCTCAACCGCCGGTGCATGGCCGTACACGCACCGGCATATGGCTCATGACCGATTATGACAAGGAAATCTGGATCAAGGCGTACTCAATCTCAACGGCCTTCGACATCAGGTTATGATGCTTCTGAGGGTGATACGTGGAAAGCTTCTCTTTTGCTGCTATGGAGACTACGGACTAGAGACGACCCTGCAACTCTACGATCCATGTACTGAGACATTTACGTTTGCAATGGAGATGCCGTACACCACCACAGGCCAAGTTGCCCTTTGCAGCTTGCAGTTGAAGGATTTTTTACTCCCATAGCTGGTTATCTTCTCCCTATATGAAGTGTTTATTTATTGGATACCCAGACCATGCATCTTTAGATTCACCCACCTCGGCACTGCTAATTGCCATGTTGACTCCATAATAAAATCTGTGGCGGGTCACAATCGATCGTGGTTTGTGACCATATATAATTCTCACGACAAAATGCATTCTTGAAAACGTGATAGAACTTTTTTCGATGAGTTTTATTAAATGTTTCATTTGCATTTATACGTTTTTTTATAAAAGGAGCCGACAGGCCCTCAATTTCTATTGAAATTGAGCAGAATGTTCACATATCAGCCACAACATGAGGAGGACACCTCAAACCCTGGGAACAAACTTCCCAGTGATTCGAAAAAGCAAAAGAAATTGATAAATCACTCTCAGCAACTGAAGGATAAACCAGCCTCTCGGCCTATACTCAGAAGTGGATACTTCAACCACATAGAAGCTCACAAAATATACGCTAACAAGTTCGAAATGGAAGGATTTAATTAAAACTTCTTACAAGTGTCTTTTAACTTTTCTGCAACACATCATAGCATCAGCTTCTACTGGTCGCAGAGCCTCAGAATGTCCAGACCCCAACAGTTGCTTCGGCTGAATACTTCATGTGCCACCCGCGCTATCCTACTAGCTCCCCGTTGTAACAACTTTCACAGAGCGCTTTTCTGTAGTAAAGCCCAATCATTAATTATTAGGAAAGTGACATAGCTACAAAACCATACTTGTAGGATCCTTAGGTTTGATACTTTAAAAACAAAATTTATTTCTTGTTTGCCCGGGCCCATGGATGTGTGCTGAATGTGCGGCCCGCAGAGGGCCCCAAATTTGATTTTCTTCTAAGTTCTTATATATAGACAAAAAGGTACGTATCCAGTAAGAGACACGAAACGAGCAATGGTGTATTGGTCAGGTTGATTTCTTTCATCCACTAGTTTGGTGCTTGGAACCCTCCCGTTGTTGCCTTTATTTTTTCTGTTGTTTTAAGTGAACTTGCAGACTAAACTGATGTCTTACCGCTGATAATTTTGTTTATCAAAAAAATTGATGCATTGCCGCCTCTACACCACACAGCATCACAGGAAATAACGTTTAAATTAAAAATCCATCCCTTTTATGTACAGTAGCAATAATTTTCGGAGAGAAACAAAATCAACGATTCAGATAGTATTAAGAGTTCAAACTAAAGTTTATCCTTTTTTTTAGAAAGTAGCTATAGTGTTTAAAGGGAAATGAAACTAAGATGGTTTGGAAAAATCTAAGGCCCTCACATGGAGGTCTGACACGAGGTAGTGGACTAATACGTGTCCAGAACGAAGCGAGATCAATCTGTCAATTGATCAGGCTAATGACATAAGAAAGCTAGACTGGAGCATGACCCAACTCCCGATTGATCAGACCAACGACGCAAGAAATCTGATGAGAAGATCAAGTACCATGACGCTAGCTAGGTGTCGGTTCTTTTTTCTGTTCCCTCCGGACTTTCTTTGTGCTTACGATCGACCGATTGCCAATTGCCCAATCCCGATCCACACTTCGACAACGACCGGTCTCCAGGTTTTGACAAATAGGAAGTGGGAGTGTAGGACACTAGGGCCTATTTTAAACTTCCGCACATGGCCCCAAATTTTGCCCGGCCGGCCCTGCTTGTTTTCCACAAAATCCAAAATAAAGGTGAAGTTCCTATCATTAGTATCTTCCTATCTCTAAAGGTAGATGCAGGAAACCACCCCTGGTAGAGATCATTGAAAGAGGACGGCTTAGAATGTACTCCCAAGGATACACAAGATACATTCCACATATATTTAGCTAAGGGGCATTCAAAAAACATATGTTCTAGTGATTCTTTTGCACCGCAAATTCCAGTCCCTCTTTTTCGGATTATCTCTAGTTAACACCCTATTTTTCATTACCAGAGCCACCCAAAGACTTTAATTCTCAATGGAGTCTAAAGTGACCAAATAAAGTTGTAAGGGAAATTAACTCTTCTATGCATAAGATACATATGTAAAGATTTAACCGGGAACTTACCATCTTTTGTCAATACCCACCTAACTCTGTCGGGTGTATCATTTAAATGCACCATAACACATAGCAGTTTACATACGTAAGAGTCAATTTGGTTGGCTCCAAACTGATACTATTATTATTTCAAGATAATAATACAGCTAATAGACGTATGTAAATTTTCATTTCATAAACCTCATAAATTTGTAGCTGTGGCGACTGTTGTCGCCAGGAAGGTGGCTTCCGGTTGATTGATGTTTTTTTTATAGATCTTTGTTTGCAAAGGCTAGGGGTTCAACCTCCATTTTGAAAAAACATGTTTGCAACACAATGAATCCCAATGTGTACCAGATCAGTTTTCTGGCACATGCACATTATGATCATGTAATCTCCAAATTGATATATTATTACGATCATGGAAGCTCCAAACTGATACTATTATTTTAAGATAATAATATCTCTAACACACATACGATGTAAATTTTCATTTGATACACCTCATAAAAAAAGTTCTATCACGTTTTCAAGGATGCATATTAATTGTCGTGAGAATTATCGTGACAAACCAAGATCAATTGTGACCCGCCACGAACTTTATTATGGACGCACAGTGCCAATTAGCACTTGGTAGTGTAGGGAAAATAATCCTGTGAGACAGGTCTATTCTCCTCTCAATTTAGAGATGCATGCGCGATTATTGGGTATCCAATAATTAAACACTTCGTGTAGAGAGAAATAAGAAACCCAGTTATGGGAGCCAAAAACCCTTCAAATGCAAGCTGCAAAGTCCAACTTGGCCCATGGTTGTGTACGGCATCTCCATTGCAAACGTAAATGTCTCAGTACATGGATCGTAGATTTGCAGGGTCGTCTCCGGTCCTCTGTGTCCATAGCAGCAAATGAGGAGCTTTCCACGTATCACCCTCAGAATCATCATATCACTCATGTCGAGGGCCGTTGAGATTGAGTACGCCTTGATCCAGATTTCCTTGTCATAATCAGTCATGAGCCACATGTGGGTGCGTGTAAGGCCAAGCACCTGCGGCTGAGATCCCATCATGCAGAGTGTGCCATTGAGCTGGGTTATCTTCTTGTTCTTCCACACACCGTGGTCTGCTTTAAGCGGGCATATGATTGCATTTTTCCACTCCTCGCTCTCAAGGTCAAATCGTAGGACATAGTCGTCGTCGGCCAAAGAGCTCAGGAAATGCAAGGCACCATTGACCGTGGTGGCGAACCTTCCATGGAAAAGGGATGGCGCATGTGACCGCGTTCCCCTCCACGCGGCGCCGTCCGCCAATGTAAGAACCTCGCAGGCGGCGATCTGGGGGTGGCCGCTCGTGGCGTGGGTTTCGAAACGGACCGCCTTGTACGCGCCGGACGGGATGGTACGGCCGAATCCAAAGCTGTAGGAGGATCCATGGCGGCGCCAATTCGGGCTGGTCATGAGCACCTTTCCGGTGGTCAGATCGACCACGTTCGTGCCACAAGCATCAAAGGTAACGCAGATGGGATCATCGAAGCTCGGGCAGAACGCCGAATAGTTGCCGACCTCCTTGATTACCTTCACGACGTTGCGTTGCATGTCCACCAGCCGCAGATCGCGGCCTTGCTTGCCCTTGTTGGAGGAGTTGGCGACGAGGAGGAGGTGCGGCCCGGCGCGGGACCCGTGCGTGGCGACGAAGACTGGGTCGGAGATGAGGGCGCGCCATCCCCTGGACACGCACCGGAACCGGCACACCGACTTCGCCGGCGTCCAGGAGAGGATGTCGAAGATGACATCGTTCGGAAGCGACGCAAGGGTGGCGCCCTTGGCCGGTGCGGGCATGCCGGTCGCGTTGCAGCTAGCTCTGGGACGGCTGCGTCGGCGAGGCGAGGGTTGAGTTCGTTCTTTTGTTAGATTTGTTTAGGCCTACGCCCTCATGTCATCCTTATCTGCTCGCTATTCAAGTTTTTAGACCTCGAAAAGGACTAACAGAAACAGAAACCCTGTTTTCGCAAAAAAAGAAAGAAACAGAAACCCTGTCAAAAAACGGAGAAGATTCCTACAATCCGGACGTTCACTAGGGTTATCCCCCGATTTCACTACAAAACCAAAATAGTCTGTTATAAAAAAAAGAAGACGCTGATCATCTAGAAGCGCAAGATGTTACTACTACTAAGACGAAAAGGAAGCCTGCTTCACTTTACATCCTCCCCCCACATCAGTTCGCGAAAGCATCTAATCTCACCGGCGAACTGGTCGAGCCGCGTGCCGTGAAGATGTTGCAGATCAGGCAACCTCCAGCAAACTTCGTTACAGTATGATGGAACTGCTGAAACCGAATCAGGCCACAAAGTGTACGCTAGGTCTCAGTTCTTGTTCTTGCGATCGATCTCGATCGAGAATGATAGTTCAGCGACACCAAAACATACTAGTCCAGCAATGGGAATTTATCATCCGGGACGGCCCGAGGAGCTGGCATAGGGCGCATTGAGCATGCTGCCACTGCAGTGCAGACTAAACCTATAGCCTGCCTAGAAGCTGTCCAATCTGCAGCAGATTGGGGTATAGGCAAAATACATCTAGAGACGGATTCTACAATCCTGACACGAGCGCTGATTATGATATGTCAACGGGGAGTATCCTTCCTCTATGGAGCCATACGTCCTTTCTTGCAGCTCAATTTCATTGAGTGGAAGGTTACTTATGCGCCTCGTACCTGTAATAGTGTTGCTCATGCCCTTGCGGCTTTAAGTGCTGATCTGTATGTTCATCGGCTTATATGTGCAGAACTTGTACCAGACCATGTAACCGTGCTGTGCCCAGTGCCAAGCCAAACTAATGGAATCGGCGTGACCCACGGTTGCATATTTTTTTTAGATAAAGGGATTTTATTACTTAAAAGGTTTAATCATTACACCCGGACTCTGCATAACTAAGATGCACACAGCCGCCAGTTCACCATCACTCAAGTCGGTCAGCAAAAGATAAAAAGGCGAATTACATATCAAAATGAGAAATTGTAGATCCGCCTAGGCTGCTGGTAGGTCTATCCGGAGTCTATGTTGCCACCCATGCCGGGAAAATAACTCCCTGGCCGCAGCCTCCAGTCTCGACGCCACCTCCAAAAATAAGTCTCGGTGCTCCACACGCTGCAGGGATGACCAAGCTCGTAGCGTCGCTGTGCACCGGTATATAACTTGCATAAGAGAAGAATTTTTATCATTAAAAACCTTGTCATTTCTACATAGCCATAGCGACCAAAAAACAGCAATCGCTCCCACCCTACTGAATAGTTTGAACCTATGATCCACTCCATTTAGCCAATTGCCAAAAATGTTAGCAACGGATCTAGGTGGGTGTAAGGTAGAACCTATCTGGATGGCTGACCATATAGACCTAGCGAACTCGCACTGAAAGAATAATGCGTAATGGTCTCGTCGTGTTGACAGAAAACACACTTTTTACTTCCGTGCCAATTGCGTTTGGCAAGGTTATCTTTGGTGAGAATTACTCCTCGACGTAAATACCACGCAAACACTTTAGTTTTTAGTGGTATCTTCATCTTCCAAAGTTTGTTATTATAAGCACTATCGACTGGAATTTCGGGTAGGATAAGCGCTCTATACATAGAATCAACCGAGAATTTGCCGTTCTTCGTCAGATTCCATTGAAACTTATCTGGACCTTCCGATAATTGGATTGAATCCAATCGGATGAGCAAAGCATTCCAAGATGCTTGTCTTGTTCCAAGTAAACTCTTCTGAACGAAACATTTGGTGAGGAAGTACCCAACACCTTCGCGATCGTGTCACTTTTGTTTCGAACAATAGAATATAGAGCCGGATATTGTTCTTTGAGGGTAGATTGGCCAAGCCAAATATCCTCCCATAAGCGAATTTCCGAACCATCCCTAATTGAAAAAGAGCCATGTGGAAAAAAGAACTTCTTTGTAGCCATGAGGCCAGCCCAGAAGTGTGAATCGCCAGGTTTCCAAAGAACCTGGGAAACAGCTTGATCTCCGACATATTTTCTCCTAAGGAGGGTTTGCCAAACTCCATCTTCAGAAAGAAGTTTAAATAGCCATTTACCTAGCAGCGCTCTGTTCTTGACCTCAAGGTCATGAACTCCGAGCCCTCCTTGGTCTTTAGGGCAGCAAACCACACTCCATTTAGTCAGTCGATATTTTTTCTTCTCACTATCCCCTTGCCAAAAGAATCTAGATCGGAAATAATCCAATCGTTTTAAGACCCCTTTAGGCAGTTGGAAGAATGAAATCATATACAGTACCATGTTTGTTAGTACCGAGTTTATGAGAACCAATCTTCCACCCAGGGATAGGAGTTTGCCTTTCCAGCTATTTAAACGTAATTGAAGCCTTTCCTCCACCCTTTTCCATTCAGCATTTGTAAGTCTCCGATAGTGAATCGGAATGCCCAAATAGTTGATAGGAAATTGTCCTTGCTCACAGCCAAAAAGCTCAGCATACAAGGCGGCGTTCTCTTGGGCCTCGCCAAAGCAAAACAATTCACTTTTATGGAAATTTATCTTAAGACCCGAAAGTTGCTCGAAAGCTGACAAAATCAACTTTAGGTTACGAGCTTTTTCGATATCATGCTCCATAAAAAGAATTGTATCGTCGTCATATTGAAGAATCGATAATCCACCATCAACAAGATGGGGAATCACTCCTTCAATTTGACCCTCAGTTTTAGCGCGTTCAATCAAGATAGCCAACATATCCGCCACTATATTAAATAATATTGGGAAAGCGGGTCACCCTGTCTGAGGCCTTTTTTCGTTTGGAAAGTATTTGCCAGTGTCATCATTGACCTTGAAGGCTACACTTCCTCCGGAAACAAAGCAATTAATTAACGCGCGCCACTCTGAAGAAAAGCCTTTCATTCTTAGGGTCTGCAGGATGAAAGACCACTTAACTTTGTCATAAGCTTTCTCAAAGTCAATTTTAAGAATTACCCCGTTCAGCTTTTTCCTATGTAGTTCATGGACCGTTTCATGTAGGACCGCGACTCCATCAAGGATGTTGCGACCTTTCATAAAAGTCGTCTGAGACGGACGAACCACATGATCTGCCACAGTGTTCAGTCGAATCGTCGCCGCTTTGGTGAATATTTTAAAACTAACGTTTAGTAGGCATATAGGTCTAAACTGTTGGATCCTTTATGCCTCGTTAACCTTAGGTAGCAAAATTATTTCACCAAAATTGAGACGAAACAACTCTAATTGTCCTTTGTGAAGACAGGTGAACAATTGGAGCAAATCGGCCTTGATAACATCCCAAAAGTTCTGATAAAACTCGGCTGGGAAGCCATCAGGACCAGGAGTTGAATTATGTTTCATTTGGAAAACCGCCATTCTCACTTCCTCCTCTGAATAGGGTTTAGTAAGAAGGCTATTTTCCTCTTCTGAAACCTGGGGAATGTCCGCTATTCGGGACTCATCCAAGGAGAAATTTCTTTCCTATGGAGCACCGAACAAGCCTTTATAGTAATTTGTAATGTACGACTTTAGCTGTTCATGGCCCTCCATCATTCCTTCATCCTGGACCAGAGAATGAATACGCTTTTTCCTGTGTCTGCCATTGGCAATACTATGGAAATAGCGAGTATTCGAGTCTCCTTCTAGAATTAATTGGGTCTTGGAACGTTGATACCATTTTAGCTCCTCCTCACGCAGTAGTTTCGCTATCTGTGCATTAGATTGGCTCTTTAGCTCAATTTCTTGCGCGGACAGTAACCGAACTTCTGCTAATGCTTCTAGAGCATCGATTATCGAGGTAAGTCGTACTTTTTCTTTTTTAAGTAAACCGGTAGTATGACGAGCCCAACCGACGAGGTGAGTACGTAGAGCACGTATCTTATTATTCCACCGCTGGATAGGCGTATCACCCGCTACCGGTAATTACCAAATTATTTTAACCATCTCGAGGGATTCCAGTGGTCAAAAGAATGGGAGCATGGTCCGACAAACCCTCAATACGTTCTAGAGCCCGTACCGACACCAATGGGAACCTATCTTCCCATTCAGAATCCATCAGTACACGGTCTAGTTTCTCGTATGTGGGTTCAGGTAGGGAATTAGCCCAAGTGAACTGTCTCCCCACCATCGTTATCTCTCTTAAGTTCAACCTGTCAATGACTGCGTTGAACAAAAGAGGCCAACGGTTGTTACTTTTCTCGAATGGAAACCGTAGCAGATTGAAATCCCCACCAATGATCAAAGGATAGGGGTTATCTTTTGCCGAGTTTACCATATCACAGAGAAAAGAGGTCTTAGCCACTTCCTGAGCTGTCCCATACACGGCGACAAGACTCCAGGTGAAGTTATCGGATTTATTACGGATGTGCATTTTGATATGAAAATCGCCATCCGTAACCTCCAAAACTTCCATGGTATCAGTCCTGACGCCTAGTAAAATGCCTCCGGAGCGGCCATGAGGGGGCCGTGAGTACCACTCAAACTCTAAACCGCCCGAAACACGGTTCAGGAGAGATTGTGAGAACTCACGTCTACCCGGAATACACAATCATATCCATCGTGTCTTTCCAGGTCTCGGCAAGGCCTTTTCGGTCTCAAATCAAATACGACCATATGGTTCTTCGGCCTTAAAAAAGGTACGGCTGTAACCTTAGGTAAACCATCCCTCACTGACGCCACCTCTTTGTTGTTTGCACGGCTACCTGGCACCAGCATGGCCGAAGGCGGCGCTGCCGCTGCTGCTCTCTCGCTGCCGAGGGATGCCGTCTATGAAATCCTTTCACGGGCGGCGCTCAAGTCCCTGTGCCGCTTCCAATGCGTGTCCAAAGAGTGGCGAGCCCTCATCTCTGACCGGACCTTCATCGCCCGGCACAAGTCCCGCACCATGCAGCTAGTGCCGCTCCTCGTTACCAGCTACGCTGGGGAAACTCCCAACACGGACAGCGGCGTGCTGGTCATGGATACTCAAGGCGCCGTCTTGAGGAAGATCAAAGGCCTAGGTAGAAACCCTTTCTTGGCCTCTTGTCTCGACCAACTGATCTGCGTGATCAGCTCTGGAGGTGTCACCCGCGTGGTCGATGTGTCCACCGGGATTGTGCTCCTGGCCTCCGAGAGACCGTCCTCCAAGAAACCAAACGGGAACCTAAAGAACTATGTCATCAGGCTGGGTCGTGCAACTGTATCCGGCTCGTGCAAGGCTGTTCAGCCTCCCCAGACCTGCGAGGTTCTCACCATAGTAAGAAGTAACTAGAGGAGGGCACAACCACCTCCGACCCCTGTCCGTTTGCTTGATTCCAGTGCCGATTGGGCCGGCTCAACAGTCGATGGTGTTGTGTATTTCCTCTGTAGTGGCATTTCTCTCGAGTGGAACTGTGTGCTAGGCTTTGACCTTCAGAGCGAGGAGTGGAGAAAGACGATCGACGGGCCAAGTGAGTTGAGTTCGTGGAGCACGCACAAGCACACCCGCATAGCTGAGCTCAACCAATCATTGTGCATGATTCAAACGGGGGTGCACAAGACCGATCATCCATCTACCGGTACCGGCATGCGTTGCAACATATGGCTCCTGGCCGATCGCGACAACAGCACATGGGTCAAGGCCTACTCCATCCCGACGAACATCTGGTGCGACGACATCCTGCCTTTGAGGGTGATGCCTGATGGTGTAAAGCTGCTCTTCTACCATCTTGCTATAACCTTCTCAAAGCCACGCGAACTGCGTGTCTACGACCCCCGTGACGGGACATCCACGATTGCGATGAATATGCCAAGGAATACCTTCAACACAATCGGCCTTTGTAGCTTGCACTTAGAGCACTTTGTTGCGCCGGCAAAATATAATGAGCAACGTAGCTAAATCAATTTTCATTGAACGTGATATGTATATCTCTTACCGGATCTCTTTCTCAATATGGAGAAATCATATTGTCGCAAGGTCATCCATAGCTTCAGTCATGGCATTTTTTCCAAAGAATCAATAAAAGTAAGAGAGATTCCACTTGAATATGTTACTTCAAAACTAGTTGAGATTACAAATTATAGGAACAAAGATAGTATCGCCAACAATCGGTTGTGATCTTATGAACAAACATCCTTAAATCCATGTAACCATCGCGTGTGATAGGAATAATGGTGGCTATGAAGTGTTCATTTATTTGATACCCAATAATAGCCCGTCCATCTTTAGACTCACCCAGGTCCGCACTGCCATTGTGCCTCCATAATAAAGTCCATGGCGGGTCACAATCGATCGTGGTTTGTCACCATATATAGTTCTCACGATAAAATGCAATCTTGAAAACGTGATAACCTTTTTCTTGATGAGGTTTATCAAATGCAAATTTACATATGTGTATTAGATATATAATAGTATCAGTTTGGAGCTTGCATGATCGTAATCATATATCTGCCTGGTGCTTGCACGATCATATTGTGCATGGTTGATAGTTGCATATATATGGCTCGGTTGGATCGTAAGAGGCAAAGCGTCTCTGTACGTCCCCAACGAGAAACGCGAGGGAGAGGCAAATCGTCTGAAGAATGAAGAAGGAAAAAAAGGAGGCGAGCGAGGGATTTGGATCGAATCCGCTGTATCCCCACAGACCGACGGTTGCAGATTTGGAATATCCATCCGTTTTATTGTTGTTTGTCTTTTTTTTTTTTGCGAAACACAGTACAACGCAGACGCTCACATACACGCGCATACACTCACCCCTATGAACGCACACACGCACACCCTACCCCTATGAGCACCTCCGAGAGACTGAGCCGGCGGTTGAGTCTTGAGATTGACGAAGTCACCACGGGCGCCTCGCTGTCGACGGGAACGTCGCCTCCCACTGAAGAATATTCCGCCTAAATGAGAAACACCAGCGTCAAACCTGGGGTTTGAACTCTGGTGGGCTGGGGGTACAACCACCCTCCTAACCATCTTGCCACAGGCAAGTTCTCATTGTTGTTTGTCTCCTCACGCGCCACAAGGCCTATTCGATCTCAAATCAAATACGGAGAAGTACGTCGTTCTTCGTCCTCAAAAAGCTACGGCTGTAGCCCTAGGTTAACCGTCACCGCCGCCAGCCTCTTTGCTGTTCCCGGCAACCAGCATGGCCGAAGGCGACGGCGCCGCCGCCGCCGCTGTCTCGCTGCCGAGGGATGCCGTCTCTGAAATCCTTTCCCGGGCGCCGGTCAAGTCCTTGTGCCGTTTCCGATCCGTGTCCAAGGAGTGGCAAGCCCTCATCTCTGACCCAGCCTTCCACGCCCAGCACAAGTCCCGCACCATGCAGCTGGAGCCGCTCCTCGTCACCAGCCACGGTGGGGAAACCCGCTACGCGGACGGCGGCGTGCTGGTTATGGATACTCAAGGCACCGTCGTGAGGGACATCAAAGGCATAGGTCGAGGCCCTTTCTTGGCCTCTTGTCTCGACCACCTCATCTGCGTGGTCGGAGGTGTCACCCGCGTGGTCGATGTGGCCACCGGGAGGGTGCTCCTGGCCTCCCAGAGACCGTCCTCCAAGAAACCGAACGGAAACCTCAGGGATTATGTCATCAGGATGGGCCGAGCCCGTGTATCCGGCTCCTGCAAGGCGGTCCGCATCCGTGATTTCCGCCGCGACTACGGGGTTCAGCCTCCACAGACCTGTGAGGTTCTCAACTTACCAGGACACGACGCTAACTGGAGGAGAGCGCAACCACCTTCCACCGATGTCCGTATGCTCGCTTACTGGGGCGATTGGGCCGGGGCAACAGTCGACGGTGTTGTGTATTTCCTCTCCATGAGCACATCGCGTGAGTGGGACTGTGTGCAAGGCTTTGACCTTGAGAGCGAGGAGTGGAGAAAGACGATCGACGGGCCAATTGAATTGAGCTCGTGGACCAAGCACAAGCACACCCGCATATCAGAGCTCAACCAATCATTGTGCATGATTCGAACGGGGCTGCACAAGACCGATAATACATGTACCGGCATGCGATGCAACATATGGCTCCTCACCGATCGAGACAACAGCACATGGATCAAGACCTACTCCTTCCCGACGTGGGACGACATCCTGCCCTTGAGGGTGATGCCTGATGGTGTAAAGCTGCTCTTCTACCATCACGCTTTAACCTTCTCAGAGCCACGCGAACTGCGTGTCTACGACCCCCGTGACGGGACATGCACGATCGTGATGAAAATGCCAGAGAATACCTTCAACACAATCGGCCTTTGTAGCTTGCACTTAGAGCACTTTGTTGTGCCGACAAAATATAATGAGCGATGTAGCTAAATCAATTTTCATTGTGCGTGATATCTGATATGTACATCTCTTACTGGATCTCTTTCTCGTTATGGAGAAATTCAAAATATCGCAAGGTCATTCATAGCTTCAGTCATGGCATTTTTTTTCAAAACAATCATTGAAAGTGGGAGAGATTTCACATGAATATGTTACTTCAAAACAAGTTGAGATTTGAATTTATAGGAGGAAAGATCAAAGATGGTCTCGCCAACGATAGGTTGTGATCTTACGATCAAACGTCCCTGGATCCATGTATCCATGGTGTGTTTTTGTATACGAAATGCACACAACCTAACCACTTACACTATATTCACGGGAAAAAAGTTGCTTCCCAATACAAGGCATTGCTCTCAGCCATCAAGAGAGTTCCCGCACTGACTCATCACCCTCGTCCAGATTGTGTATGCCTTGATACAGATGCCCTATATCTGAATCGGTCAAGAACCAACTGTCTGAATCAGATAAGCACAACATCCAGGTGAATGCCATCTGCTTTCCTCAATTTGAAAACATTGTGGGTACGTAGTGATTGTCAGTGGGAATTGTCTCTAAATCTAAGCTCAGTACCAACAAAAGATCAGATAATTGCAAGGAAGTGCTAGTTAATCAACTTGAGATGGGGATATGCGATACACATCAGGGATCTCTTTAGTCACCGAATCAAACTACTTAGTGTCCGTCAGCTGCTATGTATTTTTGATTTACTAATGTTTTACATGCATAGTCTTTTTAGTCTTGTTGTAGAGACTTGTAGTACACCGTACATGATGTCTGAATCAGGTCAATAGTACAATAGTCAATCGAATACCCCTCAAGGAAGTGGCAGTATCGCCCCGTGAGTTTCATTGTGATCAGAGGGTTGTCAATCTCGCTAACTAAGGCATCGTTGCCACCCTAAAACGGAACAGGAATGAGTTTGGACGAGTCACGAAGGATGACTTGAGCTTAATCGACCTAAAATAATTAAATTTGGGTAGGAGAACGGAGCAATAGCCTAGTGGTTAGGATCGCAGTGGCGCAACCTAGCGACCAGAGTTCAACTCCCGTCGGGAGTAGAATTTCTGGAATTCTCACAAGGTAGCATGCTACGAGAAATATAGCTTGAACAATTGTAGAAACGATGTAGCACAGTCCAATCATTCACCGGAAGGTCAACTTCTTAATGTTATCTTAATTTTTTCCCAAGATGAATTTTAGTGTCAATTTTCATTTTGCTTGAAAGAAAGAATGTTATTTATATTTTGCGAGATTTTGACAGGTTTATAATATAAATTATGCTTTAATGTCATGTAAGTGCATAGAAGCATCCACATGGGAACTACCTCCAAGATATCAAGATAAATCCTTAACATATTAAATTTAGTAAACTAGGACTAACCTCAAAGGATTCAACTTTAATCTTAGAGGAGATAATAGGATTTGAAATAATCTGACCATTCGGTACGTTGGTAAAAGTCACATAACTTAGTAGTATCACGGTCACCTACAGTTGTAGCAACAAAAGCTACATCATTTTTTTTTCAAATTTATATGTTGAAACTAAAATAGGAAAATTAAAGTAGTTATATGCAAAATCCGAAAGGATAGATAAATGTCAGAATGTTTGCGATCGCCACGTTCCACGGAAATGGCGCCAGAAAAAATTCTTGATAATAAACTAGTATGCCAATTCGTTGGGACTCTAGCGCAGAGTGTTGCAGAAAAAAGGGGAAATTGCGACTTACGGTTGTCCTCCTCTAGCGTCCCGACAAACTAAAACTAATTGCCTTGTTATCCCTAACTTACACACCGTAGTATTTTTCAAGTACAATGGTGGTAGAAAAAGGTGTTGTTGACAGTAAAACGTATAGTAGTAAATGTTAATATATGTTCGGAATACATTAATTAGTGTGTAATTTAAAGTATCGGGTAATTAAAGTAACGTAAACACGGTTTCCTATGTTGTAAAATGGATTGGGATTCAAAAGGTAGGCTCTAATTGACAAATTATGATGCATTCAAATTATATGTTTGTTTGTCGATAAGAATTTATATGGGCATCATTTCCTTATGCCGACATGATGCAACGCACCTTGCTAATACTCTATAAACAATTGGGTGGTTCGTAATCTTAGAATTTATTAGTTAAATAGAGCATTGATTTAATAACACTGACATGATGTTGGAAGTTCTCATGCATCTGATTGTAAAACACAATACCACTATTTTCACACCGAGCAGTTCAATACATCGCCTTCCCATTATCCCTACTGAGATAGCACGAGATAGCTAAAAACCAGAGGTGTGCCACAAAATTGCACTCCAGAACTTGCTAAAAGTTCTACCCAATATATTACACTATATACTTCAAGATAGAGCCAACGCCGAAGGATTCAACGTGCTCCGACGATGGATGGGAGCTAGAGTCTCCACGATGCACCTAATCCCTTAGGACGTGTCGTTTTTTTTTTTTATTAGAAACGAGGGGCAAAAGCTTTGCCCCGTATATTAATTAAGGGGGAGATTGCAAGAAAGCAAGTTTGTGACCGAGAATTACAACCCAACTACTCTCGCGGTATCAAGTTGCCCAAACATTTGGCACCCGCGAGGACCCACAGGCGAGCCTCATTTTTAACTTTGTCTAAAACAACTAAAGACGGAGCACTCTTATTTTGAAACACCCTAGCGTTGCGCTCGTTCCACACCTCCCAAGTGACAAGCAAAGTGAGAGAAGCGATGCCCTTGCGGTGTGGAGCAACGTTGGTCATCCGGAGCCACCACTCCGGGAAACTGAGGCCAAGCCAATCTCCGGTGTTGATGTTGTGGAGACCTAGCCAGCCTTTAGTAAGGTCCCAAATCCTCCTCGTGAAGCGACAGTGCACAAGGAGGTGAACAAGAGACTCCGTTGTTTGCTTGCAAAAAGGACATAGACCGCAATTTGGCCACCCCCTCTTGGCGAGGCGGTCGGCCGTCCAAACTCTGTTTTGGTTTGCAAGCCATGCAAAGAACTTCGTCTTGGGCGGGGCCCAAGGCTTCCAAACCGACTTGTGCATGTAGGAGGTGATGGTTCCCATGAATTGCATCTTGTACGCAGATTTGGTCGAATATTCACCGTTTTCTGTGAGCTTCCAACGGATTTCGTCGCCAGCCTCATGGTTTAAATGGACGTTTGTGGTGAGGCTCCAAAGGTCCACGAACTGCGAGAAATGTGCGGTGGTGAAGCCTTCGTCAAGGCGCACATTGCCCACCCAGCTAGCCCCGAGCATTGCCTTTCCGACGGAACAGTTTTCATACTTGAACGCTCAAAAATAAGAGGAGCAACATCCTTTGGCTTTCTCCCCCTAGCCATGGCGCATGCCAAAAGGGGGTCTTGAGTCCATTACCAACGGAGATGGTCGTTGCAGCGTAGAAAAGATCCATGTCCTCGTTAGTGCAAGGATTGCCAAGACCCACCCAAATTTTTCCGGGGTCCTTCCATTCTAACCAAGGCCAACGCAAACGCAAGGCGGTAGCAAACTTTCCCAGGTGAAGGATTCCAAGCCCACCAAGCTCCTTAGGGCGGCAAACCAACTCCCAATTAACTTTGCATTTAGCGCCGGTGGTCTTGTCTTTTGCCGACCACAAGAAAGCGCGTTGGATTTTGTTGAGAAACTCCATGGTGCCCGGAGGAACGATGAGAGGCGTCAAGTAGTAGATCGCTTGGGACGCAATGACGGACTTGACAAGAGCAGCCCGGCCAACCGTCGCTATATATCTGCCATTCCAAGTGGGCAGCTTGCCCGCACACTTATCCTCAAGGTGCAGGAAGTCCACTCGCTTGAGGCGCCACACGGACAACGGAAGTCCGAGGTAGCGCAATGGGAAGGCGGCTCTTTTAGCCGGTAAACCCTCAAGGATGTCATCAAGGTCAACCGCACCACACCTAATTGGGACCACGGAACTCTTGTCAAATTGGTGCAGAAACCCGTAACCTCTCCAAACGCATGGAGAATGGAGGCGAAATTTTGAATGTCCTCCTTGATAGGCGCCACAAAAACCGCTGCATCATCCGCGTAGAGGGACGTTCTCAAAATGGCGCCTCTACCACGAAGCTTGTGAAGAAGGCCTTCTCTAGTTGCATTTTCCAAGATTTGCGTGAGGGGGTCTATTGCCAAGACAAAAAGGAGTGGAGACAGCGGGTCACCCTGCCTCAGGCCACGGCCATGCGAAATGGGGGGGCCGGCAACTCCATTTAGAAGTACACGCGAAGATGCCGTGGAGAGCAAGGAGGCAATCCAGTTCCGGAATCTGGGAGGGAAACCGCGGCGTTGGAGAAGATCCAAAATGTACTCCCACCGCACCGAGTCAAAAGCCTTGCGAATATCGAGCTTGAAGAGTAGCGCTGGGGTCTTCCCTTTATGGAAGCGTCTAGCGAGGTTCCTGACGTAGAGGAAGTTGTCGTGGATGCTTCTTTTCTTAATGAAGGCACTTTGGGCGTTGGAGACAAGGTCGTTCATAAGGGGCCCAAGACGAAGAGCAAGCATTTTGGAGATGATCTTTGCAATAGCGTGGATGAGGCTAATAGGCCTGTAGTCAGAGACCTCCTCCGCACCCTCCTTCTTTGGCAAGAGGACAATATTGGCAGAGTTAAGCCAATGAAAATTATCGGAGTGAAGGTTGCCAAAAAGGTTAATCACCCGCATAACATCCACCTTGATGATGTCCCAACATTTCTTGAAGAAGGCCCCGGTAAAGCCATCGGGACCGGGGGCCTTGTCACTTGGCATTTGATTAATCGCATTTTTCACCTCCTCTTCGGTGAAGGGGTCCCCAAGGGAGCGAAGATCTTGGTCCTCAAAGTGAAGCCCCTCCCAATTAAAATCTTGTGTCCTAGCTTGCCCATGTCCCATGATGGAGTTGAAATGGTTGTGAACCAACCCTTGTTTGGCACCATGATCAGTCACCCACCATTGTTGAACTTTAGGCGATGTATGTGGTTTTTTCTCCTCCTCGAGTTAACCCTCATATGAAAGAATTTTGTGTTGGCGTCTCCTTCTTTGATATTTGCGATCCTAGCACTCTGTTTTTTCCTGGCTCTCTCCACAACAGCCAAGGCAACCACCTTCCTCTTGAGCCTAGCCCTGAGATCTCTCTCTGCCGCCGAAAGCACCCTGTTTTCTTGCGCTAGGTCAAACTGAAGAATGACAAGGAGAGCAGCATGAACCAAAACCTTGGAGTTAGAGAAGAGGCCACGGCTCCACCGCGACAGCCTCATACCCGTGACTCGCAACTTGTGATGAAGGATGTGGCATGGCTCCGTGTGAGTGGAGGTCTCGCTCCACGCCTTTTGCACCACCTCAGAAAAACCAGGGAGGCGCGACCAAAAATTCTCGAACTTAAAAGTTCGAGGTCTACGGGGGCCCCGGTCGTCGGCAAGCAGAAGCGGGCAATGATCCGAAAGAGAAGAGGACAAGGCATGGAGGACGTAGGTGTCGAAGCGGATGTCCCATTCGGAGTTGCAGTAAAAGGCATCAAGCTTGGACAGCGTGGGAGTTGCCCTCTCATTGCTCCAAGTGAAACGCCGGTTTTGTAGATGAACCTCCTTAAGCTCACAGCTTGCAGGGCGTTGCGGAAGCGGATGATGCGACCCCTGTTTATGTTGCGGTTGTTCTTGTCTTGGGCACGTCTAATTTGGTTGAAGTCGCCGAGGACTAACCAACGGACGCCGACCGGGGGCTTGAGATTGGTGAGCTCGGCAAAGAAATCATCTTTGCGGTTAGACGCCGTAGGGCCATAGACGGTGGTGATCATGAAGTCACCCTCCTCATCAGCGTTGATGATGTGGACCATGGCCGAAAGCGTGAACTCCGTAGTGGTGACGTTAGTCAGTTGCACCATGGAATCGTCCCACAAAATTAGGATCCCGCCTCTCGTACCCGCTGCAGGTTTTTCGGCAAAGCTTTTGAGGCGATTTCCACCAATGTAGCAGGCGTCGTAGGGGGATACCGTCCCAGTTTAGTTTCTTGTAGGCAAACAATGTGACAAGTGGACGAGGCGACGGTTTCGTGTACTGTATCTTGCCTGTCCTTGTCATTTAACCCCCTCACGTTCCAATCCAAAATATTAGGAAGAAGCTCTAACATTGGACACTAGAACAACCCATCGTCATTGACAAAGCATAAATTCTTCTTACAAGCATAGAAACGACCCATCTCAGCTTCAGGCACAGGCGCCAAGCAGTGAACACAGCAGCAGCAAAACAACAAGAAGAGGTACGCAGCCTCAAGTGCTGGAACAGACTCCAGTTCAGCGGATCGGTACTATAGACCGCCGTCTCAAACCCTCCTCGACAGCGAAACTGAAACATGAACTTGTACTCTAACATCAGAAAACAGAAAATACCCAACAGCAGCGACGTCTTGAACAACATCAGAAAACAGAAAAGACCCAACAGCAGCGACGTCTTGAACAACATCAGAAAATAGAAAAGACCCAACAGCAGCGACGTCTTGAACAGCAGTGGACTAATCATCGATGAAGGCAGCGCCCGCGTCGGCATCCAGGTCTTGCAGGTCAAGGCCAGCGGCGCCCCCATGGCTGAGCAGCGCCTCCTCCAGGGCGTCGTCCTCAGGTGTGGCCACCTTGAAGATAGCCCGCAGCGCGGCCATCGCCATGCCAGACACCTCCCCGTCGAAGGTGTGGGCGAAAGCCTCCATAGCAGCTTCAGTTACCTCCTCTTAGGACGTGTCGTGGGCCATCATGTTCTGCTCGTTTGCCTCCTGTCTCTCGCTTCAACCGGTCGTTTCGCAAAAATATTGACGCAAGATATTTTCCTGAATTTATTGTGCTCTAGAAGATTGCTGAACCTAAAATACAAACGAGCAGTTTCTTGCTTTCCAACATTAGATACCAATATGTACGATTTCGAGGGAAATCGAGTAATTTTCACTAAAAAAAAGTGGTGGAAACATTTTATATGTTGCAACTATGATGAATAATGGTATAATAAATTTCAAAATACATAGATACGTTCCGAATGTATGTATCAAGCACAACTGCGTTTGTTGAGGCTCGGGTCTTAGCAGACCAACCAAGATAGTTATTCCCCACACTCCTCATCTGTGCGTGGCTATAGGCGGCCGCGTGGCAAGGGTTCTAGCACCATGGTTCCAAACCTCTGCCCCATTGGCAGTGCAGGTGATGGAGCGGTTCTCGAGGCACCGTTTCCCCTACTACATGCACGAACAATTTGAGCCCTGGTTTTGCCGTTCCTGCGTTCCATCCTCAAATCGACATGGAATAGTGAAACCCTTATGTGATCCCCTAACACTCGTACATCGGCATGTCAGAACCTCACATAAGATAACATACATATACACAACCAATATATCGAACTACTTCACCATGAACAAGTTTGTTACTACTCAACACTATATAGAGAGCCACAAATAATACATAATGCTGAAGTAATATATTTTAACACAAATCATGTTTTCCAGACTTTACAGTGGGCAGTTGATGGATAATTAAGTTGATGTAGACGATGATGGAAATAAACAAGACTGCGATGGCAGAGGGAAAATGCCGTCGGAGGTGATTCTGGTGACAATTAGACCTCCAATTTCTTTTGTCGGGCACTGTCTACAAAACTGTTTTCTTCTCTGTATCACGTGATATGTTCGTTACAGGGAAACAACATGAGGATGATAGAGGGGGTGTTAAGGTAAAACAAAAGAGGTGGCCAAAGATTTGACGCAATCTGACGATCGGAGGGAGTTTTTTTTTTGAGAGAACGCGTACGCTTTATTAATCAAGAGACATAATGTTCATACAAATATCTTCCGGACCACCGTGGCACGCCCACGACGCTTGCGCCATTGGGTCTCTAGATCCACCACTAGGTTTGCATGGGTTTGTCTTGTGCATGTCCTCTTCGTCTATGTACCGCAAGATTTTCCCTGATTTATTTGGACTCTAGAACATTCCTTAAACAAAACAAAAAGTGAAAAGAAGGTTTTGTGCCTTTGAGAGAGTTAAATAGAAATTAATTAGGATTTATTTAAAATACTCAATAAAATATGGTAAATAACAACATAAACTTTATATTAAAGTTTTTTTTAAGGGAAATCAATATATATTAAGCTAGCAATCCGCCTCATTAAAAACCTTCCAGTCCCTTAGGTACCCTGGTAAGGAAACGAGTGCGTCAGAAACTTGCTGCTTTAAGCATCAACAATAGTTACATCGTTTGCGAGCACAGCTCTAATACAAGAGGGAGGATCATCATGCCACACTCCATTATCTACCTCATTAAACTTTGAAAGCTCGTGAGCTGCCCTATTGGCTTCCCTAGGACAATGCGCAAAAATAACCCGAGAGAAATTACGACAAAGGAAAGAACATTCCTCATAAATAGCTGCTGCCGCTCCTAAAGAATTGCCGCCATTTTGCATGACCTCGACAACCTCAGCACAATCAGATTCTACAAGCAGCTTGTTACATCCCACCAGACCAGCTAGAATCAGTCCATTGCGAAGGGCACAAGCTTCAGCGGTTGCTGCATCCTCGACAAATTGGAGTGTCCATCTTCCACAGGAAATAGAAGTACCAACATAGTCCCTAATGATAGTTTAAAAGAAGTAGGTACGTTTTTTGTCGTAATATTGTCAACCAGCCGAGCATGTTCCGACGACACCGCTCTGTACCCAGAGCTGGTCCACTCCCCTCATGAGAGGGCCATGGACGAGTAAGCCTTGTGGCATTGCCCTCACTAGCGTCGTTTCTCCACTATCCTCCAGGTTCACACAACACCCTCCTCTCTCTCCTCCAAGAATTTTGCTCCTCTTCGGACCGCTCTCGTCCCATCGTCGGATGACGGGCCACGACGTCGTAGCGTGTCGCCACCTAGGGTTGACTTCCCATGCCAAACGTCATGGCCAAAACCAAGTGTTCTCACGAACAGTAAACTACCCACAACGGCAAAGCTGAGCTCATGTGGTCAAAGGTCTAGTCTAGGCTCGTCGTCGGTCCACGGCCTCGTTCATGTCGATCCACGGCTTATCTGTGCTCCTCCCTCCATCTAGAGACTAGCTGATCTGCACCCCTTCTCTCGAAGCCGTGCCGGTCCGGGGCCCTACTAAAGTAAGCCCTTGTGCCCATCCAATGCGCCAAGATCCGCGCCCGTTGACCCCGGCAAAACCTATTCATCGACCATGTCGACGATAAACAGGCGTCGCACACCCCTTCGCCTTATGGGCCGGCCCAGTAGGTGCACCTGCTCCCTTTTTTCGTTTTATTTGTTGTTTCTTTCTTTTTTTTTCTTTTTTTTCCTGTTTCTTCTTCTTTTTCGTTTTTCTTTTTTTGGTTGTTTCTTTTTTCAGTATTATTAATAGATATATATTTTTTTGAACTTTCATTTTTTGAAAATGTTCAAATTCTAAAAATGTTCAGATTCGAAAAATGTTCATATATAAAATCGTTTAAAAATAATTTCCGTTCATAGAAATTTTTCAGTTCACTTTTTAAAAAATCATTCAAACATAATTTTTGTTCGTAGACTTTTTTTTGTTCACGTTTTGAAATCGTTCAAAAAGATTTCGTTCACCAGACAGTTCTGTTCACTTTTAAAAATCGTTCAAAAACAATTTCCGTTCACCGTTATTTTTTGGCCATTTTTTAAAATCGTTCAAAAATATTTTTCGTTCACCGCCATTTTCTGTTTACTTTTAAAGTCGTTCAAAAATAATTTCCGTTCATAGAATTTTTCTGTTCACTTTTTAAAAAATGATTCAAAAAACATTTATGTCCATAGACTTTTTTATGTTCACTTTTTAAAATCGTTCAAAAAATATTTTCGTTCACCGGCCTTTTTTGTTCACATTTAAAATCGTTCAAAAATAGTTTCCGTTCACCGCTATTTTTTGGTAATTTTTTAAAATGGTTCAAAAATAGTTTTCGTTCACCGGCCTTTTCTATTCACTTTTAAAATCGTTCTAAAATAGTTTTTGTTCACCGTCAATTTCTGTTCACTTTTAAAATCGTTCAAAAATAGTTTTCGTTCATAGACTATTTCTGTTCACTTTTTAAAAAAATCGTTCAAAAATAATTTCCGTCCATAGAATTTTTTATGTTCACTTTTTAAAATCGTTCAAAAAAGATTTCGTTCACCGGCCTTTTCTGTTCACTTTTAAAATCGTTCAAAAACATTTTTCATTCACCGCTATTTTTTGGTCATTTTTTAAAATCGTTCAAAAATAGTTTTCATTCACCGGCCTTTTCTATTCACTTTTAAAATCGTTCAAAAATAGATTTCGTTCACCGCCAATTTCTGCTCACTTGTAAAATCGTTCAAAAATAGTTTTCGTTCATAGACTATTTATGTTCACTTTTTAAAAAATCGTTCAAAAATAATTTCCGTCCATAGACTTTTTCTGTTCACTTATTAAAATCGTTCAAAAAAGATTTCAAAACGAAAAGTTACAACATGAAAGTTGTGTGAAACGTTGGCATTAACCTACTCGTTAAATGATATTTCAAACTGTCAACCGAGTGCAACGAACTTGACAAAATTTATGTAAAAAACTTTTGAACATTGATTCAAAATTGAGAAGTTACAATTGATGAAACTCGAAACCGAGTACGGGAATGGGACCTACCCGTGGACGTGCATAATTATCGTGTACATTATATTTTAAGTTGAAATATTTTTGTGTAAATATATATATGCAATTTTAAACGTACAGTTTTGCTCAAAAGAAAAGCTAACATGATGTTCGAATGTGCACTTAAGGGAAAGAGGTAACAGGAAACATGGCCACGGGTATCCCACCGCCCGTTCGAAACAGTCGAACCATTAGCAAAGCATGTGGAGCTAGTATATGGGCCAAGCCCACTAACATTCCGAACACTACGAGAACCTGTGCGGAGCGATGTTTCTACCGCACGGGTCGATAGGTAGGCGCTCCCGTTGACCCCCGCAAGACACCAACGAGCAAGATCCCCTCATGTTGGACCAGGAACAAATGAAACCACACGCAAAGGTCGGGAAGGAGTGTCCCGACTCCCATTTTAGGTATCACCAGAGGGTCCCGCACCCGACCCGGGATGGCTCCATACATTGTGGTGATTCGGCGTCGCCAAAAGTCTTGACTAGATTTTAGCTTATATTGTTGCGAGTGGGCTACAATTTACACAAAGCATTATAAAGATAACTTATACTGACGGAGGGACGGAGTACTCCTTTTTTTTAGGGGAAGATAGCTTATACTACCTGTCTTTGTATTTTTTTTGTTGGCGGAGATTATACTTGTCGTTGGAAGTTTCTATGCACTGGAGCACGTTGTCAGCCCATTCAGCAATTTCGGACTCGACGAGGTCCAGCAGTGCCCAACAAATCGACCCATTCCACCCAGTAATTTCGTCTGCACGGCCGCTCGTATACACTCTCCCTCATAACCCTACCGCACCGCCGCCTCCGAAGCCAGCCGCCCCGCTCGTCCCCTCCGAGTTTGGGCGCCGGAGGCGATGGCTCCCACCAAGAAGAAGACGGTGCGACACATTCGGCTCACTACACAGCTTCCAAACAACATGGCCGAAGGCGGCACTACCGCTCTCTGGTTGCCAGGAGATGCCATCTTCGACATCCTCTCCTTGTGCCGTTTCCGATGCGTGTGCAAGGACTGGCAAGCGCTCATCTCCGACCCGACCTTCGTCGTCAATCACAAGCGTCGTGCCGCACCGGAGAAGTTCCTCGTCGGCAGCTACTGTGAGATAAATCGGCCCGCCTTGAACAGCGGCATGCTGGTGATGGACTTGGAGGGCAACCTGCTGTGGACTATCAACAGTACCTTCCCCATTGTCTGCTCGAGTCTCGACAGCCTCGTCTGTTTCTCCGGCTTTGATGCCGTCACCCGCGTGGTCGATGTCACCATGGGTAAGGTCCTCTTCACCTGGCCGATAGATCCAGACGGGGTCAGCAAGCCCCATGCTATTTCCGTCAGCCTTGGCCGTGCCGCTGTGTCCAACTCGATCAAAGTGCTCCGTCTCACCGAAAACAACCCGTACCAACCTCAGCAGACATGCTAGGTTCTCACATTAGGATCAGTACATGATAACCTCGTGTGGAGGCAGGCACCATTGCCTCCGACGGCCGTCCGTGTGTTCTATGATGAAAGCTCCAGTGCCACCGTCAATGGTGCTGTGCACTTCCTCTCTAGCCCTTACGTGGTACCGCCCAGGCCTCCAGACAGTGTTCTCTGTTTCGACCTCGAGACCGAGGAGTGGAGCAAGAAGATCAAAGGTCCACTACACGAGGACGATGGACTTGTGGAGCAAGACGGATCGAGTTCGCTTAACAGGTCTCAGCAAGACCTTGTGTATGATTCAAGTGGAGGAATGCCAGACCAACAATCTATGCACCAACCTATGGCTCCTCGTTGATGCCGACAAAAGCATCTGGGTCAAGACGTACACGATTCCGATGGCCACAACCTTTTATATTGTCGAACCATTGACGGTAATGCCTGATGGTGTAAAGTTGCTCTTATACTACCGCTCCAACACCTCGCTGGTGAATGTGCTACGAGTGTACGATCCCTCTGTTGGGACATGCACGGATGCGCTGAAGCTGCCCGAAAATAACATCCACAATATCGGTGTTTGCAACTTGCACTTGGATTGCTTTGTGACGCCGGCCTGACCTAATGGCAGCCACGCTATCTCACTCAACCATCAATAATATGCGACGTGGATCTTCGCAGGATGCATGCCGCTAGCTCTCTTTCTGATTGTTCCTCGACCAAGGATGTTCCGACAGCTTCCTGTTCTCACTCTTGGGTATTGTACTTTAAGCTTAACTCGTAGCTCCAGTGTTTATATCACCATAAATTGTTTACTAGTCATTGGACAGTCTTGCTGGATAAAGCAACACACTGGCGGCCGACATGATCTTCAATTTATCTGATGTAAGCTTATTTGGTACCGTACTCATGTTTCAGATTCAAAATAACAGTCGCAGTTTGTACAAGCAGTCATTATTATTTTCAGCCAGATCTTGTTATCTGCAGAGTGCATATGCTATTCACCTGCATATTGTAGTGATCATACAGTGATGCTTATATAACAAGACTAAATTGTTGAAGTATGAAAATCTTCCAATTCATCAAGGACTACATCATCATTCATTATTATATATTAATTTAAATGAAAAAGGAAGATGGTAGAAAATCACAGCAAATTTGCCTAGTAAAATAATGGTGTTTAAACAGAAAAACACCATTATTTTACTAGTCATTGCCGAGTCTTACTCAGCAAATAGAGGAATTGAGTTTCGAACAAAGTATTGTTTCATAGATCATAGAAAAAATAAACTCTTTAAGCTGGTGCAAACGGTACAGCTTGATGTCTGTAAAAAAGGAAATTTCTAGCACTACAAATTTATCCATTTAATTAAGTGGCACAATCTTTTGGGAAAGAATTCTGATATGCCTTGCGGAGTATTTGTTAAGGGCTTTTGGAATAAAATCAAAGACGAATCAAGGACTTGCGGAGTATTTGTTAAGGGCTTTTGGAATAAAATCAAAGACGAATTAAGGGCTTGCGCTCTTGCTGGCTGCACGGGGATGGGTTCAGCTGCCGCCAGCGCAATTGCTGACTCTCCGGCGATGTCGCCTGCGAGGTCCTCGATCTTGCGCCAATGGCTGTTGATGGCGAGCTTGTCCTCCTTCAGGGATTACAGCCTCAATATCTACTGGCATTGTCTGCAGACCGTGCAATGGGCCATGGATTTGTAGCTCAAAGTTCATGTATCTGATTCTTCTACACGTTTTTTTAATCTTGTGTCTTCATGGATGGGTCTACCGATGGCAATGGGTACCCATTACCAGCATACCCAGTGGGTATTTATCCATTAGGGTAAGGGTTTGGTAAAGAAAACTTACCCATGAGTAAGCACATGGTTAAAAGTGTGTACCCAGCGGGTATTGCGGGTGCGGGTATGGTAACGTAGTACCCATACCCGCACATCCACATACCCATCTATTTTTGTTTTTGACATGTAGAACTGTGGTTTTAGATGGTTATTCCGAGGAAAAAATTCGAAATACTAACCGGCTACCTAATTCTCGTTTGTTTCCCATACGCGCAGTCACTTAACATTCGCGGACTGATTCACAATTCCCAGGAAGGCCTCGCTCATGTTGTTTCCTCGGCCACGCCGGCGGCCGCTCGCCATGAACACTGGCGGAGGCGAGCTTCGCGTGGATGAATGAGTTGTTTTGTTGTTCATTTTCATATACATAGTGTTATTTTATTGTTTTTGTTTCATATATATGTGTCGTTTGCCGAATCAGTGGATGAATGAGCATACTTGTCGATGGTTTCCTTATATATTGAGCATGAATGACTTGTTTGGTGGGTGTACCGCGGGTTTTTAATACCCACACGGGTATAGGTATGGTACAAAATCTATACCCAGACGTGGGTGTGGGTGCGGGTGTGGTTAAAATACGACGACGCGGGTGTGGGTGTGGTTAAGCTCTACCCACACCCAATGGGTGCGGGTGCCATCGGTAGATGGGTCATGGATTCTCATCGTTAGGAATGGCATATGATTTTCTGATCTTTCTCACCAAATTTGTATATGCAACTATAAATCCATTGTCCAAGAAATTCCCCTTTCATTTCTGCTCCGAATTTTATGCACTGTGTATTCTAGGAATGCTTCACTAAGGATTTTTCAAAAGAAACACCAATATAAATAATTATAATAAAACATTCTTCATTTGTATGGTGAAACAAAGGTTTCATTAATGAGTGGAAAGGAATGGAGAATAAGACCCAATTAATGGACACTAATTACTAAACCACTACCGACGAGTCTTACGAAACATGCGGTGATCCTAACATGATAGAACTGTCAGCGACCCTTCTTATGAGTGACCCATCCAGTTGGCTTGGGCTGGATCTGGGCCGGTGCTATTGGGCTCGGCCTGTTCTAGAAGTTATCAATTGCTACAAACACAACATGAGCTGGACTTGGACAGGGGGCTTGGAACGGAACGGTGGCTTCGGCCTGGAAGGCGAGGATAGGCTAGGTGTGGCGTTGGTCATCTTCTTCCTCTAGTTTTCCCCAAATTCCTTTAATCCCTCGTGTGATTCCCCTGTAATCCGAACCAGAAGTTCCATTGAGCAGTGGGTTGCTCACATCTGGTATCAGAGCCAATTGATTTTTCCACGCCAAAATCCACAATCAGAAGGCTTCGATCCAGCCTATTCAACCATGTCGGGCGGAACAGCGTCGGCTTCCCGCCGAGATCGCGCGTTCGTGTTGCCGGAGGACCCGCAGCAGCGGCGTCTTACGGAGTGGATGGACCGGGGCACCAGGCGTCCTACCGAGAGGGAGGACAAGAGGGCACGGCGTCTCGCCTTGTTCGCCGCCAGAATGCCCGCTATCATGGCGGAGATAGCATCGGGTGTCTCGGAGGCCATCGCAGAAGCACTACAGGCTACGCGCGCGGAACACCTCGAGGAGGTCGACCTTGCGCCCATGACCACGACAACAAGCGTCATCTCCGAGTCGTCCACCTCCATCCAGAGGTCGAGAGGGTCTTCCTCCATCTTCACCGCAGGGGGAGGAGCGGCCGCCTCGCACGACTTCAACCTTCCTTCAGCGGTGCCCATCACCTGCTCGACAGATTGCCCGCGAAGAGGCAATGGTTCAAGTGATGCCACGACAACAACTCTGGCATCCGCGGCCGGAGCCGTGTCTACAACCTGTGTGTTGCCGGAGTCCACTGCAGCTGCGTCTGTTTCATTCGCGTCCACCCCATGTGAGTCTCCCGACGTCCAGGCTGTGTGCGTCATCGACAAACAACCATGGACTGCAGAGCAAGAGGCTGCGATCCCGGCTGTCTGCGCGAAGACCGCGTTGCACGAGGGCGACGACGACCTCATCCTCTCGGCGCCCTCGAAGCGCAACTCTGCTGCAATCGCGCCCCTGGACTCTACATCGATCCCCACGGTATCGTCGCACCTTGTCCCAGTAACAGAGCTTGTGATCCTGACAAGATGTTCGATGGAATACCTTGGCGATGACACAACTGTGGACACGCCAGCGTTCGCACCATGTTCGTCAATCCTCAAGCGGCTTGGCGGCACCACACCGCCTGCTGGTACAGTTTTGGAGTTTGATGATGCCGAGCTGGTTATCGCAGCCCAGCTGCCTGACGACAGTCTGAAGCACTTCTCTGTGTCATGGTTCTTCTCCGTTCCTGTGAGAGGAACAACTGCAACCACCGCTGGAATTCAGGTGACATCATTGTTCCTTTCGGCTGAGGATGTCCCTACAATCGTCACGCCTATAGCTGTATCGACTGTTTTGTTCCTGCTGTTGTATGATGTCCGACCACTGCCATGGCCTTCGTTCCTGGACAGTCATCATGTTGGAGATCAGATATTGCTCATGCCATGTTCCTTGTTTACTTGCTCACCTGGAGGTACTTGTCAGCTTTGTTGTCCACCTGGTCGAGCAATGCTTAGTGGCAAGCTACAATGGGAAATTGCTTGGGTGTTGCAGTTTGAGTATGATTTCCTTGCTGAACCTGATAGACTGCAGATTGATTCTTTGCAGCTTTGCAATTGTGCAGTGCTTCAGCGCCTATACAGTTTCAGTGAGCAGAGTCGTTGTTGTCGGCCTTCAGGAGATGATTTGGACTTCAGGCCTGATCTATCACTGCAGCCAGATATTTTTGCATTGAGTTGCTGCAATATAATACTCCACAATATGGGCACTTGTTATCCCTTACATCGTATTGAATGTCCGTGGTTTTTGGGTTCTAGTATTCAGCCTGGTACACCGTTGTTTCTGGGAACTGACAGCTTCTGGTTCCAGTTGTCTACTGCAGGCTACATTGAGATACACCATGGATTTCTATTGTACGCATGGAGTTTAGCTGTGATGATATATTTTTCTGATATATTGATTCAATTGTCCAGAGTCGTCATTCGTCAGCTCAGTCACTACTTCTCCCAGTTGCAAGACTTACTTATTGCTGTAGCAAAATTGCAGCCCCGACCTACTTGGGAGGCTTATATCTCTGGTTACAAGTTGCAGTACTCAACTCAATTGGGGTCAATTCCATGGGCTAACAAGAAGAAGTACATAACTCAGGATTCAATTGGAAATGTCGCAGTTCCCTGTTTTCCATTACGCACTATTGTGAATGCTTCCGCCTATGGTTCTGTCCTTTTGCAGTGGTACATGGCATGGTCACTTACAATTGCATATTCATCTATTCGTAACATTCACTTGGCAAGGCCAGCTATTCGTGTGATGACTACTGCAGTCTTTGCATCTGATTATGGTCTGCATTTGCCGATGGGTGGTGCCACAACACAGTGTTCTGATATTTTTCAGTGGGAAATCGCTTGTGCATTCACATTGGAATGTTTTGATTGGAGTTTTCAGCTCAGACAGCCAATATCCTTAGCTGGCGTGAGTGAACTCTTGGATATCATCTCTGCTGGCATCAACACACTACAAAAACCATGGGATCCAGGTGCTTGCTCTTCCTTTGCTCAGTGTCAAGGCAATCCTGAAGGTCTGAATGATGTGTGCTCCAACAGTCCTAATGCTCCATTTCGAATGCCATGGGATCCTGGCGGTTTTTCACAAGATCGGCTTGGGGGCAAGCCGAATTTTAAGAAGGGGGGATTGTCAGCGACCCTTCTTATGAGCGACCCATCCACTTGGCTTGGGCTGGATCTGGGCCGGTGCTATTGGGCTCGGCCTGTTCTCGAAGTTATCAATTGCTACAAATACAACATGAGCTGGACTTGGACAGGGGGCTTGGAACGGAACGGTGGCTTCAGCCTGGAAGGCGAGGCTAGGTGTGGCGTTGGTCATCTTCTTCCTCTAGTTTTCCCCAAATTCCTGTAATCCCTCGTGTGATTCTCCTGTAATCCGAACCAGAAGTTCCATTGAGCAGTGGGTTGCTCACAAGAACTTACTGTGACTAGACCCTCTTTGGCTCCTCGGGCGCTACTGTTAGGCATAATGTTAGTGATATGGTCGCATTGCACGTTGATAGAGAAGCTGCAGAGGCTTTTCACGTAACAGATAGACGGATTAATTTCATTTTCTGCGTATAGCACTAGTCAGGACAGATCGTGGATCACCGTAGTCACATGGGAGTAAGGGACAGAAACTCTGCTACTCGATTCAAGTGTTCATCCTAGAACGGTGACTCTGACGTACATGCAAACATGCATAAAAAATGAAAGGAACATTGACCAAATAGAACCATGTTTTAAATTTAGACTATGTTTTTATCTGTAATAAGTGTGGAACCATGTTTTTAAATTTAGACTATGTTTTTATCTGTAATAAGTGTGGAACCATGTTTTTAAATTTAGACTATGTTTTTATCTGTAATAAGTGTGGAACCATGTGTTAAATTTATACTAAATTTATAATTTGTATTGCAGAAATGGAACAAGTATACTTGATTAATCCGGACGTGGATAATACCCATCGAGCTAAGGTATTGCAGGAGCGTAGCCTCGAGACCCTCGTCACTCGCGGACCGAGGGAATACTGGCAGATACACCCTGGCTGGGTTGAGAGGTACGTGTTGAGGCCACTCGTGAATTTCCACGCATGACGCTAATATATGATTACGCATTTATATTTGTTTTTTGGATATGCAGGTTGAGGTGGGCTGGGCTTTTACCTTTCGCGCGTCTAGTTGAGGTCACTCGTGAATCTCCACGCATGACGATAAACAACTGTCTGCTCACTTGCTTAGTGGAAAGATGGAGGAACGAGACCCATACGTTTCACTTTCATTGGGGTGAGATGACTCCTACTCTGGAGGATGTCTCTTTCTTGCTTGGACTGCCGTTGGCGGGTCGGCCCATAGGGCCGTTGCAGGCTCCGGAAAATTGGGAGCAAGAAATGTCACTTCGTTTTCAGGGTATATACCACAATGCTGGAGTATTTACCTCAGAGGATCACGGACCCAAGCTTGATTGGTTGCTCGGTTTTCAGGTTAGTTCACCTTCCGCACATGTTTCGCATGCATCGTTATATTTATAAATTTGTTTCCAGCTTAGCCTCTAATACAATTTTTTTTGGTACATATAGAAACAGAAGTTTCCGGGTTTTCCATACATGCCGCTGAATGCTGCACAAATCACTAAAAGCCTGGAAGCATATATCTTGTGGCTACTCGGGAAGGTGATGTTCACCGAGAACCATGTCACCACTATTAGCGCGAGGTACATCCCTATTGCTCTGGAGATTGCGAGTGCTACAGAGCCAGCCCATATCACACAGAGGAGTTGGGGATCTGCTGTATTAGCGGCTACATACCGACCTATGTGCAATGGGTGCCATCTTGTGTCGCCTACGTCAGCCCTAGTTGGATGCCCTATGTTGTTGCAGCTTTGGTCTTTGGAGAGGTTCCCTATTGGACGACCAGACGTAGGCGCTGAGGAGGCTTATGACGATGGAAACTACAATCGAAATGATGTCCCGACATGGTTGAGAGAATTGACTCGAATGCGCATTCCGCGTAATATTATTCGAAATTAATAATAAAAAATGTATTATTAAAAAAAATTAGCCAAATAGGTTTGGGTCTCTAGATTTGCATTTGTCGTTAATTCCTTTGGGCTTTGGCCCAAAGGAGTAAACCCATCTTGCAAAATAGAGGTACATTGTTTATTCGTGTGGGCCTTATGAAAAGCTGTCTAGGTTCCAATATTTTTAAAACCCGCGGTCAATTCTTTTTTTAAAGATCCGATTCTTTTGATCAATAAACCAAAATACATCAACCAAAAATACATAGAATCGAATAATATATAACACACAAGAGCAACAAACACCTTTCTTACGGTAACAACAAACATCCTTCATAAAACTAGAAGTTATATCAAAGATTTTCGAAGTCCCAACCTATTCTGCCCATTTAGGTGTCGAAGAGCCGTCAGATGGTAGGTGGCTGCGGCAACGAGAACCGACAAAGCAAGCGCATCCCGTCCCAACCTAGCAAGTTTTTTCCCTTTCTACCATGCTAACTTCACGATAATTTTATCAATGAGTAATTGGAGGTAGATATTGTCTATAAGTGTTTCTATATTGTCTAAAAGTGTTTCTAATATAACCGCATAATACACAAGAACTCAAAGTTGATTCTTGGAGGTCATGTCATGTATTTTAGAACAATGTAAGTATTAGATGAAAATAATTATGATCGGGCGGATGGGCTCTCACCCCAGCGGTCGGGGCGCAATGGCGCTACCCAGCCCACCCGAGTTCGACTCGTCGTGCCGCACCTTATCCTTAATTAATAACATTGAGGGTCCTCCCTCACCGGTTCAAAAAGAATATGATCAGGGACCCCACTTTTCACTCTCGGTGAGGCGTGACCATGAAGGCTCCATGATAAATATGGGCCATGTCAAGGAACAGAGGAGACCACTACTAAAATTAAACAAAGCGGCCGGGTTTCACTATGGGGTGTGTGGTGTGTTGACCATTGCCTCTGTTGTACCACGATGGCGTCTTGCACCAAATGCTTGCCGGCAGTTTCTACCTTGGTTGTGAAATCATTTAGGGCATCCACACTGCTCGACACGCTAACATGGGCTCTTAAAGTGAAGACAATAATTGCAGGAAATTAGATTATTTTCTAAACGCCCTATCTCCCATCGCTGGGCCCTATCTCCCATCGCTACTCACAATGGGGAGTAACATAGACTAGTAACATAGATATTGAAAGGACAAGGATGTCGTCTAGAGGGGGGTGAATAGGCGATTAAAACTTTTCCGGTTTAGGCTTGCTAATTGTGGAATAAAACTAGGTGTTTAAATTAACAAGCCAACAACCTAAATAAACTAGGCTCACCTATGTGCACCAACAACTTATGCTAAGAAAGACAAGCAACAAGGTGATAGCAACAAGAATACTTCAAGCACGAAGGCTATCACAATGTAAAGTGTATAAATAAAAAGGTCGGGTATAGAAATAACCGAGGCACGCGGAGACGAGGATGTATTCCCGAGTTCCTCCTTTTTAGGGGAGTATGTCTCGTTGGATAGGTGTGAGGCACCACAAAGGTCGATCTCAACGCCACAAAGGCTCACCTTATTCTCCGATGAACCGCACCACAAATGTTTGGTTTACCTTCCATTATCGGAATCCTTCAAGGCGGAATCCGGAGCCTTTACAACAACAATCCGAGGCACAACCCACAAATGGATTGGGGGCTCCCGAACGGCTACAAGTGACCACAAAGGTCTCAACCACCACAAAGGCGTTTAGGGTCCAATGATCCAAGAGTAACAAGCTCACAAACTTTCAACTTCCACGAATCCTCGTGGAGAGCATAAACCGATGCACAAAGCAATGGCAAGAGCACAAGTGCTCAAATCCTTCACTCTCAAATCCCACCACAAACAACTAATGCTTATGGGGGGAGAAGAGAGAAAGAACAAAGAAGAAAACCACACAAGAACTCCAAGATCAAGATCTACTAGGTTCCCCTCACTTAGAGGAGAGATGGATTGGTGGGATTGTAGATCTAGATCTCCTCTCACTTTTCCTCAAAGATATGCAAGAATCATGGGAGGGATTGAGAGGTAGGCAACCTTTTCCAAAGGTCAACAATGGAGGAGAGAGAGGGGAAAAAGAAGCTCAAAAAGTTAGGGAACCATTGGGGAAGAAATCCCCTTAAATAGGTCCCCAAAATCCGACCGTTTCGGCCAGATTCGTGTCGTTCGGAGTGAATCCGGATTTGGTTCGGAATTCTGGATTTTCGGAATATTCCGGGTGTCTACCAACAACTTTCGGACGCTATACAGTACCCGGAGTCGCCAGTTCAGAACCCGTTCGGAATGAGTTCGGAAAATTCCGACCGTTCGGAATTTGTCCGGAATATTCCGAGTCACCCAGAATTCCTGAAACACACAAACGAAAAACGCAATAATTTTTTCAACCGGACTCCGATTTCGATGATCTTGGGCTCGTTGGAATCGCAACGAAGAGATCTTCAAGATCATGCAGAGAAACATCATAGTCCACCAAGAGAGGATAAAGCCAAACGATGAAAGGTAAAACCTTTCTATAAAAGAACAACCGGTAAATCCTCCAACATCAAAAGTCAACAAGATAATCATCAAGACTCCGTTTTCTATGATCTTGGGCTTGTTTCGAAGATAATAACAAATCCTACATGATCATGCATATACACATCATAGTCCATCATGTAAGGAGAAAACCACAAGGAGTGAGTTTGACCTCTTTAGAAAAGATAAGCCGATAAAACCTCCAATATCAAAAAACGCAACAAGATATGCATATGAAATCCGTTTTTGATGAACTAGACCTTGGTATGGAGATGAACACAAGATCTAAATTCTCACATGGATAAAAGCCAAATAAGAACCAAGAAAGATGATATGCCAAGTATGCAAAGGTTTGAGCTCTCCACAAAAATGCGATCAAGTTACTCACTTGAGAGCCCTCTTGATAGTACGATGTCTATCCTATAACCCGGTCTCCCACTAACACCATGAGACCGGTAAAATAGAAACTCTATCAAGATCATACCTTTGCCTTGCGCATTCCACTTGAGCTAGATGATGACGATCTTGACTCGCTCAAGTTGGAACACCTTTCTTGATTGTGCTTGCTAGCACATGCTTGATGAAAACTTCTCCAAATACTCTCCCATACACCATTATGGGAGAGCGTTGCTAAGCTCCGTCTTCATGAATCCACTTGCAATTTATCTTCATCTCTTGATATAGATGATGGCTTGGTGATAAACATGAATGTTCACTCAATCTTCTTTTCCAAGTCATGCTTGCAATAAGCTCAACTCTACACATGACCATTCTTCATATAAACCCTTGAATAGAGAATTGATCATCATGTAATCTTCTAGAGTCCAACACATGAACTCCAATCTTTTCCTATGGACAAGATCTACAAGAATATCTCAATGCAAACATTAGTCCACAAGGATTGTCATTAATTACCAAAACCACGCATGGGGCAACACATGCACTTTCAGATATGTTACTACTCTAAGTTACTATCTTCATAGTGGGGAGTAACATGTGTAGTGTCATATTTATTAAGTTATACACTCATCTTGCATTGAAATGTGTGATATTACGATAACATAGCTAGTTACCACAACCATCTCTCTCCTTATTAATTACCCGCCACGTCAGATTTTTTGCCTACGTGGCATTGATGTTACTACTCATGTTACTCCCACTATAACTAGTCTAAGGATGGTCGCAAAACTGCCCAATTGCTATGCATGTTGCCCTGCACAAACCGAGAATAAAAGGCCAAGCGGCTGGCGCTATTTCTTGGGTCGATGCCGCACTGGCGCTAGGAATCAAATCCTGAGCTGCCGATCTACCGGGAATAGGACCCTGGCGTCGGGGGCATAAGCGAAGCGTTGTGGTTGCTCTTATCTCAGCCATCGAAAAGAAAGGCAATGTTGATGGACACTGGAAGCATTTACTGTCCAAGTTTTACCATTGTGTCATTAAGCAAAAAGTAATAATGATGAAATACTCGGATATGCAGTAAAGCCAGTCTGCAAAAAACGCAGCTACATAAATCACACAAGTGATGAGAAATCAGAGAAGAAACGCGGCAAACATAAGTTGCAAAGAAGAATTGTGCCGGTTAAGCCGGCCGTCGTCCCCCGCACGTTTGTGAATGTCTCGTCCCGGGGATCGTATATTTGTATCACCGGGGGTGAGTTGTCCTCACTGTAGTAGAAGAGTAGCTTTCCACCATCACGCAGCATCCTCAAAGGCTTCACGAGCAGGGACGGAGCCAGAAATTGGAGATAGGGGGCGAGAAACAGAACAACCAAACAAGACAAAAATTGACACAAAACAGTAAATATTATAAGGTCTAGATGATAAAAATCTGTCGGTTTTCTGCAATATGAATGGAGTTACATTTCTATCAATTTGAATTCGGCTTTACGAGGATGAAGATCAAAGATCTCTATAATTTCTTCAATGGTGATCTTTTCTGCTAGTTCCCTCTCGATGTGGACTATCACAAAATGGCGAAGAAAATCATCTCCCAGTTTGGTCCGAAGACGTGTCTTCACTAGTTTCATAACTGAAAAAGAACGCTCTGCCGTTGCAGTTGACACCGGAAGAGTTACCACTAAACGTAACAACCTTTCAACCATTGGATAATCTGATGATTTTCTAGTCTTAATTATTCCTTTTGTCAAATCAGCAAGTGATTCACACTTTTTGATCTCTGGATGGTTGATTGTATCAAGTTGGAAATGTGGTAACTCACACTCCAACCTATCTCTTTCTTGACTAGAAAAATCAGCAGGATAGAATTTCTCCACTAGAGTGCATATCTTCGACTTGTCAAAATTATCATGTCTCGGATCCAAGGATGAACAAAGATCTAGAAGCTCGGTTACCTGAGAACTGAATCGATCATTCAACTCTTTCACTTGTTGATCTATTGCAGCATTAAATACATCTACTTTGTAGTGATGGAGTACCGTGGTGTTGTCATGTTTATTTCGAGATTTCTTCACATCAACATACCTACAATTGCAACATATATTAAGCAATCAGTTCCCAATATCAAATGTGTAAGTACAATAAATGTAAGTACACTGGACATAGAAAAATATACGTACTTTTGAGTCATATCCGGGATGTCAATCTCATGCTTCAAACAAAAGGTTTTGACCTCATTTATAAGACTTTCCCATCCATCTTCTCTCAGTTCAGCAAGCAATACTTTTGTGTTAGAAACACAATCCAATGCATTTGCAATATCCAAAGTTTTATTTTGGAGTTTGTGACACAAGATATCCGTGATCTTCATAATTTTTTCCATTAGGTGTAGAACAAAGACAAAATCAAATTTAACTAGGAAATTAAGGGCACCCTCAGCATCTCCTCTTGTATTCCACGGAACAGAACGATCAGTTGCTACATTTCGTAGTACCGAAACTGATGCACCAAACAATTTTAACAAGCTTTTTACTGAATTATAGTGGGAACTCCATCTTGTGTCTCCTGCCCTTTGTAAAGATCCTATTTGATTTAACCCTCTTCCTGTGTCAAGCTCTCCGAGCTCAATCTCTCTTGCAATTTCAGCGGCCTGATTTTGTAGTAGCTCATCATTGCGCTTGGGAGAGGCACTGACAGTATTTACAATAAATTTTGCTTGCTGGAAGAAATTATGAACCTTATGTACCTCCCTTGAAGCGGCAACCAGAGCCAACTGAAGTTGATGAGCAAGACAGTGGATAGAGTATGCAGAAGGACACTCCTGGAGAATTAGTGCCTTAAGTCCATTAAACTCTCCTCTCATGTTACTTGCTCCATCATAGCCTTGCCCTCTGATATCTTGCACATTCAAATCATTATCAGCTAGCACGGCCATAATTGAATTTTTAAGAGTCAAAGCACAAGTGTCACTAACATGAATAAGATCAAGAAAACGCTCCCTTATCTCCCCATCAATGTTCACAAATCGAATAACTACTGCCATCTGCTCCTTTTTAGACTCATCTCGAGATTCATCAACCATTATCGCAAACTTTCCATTACCAATCTCTTGTTTAATTGAAATTTGCACTTTCCGCGCAATTATGCTAGCCACTTCCTTCTGAATAGTTGGCGAAGTGTACTTAGCATTTCCTGGAGCATTTTGCATTACTTCTTGCAACTCCTTATTATAAGAACCCAAAAGCTTCAACACTTCCTTGAAATTACCTTGGTTTTGTGAATTAGCAGATTCATCGTTTCCTCTAAAAGGACATGCCTGGCGCATTAACAACCTGATGCAATCAGTAATGAAAAAAAGTTAAATAGCATATAATACAAAATTCTAATTGTTCGAAATTAAATAATTATTGCTTACTTCATGACATCGATGGAAGCCGTAAGCCTTAATCTTGCATCAGCAACTTTTTTCTTGCATTGCTTTACAATCACCTTATCAATATGACTCATATTATTTTTCAGATTTTCATAACATCCCACTGCAAAATTATGGGCTGAACTTGGACTAGTTCCGGTATGTGTTAGAAAAGCACATTCTTTTCCATTGTTAACCTTCTTCCACTTATCAAATCCTTGGACTGCAAATGTGTCCGAACCACACCTTCCAATCGGCTTTTTAGAAAAGAGAAAACAAGGCAAGCAATATGCTTTGTTTGTGTGAGGCGAATATTCCAACCAGAAATAGTTTGTGAACCAAGATTTCTGGAATCGACGACGGCTAGGACCAGTCCCAGTAAAAACATACTCATCCAACTTTGGTTGATAAGGCCCCTCGGATATATAGAAACGCCTAGCATCATCTTGCTTGTCAAGAGGGAGTTCCCAAATTTGACGCCGCCGGCCGGGGTCTCGATCATACTCGGTGGCTATAATCGTCGCTTGTTCTGTAACTTCTGGCATGGGGATTTCATTTTCAGTTTGAGCATCAACTTCAGCAGAATTATTATTGTTCTCTTCGCTTGCGTGCACATTATGCTGATTTGGTTCTGGTTGTGAGCTCGAATCAATTGGCTTGAACCAATTCTGGATACCCTGCCTCTTTCTCTTCAATTCTACACAACACAAGCACACGAAAATAATCCAAAAATCAATCAGAGAGTCTAAGTCTAAGTCTAAGAGATAGATCGAATCAGTTCATCAGAGTTCAGAGAGAGAGGGAGTCTCGAGTGAATAACCTTTTTTTCTCCCAACGTCGCTCATGTTGACAGTGCGGCCGCCGGCCGTGCAGACGGCAGTAGATCACCATGCGTCCAGGGACGGAGCCAGAAATTGGAGATAGGGGGGGGGGCGAGAAACAGAACAACCAAACAAGACAAAAATTGACACAAAACAGTAAATATTATAAGGTCTAGATGATAAAAATCTGTCGGTTTTCTGCAATATGAATGGAGTTACATTTCTATCAATTTGAATTCGGCTTTACGAGGATGAAGATCAAAGATCTCTATAATTTCTTCAATGGTGATCTTTTCTGCTAGTTCCCTCTCGATGTGGACTATCACACAATGGCGAAGAAAATCATCTCCCAGTTTGGTCCGAAGACGTGTCTTCACTAGTTTCATAACTGAAAAAGAACGCTCTGCCGTTGCAGTTGACACCGGAAGAGTTACCACTAAACGTAACAACCTTTCAACCATTGGATAATCTGATGATTTTCTAGTCTTAATTATTCCTTTTGTCAAATCAGCAAGTGATTCACACTTTTTGATCTCTGGATGGTTGATTGTATCAAGTTGGAAATGTGGTAACTCACACTCCAACCTATCTCTTTCTTGACTAGAAAAATCAGCAGGATAGAATTTCTCCACTAGAGTGCATATCTTCGACTTGTCAAAATTATCATGTCTCGGATCCAAGGATGAACAAAGATCTAGAAGCTCGGTTACCTGAGAACTGAATCGATCATTCAACTCTTTCACTTGTTGATCTATTGCAGCATTAAATACATCTACTTTGTAGTGATGGAGTACCGTGGTGTTGTCATGTTTATTTCGAGATTTCTTCACATCAACATACCTACAATTGCAACATATATTAAGCAATCAGTTCCCAATATCAAATGTGTAAGTACAATAAATGTAAGTACACTGGACATAGAAAAATATACGTACTTTTGAGTCATATCCGGGATGTCAATCTCATGCTTCAAACAAAAGGTTTTGACCTCATTTATAAGACTTTCCCATCCATCTTCTCTCAGTTCAGCAAGCAATACTTTTGTGTTAGAAACACAATCCAATGCATTTGCAATATCCAAAGTTTTATTTTGGAGTTTGTGACACAAGATATCCGTGATCTTCATAATTTTTTCCATTAGGTGTAGAACAAAGACAAAATCAAATTTAACTAGGAAATTAAGGGCACCCTCAGCATCTCCTCTTGTATTCCACGGAACAGAACGATCAGTTGCTACATTTCGTAGTACCGAAACTGATGCACCAAACAATTTTAACAAGCTTTTTACTGAATTATAGTGGGAACTCCATCTTGTGTCTCCTGCCCTTTGTAAAGATCCTATTTGATTTAACCCTCTTCCTGTGTCAAGCTCTCCGAGCTCAATCTCTCTTGCAATTTCAGCGGCCTGATTTTGTAGTAGCTCATCATTGCGCTTGGGAGAGGCACTGACAGTATTTACAATAAATTTTGCTTGCTGGAAGAAATTATGAACCTTATGTACCTCCCTTGAAGCGGCAACCAGAGCCAACTGAAGTTGATGAGCAAGACAGTGGATAGAGTATGCAGAAGGACACTCCTGGAGAATTAGTGCCTTAAGTCCATTAAACTCTCCTCTCATGTTACTTGCTCCATCATAGCCTTGCCCTCTGATATCTTGCACATTCAAATCATTATCAGCTAGCACGGCCATAATTGAATTTTTAAGAGTCAAAGCACAAGTGTCACTAACATGAATAAGATCAAGAAAACGCTCCCTTATCTCCCCATCAATGTTCACAAATCGAATAACTACTGCCATCTGCTCCTTTTTAGACTCATCTCGAGATTCATCAACCATTATCGCAAACTTTCCATTACCAATCTCTTGTTTAATTGAAATTTGCACTTTCCGCGCAATTATGCTAGCCACTTCCTTCTGAATAGTTGGCGAAGTGTACTTAGCATTTCCTGGAGCATTTTGCATTACTTCTTGCAACTCCTTATTATAAGAACCCAAAAGCTTCAACACTTCCTTGAAATTACCTTGGTTTTGTGAATTAGCAGATTCATCGTTTCCTCTAAAAGGACATGCCTGGCGCATTAACAACCTGATGCAATCAGTAATGAAAAAAGTTAAATAGCATATAATACAAAATTCTAATTGTTCGAAATTAAATAATTATTGCTTACTTCATGACATGGATGGAAGCCGTAAGCCTTAATCTTGCATCAGCAACTTTTTTCTTGCATTGCTTTACAATCACCTTATCAATATGACTCATATTATTTTTCAGATTTTCATAACATCCCACTGCAAAATTATGGGCTGAACTTGGACTAGTTCCGGTATGTGTTAGAAAAGCACATTCTTTTCCATTGTTAACCTTCTTCCACTTATCAAATCCTTGGACTGTAAATGTGTCCGAACCACACCTTCCAATCGGCTTTTTAGAAAAGAGAAAACATGGCAAGCAATATGCTTTGTTTGTGTGAGGTGAATATTCCAACCAGAAATAGTTTGTGAACCAAGATTTCTGGAATCGACGACGGCTAGGACCAGTCCCAGTAAAAACATACTCATCCAACTTTGGTTGATAAGGCCCCTCGGATATATAGAAACGCCTAGCATCATCTTGCTTGTCAAGAGGGAGTTCCCAAATTTGACGCCGCCGGCCGGGGTCTCGATCATACTCGGTGGTTATAATCGTCGCTTGTTCTGTAACTTCTGGCATGGGGATTTCATTTTCAGTTTGAGCATCAACTTCAGCAGAATTATTATTGTTCTCTTCGCTTGCGTGCACATTATGCTGATCTGGTTCTGGTTGTGAGCTCGAATCAATTGGATTGAACCAATTCTGGATACCCTGCCTCTTTCTCTTCAATTCTACACAACACAAGCACACGAAAATAATCCAAAAATCAATCAGAGAGTCTAAGTCTAAGAGATAGATCGAATCAGTTCATCAGAGTTCAGAGAGAGAGGGAGTCTCGAGTGAATAACCTTTTTTTCTCCCAACGTCGCTCATGTTGACTGTGCGGCCGCCGGCCGTGCAGACGGCAGTAGATCACCGTGCGTCCGTGCGGACTGGATTGGAGGCTTGGTCGCTTGGGGAATTGATGGCGAGTAGACGAACAGACTAAAGAGAGGCGAACAGACGGAAAGACAAGCAGTCAAGCAGACGAAACGATCAGGTAAACGATCCCAATTCCTGATCGATCGTGGTCGTACTGGGTACTCTAAATGGGCTAGTTCTAGTACGTGGTGGGCTTAGCTGTTTCATTTCTGGTACGTGGCAAACTAAATGGGCTTTAAATTTGGCCTGCTTCATGTGCTGCACACGGATGGGGGGGGCAAGATAGCCTGGATCCGTCAAAAAACTAGCCATATCGCTAATCTTTACAAGGGACGAGTGAATCGTTGGGGGGGGTCTCGCCCCGTTCGTCCCCCCTTTCCTCCGTCCCTGTTCACGAGATCAACGGCTCCGGCCATATGAATTGTGTAGGTCTTGGACCAGATGATGTTGTCGGAATCATTGAGTAGCCATATGTCCGTGTATGAATAACCGGCAGGTGCGTGCGCCTTTGAGCTCAGCTATGTTTACTTTACATTCCTGGTCGTCTCCGACAGATCATGTAAGTTGGCTTCCCATGGGCCTCCGATCGTCTTGTTCCATGCCTCACTTTCGAGGTCGAAGTACGTTTTTTTGGCCCAGGACCAGGAAGTGCAGGAAACCATTGATCACGACCGAGCTCTGGTAATAGCAGAGAGAGGCTGGAGTGTTGGGCGAGTGTGTCTGCCTCCACCCGGCGCCATCTCCTAACGTGAGAACCTCGCAGGTCTGCACGTCGTCGTAGTAGTAACGGCGTTCCCTGAGGCGGACTACCTTGTACACGCGGGACAGAGCGGCGCGGCCGAATCCGAAACCATAGTGCAGGCCATTGTTCATTTGGTAGCCGTACCCCACGTCTAGGTTGGGGGCGGACGGCCATCGACCTCACGACGGTGCCGTCCGCCGCGTCCATCAGCCGCAGGGTGGCGCCGAGGCAGAAGCTGCTGACGAGGAGCGGCTCGGAGCGGGACTCATGCACGGTGACGAACGATGGGTCGGAGATGAGGGCGCGCCACGGTCTGGACACGCACTGGAACCGGCAGAGGGACCTGGCCGGCATCCAGCACAGGATCTGAAAGATGATGTCCGTTGAGAGAAAGACGGCGGCAGCTGCAGCTGCGTCTTGGCTCGATGCATGCTGGCTGGAGGCACCGGCCACAGCTGAGTCAAGTTGAAGACAGGGTCGTTTATGAAATCCTAACAATTTAATGCAATTTAAAAAAAACTTCACTGCCACTTTCTGTTAGACGGACTTATTTCAATCCGCTTGAATGCAGGGTTTTGGTTTCCGAAAACAACAACAACAACAACAACAAAGCCTTTTTTCCCAAACAAGTTGGGGTAGGCTAGAGTTGAAACCCATAAGATCTCGAAACTAGGTCATGGTTCTGGCACATGGATAGCTAACTTCCACGCAGCCCTATCCATGGCTAGTTCTTTGGTGATATTCCAATCCTTCAGATCTCTCTTAACAGACTCCTCCCATGTCAAGTTTGGCCTACCACGACCCCTCTTAACATTCTCATCCCGCTTTATCCGTCCGGTATGCAATGGCGCTTCCGGAGGCCTACGTTCTATATGACCAAACCATCTTAGACGGTGTTGGACAACCTTCTCTTCAATTGGTGCTACCCCAACTCTCTCACGTATATCATCATTCCTAACCCGGTCCTTTCTTGTGTGGCCACATATCCATCTCAACATGCGCATCTCCGCTACACCTAACTGTTGGATATGTCGTCTCTTGGTCGGCCAACATTCTGCGCCATACAACATCGCAGGTCGAATCGCCGTCCTATAGAACTTGCCTTTTAGCTTTTGTGGCACTTTCCTATCACAGAGGACGCCAGAAGCTTGGCGCCACTTCATCCAACCAGCTTTGATTCGATGACTCACATCTTCATCGATATCACCATCCTTCTGGAGCATAGACCCCAAATATCGGAAGGTGTCTTTCTCAGGTACCACCTGTCCATCAAGCCTAACCTCTTCCTCCTCGTGCCTAGTAGTACTGAAACTGCACCTCATGTACTCAGTTTTGGTTCTACTAAGCCTAAAACCTTTCGATTCTAGAGTCCGCCTCCACAGCTCTAACTTTCTATTAACCCCCGCCCGACTATCGTCAATTAGCACCACATCATCCGCAAAGAGCATACACCATGGGATATCTCCTTGTATATCCCCTGTGACCTCATCCATCACCAAAGTAAAGAGATAAGGGCTCAAAGCTGACCCCTGGTGCAGTCCTATTTTAATTGGAAAGTCATCGGTGTCGCCATCACTTGTTCGAACACTTGTCACAACATTATCATACATATCCTTAATGAGGGTAATGTACTTTGTTGGGACTTTGTGTTTCTCCAAGGCCCACCACATGACATTCCGTGGTATCTTATCATACGCCTTCTCCAAGTCAATGAACACCATATGAAGATCCTTCTTCTTCTCCCTGTATCTCTCCATAAGTTGTCGTACCAAGAAGATGGCTTCCATGGTAGACCTCCCAGGCATGAAACCAAATTGATTTTTGGTCACGCTTGTCAATCTTCTTAAACGGTGCTCAATGACTCTCTCCCATAGCTTCATTGTATGGCTCATCAACTTGATTCCACGGTAATTAGTGCAACTTTGAACATCCCCCTTGTTCTTGAAGATTGGCACTAATGTACTCCGCCTCCATTCTTCGGGCATCTTGTTTGACCGAAAAATGAGGTTGAAAAGTTTAGTTAGCCATACTATCGCTATGTCTCCAAGGCCTCTCCACACCTCGATGGGGATACCATCAGGGCCCATTGCCTTGCCTCCCTTCATCCTCTTCAAAGTCTCCCTAACCTCAGCCTTCTGGATACGCCGCACAAAGCGTCGGCTGGTATCATCGGAGGAATCGTCTAGCTCAATGGTAAAGCTCTCATTCTCTCCATTGAACAGGTCGTCGAAGTACTCTCGCCATCTACGCTTGATATCTTCGTCCTTCACGAGGAGTTGATCCGCTCCGTCCTTTATGCATTTGACTTGGTTGACATCCCTCGTCTTCCTTTCTCTCGTCTTCGCCATCTTATAGATGTCTCTTTCGCCTTCCTTCGTGTTTAGACGCTGGTAGAGGTCCTCATACGCCCGACCCCTTGCCTCGCTCACCGCTCGCTTTGCGGCCTTCTTTGCCCCCTTGTATATCTCCATGTTGGTTGCGCTCCTGTCCAGGTGTAGGCGTCTGAAACAATCCTTCTTCTCCTTAATAGCCTTCTGGACCTCAACGTTCCACCACCAGGTATCCTTAGCATCCCTTCTACTTCCCCTGGTCACCCCAAACTCCTCTGATGCAATCTTCCGAATGCAAGTCGCCATCCTCATCCACATACTGTTTGCATCGCCTCCTTCCTCCCAAGGGCCCTCCTTAAAAACCCTCTCCTTAAAAGCTTGAGCTGCCTCTCCCTTTAACTTCCACCACTTTGTTCTAGCAACTTTTGGGCGCTTATCCCGCTGGACACGAATCCAAAAACGGAAGTCAGCCACCACCAGCTTATGTTGATGGACAACACTCTCTCCAGGTATCGCCTTACAATCAAGGCAAGCGCGTCTATCTTCTCTTCGAGAGAGGACAAAATCGATCTGGCTAGAGTGTTGGCCACTACTGAAAGTCACTAGGTGGGATTCTCTCTTTCTAAAGAGGGTGTTAGCTACGACCATGTCGTAGGCTAGGGCGAAGCTTAAGACATCCTCCCCTTCTTGGTTCCTGATGCCATAGCCAAAGCCCCCATGCACCCCTTCAAAACCTGTGTTAGATGTACCCACATGGCCATTGAGGTCTCCTCCTATGAAGAGCTTCTCACCAGTAGGTACTCTCCTAACCAAGTCCTCGAGACCTTCCCAGAACTCTCTCTTGGTGCTCTCGTTGTGGCCTACTTGCGGGGCATACGCGCTGATAACATTGAGAACCAAGTCCCCAACAACCAGTTTGACTGGGATAATCCGGTCTCCTTGCCTCTTGACGTCCACTACTCCATCCTTGAGGCTCTTGTTGATCAAGATGCCTACCCCATTTTTGTTTGAGGTTGTCCCCGTGTACCACAGCTTAAAGCCGGTATCCTCCACCTCCTTCGCCTTCTGTCCCTTCCATTTGGTCTCTTGGACACATAGGACATCAACACGCCTCCTTATCGACGTATCAACTAACTCCCGTAACTTGCCCGTCAGGGACCCTACGTTCCTGCTACCTAAGCGGATCCTCCTAGTCTCGGCTAACTTCCTTACCCTCCGCACTCGTCGAGTCAAATGCGAAGACCCTTGCTCATTTTTCACTACACCGGGCGTCGATGCAGCGCGCCACTAAGGATGCGACGACCCGATCCTTGCTCACTTATCACCGTATCCAGATCAAGATACGGCGCGCCACCAAGGGGGTGGCGGCCCGGCCCTTGCCCATTTGACACCACACCCGGGTTCCGATATGGCGCGTCGCTAAGAGGGTTACGCCCCAACGAAATTCTTTTGGGTTTCATCTCCATAAGAGTGGCTGGGTTTTTTCCGTTGGCTTGCCAAGCCTATCACAACCCTCCTCCTTTATCCGGGCTTGGGACCGGCTATGTTGAGACAACGCAGAGTTAATATCTACTGACGGTCAGTGCATCACTCAAGCGAACATTGACCCTATTTTACGTCGTGGACAAATGCTGATGTTTTACTGTGCAGGATATCTACTGACGGTCAGTGCATCACTCAAGCGAACATTGACCCTATTTTCAAACAGCCACACATGTTGACAAACTAACCGTCCAATTGGGCACAGACAGTAGTGAACAGACAGGATTTCCCGGCTCCGTTGAAGAAAACATCTCATAAAACAAAACCATAGGAGTGCAATACAAAACAGTCACAGGAAGTTCAAACTGTGTTTGCCAGCTCCACACACTACATCATCTCAGACTAAAATAGGTAAGGCCAACTTCACTGGGCAGCGCCAGGGGCGGTCTGAATGATGTCAGAGTCACCTGCATCGATGATGCTCAGACAGCACACCCGGTAGTACTTGCCGCAGGCAGTCCAAGGTCAACATTGTCTGAAAGAACAATGCCACATTATAACAAACATTACAACCGTACAATATTTCAGGTGAAGACAGTGGTGACAGACAAGAAATTACATACATCAGACAAGAATTGGAAACAAAATGGTTCAGAATAGGATCAAGGAATCTTACTTCCATGGAAATGGTGCACGCTGATCTTTGCCAACATAGCATAGTACTCGATCTCAGACTTCCTAAGAGGAGGGCAGTTGTTTGCAAGGATAATCAACTTCCCTGAACAAAGAAACAAGTTAGACTATATGAACAGGCAATAGATAACCACGCAGAGCATAATTGCAAAACAAAATAACCAGAATGTGGCATAATAATCTTGAAATTTACAAGTCTAAAAAAATCCCTTTAGTTTGACCTAAGAATCAAAACGCCGGGGTGGGGGGATGGGGGAAGACATCCCGGGATGTTAGCTCCCCAAATATGTAAGAACGGGGCCAAATCACAGGGAAGCAAGCTATAGAACAAAAATAACTACAAATGCACAACGACACTTACAAATGCTACATTAAAACATGGCAATATCTTGAATTTTCACTGAAAATAACATAGAATTACTACATAGCACGCAATGACAACTGTCTTCAGCAAACAACAAGTATCCCAACCTCCATTGTCCCATAGATATGGAAAGATCTTTAAGAAGTATCAATCAAGAGGCTGGTATCATTCTAGGGCGCTGTATTCATCTCTAGGGCACAGCAAAAGCAAGCCAAAGAGGTAAACTTCAGTCCCATTCTAGAATACAAATTCCAAACACATGGCATATCATAGAATTCGTCTCAACAAATATCAAGAGGCTGGCTTTATTGATCTATGACGCTGCATTCATCACTTGAAAAGTGGCAAACGCAAACATCGGAGCCAAACTTCCATTGCATTGCATTGAACAATTCAAAACTCAAACTACAAAGGACCATACTACATCGAACATCCCAACATTTAGTGAATGGCATTGTAATTCAACTCCCAATCTGCAAACTATTCCAAAACGAACCATCACAAATAATCTACATCTAGAGCAGTACAGCTAGTTAGAGGTCAACTTTCTGAAGGGCTCAAACACAAATTCCAAACACATGGCATATCATAGAATTCGTCTCAACAAATATCAAGAGGCTGGCTTTATTGATCTATGACACTGCATTCATCACTTGAAAAGTGGCAAAAGCAAACATCGGAGCCAAACTTCCATTGCATTGCATTGAACAAACCAAAACTCAAACTACAGAGGACCATACTACATCGAACATCCCAACATTTAGTGAATGGCATTGTAATTCAACTCCCAATCTGCAAACTATTCCAAAACGAACCATCACAAATAATCTACATCTAGAGCAGTACAGCTAGTTAGAGGTCAACTTTCTGAAGGGCTCAAACACAAGAGCTACTCCACTCTACACAAGAGCTAAGCCTCAGAGCTGTGAACACACTGATTCTGCATTTCTGGTAGCAGGATCGAGTAAACAAACAGACAGACAGAGTATACAAAACATTCAACACAGCGGATCAATCACCAACCTATACAAACACAAACGGCGCAAAGACAGAGAGGGGATCCATACCCTTGGAACTCCGGAGCGTCTTGAGGACGGTCCTGTAGCCGAGCGTGTACTTGCCGCTCTTCATCACCAGCTGCAGCTTGTTGTTGATGTTCTCCGTGTTCTTCTTCTGCAAAACCGAATCGAAACAAGTCAGGCGACCACCACCGCATCAACTCTGGACAGAAGCAAATGAGGAGCGGGATGGGGGTTCGTATCGTACCGTCTTCTTGGTGGGAGCCATCTTGTCCGGCGAGCGACGACGAGCGGGGCGGCAGGAAGAGGAGGCGGGTAGCTTCGGGGGCGGCGGCGCGGTAGGGTTGGGAGGGAGAGGGAGTATATAGGTGCGGCTGCGCAGACGTAATTACGTCGTTGCCACTGGGCCTTCCGTGTGGAATGGATCGATTGGTTGGGCCTTACTGGACCTCGTCGAGCACGAAATGGCTGAATGGGCTGACACGGACGCCCTGACAACGTGGTACAGTGGATACAAAGGCGATAGATTTGTTTATTTTCCAGTTTTAATTCATCCGATGTCACCAGGTTTCTCTCGTAGACTGATCCGAATACATCTCGACCTCGCCCCATCAGCCGTTTGTATTTTTTATTTTTTTTTTAGATTATCAGCCGTTTGTATTAAGAGACCTGGACAATGCACGGGCACTAAACAGTCTCCACGGATCGATTTCCCTGACCGCGCCGATGGAAGCTTCTGCCCTGACGCCGCTGCCATACACGGCTAAACGACTCCGTCTTCATCTTGGCTCCGCCATGGCCGCCGCAACCAGCCAGCATGCATCGAGCCAGGACGACACTGCCGCCGTCTCTCTCTCAACGGACGTCATCTTCGAGATCCTGTCCTGGACGCCGGCCAGGTCCCTGTGCCGGTTCCAGTGCGTGTCCAGGCCGTGGCGCGCCCTCATCTCCGACCCGGCGTTCGTCGCCGCGCACGAGTCCCGCGCCGAGCCGCTCCTCGTCGGCACCGTCCGCCTCGGCGCGTCTCTACGGCTGATGGACGTGGACGGCACCGTCGTGAGGTCGATGACCGACGTGGATGGCTGCTGGATGCTCTGCACTAGCCTAGACAGCCTCGCCTGCTTCACCGACGAGCATTCTCCCCACCCCCAGGTGATCGACCTAGCGACCGGGGAGATGCTCCTTACCCGCTCCAACCTAGACGTGGGAGGAGTGCACAATGCCCCGCGCTACGGCTTCGGATTCGGCCGCGCCGCTCTGTCCCGCGTGTACAAGGTGGTCCGCCTCACGGATCGCCGTTACTACTACGATGGCGTCGAGCAGACCTGCGAGGTTCTCACGTTAGGAGATGCCGCCGAGTGGAGGCAGAAACAGTCGCCCGACAGTCCAGCCTCTCTCTGCTACTACCAGAGCTCCGTCGCGATCAATGGTGCCCTGCACTTCTTGGTGTGGGGCGAGAACAACGTACACTGCTTCGACCTCGAGAGCGAGGCGTGGAACAAGACGATCAAAGGCCCATGGGACCATCTAAGAGGGCGAAAAACTCCTGTCGACGGCGCTCCGAAAAGGTGGCCACCTCCGGCAACGAGCCGAGACGGCGCGCCACGGCCTCCTTGGCTAGCTGCTCCATGTTGGCACCCTTAGGGTGCAGCTCGGCGAACCTGATGCTCCTCCGCGCCGATGACGCCTCTACCTCCTTCTCATGGACCAACGCCGAGGCCGGCGTGCCCAGAACGGAGGTCCTGAGCGGCGTCGAGATCCGGGTGATGAAGCCCGACAAGTCCAGCTGTTCAGAGCCGGTCTGAACCGGCGCGACGGTGTCCTCCTGCTCACCCTGATCGGTCAGCAGGACGGAGCGCTCCTGGAAGAGCACCCCAACCGGACCCGGCGAAGCCCCCATCAGTGGATCTGCATCATCAATCTGGACCAAATCGGCTTTTGTAGTGCAAACTTGGATCCTAGATTCTGTGGCCAGTCCTAGTTGAATCATCTGAATGTTTCTTCAAGTATAATTTTGATGGACAAAGCAAACAATTGCGTCTTTTTTTACATGAACAAACAATTACGTTTTGTTAGAAAGAAGCGGACAAGGTGTGAGTGTAAACGCCAATTCTCAAATTAACAATGGTGTCTCCTTAACAACTACTCTCTCCGTTCCTATTTAATTGACATGCATTTATCTAGTAACGAATGTATCTAGACACTAAACAAGTATAGATACATCCGTATTTGGACAAACTCAAGTCAATTAATTTGGAACGGAGGGAGTACATAATACTCAAAAAATACATATGAGAGTAACTGCAAGGTGGTATCCCTTTTATGGGTCAGCTTGTATTACTGCAATGTGGTATCCCTTTTATTTTGCTTCATGGTATCAATACCATCGTCGTGCTCAAACCTGCTCGGGCCACTACCCCTTTGGCTTTGCAACGCTCAGTGTCCTATATCCATGGCTTCTTTGGTTCGATCTGACGGGAGCAAAGAGTTGATTTGGCAGACCACATCAGTCGTCCATGGTCTATGCACCTTTATCCTGAAAGCTTGTCTTAACCAAGCGCTGTGACAATCCCAGCAATAATGTTGAAGCGGATCAGTAGGTTTTATGCCTGACAGGATGACTATGGTGGGGTCCGTGCTTGAAAATGCAACTCAATCAGTGTGGCACAGATGGAACAATCACAGTGCAAGGTAATGGAGGGATTGCCACAGACTATAGTTGAAACAGTTTACTATAGTTGAAACAGTTTATATGGTTACACGAAATCACACTGCTAGGTTCTGCGCAAATGTTAATCCAGAGTTGCATTGCAAGGCCTAGGTAACCTCAAAACAAGAGGGGCGAGATTGGTGCTAAACTAACATTCAAAGATCGTCCTTGACAGCAATGTTCAGAAGTTTAGCCAGCTTCCCGCTTTCGTAAGCGTCAACTGTATCTGCATTTTTTTCCCAATGAAAAATCAATAAGTAGGAGTCAGGGTGTAAAGTGAGTTTTGAAATCATTGTTGTAACTGATCTGTGTACCAGAACACTACATACCATCAGAGCCTCCCAAGTGCTTTCCACGGACAAAAACTTGAGGGACGGTACGCCTGCCAACCATGTCAGCTAAGGCATCCTGGATTTCCCCACCATCCTCTGCATGACAACCAGCATAAATGTTTTTTTCGTGGCAATTTAATAAGATTGTCGGTAATTTACTAAAATTGTCAGGTCCCACATCTAAGAATAATATACTAAAAAAATCGAATTTAATCTGATGTACCTGATCACTTTGCCACTGTGTAAATGAGAACATAAGTATGTGGGAAATTGATGCATAAAGCCGCTAGGCCTTACTTATCATCACTTTACCAATGTCTTTTGTCCAGGTAGCTTTTTTAACCTATTATCTAGAACCTTATAGTTGCAATATGATTTTCTAGAGAATGCACAAAAAGATTTTATGCATCTTTTCATTAAGAGGAGAAGCGGGTTCTAGTTACGAGAGAATAGCAGCCGGGCAAACATGTCTTCACTACACCATAAGTGCAAAAAAAAACTATTCCATCACGTGGCGCGCTATTGAAGAGTAATCTGAATCCTGTTTAAATATGTGAAAACATTCTAAAATATCTATTCAATAGATGTCAGTTCAACTGAACTTTCACTAGGGGTAAAACATGGCTGAATGCTCAAGACATGCACATCAACATTACTAGATTCTGAGAACAAAAGTACATACCTAACTGTGCTATTGAAGTAGAGGAAATAACACTACATATCGAAGACAGCACACTTATGACATACGGCAAGCTAATAAATACAATATAAACATGGATCCTGCTCTGTTTGTATAGTACTGCTCATAAATGAAATTGACCCATGGCAGATTGTGGCAATTGAAGAATTTATGAAGGTGTTTGAGGAGCAAAGCTTTGTTTTGGATGAACAAATCCACAACACCTAGACCACCTTGATCTTTCGGCTTACAAACCTTATCCCAAGATATGAGAGCTGAACCTCTATCTTCCATCCCATATTTTCTCCAAAAACAGTGCCCCAAGTATTTATTAATCTGCTCAAGAATTGTGACTGGGAAAGGTAGTGTACAGAGGAAGAAGATGGGAAGGCTTGTGTATTAACAAACCTCTCTGATCGAGCTCAACAACATACGGGTCCTTCTTCAGTTCAAGTTCCTTGAACACAGCCTTTGCCCTTCTACAATACCTGCAAAAATTGAGTACTTATGCATAGAGTTTCTTTTGACAGTACGACATAAATGAAATGTGCAAGCTTTCAGTAGTTGGGTATTGCAACTGTGGGCATTGTTACCATCATAATTCATTATTCTCGCTCCATTAAAATAGAATTCGATATTCATATCTGACTTACATCAATGTTTTCCCATTCATATTATCTGACCATATAAGTGCTCAAATATTCAACTTCATACTGACATTTGAGTTAAGCTTTCTTTCATTATACTTGAATAATTCTGGTGAGCCAATCAGACTCAAGATTTAAGAGACAAATCCATCATGCTGACCAGATAGAGCGTTCTAAAAGGGAAGTAGAGGGCCAGATTCTACTACATCGTCTAATGTCTATGACATGAAACAAAAGCCTGATTACTACCAGAACAAGCAGGGTAAATTTTTGTCAGATCAAACAAGCATAGCAAAAGAAACAGCAACTTCTCTTATCGCCTACTGTATCAAGAATCCTGAGCTAATACACACTTCAATCACCATTCACCAACACCACGGCCGGATGGCCACAGTGCCACCCCAGTATTCAGCTCACTAACGATTAGCTGTTGTCTCAAACTTAGTAAGGTTCAATATGGTTTCCACGAGCACTTGGATCTCGTTCTACCGTTCATATGATTTCCAATTCTGATTTACTACAAAACAAGATCAACAACAGAATTTTATCTGACCGACCCAACACAACAGGCCAAATCTCAAAGCAAGGCCCCCATACGATCTACAGCGCCACGATCAGATCAGCGCGACCCGGCAGCACCGGAGCAACAACGGCGCAAACAGGCAGAGGATAATCGAGAGCCGGGAGGAGACGGAGAGGGGGCCTTACGGGCAGTAGGACTTGGAGAAGATGACGACGTCGTGGGCCTTGACGGTGGATTTGACGAACGACGCCGGCTTGGACGCCGAGGCGGATCCGAAGGCCGCGAGGGCAATGAACGCGGCGGCCGCCGCCGCCACGCCGAACCGTCGGACCGTCGACATCGCGTTCCGGCCGCCGGCGAGGTCGAGATGCGGAGAGTAGAAGACGGCGAGGAGAGCGTAGCGGTGGTCTGACGAGTTGCCCCAGTCACCCACGTGTGTCGAGAGAACGGTTACGTAAAATGCAGAAATACGTATTCTCGCTTGGTTCGTGTAAACTTCATGTGTCTTCCCCTGTTCTTTTTGACTTGTTCAATGGGTTTATGGGCACGTATGTTTTTGGGGATTAAAATGACCCAGAATAGCCAGCCTGAAAAAACCGCAGAACACAGAGAGCGGAGATATGGAGACCTATACACGTACTCTCGTTCCAAATTAATTGACTTCCATTTGTTCACACATGAATGTATCTAGACATGTTACACGTATAGATACATCTACATATGGACAAATGGAAGTTAATTAATTTAGAACGGAGGGAGTAGCTCTTTATTTTGAAATATTCAAGAATTATATTTTAGAGTTAAAAAATCTATAAACAATTAAAAGTGTGATTTTTTAATTTAAAAGTGTGGTTTCTGAATTAAAAAAAGAAGAAGTCACATGTAGTTCAATCTCTTTTGACTTTCGGCATAACACAGGGCTTCTTATCGTCCGAACTACTTACACCTTCTCCAAAACATGACCAAGAATAGCTAAACTAGTAAAACTGTACGGACCCAAATTCTCGAAACAGGCCATAGCCCCGCTTTATAAATAAAGTCACAACATCGAAATCGATACATGGTGATGAGGTGACCCTCTTACAAGCAGATCAAAGATAAACAAAAAAGCATCGGAGAGCCAGACTTGCCACCGATGACAACGGAACTAAACCTAAAGAAAATGGAACTCCACGACAAAGCCCCAAGAAGGAAGCGACGCTAACGCCGCCATTGTCAAGACCAAAGGCCAAGGTTTTGACCCGGAGTCAAGACACGGCGAAGGTGGCCACAACAACGCCCCCAAGAGGGTTACGACACCCATAGACATCACCGTCGTCAGCGCCGGAGTGCTGGGCTTTCGCCCAAAAAAACCTTTGCCCTATCAGTATCTCAGACCTCCCACTGTATCAAGAATCCTGAGCTAATACACACTTCAATCACCATTCACCAACACCACGGCCGGATGGCCACAGTGCCACCGCAGTGTTCAGCTCACTAACGATTAGCTGTTGTCTCAAACTTAGTAAGGTTCAATATGGTTTCCACGAGCACTTGGATCTTGTTCTACCGTTCATATGATTTCCAATTCTGATTTACTACAAAACAAGATCAACAACAGAATTTTATCTGACCGACCCAACACAACAGGCCAAATCACGAAGCAAGGCCCCCATACGATCTACAGCGCCACGATCAGATCAGCGCGACCCGACAGCACCGGAGCAACAACGGCGCAAACATGCAGAGGATAATCGAGAGCTGGGAGGAGACGGGGAGGGGGCCTTACGAGCAGTAGGACTTGGAGAAGATGACGACGTTGTGGCATAGTTTAAAATAGCGGGCTATAGCGGCGCTATAGCGTTTTCAGGAGGGTCGCGCTAAATGGTGGCTACGTACTCACTCCGTTCATATATATAAGACGTTTTAGCCTTTTGACACATTCATTTGCATCTACATGTATCTAGACACATCTTAGTGTATATGTTCACTCTTTTTGGTTTGCACCTATTCAATATGTACACTATCTAAAACGTCTTATATATGTGAACGGAGGGAGTACAATTTAGCTAATTTAGCGGCATATAGCGCCATTTAGGGGCGCTATAGCCTTGATTTAGATAATTCTGAGGCCGCCGCTATATGTCATAGCCCACTATTTTAAACTTTGCTAGTGGGCATTGACGGTGGATTTGACAAAGGACGCCGGCTTGGATGCCGAGGCGGATCCGAAGGCCGCGATGGCGATGAACACGGCGGCCCGCCGCGCCAAACCGCCGGACTGTCGACATCGCGTTCCGCCGCCGGCGAGATCGAAGCGCGGGGAGTAGGAGAGACGGCGAGATGAGTTTTGGGGGAGAGCCCACCGTGGTCTGACGAGTGTGTGGGCGCTCTTTCTCTAGCATGTTCTTCCCCAGGGATCCAGGAGTGAGCGTCGAGAAAACGTGAAAGGATTGGTATGGCCACCTAGAGGGGGGTGAATAGGTGCTACTCAATTTTTAACTCTTTTTCGAATTTAGGCTTGACACAAAGGTAAATTCTCTAGATATGCAACTACGGTGAATTTACCTATATGACAAGTTAACACTAGACTAAGCACGATACAAGTAAGAACTAGCGAGTAAGGAGTAACCGAACGGGAAGCACGCGGAGACAAGAATGTATTCCCGAGTTCCTCCTTTTTAGGTGAGTACGTCTCGTTGGAGGGGTGTGAGTTTCAAACTCAAACGCCACAAATGGTCTCACCCTATTCTCCGATGAACCTTACGCAAAAGCTCGGTTCACCTTCCACTATCGGAATCTTTCAAGGCGGAATCCGAGCCCTTACAACAAACTTGAGGCTCAACCCACAAAAGGATTGGGGGCTCCCAAGCACCACAACACCTGCTACACAAAAGTAACAAGCAAGTCAGTATAACAAGATGCCTAGGTTTTCCTAGTGAAAACCCTAGGCTTGAATCCCTCAAGTGAATGAGGGGGAAATGAAGAACGCTTTGGTGAAGTAGTAGATCCGGGCCTTCTCCTTCAATCCTCCAAAGATCAACGAGTTTGGATGGAGGGATTGGGAGATCTATTGATTCTTGAGCTTGCAATAATGGTGGACTTCAATTTGGGGCGAGCTGGCTGGCTGGAGGTAGGTGGAGGGGTATTTATACCCCTCCCAAAATTGTAGCTGTTTGATGCATGTAAAATGCATACATGAACTTTACATTTTATTACTTGATATTCCAACTTATTTGCATCATATATGGGTTATATTTATGTTTTATAATGATTTTAGGGGATAATTCACAGTTTCCCCATTTATTTGGAATTAACCCTGCAGAACCAGAAAACCCCTTTTTCCATCTTTTTGACTTTCAGGGACCCAAACGACGTCCAAATGACCTAATAATTTACGGGGATCAGTTTTTGGAAGGAACAAAGCGTGGGAGTGAAGGAAGCGAACAAACGGAGACCCGAGGGCCAAGTTGAGTGGGCCCACGCGGCCAGATTCCTTGGCCGCGTGGGACCCATCAACCTGGGCCTCGGAGCTCCGTTGCCGTCGATCTTTTTTCCCGAGCCTCCGTCTTGACCTAAGAACAACTATAAAAATAGTCCCCCGAGGGCTTTTGGAAGGAGGCAGCGGAGAAACACAAAAACCACGAAACAGGAGACAGAAGGCTGCCGCCGGAGAAGATCGGAGGGGGGAAACGCCGCCGGAATCACCTTCGGAAGGCTCCTCCATCCCCCCCTCCGGAGTCTCCATCAACACCACCGTCAAGACCAGCACCATATCCATCACCATCTTCGTGATCCACTTCATCCCCCTCATAGTTTGAGATTTTCGAACCCTAGCTATTGTCTAAGTACTATTCTACATGTTTGTGAATTGCTACTTAATTGTCATTGTTTTGTGGGGAGATTATATTCTCAGATTGTGTTGTATCACTTATGCCATTGAATCATATCATGTCTTCGCGTTGTGAGTAGTTCTCTCATGTTCCTGGGGGCATAGGATGGATTGGCAATGATTTATTTATGACATGTGTTGCTATTTTGTCTAGTGTTTATCTTTTTATGTAATTCTATGATGGTGTTGTGCGAACGTCGATTGCACATCACTTCACCTATATGGGCTCATAGGAGAACACCGTAGTGTAATGGAGTGAGGGAGACTTGGGAGGACATGTAAACCTGAGACCGAGTCATGAAGTTGCATTATGAGGGTATTAGTATCGGGGACCTTAGAGTTTAAGGCTATGGTGGGACTCTATGTCTTAATAACTCTTGTGCAGTAATTTACTTGGCCATAAGAACCATCATAAGGGGGTTTAGTTTATTTATTTAGCTTTCCCTAATTATGGCTCCGTCTAAAAGAAGATTAAAACTTGACAAAATGCTTACCTTGTTGTTCTAGAAATATTTATGCCATGAAGTTTAGGTAGCCTTTGGGAACGTTCTCCACTTATAAGAAACACACACTTGAGCTTGTCCTCTCGCTGCATAGAGGATTGGGCTTTCTCTCTTTGAGAGCTTTCACTTGTCATATTTTATTTTCAGCTTTTTACTTTATTGCAAACTCTACGCCAAAAACCCAAAAACACTTGCATCATTTAATCATTTTAGGTTGTCTAGTGCATAGATAATAAGAGAAGTGACACTCTTATTTGAGAGGATAAATATTTATACCTTCTACTCCTCGTGGGATCGATACTATACTTACACATTGAAGATTTGAACGATCCCCTATACTTGTGGGTATCAAGACATTTTCTGGCGCCGTTGCCGGGGAGTGTAGCGCTTAAGTTTTTATTCTTGTTTGCACTAGATATTTATTTTCAGTTTTGCATATACTCTAGTTTACTTTTAGTTTTGCATTTAGTTTAGTTTTACTTTCAGTTATATATATCAAACACACACAAAAATAGAAAATACCATAAAACTTTTGGTATGGGCATAAGTCCGGAGATAATGAATTTTTACTATGGATACATGAAAGCTTCTAAAATTGCTGAGGAATCTAGAGAGTCAACAGAACGGAAAATACTAAAAGATTTCATGGAAAGTTTAAATTATATTGCTGGAGAGTGGCTTTTATTCCATGATAATAAAACTTGTTGCTTTAAACATACCGATAGACACTTTGAATTTCAATGTAAGTTCCATGAAGAACGTGTCATAGCATCTTACCATACTTATGATTACACTCATTTAGGGATGGAACAAGTAGAGGAATTTGTTACTTATTATGCATCTAATGAATTGCACACCTTTGCTAATGAAAATAAAACTTCCCCTAGAGTTAAGAGATTCGAAGGAAAGGTCACCTCTATTCTTGAACATTGCATAGCCAAGTTCTCTCAAAATATTTATGTTGTTGACTATAATGAGAGGGGCAAGGTTCCCCAAGAAAGTACTGATGTTTTGCAGGAAGAAGATGATGAAAACATAAGCTTGGAAGAGGAAGAATGTGAAGAAGAGGATAAAAACCTAAGCTTGGGGATGCCCATGCAACCCCAAGAAGATGATGAAGATGATGAACAACTAGAGAATGAAGAGAGAAAACTTCCACCTTCACCACCTATGGATGAGGGTAACCTTCAATAATTCACTTGAATTGACTTGGCACATGCTCACGCATGCTCACGACTGAAAAACAAAAAGTCATTTAAGCCTTGATGATTTATATTGCCTCAGAGTTTTAGTATCACTTTTATGCCACCGTTAATTTTATTCTGTCGCAAGCATGATTATGACGGTTATCGCTCTCTTGATTGTCGCTTCCCAGTCTATTGCTAGCCTTCACTTGTACTGAGCGGGAATGCTGCTCGTGCTTCCAAATCCTTAAAAACCAAGTTATACCAAAGAGTCCACCAAATATTCCTATGCATGGTATTTCGAACCATTCCAAGTATATTTTCATGTGCTACCTTTACAACCTTCAAAATACTTCTCATTTTGTGACACTATTTTTAGCTCATGAGGACGGGTGGATGTCTTTATGTCACTTGTCAAACAGACTTTACCACCGGACTAGCGGCATATACATAAGCTTATCCATTAATTTTGCAAAAAGGGCTGGCAAATGGGGTGCCCAGTCCCAATTAATTACAACTTTAACCGCTTAATTCTCTTCACATTTTTGCCCTGATTTATCAGTCAAGCAATGACAAACAGTGAAATATCTGCATGTGTAAACAAAAGAGAAAGATGGATGATCTGCCTTGCTGGTAGAAATAACGTCCTTCATGGGAGCCGCTCTTAAAAGTCTGGTTGGCAGGGGTCTGATACCCACAAGTATAGGGGATCGCTGAAGTCTTCGTTGGGAAGTATTACCCAAATTTATAGTTCGACTCGATGGGAACACAAGAATATCAATAAGACCTTGGCAATTGAGGCGTCACTCTCAACCACACCTGTATATCAATAACTTGCAGCAGTAATAGTGATGGCAGTAGTATGATTCAAGTAACAAGCAGAACAGTAGCAGTGAACAAGTGTTTCCCAGTTTTCACCGGAAAAGTGAAAGTGTAACTCAGAGATTTAAAACGTAGGCATGAGGTGATAGCGGGGTGTTGCAAGAATGAGATTGATCATATAATAAGAAACAAATAACAATGGGACCTATCTCTAACTCCGATATATGTAGGTATGTGTTCCATATTTAGTTGTGCGTACTAACCAAGAGAATTTGCACAACATCTATTGTCCAACCTGCCCATTTCACCGGGGCCAACTTGGAACTACAGGTAATTAAGGTCTACCCTTTCGAATAGACCGGAACAATGCATTAACACTTCATGAACACATAGAATCCTCAAACTAAAACATCTCCCCCTTGTTTTCCCTATATGTCACGTTTAGGGTTCGCAGGTTCAACATAATAGCAGGTGATACACTTTGCAGATAAATACCAAACTCAAATATATGATGGGGCAATATAAGTTCAGTACTGAAATCATGCCACTCGGGCCCTAGTAGCAAGCATTAAACATAGCAAGAGTGCATCAACACAATACAAAAGTATCCTCAAGATAAAACCCTAAAATCCCGAACAACGGGTAGCATTACATGATCAATCTCATCCAATCCCCATCCACCTCACATGCCTACAGCGGACTACTCACACATGGTGATGGTGAAGGGGCTCATGGTCGATGGAGATGAAGGCGGTGATGAAGGCGGTGAAGACGGCCTCCGGATCCCTCCACCGGAGGAGAAATCCTGGATCAATCTGTCCCCGAAACGAAGATCGTGATGGTGGCGGCGTTCTGTTTCGCGAAAACTCCTCTTCTAGGGCAAGCACTTTTCGTATATATGAGGGGGTACGTCGAAGACCGAAGGCGAGGCGGTGCCCGAGGCCCATTTGGGTGGGCCCACGCGGCCAGGGTGGGCCCACGCGGCCAGGTACAGGGGCCGTGGGACCCCCCATTTGGCCCTCGAGCGCTTCCTCGTGTCCATCTTTGTCCATTGCCTTCCTTTTCCATAAAAATTGACGTGGTAATTTTCCCCGATTTATTTCCTGCAAAATAGCCAGAAAGAGACTTTGCTAAAAACAGCGTCAGATTCAGCAGTTTTATTCAAATATGGAAGATTCCGGAGCAAATTATGAGGCAAAGTGCTTGGAAAAGTAGATGCATTTTGGATGCATCAGCTCCCCCAAGCTTAGCTCGTTGTTTGTCCTCGAACAACTCAAACGTAGTGCAGAAGCGATAAAAGACTTTGACAAGAACTTTGCATTGCATATGTAACACAATTTAATACCAACAAGCATTCAAAACATAGCTTCAATAACAAATAAAGATGCTAGCAAAGGTATATCTAATCAATGTTAAAGCATTTATATTTGTTGCAAGAGGAATACATGTAGTGTCAATACTTGGATGAGTTTGCTCAACTGTAGAAATAAACAAAGGTTCTTGCATCGCTATGATTGAATCATGACAAGATTTTGAGTCTTTTGATTCTTTCTTTTGTTACTAGTGAAATCATTGTGCTTACAACCTTGCTCTTAGTTTTAGCAAACCATTTGATATTAATATGACTCATATGCTTGACCAACTATGGTTGAAAACCTCATGCCCCGTGAATACGAGTACCTACACCATGGCTACTCAACTTGGGTCACTAGGTAAGTTCGAAATTTTCAGTCATTGCAAGTAATAAAAGCGTCATCAAGAGCGTCAACTGGGGTACCTCTTATCCCAGGACATGGAAACCCATGTCCAAACAACAAGACAAACAGACAATGAACAATCTCAGCACTCTTTTATTTACCATTTGTGTAGCTTTTTATTATGAAGTGCATCACTGAATGTCACTATGGTGCTGTAAATTTCCACCATGAATGATGCATGGCTTAAGTTGGCGGCCCAGGCGTCTCTCTAGCCAATTATTCTCACTCAACAAACTTACTAAGTTTCCGCTTTCATTTCGCACATGATAGCATCCATAACAAAAGTACATGATATCAACTGAATATATTTAGTGCAATGTTGAAAGCTTTCCATGTGTCAGCACATTTCAGCTAACTCCCAACCACTAAGCCTGTCAAGCATATGACTTCATGTTTAACATTTGAAAATTCTTTTACTCTTTTTGGCAAGTTTAGTAAGCACAATGGGATGCGTAGACCTTTGTTTAACCACAATTATTCAATCCACAACCAAGTATTGTCACTAATATTTCACTTGCATCATCATATAACATACTAGAACATGGAAAGATAAACATTTGCTACCACTTTCTAGATGTCAAAGAAATTATGATGTGCACACTTGCTGTTATTAAAAGTCCACATAAACACGGCAAAGGTGTCATACCTTTCATCCACTTCATGCACCATCAACTCATCATCGTTGTTCTCCTCTCCCAACTTGAACTGCGCAATAAAAACTCAAATCTGCCAGAAAATGTCACTGCATACAGTACTGTTTTTACCCTACCTAGACACCTCAGAAAAATCTCATATTTTACGTGTGTGTAGGTTATGATGTGTTGCAGCAGTGGTTAAAATTTCAGCTCAATCGGAGTTACAGAGAAAAAATGAAAAATAAAACAGCGAGCAGATTTCAGCAATTTCTGCACCTCCGTTTTTGCGTTTGTTTCAAGAAAACGAAAATATTTTTGTTATTTTTCGTTCTAAGAAACAAAAGACAAACAACCAGAAGTAAAAGAAACAAATAAAATCTTTTTGTGTTTTTGCGTTTTCAAGAAACTTATCATAGCAATATAACGGTGATATAAAACAATGAATGGAGAGTAAGAGAAGTACTCCCCCAAGCTTGCGATCAAGCTAGTATCCTGGGTAGTTGCCGTATCCACTTCCACTTCCAGGGTAGTAACTATATGGGTAGCCTTGCATGCTTGGGTACAGGGGCTCCGCCTGAGGTATGTACCCCTGTGTCTCTGGAGCTTGTGGCTCCTCCTGAGGCGGCGCCTCTTCCACTATCCATTTTCCGGTACTCCTGTCAAAAAGGTCAGTACGGGGGAGCCTAATGGACACTCGCTGCCCACTAGTGCTCAAATAGTTATACAGATAATGTTCCCCATACAACGTACTTATATCCATGCGAGTAGTCAAAGCAAAATCAAGTAATTTGGACTCTCGCACTAGAGTACCCATGTTATCACCATATCCTCTCTCGTTTTTAATGTAATTGTACACCATAGTAGCAATAGCACCAGCATAAATAGGAGTTTGATCAGTAATATTTCTACTCACAGCAGTATGCAAAGATCTAGCAAGTATGACTCCCAAGTTATATTCACACGGTGTATTTTCTTTTGCACATTTTAGTAGATAAACCATTGGTCCAGTGCAAGCAGAATTGTTATCCCTAGCAAGAAATCCTCTTGCAAGAAACAACGCAAAATATCTCAAACTTGGGTGCTGTATATGAGTAAATTTACCCCTATTTAATCTATCATGAGAGTTTACAGATATAGTATGCCAAAACTCAACAAGCTCATGGTTGGTATCAGCACGAGTTTCACTCCAACTCCCTGAATTTTCTACACCAATAGCATTGCAAAATTCCCTAGAGACATAACAAGGCGCTCACCTCTCATAGTAAATTTGCAAACAAAGGTAAGAGGGTGCCTTACTTTTCTTCCTGTGCTTTTGGGCTCCGGCCCTCAAATCTGAAGGTAGAGAGAATTCCCGAGAGAGTTCTCATATGTATCTTGGGGTTCTGAGAACCTAAGTAACCAGTTGTAGACGAAGGTGTCGAAGTCCTCTTTGATCCCCACTGCTCAAGAACATAGGGATCTTGCCATCTTGTTGTATGTATTTCAGCTTCTCCCCTACAAAGAATGCATCATCCTCCCACAGATGGTGGTCATCATAATTGAGGGAGACTTTGCACTCTTCTTCTTGGTCTTGAGCTCATCCCAACCAAAGCTTGCCCTTGCTAAACATGATACCTTGCTGCCCAAAAACAATATTCAACAAAAATCAAGATGTAACACCTTAAAACAACATTAAGCCATCCATAAATAGTCTCCACATCAATATCATGCATCAATATCAACTAGAAAACTTGAATCTATGGATTTCCTAAGCATAAAAGGGTGACACCTAGTGCAGCAAAATACTTCATGCATGAGGCATAAGAACAAAAAGTAATTGGATGAGTGGAGGAGTCACATACCAATGAGCAATCCCACCAAACAGATTTGAAAAATCTGCCCTAAACTTGGAGATCCAAGGATAGCAGGAAGAGAGCTCGAGAAAATTTGGGAAAAATACCTGGGGCTGGTTTCCTGTCGAGGGGAAGGAGATGGGCACTGGATACTCACCTAACCCCCTCTGTGGGCCAAAATAGTGGGTCCCACGCGGCCAGGTACTGTGGCCGCGTGGGACACCCCTTTTGGGCCCTGGTGGCCCTCTGGTGTCTCCCTTTTGGCTGTTAGTTCCTCTGGTAAAATAACTTACCTCCAATTTTTCTGGAATTTTTAGAGAAATTTTCTGAACAGAATTTTTCAAACTTCATTTCTGGAATTTCTGCACTTTGAAATAATTATATCCATGCAATATCTAAAATTCTATAATGAATACAACAAAAATGCAATAATTTTTATGGGAATCAAGTTTGCATCATTTCACATTAGAATGAGGTTGATCAAGTCTCATTAATAATATGTAAAAGATATAACACAGATTCTTTATTTTATATGTTTCTGAGCAATTTCAAGTCACCTCATATTTGATTGGAATAGTTCCAATCATTAAGATAGCATATTTTGGTTCAGGAGGTGGCAATGCAAACTCAAAGCTTCCTATTATAAGAGTATTCCTTTTAATGGAGTTCACACTCTGGCTTACCATAGTAACAGATTTCTTCTTAGGAAAATAGATAGTGTGCTCATTTCCCTTGACATTGAATGTTACCTTGCTCTCAGTGCAATTTATAACAGCCCCTGCAGTGTTTAAAAAGGGTCTTCCAAGAATAATAGACAAATTATCATCTTCAGGCATTTCTAACACAACAAAGTCTGTAGGGATTAACACATTAGCAATAGAGATAGGGACATCCTCACATATTCCTATAGGCACAGCAGTTGATTTATCAGCCATTTGTAATGATACTTCAGTTGGAACCAATTTGTTTAGGTTAAGTTTCTTATATAAAGAAAAAGGCATAACACTAACACCAGCTCCTAAGTCACATAGAGCATATTTCACGTAAGTTTCTTTAATATGACAAGGAATAGTTGGAATACCAGGATCACCACGTTTTTCAGGCATTTTCCCTTTAAAGGAATATTCAGCAAGCATAGCAGTTATTGCATCAGTAGGAATCTTTCTTTTATTAGTCACAATGTCTTTCATGTATTTGGAATATGGAGGGATTTTAATAGCATCAACAAGAGGAATTTGCAAACACAAAGACTTAATCAACTCAAAGAATTTCTCAAATCTAGCATCATCCAAAGTTTTTATTACCTCTTGGGGATATGGTATGGGTTTTTGTACCCACGGATCCCTATCTTTACCTCTTTGTGGATTAGGATGGCTCTTCTTCTTATTCTTCTCAGTAGATGGTGGAGGGTCTTCTTTATCATTAGGTTCAGGTTCTTCAATATTTTCATCCTCTTGTGGCTCTTCTTCAGGTGAAGGTGATTCTTCTTCTTCATTATTATTATCTTCAGTCTCAGCATCAGAAATAGAAATATCCTTATCTTGCTCTTCAGAGTCATCAATGTCCTTGTTTTCATTGGGAGATTTTCCTGCAGAAGATTTCTTCTTGAGAGCTTCTTGTTCTTTTCTCTTGGGATGGTCTTCAGGAAAATCAGGATCCTGAGTACTTGCACCTCCCCTAGTGTTAACTCCACAAACCTGTTTCTTCACCATAAGACTTTCATACAATTGATTTTGAAGAGAAACCATTTGTTCAACTTGATTATTCATCATCTCACAGTGTTTAACAATTCTTTTTACCTCTCCCACACTAGCATGTAAACTTTCTCGAAGAGATTTAATTTTGTGAGAGTTCTCCATAATAGTCATTCTAATATTATGCTCCTCAGGATTATGATGATAAGCAAAATCATTCATGTAGGATACATCAACAGGAGGTGTTACCTTTTCATTACCTTTTATGGAGCTAATAGCATTGACTTGAATTGGAAAACATGGTTGATCATCAGGAAGTTTAACACCCATTTCAGATAATTCCTTAAGATGAGAGGTTTTAATTCCCTTCTCTTTAATAGCCTTGGAAGCTTCTTTCATTGTTTCGTTATCCAATTTGAGCATGCCTCCTTTCTTCTCCGGAAATATCTCTTCAATATTCCAGTCTTCATAATTCCTAGAGATAGTCTCCAATAGCTCAGTTGCTTCATCAACGGTCCTTTCCCTGAAAACATTACCTGCAATACCATCAAGATAGCCTCTGGTGTTTTCGGTTAGACCATTGTAAAATATATCAAGTATTTCATTACTCTTGAAGCCATGGGTAGGACATTTCCTAACCATCTTACTATACCTCCCCCAAGCTTGGGGTAAATCCTCCTTCTCTTTCTGTGAAAAGCTGCTAATCGCAACAGTCAAACCATGAATCTTATCAGCAGGGAAATACTTATTATAGAATACCTGCAAACATTCTTCCTTGCTAGTAATACATCCAGGTTCTAAACGATTATACCAAGTTTTAGCACTTCCTCCCAAAGTAAAAGGAAACAGCTTTAAGAAATAGTAGCGTTGATGGATTTCATCTTTACCAAATAACACAGATAAGTCATGCAAGACAGCAATGTGTTCAAAAGGAAACTCATCCTCTCTACCATAAAACTTATATTTTTCAGCTTTTTCAATTATTTCAGGATCAACACTAAACTCATAATCTTTATCTTTAATTTTAATAGCAGGAGCATTCATTTTCTCAGTAATAGGAAAATATCCATCAAGAGGAGAATTTTTATAGCTATCAAGTTTATCCAATTTATCAAAGTCAGAATTCATAAAAGCCATAGTAAATGCCTCCTCTTCCTCAGAAGAAGTTTCAAATTCATCATCACAGTATTCATTATCTTCTAACTCAGATTCCACATTTTCATTAGTAGAAGATTCCAGATTTTCAGGTGTTTCAGTTATCTCAGATGTTTCAGGTGTCACTTCTTTGTCTATGCTACCACATAATAAATCATTTTCATTACTAGTAGACATTTTAGACAATGGTGAACTAGATAAAACCTTTCCTTTTTCTTAGGAGCAACAGCAGAAGCAACATTAGGTGAAAAGTTTGGCCTACTTGGCAAATCCGTACCTCTGCGAGTAGTTGAAGGCCTCACTTCCTTCGGAGTAGTCTTTTCCTTTCCCATGGTTAGGAACAAGCAAAAGCAGCAAATAGATGATAACAAGTTGTCTTACCAATAAAGCTAGGTTCCCCGGCAACGGCGCCAGAAAACGTCTTGATACCCACAAGTATAGGGGATCGCTGAAGTCTTCGTTGGGAAGTATTACCCAAATTTATAGTTCGACTCGATGGGAACACAAGAATATCAATAAGACCTTGGCAATTGAGGCGTCACTCTCAACCACACCTGTATATCAATAACTTGCAGCAGTAATAGTGATGGCAGTAGTATGATTCAAGTAACAAGCAGAACAGTAGCAGTGAACAAGTGTTTCCCAGTTTTCACCGGAAAAGTGAAAGTGTAACTCAGAGATTTAAAACGTAGGCATGAGGTGATAGCGGGGTGTTGCAAGAATGAGATTGATCATATAATAAGAAACAAATAACAATGGGACCTATCTCTAACTCCGATATATGTAGGTATGTGTTCCATATTTAGTTGTGCGTACTAACCAAGAGAATTTGCACAACATCTATTGTCCAACCTGCCCATTTCACCGGGGCCAACTTGGAACTACAGGTAATTAAGGTCTACCCTTTCGAATAGACCGGAACAATGCATTAACACTTCATGAACACATAGAATCCTCAAACTAAAACATCTCCCCCTTGTTTTCCCTATATGTCACGTTTAGGGTTCGCAGGTTCAACATAATAGCAGGTGATACACTTTGCAGATAAATACCAAACTCAAATATATGATGGGGCAATATAAGTTCAGTACTGAAATCATGCCACTCGGGCCCTAGTAGCAAGCATTAAACATAGCAAGAGTGCATCAACACAATACAAAAGTATCCTCAAGATAAAACCCTAAAATCCCGAACAACGGGTAGCATTACATGATCAATCTCATCCAATCCCCATCCACCTCACATGCCTACAGCGGACTACTCACACATGGTGATGGTGAAGGGGCTCATGGTCGATGGAGATGAAGGCGGTGATGAAGGCGGTGAAGACGGCCTCCGGATCCCTCCACCGGAGGAGAAATCCTGGATCAATCTGTCCCCGAAACGAAGATCGTGATGGTGGCGGCGTTCTGTTTCGCGAAAACTCCTCTTCTAGGGCAAGCACTTTTCTGTATATATGAGGGGGTACGTCGAAGACCGAAGGCGAGGCGGTGCCCGAGGCCCATTTGGGTGGGGCCCACGCGGCCAGGTACAGGGGCCGCGTGGGACCCCCCTTTTGGCCCTCGAGCGCTTCCTTGTGTCCATCTTTGGTCCATTGCCTTCCTTTTCCATAAAAATTGACGTGGTATTTTTCCCCGATTTAATTTCCTGCAAAAATAGCCAGAGAAGAACTTTGCTAAAAACAGTGTCAGATTCAGCAGTTTTATTCAAATATGAGAAGATTCCGGAGCAAATTATGAGGCAAAGTACTTGGAAAAGTAGATGCATTTTGGATGCATCAGGGTCATATTGTACTTTCCATTTTCTGATTCGTTGACAGGAACAACCACCTCCCAAAACAATTTTTACCTCTGTTTTATAAATAAAAAGCTCTAGCACATGTTTAATCCCTGCTTCCCTCTGCGAAGGGCCAATCTTTTATTTTTATGTTGAGTCACCATCCTTTTTTTGAGCACCTTCTCGAGAGGATAACTGTCATTCTTAGTGTAATGTGCTTGTCCCAGAATACGGTTAACTGTGGTATAACTTTGATGCTCTTATCTTTGATATTTTACCTCTAGTCCTCACTTGAACATCAGAGGTGCCTTGGCATTTATGTTTTGCTCTACAAATAAAGGCAAGCGAGATACCACTTTATCATATCTTATTATGAACATTGCAATCCTGCAAATGGACTTATTTCATGTTATTTATTCTTAGTGTGTTGGTATCTTTTCATAGTTCACATAGCTACTAGGTGGCATGCATTATCTACATTCCTTTATTATGAATTGCCCAAGTACTTGATCATATAGTGAGAATATTTACATCATATGAAGCAAATGTGTTCGTAAAAGTTTCTTTTATCGCACTCAGTTGTTAACTGAATTGCTTGAGGACAAGCAATAAGCTAAGCTTGGGGGGAGTTGATACGTCCAAAACGTATCTACTTTCCCGAACACTTTTGCTGTTGTTTTACCTCTAATTTGTGTGTTTTGAATGCAACTAACACGGACTAACGCTGTTTTCAGCAGAATTGCCCTGGTGTCTTATTTTTGTGCAGAAAGTCAAGTTTCGGGAAAATCCCCGAAAAATATCCTGAAGTTCCTATTTTTCCAGAAGACACACGGTACCAGAAGACGAGACAGAGGTGGGCCACGAGGTCCCCACACCATGGGCCCGCGCGGCCAGGCCTGAACCGCGCCGGGGGGTGGTGTGGCCGCCTCGGGCACCACCTCGCGTCCCCCTTTCGACTACTTAGTCCCCTTGACCTAAAAACCCGAGGGGGATCGACGCTTTTTCCAGAAACACTCCAGAGCTCCGCCGCCACCGAAAACCCTATTTCGGGGATCAGAAACTCTGTTCTGGCACCCTGCCGGGACGGGGAATTGGAGGAGATCATCGCCATCATCATCACCGACGCCTCTCCATCAACCATCCATGATTCCCCCATCCATGTGTGAGTAATCCCCGCTGTAGGCTGAAGGGGATGGTAGGGATTGGATGAGATCATTCATGTAATAGATATCAGATTGTTAGGGCATGGTGCCTAGTATCCATTGTTAGTACTTTATGTCATTGTTGCAACTTGTTATGCTTAATGCTTGACACTAGGGCCCGAGTGCCATGATTTCATATCTGAACATGTTATTGAATCATGAGGATAATCATTGTTTTAGATCATATCTGCAAGTTGTTTACACATATAATTGTCCGGAACCCGAGGCCCCAAAGTGACAACAATTGGATAACCGGAGGGGATAGCTGTAATGTGAGGATCACATGTGTTCACGGAGTGTTAATGCTTTGCTCCGGTGCTTTATTAAAAGGAGCACCTTAATTACCAGTAGTTTCCCTTGAGGCCCCGCTGCAAACGGGCTGGTAGGACAGAAGATGTTGTGCAAGTTTCTCATTGCGAGCACGTACGACTAAATACGGAACACATGCCTATGATTGATTATTACCTGGATACTTTATTATTATCTATCTGCAAATGCCCTACGCTTGAATATTATATGAATTATCTTATCCATGCAACGCCCGTTCATCCATCCCTATGCCTACAGTATTTTAATCCTGCTGTCTACTACAATTATTACTGCAGCTTTTATTTTACTGCTGCTATTATTTCACTACTGCTACTGCTATAAAACTGTTGCTACTGATAAACTGTGTCGAGCAAGTCTGTTTCCAGGTGCAGCTGAACTGACAATTCATCTGTTAAGGCTTATAAATATTCTTTGGCTCCCCTTGTGTCGAATCAATAAATTTGGGTTTTACTTCCCTCGAAGACAGTTGCGATCCCCTATACTTGTGGGTGATGGCCCTTCACGTAGTTACCTGCGTGAAAAGTAAATGGGTTAGGTTGAGACTCCAAGTGCAGAGTGTGTAGTAAGTGGAAGACGTGTTTCCCCACGAGGGTGACTCGAGGGTTTAATATCGAACTCTCGGGGAATCAGTAGTGAAGATTTATCTTTCATATCCTTCTTTTGGTTAGCTACAAAACAAAGTAAATGTTTTGGTCCTCAACCTCACCTAGTGGTTGTCAAGCACAAGGTGTGAGAATGATATCAAGATAATGTGCAATGTGATACGTCTCAAACGTATCTATAATTTTTGATGTTCCATGCTTGTTTTATACCAATTGCTACATGTTTTGCATCTACTTTATATCACTTTTATACATTTTTTGGGACTAACCTATTAACAAGATGCCGAAGTGCCAGTTCCTGTTTTCTGCTGTTTTTGTATTCCAGAAAAGCTAGTCTGGAAATATTCTCGGAATTGGACGAAACTACACGGGGGTGCCTATTTTCCAGAACACGCCTGAGGAGCGAAGAAGCAGCAGAGGAGGGCCACCAGGGCCCCACACGCCAGGGGGCGCGGTCCCCCCTCTGCCGCGCCCTGGGGTGGTGTGGGCCCCTCGGGGGTCGCAGCCGCCGCCCTTTCGCCTACTTATTCCCCCCGACGCGAAAACCCTAAGTACCTGAGCAAATATCCACGAAAAGTTCCAGAGACGCCGCCGTCGTCAACCCTAGCTCGGGAGGGTTCAGAACCTCTTCCCGGCACCCTGCCGGAGAGGGGAATCGTCACCGGAGGCTTCTACATCGCCATGCCTGCCTCCGGAGTGATGCGTGAGTAGTTCATCCTTGGACTACGGGTCCATAGCAGTAGCTAGATGGTTGTCTCTCCACTTTGTGCCATCATGTTTAGATCTTGTGAGCTGCCCTACATGATCAAGATCATATTATTGTAATGCTACATGTTGTGTTTGCTGGGATCCGATGAATATTGAATATTATGTCAAGTTGATTATCAATCTATCTTATATGTTATTTAAGATCTTGCATGCTTTCCGTTACTCGTAGATGCTTTGGCCAAGTAGATGCTTGTAACTCCAAGAGAGAGTATTTATGCTAGATAGTGGGTTCATGTCTCCGTTTAACCTGGGACAGTGACAGAAAGTTCTAAGGTTGTGGATGTGCTGTTGCCACTAGGGATAACCTAACGATGCTATGTCCACGGACATATGTGTTTGTTTACATTACGCACTTTACTTAATGCAATTATCCGTTGCTTGCAACTTAATACCAACGGGGGACTCGGATGACAACCCGGCGGTGGATTATTAGTCATAGATGCTGTTGGATAACGATCTATGTATTATGTCGTAATGCCCAATTAAATATCATAGTAGTCAACATGTCATGTATATGCATTGTCATGCGCTCACTATTCGTCAATTGCCCAGCTGTAATTTGTTCACCCAACATGTTAGTTATCTTTTATGGAGAGACACCACTAGTGAACTGTGGACCCCGGTCCATTCTTTTACACTGATTAAACAACCACAAACTGCAAACTGTTCCTTTTTCATTCTCTGCAATTTAATACTCATTTTCCACACCATACGTTTAATCCTTTGTTTTCAGCAAGCCAGTGAGATTGACAACCTCACTGTTTCGTTGGGGCAAAGTAGTTTGATTGTGTTGTGTGCAGATTCCACGTCAACAGTCCAGACTCCCTGCGACAGCTATTTTTCTGGCGCCGTTGACAACCTTCTGAAGAGTTGCTGCTCCTACTGGTTCGATAACCTTGGTTTCTTTCTGAGGGAAAACTTGCTGCTGACTACATCATACCTTCCTCTTGGGGTCTCCCAACGAACGTGTGTTTCACGTCATCAAGCTATTTTTCTGGCGCCGTTGCCGGGGAGTGAAGCACTTCTTCAGCAGACTCCTATCTCCCTCGACGCCTATTTTTCTGGCGCCGTTGCCGGGGAGACAGCAGTCTTCTGCAAGGGGAGTTTCACGCTTCCAATCTCTTTACTTTGTTTTTGTCTTGCTTAGTTTATTTTATTTTATCTTGTTTGCTTTCAATTATCAAAAACACAAAAAAATTAGTTACTTGCATTTAGTTTATTTTCAGTTTTGTTTTCTGTTAGTTATCATGTCTGGTTCGGCTCATCATGTTTTGGTTCCTGAAGTTGAGGTTCGATCTTTTAAGCAACAAAGTGGAGAAAGTTTGAAAGATGCTTGGTATAGAATCAGCGATGCTCATCGTAGGTGTGCTAAAAAATATTCCACTATGATCCTGCTTAGAAATTTTTATGTTGGCATAACTAGCTGGTATAGATATGTCTTGGACACTTTGACGGGAGGTAACTTTCTTGGTACCCTGCGTTGGAAGCTAGTTATATTATTGAGAGCCTAGTAGGAACACCACCTGTTAGTAACATTAAAAATGAGATCACCTTGGAAGATGTTATAAAGAAATTGGAGTCTATAGAGAAAAATTTGCCAAATCTCCTTGATAGTACTAGCAAAGTTGATGAATCACTGGGAACCATTAATGAAAGAATTGCTGTTTTAGAAACTAGTACTATTCAAGATAATCAAAATCTTAGGATTGGTGAATTAGAGGAGGCTATGGATGTAATAAGTTCTACTTTTACCTCTATTAAAACTAAAAGGCAAAAGGCTTTTGTGGGGAGAAAGCAAAAATTTATGTATGTTCCAAAAATTTCTAAACCAAAACCCACGGGTGCGTTTAAAACGGATAACGTGTTCAATGAGCTTGAGGGTAAGTCACATAATGGTCTATTTAAATTTTCTTCCCAAGAATTACGTAAACTGAAAAGTCCTAATGTGACAAACCCTGTTCTTGATGAAGCTTTTGATGAATTAGACCTTTCTTCACTTGGTAATACTTGATGCATGCTTTGTGCCTAGCTAAAAGGCGTTAAAGAAAAGCGCTTATGGGAGGCAACCCATTTTATTTTTCTGCAATTTTTCTTTTATTGAGTCAAGGAGTTTGTTTACTTCTGTAGCAACTCCTTTGTATCTTTATTTTCTCGCATTGTTGTGCCAAGAGTAGCCTCTAATGATAAGATGATGCTTAATTTTGATTGCTGCGCAGAAACAGATTTTTGCTGTTCACTGTACGAAATTCCTAAAATCACCAGATTGTTAAAAAATCTGAAATTTTTGTGCGTAATCTTTATGAATGTCTGAAACTTTCATTAGTTCAGAGTTTCTCGATCTGAGCGTCGTAAGTGCCTCGAAAAAATTCGTCTTTGCGGACTGTTCTGTTTTAGACAGATTATGCCTTTTTATTTTTCGCATTCTCTCTTTTACTAGTGTTGAGTGAAATTCTTTTTTGGGTGGAAGAGCTTCACATAACATCAGTGGCTGTAGCTAATGTTTAAAGTAACAAATCATATTGCGTCTTTACAGAACATGTGAATTTTTGATTATGCACTAACCCTCTAATGAGATCTACTTTGAGTTTGGTGTGACGGAAGTTTTCAAGGGTCAAGAGAGAAGGATGATATAATAGGATCAAGAAGAGTGAAGAGCTTAAGCTTGGGGAGGCTCCCATGGATCTCCCCAGCATATTTCAAGAAGACTCAAGCGTCTAAGCTTGGGGATGCCCAAGGCATCCCCTTCTTCATCGTCAAAATTATCAGGTCATCTCTAGTGAAACTATATTTTAATTCTTTCACATCATATGTGCTTTTCTTGGAGCGTCTGTGTGCTTTTTATTTTCAGTATTGCATTTTATTTTCAATAAAGCTTGACTGGACCCTAGCATTCTTGATTGGGAGAGAGACACGCTCCGCTTTTTCATGAGAATACTCCTATTCTTCACTTATATTTGTTGAGTATTCATATCTAGCGCTGTTCAGCTTTTAGCTCTTGTTTTCATGTATCTCTTGTCAGAGCTATTAGCTTTCTTTTGTAGAAAGTACTCTCTTGCTTCACTTATATTTGTTTGGAGAGTTGATGAAATAAATTGATTGGTGTTTGGTTGGTTCAGAAAATGTTGCATGTGGTAATTGGTATAAGGAAAAACTTGCTTAATCTTGTAGATCACTAAAATGGATAACTTGATGCTTGTCAATTGTTTTGAGTTAACAAGTAGATCATGATTAAATTGTGCATCACATGAGTTAAGCCTATTAGTGAAGAACTACCGTAAAGCTTGTTGAAAATTTGGTTTGCATCGGTGGTACCTCTAAGGTCTAGATATTTTCTAATAACAGGGTTTGGTTAACAAGGAAGACGGTATGAAGTCTTATAACGTTTGCAATATGTTTGTCATATAAAACTTGGTGTACGGGTTGATATTCTTGTTTGCTTACATAACCTTGCTAGCCTAAACTCTGTACTGAGAGGGAATGCTTCTCGTGCATCCAAATCCTTGAGCCAAAATCCATGCCATTTGTGTCCACCATAACTACCTATATGTGGTATTTCCTTGCCACTCCAAGTAAATTTTTCATGTGCTACCTTTAAATTATTCAAAATGTTATTATTCCCTTTTTGTGTCAATGTTTACTAGCTCATGAGGAATTAGTGTGGTTATTCTTTATTCTATTTGTCGAGTGGACTTTTACACCTGGACTAGTGGCATATACATCCGCTTATCCAATAACTTGCAAAAAGAGCTGGCAACGGGGTGCCCAGTCCCAATTAATTACAACTTTAACCAATTAATTCTCTTCACACTTTTGCCCTGATTCATCAGTAAGCAATGACAAACAGTGAAATACCTGAATGTGTGTAAACCAAAGAGAAAGAGGGATGATCTGCCTTGCTGGTAGAAATAACGTCCTTCATGGGAGCCGCTCTTAAAAGTCCGTTCGACAGGTAGAATACTGTTCTCACCCGCTACCATTCGTTGACAATTAACAAACACCTCTCAAAAATAGATACTCCTCCATGGTATGTGATTGATGGAAGGCACCCGAGGATTCGGTTAGCCATGGCTTGTGTTAGCAAGGTTGGGAGGAGTATCAAATATTTTATGCAATCTCTATATGCTTTCAAAAACCTAAAAGCTCTAGCACATGATTTAATCCCTGCTTCCCTCTGCGAAGGGCCTTTCTTTTACTTTTATGTTGAGTCAGTTTTCCTATTCTTTCTGTCTTCCACAAGCAAACACTAGTGTCAACTTTGTTACAACATGCGTTATATGCAATGTATTGGACTTGTTATACTACTTTGTGTTGACAATATCCATGAGATAAATATGTTGAAAGTTGAAGCAAATGCTGAAACTAAATTCTTCCTTTGTGTTGATTAAATACCTTTTATTAGAAACTATTGCTTTATGAGTTAACACTTATGCAAAACTGTTTGATGCTTGTCTCGAAAGTACTATTCATGAAAACGTTTAGCTTGTGTGATTCATTGTTTACTCATTATCTATTTGTAGCAAATTATAGACCATTGACTTGGATCACTTCATTCATTTACATGTGCCTTGCAATATTATATGATCAAGATTATGATAGTAGCATGTCACCTCAAAAATTATTTGTTTTTATCGTTTACCTACTCGAGGACGAGTAGGAACTAAGCTTGGGGATGCTGATACGTCTCAAACGTATCTATAATTTTTGATGTTCCATGCTTGTTTTATACCAATTGCTACATGTTTTGCATCTACTTTATATCACTTTTATACATTTTTTGGGACTAACCTATTAACAAGATGCCGAAGTGCCAGTTCCTGTTTTCTGCTGTTTTTGTATTCCAGAAAAGCTAGTCTGGAAATATTCTCGGAATTGGACGAAACTACACGGGGGTGCCTATTTTTCCAGAACACGCCTGACGGAGCGAAGGAGCAGCAGAGGAGGGCCACCAGGGCCCCACACGCCAGGGCGCGGGCCCCCCTCTGCCGCGCCCTGGGGTGGTGTGGGCCCCTCGGGGGTCGCAGCCGCCGCCCTTTCGCCTACTTATTCCCCCCGACGCGAAAACCCTAAGTACCTGAGCAAATATCCACGAAAAGTTCCAGAGACGCCGCCGTCGTCAACCCTAGCTCGGGAGGGTTCAGAACCTCTTCCCGGCACCCTGCCGGAGAGGGGAATCGTCACCGGAGGCTTCTACATCGCCATGCCTGCCTCCGGAGTGATGCGTGAGTAGTTCATCCTTGGACTACGGGTCCATAGCAGTAGCTAGATGGTTGTCTCTCCACTTTGTGCCATCATGTTTAGATCTTGTGAGCTGCCCTACATGATCAAGATCATATTATTGTAATGCTACATGTTGTGTTTGCTGGGATCCGATGAATATTGAATATTATGTCAAGTTGATTATCAATCTATCTTATATGTTATTTAAGATCTTGCATGCTTTCCGTTACTCGTAGATGCTTTGGCCAAGTAGATGCTTGTAACTCCAAGAGAGAGTATTTATGCTAGATAGTGGGTTCATGTCTCCGTTTAACCTGGGACAGTGACAGAAAGTTCTAAGGTTGTGGATGTGCTGTTGCCACTAGGGATAACCTAACGATGCTATGTCCACGGCATATGTGTTTGTTTACATTACGCACTTTACTTAATGCAATTATCCGTTGCTTGCAACTTAATACCAACGGGGGACTCGGATGACAACCCGGCGGTGGATTATTAGTCATAGATGCTGTTGGATAACGATCTATGTATTATGTCGTAATGCCCAATTAAATATCATAGTAGTCAACATGTCATGTATATGCATTGTCATGCGCTCACTATTCGTCAATTGCCCAGCTGTAATTTGTTCACCCAACATGTTAGTTATCTTTTATGGAGAGACACCACTAGTGAACTGTGGACCCCGGTCCATTCTTTTACACTGATTAAACAACCACAAACTGCAAACTGTTCCTTTTTCATTCTCTGCAATTTAATACTCATTTTCCACACCATACGTTTAATCCTTTGTTTTCAGCAAGCCAGTGAGATTGACAACCTCACTGTTTCGTTGGGGCAAAGTAGTTTGATTGTGTTGTGTGCAGATTCCACGTCAACAGTCCAGACTCCCTGCGACAGCTATTTTTCTGGCGCCGTTGACAACCTTCTGAAGAGTTGCTGCTCCTACTGGTTCGATAACCTTGGTTTCTTTCTGAGGGAAAACTTGCTGCTGACTACATCATACCTTCCTCTTGGGGTCTCCCAACGAACGTGTGTTTCACGTCATCACAATGCAAACAAGAAATAAATATGCAATGGTGGTAAATAAATATGCAAGGATGGTGGTAGCAATGATAAATGATATTTTTGGGTTTTATATGATGAATGCAAGATGGAAAAGTGTTTTTGTATTTTCGGATTTTTAAGTGGCAGAAAATGGAAAAGTGGTTGGAAAGGTGTTTCTTATGATTAAAATGGACCGGGGTTCATGGTTTCACAAATGCACTCTCTCTTTAATAAAGTGGTAGACAATGGAACACTAGAGTTGACATATGAGATTGCAACACAACAGTTTAATGACAAGTTATAATTATATGGGCATCACGTCCTAACATAGAGACCTTTTGGTTATTAGTCTCTCTTATACTCCACCAAGATGCGAACTAAATCATAACACCTCAGTAATTAAGATAACTCAGAGTATAGCAATAAGTATCATGACATGAAGTTAAAATAAGAACATGCTAGATCTAGTCATGGAGTAGTGGCAATGGTCACACCCACATCTCCGGTAGCATGGTATTTCTTTTTATCCCTAGTGAGGCAACAAAGTAAGGTAAAGATACCCAAGTGGATCGCAGAACTTTCTCTCACGTTCACTGCACTAGCCACCCCCCGTTACTCCAACTAATGCACACGTTCCCCCTCACACGCTCTCATAAACATGCTTGATCATAACAAGTAAATAAGAACGGGGTACATAATATGCATCTACTTTCATAACTGAAACAAAACCATTGCAATCTCAAACATATATTAACTCATAAAAAGATCCACCACAAAGGTATTACATAGATGACCGTAATCATGTTCAGCAGCTCATACGGTACTAATTAGTGAAGCTCAAGAGAGAGAGATACATAAGTTACTTCCACAAACCCATAGTCCAGAGGTGGACTACTCCCTCTTCATCATGGAGACGGTGGAGAAGTCGTTGGAGAAGATGGAGACCACGCCGGCAGCGCCCCGCCGAGTTTTCCCCCTCCAATCTGCAACTCCAGGTCTCTGTTTCGGTGTTTCTGTGTTTCTGCGGCGCTCCTTCCAGAGAACGTCGGGGACTATTTTTATAGGCGGTTTTAGGTCAAAACGGAGTCGGTGGAGGAAAGATCGACGGCAACGGAGCTCGAGGCCAAAAGGGGGGTCCCACGTGGCCAGACCGCGTGGGCCCACTCATCTGGGCCCTCGGGCCTCCGCTTGTTTGCTTCCTTCGCTCCCACGTTTGTTCCTTCCAAAAACTGATGCTCGTAAATTTCCAGGTCATTTGGACGTCGTTTGGGTCCCTGAAACATTAAAATATAGAAATAGGGTTTTCTGCCTGCGCAGGGTTAATTCCATAAAAATAGGAAACATATCAAATATTCCCAAAATCATTATAAAACAGTGATATAACCCTTATATGATGCAAATATGACTGGAATATAAGTAAAATAATGCAAAGTTCATGTATGCATTTTACATGCATCAACATCCCCAAGCTTAACCTATACTCGTCCTCGAGTATGAAGGTGATAAAACTAACATGGACTTTGCAATTTAATACTATCAATGGATATCAAAGATGATTACTATTGCTACATAGAGTCAAATGATTCATTCTTAAAAGGAGTAGCAATATGCAAGATAGTTTATGAAGTGATATCAAGTATTCAATGCAAGGATGTTCAATGATAATTCACAAAGTGTAACATAAAGAAAAGTACTATGGACCACATGTATGCATAATGATAAGTAAGAACATCCTACAATGGTCATAGAGTATTGATGAAAATCTGAATATAAAAGGTGGACACTTTGGAAAGATATATATATATGAGTAGAGGTAAAGCATGAATAAATTTCATCTAACTTCTGAACTTCTCTACTTAAGTTAATGATTGTAATGTGGTAATCCTTGGTGTCAAGCTCTCATTCCCCTATCATAGCATCTTGAATGATTAAGTTTAAAGTGAAAGCAAATATGAGTAGTGTGCTTGACAAAGTACAGGTTGAAAGTCTCATGCCCCTTGAATACAAGTACCTACTCCATGTGTTACTCAACTTGGAAAACAAAGCAAGTTCAAGTTAAATATCATTGTAAGTAATAATAGTATCATTAAGAGCGTCAACTGGGGTACCTCTTGTCCCAGGATATGGAACAAGCCCATATCAAAATGACAAGACAAACAAACACAATGAACAATCTCAACACCCTTTTTATTTACCATTAGATAGCTTTTTATTGTAAGGTGTATCACAGAAGGTTCACCATAGCATGTAAGTAAATTTCCACCATGAATGATGCATGGCTTAGATTAGCGGCCCAGGCGTCTCTCTAACCATTTATACAAACTCATTTAAACTCACTTCATTTCCACATTTATTTCACCCATGGTAAGCATCCATAAACAAAAGTACATGATATCAACTAAATGAATGAAGTGCATGTTGAAAGCTTGCCATGTGACAGCACATATGAGCTAACTCTCAACCAAAGACATTTGTCAAGCCACAACATCATAATTTTAATCACAATGGGTCATATTTTATTTATGCAATGAAAGTAAAGTGTGCATCAAGTTCGAGAGAGCTTATAACCAACTTTTCCCATAAAATCAACAACATAAGCATTTTCATTCAGAGGTATAGATAACACAAATATCATGATAAACATACTCGGAATAGCATAAAGCTAATAGGTAGATATGGTGGACTCACTGGAAAAACTTTGGTTGAAGGTGTTGGAAACAAGTTTTTGCTTGTTGGAATTTTTGGGCTAGCAAGAGGGAGAAAGTTGACCATCTAAATGCATGCATGAGTGTCCATAGAACTAACTAATCCATGTTAAACAAGTAAAATAACATTCAGCATCAAAACATGAATAAAAGATAGCTCTTGATAAAATACTTGCAAATTATTACTCATTAACAAGCTCATGAATCATGCAACTATATGTATCTTTTAAAATCAACTCAACATCCCTTTTCCCAATCTATAATAGCATCCAACATAATTCAACCCAAATTTCCAGTAGCTCTCTCATATATAAATGATAGTGTGGTGGTCTCACAAAATAAAAATCAAACCAAACAAACAAAAAGACGCTCCAAGTTTATGCGATAAAGTGTTTCGATCGAAAAACAGAAGTTAGACGTGTGCAAACCGAGAGTGTGTAGGTCCAGTGGGGTTGTCTTCACATCCCCAAGCTTATGGTCTTCACCATCCTTGGATAGCTCTTGGTGCATCTCCTCTAATCCCTGTGAAAAAACTTCAAAACACCGTTTCTCCCATTTCTTTTTCTGTGGGGTGCATTAGTAGTGATAAACAAATAGATTTCTTGCTGCATATAATCCTTAACAAAAATTCATATGAATGTCCAGAAAGTGTATAATGTTGTATGCCTACTCATAAACTCAATTGGATCAAAAAGATTCAAGTTAAAAGTTCTAAGCATGCATCAAACAAAATGGGACAGAATCTGTCCAGAAAAACAGCAGCAGCTAAACGTATTTTTCTACCCTACTTAACTTTGTCGAAAATTCCGAAAAATTCATGCATACAGAGGATGAAAAGTTGCACTACAGTTCAAATATGAGCTCATTCGGAGTTACAGAATAAGAATTAAAAATCATACCGTGCACAGATTCGTGCAGGAATAAAATCTCCGAACGCTATAAGCAACTTTTCAAACCAAAATGAGTAAAACTTGGCACTTTATTAAAAATTCCAGAAACTAAACTAAACAAAGTCTCTTGTTACAGCAAGAGGACACAAAGAAAATCAAAAATAAAAACAACCGGGTTGCCTCCCGTAAAGCGCTTTCTTTATAGCCATATAGCTAGGCTTCTTACTTGATGTTTATTGTGGACGAAGCTCATGAGGGAGCTTGAACTTGGTGTCCCTCTTCCTTGGGAAGTGTTCCATGCACTTCTTGTGTGGAAACTGAAACTTCACATTCCCTTCTTTTGAATCAATGATAGCACCTGTAGTACGAAGAAAAGGTCTTCCAAGAATAATTGGACTAGAGGTTTTATTCCCCATATCCATGATTAGAAAATCAACAGGCACAAATGTCATATGTAACTCTACCATAACATCACTTACTTTTCCTAAAGCATGTTTAATGGAATCATCAGCAAGTGCAAGTTCAATAGAGCATTTTTCAAGATTTTTCAATTCAAGTACTTCATATAGTTCTTTAGATAAAACAGAGACACTAGATCCTAGATCAAGTATAGCATGGTGTGTCTCTTTTCCAATGGTTACTAGGACTTTGGGAATCCATATATCCCCAAGCTTAGGTGGTATCATAGCCTCTTGGTTGTACCTAGCAATCTTTTCTTTTAACACATGATTAGCAATATAAGAACCAAAACCAGCTTGGTTAACATTGATGGAAGGATCACTTGCAAATTTTTGTAAGATAGATATTAATTCATGCAAGCTACAATTCTCTAAGTCAAGCAATGGATCCTTTACTTCACTAAGCATTTTAACTTCTTCAACTTTCTTTTCCTTTTTAACCCAAACTTGTTGCTTAACAGGAACTTCTTTCACATGTTTAAATGATGAGTCTTTTCTTATTGAATCACTAACACAAACCAGCTTTTCCTCAATTCTATTGAGGTAAACATCTTTTTCAAGAAATTCCTTCTCACATAATCTTAGTTTATGCATGACATTAACTAATTCATTGTTTATCTTGGGAATAATGTTTTCAGAATAAGATACTAGTTGTTCAAAATCCTCTTTACTTGGTAGCTTCTCTAACTTAGTTTCAAATTTATCTTTGGATAATGCAAGTGCTACCGCGGTGTCCTCCAACTTTTTCTTGCTACCCACAAAGCTACCAAAGATTCTTCTAAGTGTCATGGCTGCACAAGGTGGTGTTGACAACACAAAACTTCCCCCTGTAGCCCCATCTAAAGCATTTTGGTACCAAGGGTCTATTCCATAATAGAAGTAAAGGTTTAGCTTTTCATCTTCACAAGGTGTAGGATCTTCATAGTGCATCCTATTAATTCTTACCCAAGCATCTTTTAATGTTTCTCCATGATATTGTTTAAAATTAGAAACCGAATTCAATGGAGGACTCACTCCTTGTTTGTTTCCCAGAACCATGATTGCAAGTTTTTATGTGTTTTTAATTTTTTATGCAAAACTGAAAATAAATATGCAAGACAATGACAAAACAAGATAAATTGCTTTGAAGGTAAAGATGGATAAGATGATGCTCACGTAGGTGCAACCTCCCCAAGCTTAGGTGTTAGCACAAGTTGGTGATGAAGTTGACTTGGTGAGATATCCTTGGATAAACCCGGCGCCAGAAAACAGAGCTAGTGCAGGGGACCCTTGGATAAACCTTTCAGCAATGATTCCCCGGCAACGGCGCCAGAAAACAGTCTTGATGGCCCTTCACGTAGTTACCTGCATGAAAAGTAAATGGGTTAGGTTGAGACTCCAAGTGCAGAGTGTGTAGTAAGTGGAAGACGTGTTTTCCCCACGAGGGGTGACTCTAGGGTTTAATATCGAACTCTCGGGGAATCAGTAGTGAAGATTTATCTTTCCTATCCTTCTTTTGGTTACCTACAAAACAAAGTAAATGTTTTGGTCCTCAACCTCACCTAGTGGTTGTCAAGCACAAGGTGTGAGAATGATATCAAGATAATGTGCAATGCAAACAAGAAATAAATATGCAATGGTGGTAAATAAATATGCAAGGATGGTGGTAGCAATGATAAATGATATTTTTGGGTTTTATATGATGAATGCAAGATGTAAAAGTGTTTTTTGTATTTTCGGATTTTTAAATGGCAGAAAATGGAAAAGTGGTAAAAGTGGTTGGAAAGGTGTTTCTTATGATTAAAAATGGACCGGGGTTCATGGTTTCACAAATGCACTCTCTCTTTAATAAAGTGGTAGACAATGGAACACTAGAGTTGACATATGAGATTACAACACAACAGTTTAATGACAAGTTATAATTATATGGGCATCACGTCCTAACATAGAGACCTTTTGGTTATTAGTCTCTCTTATACTCCACCAAGATGCGAACTAAATCATAACACCTCAGTAATTAAGATAACTCAGAGTATAGCAATAAGTATCATGACATGAAGTTAAAATAAGAACATGCTAGATCTAGTCATGGAGTGGTCATGGAGTAGTGCAATGGTCACACCCACATCTCCGGTAGCATGGTATTTCTTTTTATCCCTAGTGAGGCAACAAAGTAAGGTAAAGATACCCAAGTGGATCGCAGAACTTTCTCTCACGTTCACTGCACTAGCCACCCCCCGTTACTCCAACTAATGCACACGTTCCCCCTCACACGCTCTCATAACACATGCTTGATCATAACAAGTAAATAAGAACGGGGTACATAATATGCATCTACTTTCATAACTGAAACAAAACCATTGCAATCTCAAACATATATTAACTCATAAAAAGATCCACCACAAAGGTATTACATAGATGACCGTAATCATGTTCAGCAGCTCATACGGTACTAATTAGTGAAGCTCAAGAGAGAGATACATAAGTTACTTCCACAAACCCATAGTCCAGAGGTGGACTACTCCCTCTTCATCATGGAGACGGTGGAGAAGTCGTTGGAGAAGATGGAGACCACGCCGGCAGCGCCCCGCCGGAGTTTTCCCCCTCCAATCTGCAACTCCAGGTCTCTGTTTCGGTGTTTCTGTGTTTCTGCGGCGCTCCTTCCAGAGAACGTCGGGGGACTATTTTTATAGGCGGTTTTAGGTCAAAACGGAGTCGGTGGAGGAAAGATCGACGGCAACGGAGCTCCGAGGGCCAAAAGGGGGGGTCCCAAGCGCCATGTACCTGGCCGCGTGGGCCCACTCATCTGGGCCCTCGGGCCTCCGCTTGTTTGCTTCCTTCGCTCCCACGCTTTGTTCCTTCCAAAAACCAATGCTCGCAAATTTCCAGGTCATTTGGACGTCGTTTGGGTCCCTGAAACATTAAAATATAGAAATAGGGTTTTCTGCCTGCGCATGGTTAATTCCATAAAAATAGGAAACATATCAAATATTCCAAAATCATTATAAAACAGTATATAACCCTTATATGATGCAAATATGACTGGAATATAAGTAAAATAATGCAAAGTTCATGTATGCATTTTAAATGCATCAGTGGGTCATCAGGCACACAAGGCTTTTGTGTCCAAATGGGCATAGATTTCCTTCATGATGAGCTCTTACTCCTTCCTCTAAAAGTGACCATCGGTTGTGTTGTTGGGCATATCATAGAACCTCTGCGCCTCTGATTGCGTGGATCACACGTTCGCTGGGAGACCCCAAGAGGAAGGTATGAAGCAGTGTAGCAGCAGTTTCCCTCAGTATGAAACCAAGGTTTAATCGAACCAGTAGGAGCAAGAAATCACTTCTGAAGGTTGTTGGTGGCGGAATATGGTACGGCGCAATACCAGGGAATCCGGCGCCAACGTGGAATCTGCACACAACACAATCAAACTACTTTGCCCCAACGAAACAGTGAGGTTGTCAATCTCACCGGCTTGCTGAAAACAAAGGATTAAACGTATGGTGTGGAAAACAGTAGTAAATTGCAGAGAATGAAAAGGAACAGTGTTTGCAGTTGGTTGTATTATCAGTGTAAAAGAATGGACCGGGGTCCACAGTTCACTAGTGGTGTCTCTCCATAACAGATAACTAACATGCTGGGTGAACAAATTACAGCTGGGCAATTGACAAAATATTGAGCGCATAACAATGCATATATATGACATGATGATTACTATGATATTCATGTGGGCATTACGACAAAATACATAGACCGTTATCCAACAAAGTCTATGACTAATAATCCACCGCCAGGTTGTCATACCGAGTTCCCCGTTGGTATTAAGTTGCAAGCAACGGATAATTGCATTAAGTAATGTGCGTAAAGTAAACAAATGCATTAGACCTAACGGCGTACCCTTAAGCTAAGCATCGGTTATTTTATCCCTAGTGGCAACAGCACATCCACAATCTTAGAAGTTTTTGTCACTCTCCCAGATTACCGGAGGCATGAACCCACTATCTAGCATAAATACTCACTCTTGGAGTTACAAGCATCTACTTGGCCAAAGCATCTACTAGTAACGGAAAGCATGCAAGATCATAAATAACATATAAGATAGATTGATAATCAACTTGACATAGTATTCAATATTCATCGGATCCCAGCAAACACAACATGTAGCATTACAATAAGATGATCTTGATCATGATAGGCAGCTCACAAGATCTAAACATGATAGCATAAAGTGGAGAGACAACCATCTAGCTACTGCCATGGACCCGTAGTCCAAGGATGAACTACTCACGCATCACTCCGGAGGCAGGCATGGTGATGTAGAGCCCTCCGGTGATGATTCCCCTCTCCGGCAGGGTGCCGGGAAGAGCTTCTGAACCCTCCCGAGCTAGGGTTGACGGCGGCGGCGTCTCTGGAACTTTTCGTGGATAATGGCTCGGGTATCTAGGGTTTTCGCGTCGGGGGGAATAAATAGGCGAAAGGGCGGCGGCTGCGGAGCCACGAGGGCCCCACACCACCCCACGGCGCGTTGGGGGTGGGCCCGCGGCCCCATGGTGTGGGCGCCACGTGGCTCCCCTCCGTGTCTCCTCTGGACTCCGTCTTCGTGTTGGAAAAATAGGAGGTTCTGTCCAAGTTTCGTCCAATTCCGAGAATATTTCCAGACTAGCTTTTCTGGAATACGAAAACAGCAGAAAACAGGAACTGGCACTGTGGCATCTTGTTAATAGGTTAGTCCCAGAAAATGCATAAAAATGCTATGAAGTGTATATAAAACATGTAACAATTGGTATAATATCAACATGGAACATCAAAATTATAGATACGTTTGAGACGTATCAAGCATCCCCAAGCTTAGTTCTACTCGTCCTCGAGTAGGTAAAACGATAAAAACAAAATAATTTCTGAGGTGACATGCTACAATCATAATCTTGATCAAATAATACTGTAAAGCACATGTTATGAATGAAGTGATCCAGGTCAATGGTCTATAGTTTGCTAGCAAGTAGATAATGAGCAAACAACTGAATCATATAAGCAAAAACTTTTCATGAATAGTACTTTCGAGACAAGCATCAAGAGTTTTGCATAAGAGTTAACTCATAAAGCAATAGATTCTAAGCAAAAGGTGTTTAACCAACACAAAGGAAGATTTAAGTTTCAGCAATTGCTTTCAACTTTCAACATATATATCTCATGGATATTTGTCAACACAAAGCATATAATAAGTGCAATATATGAGCATATAAAAATTGTTGCACCAAAGTTGACACTAGTGTTTGCTTCTAAGATAGAAAGAAGTAGGTAAACTGACTCAACATAAAAGTAAAAGAAAGGCCCTTCGCAGAGGGAAGCAGGGATTAAATCATGTGCTAGAGCTTTTTAAGTTTTTGAAATCATATAGAGATTGCATAAAATATTTGACACTCCTCCCAACCTTTGCTAACACAAGCCATGGCTAACCGAATCCTCGGGTGCCTACCATCAATCACATACCATGGAGGAGTGTCTAGTTTTGAGAGGTGTTTGTTAATTGTCAACGAATGGTAGCGGATGAAAACAGTATTCTCCCTATCAAACAGACTTTTAAGAGCGGCTCCCATGAAGGACGTTATTTCTACCAGCAAGGCAGATCATCCTCTCTTCTCTTTTGTTTACACATGCAGGTATTTCACTGTTTGTCATTGCTTACTGATAAATCAGGGCAAAAATGTGAAGAGAATTAAGCGGTTAAAGTTGTAATTAATTGGGACTGGGCACCCCGTTGCCAGCTCTTTTTGCAAAATTATTGGATAAGCGGATGTATATGCCACTAGTCCAGGTGTAAAGTCTGTTTGACAAGTCGAATAAAGAATAACCCACTACTTCCTCATGAGCTAGTAAACATTGACACAAAAAGGAATAATAACAATTTTGAATAATTTAAAGGTAGCACATGAAAAATTTACTTGGAATGGCAAGAAAATACCACATATAGGTAGTTATGGTGGACACAGATGGCATGGATTTGGCTCAAGGTTTTGGATGCACGAGAAGCATTCCCTCTCAGTACAGAGTTTAGGCTAGCAAGGTTATTTGAAGCAAACACAGGATATCAACCGACACAGCAAGGCTTATATGAAAACATATTGCAAGCATTATAAGACTCTACACTGTCTTCCTTGTTAACCAAACCCTTTTACTAGAAAATATCTAGACCTTAGAGATACCAAACATGCAAACCAAATTTCAACGAGCTTTACGGTAGTTCTTCATTAATAGGTTTTAACTACATGATACAAAAGCTTAATCATGAACTACTTGATAACTCAAAACAATTGACAAGTATCAAATTATCCAATACAGCGATCTACAAGAATATGTAAGCTTTTTCCATTATACCATCTACCACATGCAACATTTTCTGTTCCAACCAAACACCAATCAATTTATTTCAACATAAACTCTCCAAACAATTATAAGTGAAGCAAGAGAGTACTTTCTTTAAAAGAACTAACAGCTCTGAATAAGAGATGCATGAAAAACAGGAGCTAAAAGCATAGCAATAGCTAGACAAGAATACTCAACAAGTATAAGTGAAGAATAGGAGTATTCATATGAAAAAGCGGAGCGTGTCTCTCTCCCAATCAAGAATGCTGGGGTCCAATCAAGTTGACCATACGAAAAATAAAATACTGAAAATAAAAGCACACAGACGCTCCAAGTAAAGCACATATGATGTGAAAGAATTAAAATATAGTTTCACTAGAGATGACCTGATAAGTTGCTGATGAAGAAGGGGATGCCTTGGGCATCCCCAAGCTTAGACGCTTGAGTCTTCTTGAAATTTGCTGGGGTGATCCATGGGAGCATCCCCAAGCTTAAGCTCTTCACTCTTCTTGATCACATTATATCATCCTTCTCTCTTGACCCTTGAAAACTTCCGCCACACCAAACTCAAAGTAATTCTCATTAGAGGGTTAGTGCACAATCAAAAACTCACATGTTCTATAAGGACACAAACATGACCGTTACTTTTAACATTAGCTACTGCCACTGATGTTATGTGAAGCTCTTCACCCTAAAAAAGAATTCCACTCAACACTAGTAAAAGAGAGAATGCGAAAAATAAAAGACAGAATCTGTCTAAACAGAACAGTCCGCAAAGACGAATTTTTTCGAGGCACTTACGTTGCTCAGATCGAAAAACTTTAAACTAACGAAAGATGCGTACATATCTGAGGATCACGCACAAAAAATTTCAGATTTAAATAATTTTTCTGTGATTTTACAGAATTAAAACGGTGAACAGCAGAAATCTGTTCCTGCGCAGAAATCCAAATCTAGCATCATCTTCCTATTAGAGGCAATACTTGGCACAACAATGCGATAAAATAAAGATACAAAGGAATTGTTACAGAAGTAAACAACTCCTTGACTCAAAAAAAGAAAAATTGCAGAAATAAAATAATGGGTTGTCTCCCATAAGCGCTTTTCTTTAACGCCTTTCAGCTAGGCGCAGAAAGTAAGAATCAAGTGTTTCCAAGCGATGAGGCATCAACAATCTTACGCTTAGCTCTCTTACCTTTACCCTTATCTTTAGGAAATACTTGGTTACACATAGGTGAAGAGGCGAAATTCATAGTGCCTTGGCCCACATCTATTATTGCTCCAAAGCGTTTCAACAGAGATCTTCCAAGCGTAATTTGTCCTACTCCTGCACATTCAATGACAAGATAATCAATAGATATTGTTATCCCTAGGAGTTTTGTAAATACTCCTTCGGCTACTCCTCTTGGTAATTTAATAGTATTATCACCCAAAATTATACAATCTTCGCATTTGGAAAGCTCCCAAAGATTTAAGGAATCAAAAATATCCTTGGGCATTAAACAGAATTCAGACATAATATCACAGCGAGCATGAAAAGTTTCACTATTGATAACAACTTTTACTGAGGGAACCCATCCCGATGGTTCAAAAGTTACTGGCACATTATCATAGTGTTCACAAATTTGATTATACCCTTCTTTTAGACCAGATATGTTTGTTTCAAGAGTATTAAGTCTATCACTTATGCTTGTCAAAGCCAAATCAATTTTACTGATTGGAGGGCTAGAAATTGTAATCATTTTTTATAGCATTAAAAGCTTGATCCCCATCATAACGAAGGAAATCTCCTCCTACCACAGCATCTAAAGCATACCTGTAGCAAAGAACAAGACCAAAATAAAAGCTACTAAGAAGCAGGCTTAAAGTCATTTTAGGTTCAGTTTTAGCATAAGACTCAAAAATTCTAGACCAAGCATCTTTAAAACTCTCCTCACTTCCTTGCTTGAAAGTAAAGATCTCTTCCTCCGGTGACATGATGACAGGAACAGGGCTAGACATGATAACAAGACTGAAAAATAACAATTCGAAAAATAAAAGTAACTAATTTTTTTGTGTTTTTGATAAATAAAGCAAACAAGACTAAATAAAAATAAACTAAGCAAGACAATAACAAAGTAAAGAGATTGGAAGCGTGAAACTCCCCTTGCAGAAATCCTCTTGCTCCCCGGCACCAGAAAAAGAGCTGTTGCAGGGAGTTAGAGGAGCTCTCAGAAATATTTCTTGCTCCCCGGCAACGGCGCCAGAAAAAGAGCTTGATTGCGTGGATCACACGTTCGCTGGGAGACCCCAAGAGGAAGGTATGAAGCAGTGTAGCAGCAGTTTCCCTCAGTATGAAACCAAGGTTTAATCGAACCAGTAGGAGCAAGAAATCACTTCTGAAGGTTGTTGGTGGCGGAATATGGCACGGCGCAATACCAGGGAATCCGGCGCCAACGTGGAATCTGCACACAACACAATCAAACTACTTTGCCCCAACGAAACAGTGAGGTTGTCAATCTCACCGGCTTGCTGAAAACAAAGGATTAAACGTATGGTGTGGAAAACAGTAGTAAATTGCAGAGAATGAAAAGGAACAGTGTTTGCAGTTGGTTGTATTATCAGTGTAAAAGAATGGACCGGGGTCCACAGTTCACTAGTGGTGTCTCTCCATAACAGATAACTAACATGCTGGGTGAACAAATTACAGCTGGGCAATTGACAAAATATTGAGCGCATAACAATGCATATATATGACATGATGATTACTATGATATTCATGTGGGCATTACGACAAAATACATAGACCGTTATCCAACAAAGTCTATGACTAATAATCCACCGCCAGGTTGTCATACCGAGTTCCCCGTTGGTATTAAGTTGCAAGCAACGGATAATTGCATTAAGTAATGTGCGTAAAGTAAACAAATGCATTAGACCTAACGGCGTACCCTTAAGCTAAGCATCGGTTATTTTATCCCTAGTGGCAACAGCACATCCACAATCTTAGAAGTTATTGTCACTCTCCCAGATTACCGGAGGCATGAACCCACTATCTAGCATAAATACTCACTCTTGGAGTTACAAGCATCTACTTGGCCAAAGCATCTACTAGTAACGGAAAGCATGCAAGATCATAAATAACATATAAGATAGATTGATAATCAACTTGACATAGTATTCAATATTCATCGGATCCCAGCAAACACAACATGTAGCATTACAATAAGATGATCTTGATCATGATAGGCAGCTCACAAGATCTAAACATGATAGCATAAAGTGGAGAGACAACCATCTAGCTACTGCCATGGACCCGTAGTCCAAGGATGAACTACTCACGCATCACTCCGGAGGCAGGCATGGTGATGTAGAGCCCTCCGGTGATGATTCCCCTCTCCGGCAGGGTGCCGGGAAGAGCTTCTGAACCCTCCCGAGCTAGGGTTGACGGCGGCGGCGTCTCTGGAACTTTTCGTGGATAATGGCTCGGGTATCTAGGGTTTTCGCGTCGGGAGGAATAAATAGGCGAAAGGGCGGCGGCTGCGGAGCCACGAGGGCCCCACACCACCCCACGGCGCGGTTGGGGGTGGGCCCGCTCGGCCCCATGGTGGGGCGCCACGTGGCTCCCCTCCGTGTCTCCTCTGGACTCCGTCTTCGTGTTGGAAAAATAGGAGGTTCTGTCCAAGTTTCGTCCAATTCCGAGAATATTTCCAGACTAGCTTTTCTGGAATACAAAAACAGCAGAAAACATGAACTGGCACTGTGGCATCTTGTTAATAGGTTAGTCCCAGAAAATGCATAAAAATGCTATGAAGTGTATATAAAACATGTAACAATTGGTATAATATCAACATGGAACATCAGAAATTATAGATACGTTTGAGACGTATCACCCTCATGGTTCTAAAATCCTCCTTGTACAAGTCCTTCACGGTGGTCATGTTGTCAAACTTGGCCTTCTTGGCCCTTTCTTCTCGAAGGAGAGCAGTCTTCTGTCTAGCCCTTCTTGCACATACCGGTCGTTCTCTTCATCATAGTCCAAATAGTCTCTTCCCGGCTTCTTGGAAGCTTTTTTGGGTTGTGATGATGATGAGCCCGAATGGTACCTCTTGTTATCTGTGAATGAAGAGTAGATAGGTAGCAAGGAGGTAAGCATACATGTCCACGGAAGCCAAAAGAAGAAATTAATTGGAAAGAATTTCCCAGAAATTTGGTCTAGACCGGAGTCTCCGGTCACAGGGGGCGGAGTATCCGGCCACACCGGAGTCTCCGGCCCTGGGGCTGGAGAATTCGATCTAGGTAAAAATCGTGGGGAATTCGTTGCAACTAATTTCTATAGACTGCATTTGCCAACATGAAGGTTCTACACCAAGAAAAAAGGAGGAGCAACTAATTTCTATAGACTGCATTGAAAGGATTGGTATGGCCACCTAGAGGGGGGGGGGGTGAATAGGTGCTACTCAATTTTTAGCTCTTTTTCGAATTTAGGCTTGACATAAAGGTAAATTCTCTAGATATGCAACTACGGTGAATTTACCTATATGACAAGTTAACACTAGACTAAGCACGATACAAGTAAGAACTAGCGAGTAAGGAGTAACCGAACGAGAAGCACGCGGAGACAAGGATGTATTCCCGAGTTCCTCCTTTTTAGGGGAGTATGTCTCGTTGGAGGGATGTGAGTTTCAAACTCAAACGCCACAAATGGCCTCACCCTATTCTCCGATGAACCTTGCCCAAAAGCTCGGTTCACCTTCCACTATCGGAATCCTTCAAGGCGGAATCCGGAGCCCTTACAACAAACTTGAGGCTCAACCCACAAAAGGATTGGGGGCTCCCAAGCACCACAACACCTGCTACACAAAAGTAACAAGTAAGTAAGTACAACAAGATGCCTAGGTTTCCCTAGTGGAAACCCTAGGCTCGAATCTCTCAGGTGAATGAGGGGAAATGAAGAACGCTTTGGTGAAGTAGTAGATCCGGGCCTTCTCCTTCAATCCTCCAAAGATCAACGAGTTTGGGTGGAGGGATTGGGAGATCCAGTGATTCTTGAGCTTGCAATAATGGTGGACTTCAATTTGGGGCGAACTGGCTGGCTGGAGGTAGGTGGAGGGGTATTTATACCCCTCCCAAAATTGTAGCCGTTGCAGTCCATTTAGACCGCAGACTCCGGTCCAGGAGGGCCGGAGACTCCGGCCTGGGCGGAGACTCCGGACCCCAAGGGGGCGGAGACTCCGGCCCCAGCCGGAGACTCCGGGATCACTCCGGACCAACTCCGGGCCGAAGGCAGAGAGCACCATCCTGTGGAGCTCTTCGCTCCAAAACTTGATGGGCCGGAGACTCCGGCCCCTGAGCACCCCTGAGGCCGGAGACTCCGGCCTAGCCAGACATATTGCAATCTCCTTTCTCCTTGACAATTGTTTCGATGCAAAGTATAAATATTTCTTTTGATTCCTGCACCACTTAACATCATATTAGATATTTCCTAGTGTTGTTGCCTAACACACAAAACACATAGGGGACATAAAATATGTTCTTTCAAAACGGTCACGTATATAACATGGAAATACGTATTTTAGTTTGGGTCGTGTAAACCAAGTTTCATGTATCTTCCCCTGTATTGCTAGCTACCACTGTTAATTTTGTTTTAAGAAAATCAGGTCGACTAATGTCATGAGCACATTAGGTATTCCGAGTCTCCACCATCGTGCAATCGCGCTGAATTTCTCGCACAAGTGCACAAGGATCGCTAGCTCTCGTTGGGGGACAAGAAGCTGACTAAAACCCCCTTCGTCCCGTCCGCTCCCACGAGTGGAGAGGCGAAACCCTTGTCGTCGCCGTGCTCTGCCTCCTCCGCGGCGAGGCTTTCTCTCCCCCTCGCGCGGTATTGACGGCGCGGGCCGTCGCGGCTCGTCGAGAGCGTGGTGAATGCACGGTTCCTTGCATGCTCGTGGCGGCGGCGGTTGCTGCGAGCGGCGCTGCTCTGCTCTCGGTCGGTTGCGTCGAAGGAGACCTCCAAGGATGATGGCGATAGCGCGGTGAGCTGGAGGCCTGGCGAGGAGGGTCGGGTGGTAGTGGTCGGGCCTGCGACTGTTGGCCGCCGTGCGTTCAGGTCGGGGCAGGGGGGTCGTGCTTGAGCCCATCGACCCCACCCCAAGATCTGAGGATGTTGGCAGCCGTCGGGGCTGTTGGTCGTCGATCTAGCCGGAGGCCCCCTCTCTCTTCGGGTCCAAGGTGGCGCCTTGGGTGCCGCTGACAGCCAGTATCCGTGTGCCCTCCGACCGGTGTCCGCACTACTCTGGGTGGCAGCGGCTTTCGTCTTCCTTCAGATCGCAATGCGCGGAGTCGGGATGCCGGGGCGGTGGCCCTGGAAGGTGGGAGACATGTTGGTTGGCGGCAAGCCAATATCTCAGGTGCTGGACGACGACCACGGCCGTGAGGGCGGCGGGTTGGCTAGCGAGCGGCTGTGTGTGCCTGTGGTATCGGGTGTCCTCTTGGCGATATTCGTTGTCCTGCGTAGAAGGCGAAGAGTGTATGTTGAGGGGAAACCCTTGCCCGGGGTCTTCTTGGGCCGCGGCGGGGACGTCAGTGGACGTCGTTCCCTCCTTGGAGGCATTGTAGTGGCTCCACTCGGTCCTTCTTTCCTCCGGATGAAAGTCCAAGATCCTTGGATCGGGCAGTGGCGTTTTGGTGTCGTTCTCTTCTTGAAGATCCCGCCTTGAATTACACGGATTGTTGCTCTTCGGAGGTGCTGTGTGTCGGTTGTAGTGGCAGACTCTCGCTGGGCTATCTCCGGCAAGGTCTACGACTTTTTCTGCACCTCGGAGTTCCTTTGCTTGGGCTACGTGTAGTCTGTTTGCAGCTTTGTTGTTAGTGGTGGTGATTGTTGGTGTGCGCTTGTAATCTCCTTGGCAATCCTCTTTAAGGTTTCCTTGAGCCTGTATGTGGACAGTGGCGGTGTGCTTCAATGTTTGCATGTAATCTCTTTGTTTGCCCTTTTCTTTGCGTGTGGGCAGGGTTTTATTGGCGTTATTAATTTAACGTCGGGCCTTCGGCCTCTTATGTAAAAAAAATATCGCACAAATGTCTTAGTGACACACTGGCCCCACTTGTAAGAACAGATATGGGTATCATATATATTTTTAGAACGAAGACCCAGGAGGGCCCGGCTTTATTAGAAAGCCAACACACTGGTCCAAGCCAGACAAACCGAGTCTTATACAATGAAAGTAAAACAACAACAAAAGCTGATAACAGCCCACCACCAACACAACCGGATTGAACTGACAACAAACAAGGAGAACAAACTAACTAGCTAAAAGGCACCAGAAGCTACAAACTCCTGCGAGGCTCCAGCAGCTGAAACCTTTTAGCCGCCAGTTCCCGAGTGAGCGTCAGACCGTCAGTTCATCCCAACGCCCCTTACGCTTTGCCGGCAGCATAGCCTTCCACTGTGACAAAAAGGAAATGCATTTATAGATGTTAGAAAAAAACCGAAGTAGAGACTTTCCTATTGAAAACAACATCATTCCTCGAAGTCCAAATCGCCCAAGCCATAGCACTCATGGGGTATCATATTTTTTATTTGCTGGAAAAGCTGAAAATATTTTTGATGCCCGAACCCTCTTTGTGCTCTAGCCAAAATTGGTTTGGGTAGCCACAGTTTGTCAACTCTCTTGGAGATGCTCTTACAAAAATACAGAAATGATCACATGCTATGTCTAGTTGGACACACACCAACTAATATAAAAGACTCCGGCGGCGGGAGGACGGGGAATCGACGGATCACGGTGTGTACATAGTGTAGGTCGTCGTAGGGTGCCAGCCGGCGGCGCGGTGGAGATGGCGGCGTGGCCGGAGTGGCTTTTGCGGGTGGCTTCCTTCTCCTCCGATGTTGGTGCTCCGACAGAACTCCGCAGCGGATCTGCTGCCCTCCTCGCGCTCGCGGCTCTCTGGAGCTGTGCTGTGCGAGTTCCCCTCGCCGGAGTCCGTGAGGCGGCGGCTCTGGATGTTGAAGACTTACAAGTTGGTGTTGTTGCTGAGCAGGGCGACGGCGTCGGTGCAGCAGGATGGAGGCTCTCTGGAGCAGAGTTCCGTGACTTCCCGTCCGCAGAGGGGCTCCTCCCAGTCCAAGCTTTGAGTGGAGGAGTAGCGGCGGCGCGCCATTGGTACGTGCTGTTAGTCGTCGATGACGTCGGGATCCAGATGATTTCTCTTGTTTATTTCCCTTTGATCTGGATTTGTTCTATATGAACTCTGTTCCGGTATCATCAGCTTGTATCGCAAAAAAAAAAAAAAACTCAAGAACATGAGAATACGTGTAGACAATTACAATCTCAAGCTCCCATGTACAGTAGTATCATCTGCGTTCCCACGAACTGGGGTTGGGCTGCAAGACCAGGGACGCGCAGATGAGCTCGTTCCAGGCGTCGGGAACGCCGGGTAGGCACCAGTGGCTGCAGTCCTGCTTCCTCCTGGACACCATCCTCCTCCTCTCCGGCGCCATGCCGTACATCGACGGGTGGCCGTCCTTGCGGAAGCTTGTCAGCCTCGTCACGTTCAGCAGCCGCACCGGGAACCGCATCCCCCCGATCACCTCCTCCGCGATCCTCATTTTCTCCGGGTAGCTGTCCACGACGGCGCCCCTGAACGCCGGCTCCGTCTCCCCGCTGCACGACCCGCCCGAGTCCCACTCCCCTCCCCTGCATCGATCCAATGCAAGAAGTACTCGTCAGGCTATAGCTCGAACTGAATCAGTGTACCATGTGTAATTATCTGTGATCGATCAATTAATCAAACATCAGTGCCTGAAGTGCGCGGTGGAGTATCCGCGGTAGAAAACGACGCTCTTCTTGGGGTCCATGTTCTTATCGACCCACCGCGCCCATGTCTTGAGGGCTCGCCGGTAGGCCTCCCTCGAGTTGAACTGCGGGTACAGCTTATCCCCTTCCTTGTAATAGTTCTTGCTGCACATACGTACATTGTTCATATGTTCTATCGATCATTTGAAGCTGCCGGGAGCAAATCGAAGGGCAGAGAACGTGGGAAGCGTACCCCCTGGCCGTCTTGCCGTGAGTCCACCAGTGGCCGGTGTTGAAGACGAGGACGTCAGCCTTCTTCCACCGGCCGGCCGTCTTGTCCACGCGGTCGATCTGGAGGATCGGATTCGAGTTCCCCTGCCGGTTCAGCCGCACCCCTTCCCGGGCCAGGAAATGCGACCGCACGAACTCCACCGTGCAGTCATAATCCTACAACGTACGATTTTATCCATCAATTGCTCAACCTTCGATCCATTAATGGCGCTTGCTTGCTAGATTTACCGGGAACCTGAAGACGAAGTAGCCGCGTCCCTTGGAGATGCGATACCCGTGCGTCTCGAACACCCTGGACTTGTCGGGGAGCGCGGTGCGGAGGATGCAGAGCATGGACTCGAACTGGTTCCGGTTCATGGAGTCGCCGACGAGCATCAGGCGCCGCCCCCGCAGCCTCGACAGGAGGTCTGTCGCGTTGAACCTGGGGAGGCGGCACGCGCGGGGCGCCCAGCGCCACCGCGTGTACCCGGCGTCGGGGCGCCCGTTGGACGCGCACGCGTACGCCTCGTCCACGTACGGGCACGTGCCCGGCTCGTACAGCGGCCGCGCCGGCTCCTCGTCGTCGTCGGCCCGGACCCACATCCCGTCGAAGATGTCGCACCGCTCAGGTGTCGCGTCTCTGGCGGCCTTGGGCGGCGGTGGTGGAGACGCCGCTTTTGTTGCCGGCGGTGGCAGTGGTGGAGAAAGAGATGACGTAGTCGATTGTGGCAGCGGCGGTGGCGTACGTGTCGTTGGTGGAGGCGGCGGCGGTGGTGATGGAACGGCGATGTGAATGGACGGGAGCCAGGTGAGGCGGTGGGAGGAGAGAGGGTGCGGGGAGGAGTCGGAGGGGCGGAGGAGGAGGATGGGGAGGGTGAGCGGGAGGAGGAAGGGGACGGAGACGAAGGCGACGAGCGGGAGGGCCAGGCGCCACGAGAGAGGCGGCGCGGACGGCATCGATCGATGAAAGCAGGCTCACCGGAGTGGTGTGACTGTGGGCTGTGGCGGTGTGATGCGAAGGTGGCAGTGGATCCGGCGGCGACATGCGTGGCGGGAAGCGCGCGCGCGTCGGCGTCAGTTGCCCGGCCCCTCTGTACATCGTGTCACTCTCTGGTCCTGGAATCAGAAGTTCAAAGCTCGGAACCAAGACAGGCCGAATAAAGTGGACCCATCAATCTTAAGACAGGCCGAGCTGGCACGACCAAAGTGGAAGCAGAATAGGATCACGAGAGGAAATCAGGAAACTGTACGAACAACCATCTATTGATGTTGATTTTGAACAAAACATACGGGCTTGTTACGTAGAACACCACATATTAGTATAAACAGTTACAGTTACTCCAGGACCAATTACGTAGAACACCACATCTATTTAGGAGTAGGTCTAATCTAGCATTTGTGTATGTTGATATGACTCGATGGATGGGTCCCGCTTGTAAGTGTGTGCGCCGCAAAAAACGGCCCTGTCAGCCAGCGGGTCAAGACTGAATAATTTTTTTGTTGACTTATTCAAATGTTTGACACAAAATTCAACATATTCAAAAAATCCAGTAACACCTGTATCCAATACTACTCTTAGAAAATGCAGCTTATTTGAACCAGTGGTTTGATAGACAGTAAATGTTTTAGTCGTTTAATTCAAAGTTTGGCTCAAATTTCAACATTTTTAAAAAAATGTTACAAAAACTAGTAAACCATAAATGTGCCAATACTAATTAAAGAAAATCTTAACTCATTTGGACTATAGGTTTCGAATATATTGATAGTTTTAGTTGGGCAACTGATTTGACCAATTTTCTTTGCCACTAGCTTGCGCACTTACAAGCAATACCCACATGTCGAGAATCATGTCAATGTACATTAGACGTATCCCCAACAATCACACTAATATAGGATGTTCTACGCAACAAACCCGTAGAGTAGGTGTTTAGTTCAAAATCATCACAAAATATGTGGTGGTTTGTGCAATTCTGTCTGATCATGATGATCAAACTTCAGCTGTTGTGAAATGTGGTATTGTGAAACAAGGGGACTTGATGGATGTTGCGGAGTCGGCTATGTTGGGAACTAATTATTCATAGATCCCACGCAGACGAGGTGAGCGCGTGCCAAGTAAAGCTGCTCAGTGTGCCATGTTGCATTTCGATTTTGTCAGTGGCATCAGCAGTGTGTCCATGTCTCACGTGCATGTGGTATTTCGGCTATGTTGCGGCACAGTTGATTCTGAGGTTTGTGATCCCGACAGAATGGCCTTTTCACTTTGTCTCAGTTGCTTGTCGTCCATTTATGAAGGCGTAGACTTTGGTCTTAGCTGGTCGAAGATCTCGGTCTGCTATGTTGGTGATTTTCACGCAATGTGTCCACCGTTGGTTTTTTTTTATCTCTTTGGTATTTGTGGCGCGTCCATGTTTGGAACTTCCCCTTATGCTTCTTATGGCTCATCCAAACAATTTATATGGTATAATCTCGTGTTTTTTGTTTTTGGGTGATTTATTATGACATGATATCTCAATCATAAGTTTTTCCTATTAATGTATTTTTCAAAATCAAAGAGTCTCTTACTTGACTTGTGAGTTTGCAATGCTTTCTTCACTTTTTTGGGCCAAATGATTTCTTCACTTGGAACCTTGCGTTTTTTTTTGAGTTTGGAACCTTGTGTTTGTTTCGTTCTTTTAAGCTGGAGGGTTCCATGAGACAATAATGTCACGAGTGGGGATTTTTGGCTCCTGGGCAACGGTGATCCTGCCACTTTAAATAATTTGAAAATCATATTTACGAGTTTCAAAAAAATCTGAAGAAAAAAACGAATGTAGCCAACGGTGTATCCCACAAACGTGCAAAAACTAAATTTAAAATACTTTGCATTCTGAGCTACACAAAAATGACAAAAGGTGTAGATTTGGGTATGCATAGTTTTACATCTCTAAATTTTAACATATTTGTCATTTTTATGTAGCCCATAATACAAAGTATTTAAAATTGATATTTTACAAGTTTGTGGGATACACCATTAGCTATATCCAGACTTTTTTCATGATTTTGGAAACTCGAAAATATGATTTTCGAATTTTTTTAAGTGACAGGAGCCAGTGGCAAGGCTACAAAATTATGCCCATTGGGTTCAATACTTTGTTAATGATGTAGTATTTCACTAATAATCAGTAGGATAGACTAGATGTATGAAGGATTTACAAATTCCATTGGGTTCGTTTGAACTCAAGGGTTGTACTGCAACTCCGCCACTGGCAGGAGCACCGGTGCCCAGTAGCAAAAGACACTTTCCGTAAGGTTACATGTTACTTAATTATAAGTTAGGCACCAGTAGAAGAAAAAAACCTATGCAATAGAAATTGGTGCACACAAGAGATTGTGAAATATATTTCAGAGATGCCGTGGTCATGTACTTTGATTTTTTTTTTTGAATTAGCATGTACTTTAAATTTTGTGCGCCTAATTGATTATTCCCGTGCGTGAAATTTGTGGCCGAATGTATAGTGCATTGTTTGCGATTATTTTTTTCCTTTCTCATGTCACGAATTCCTTGGTTCTATTTTGCTTTGATTTTTGAGTTTTGTTTTTGAGAGAAACTTTGATTTTTTGAGCTTCAAAAGGATGTTGGGCTCGCGTCTCGGCCCTTCCGCGGCCCAACTTCTCGAGCTGCAACGCCGGCAGCCTCGCTCTCGCCGCGGCAGTCGCAAAGCTTGCAGTTCCTCCCGGCTCCCGCCCACCGCAGCCGCCTCCACGCGCCGCACATGCTCCCCCGCCTCGCGCGGGCGCACCGCCGCGTCCTCCTCCCCGCACCTCGCCCTCTCTCCACCACCACCGCGCCGGCGCCGCTCTCGGCCGCGGAGCTCGAGACCCTCCTGCGCCGCTCGCACTACTCCGCCGCCACCCGCCGCTTCCACTCCCTCCTCCCGCTCCTCTCGCACCCCTCCCTCCTCCTCGCCTCCGCCCTCCTCCTCCGCCGCCGCTCCCACCCCTCCGCTCCTCTCCCACCCCTCCCTCCTCCCCTCCCCACCACCACCAGCACCGCCGCCCCGCCCTCCCCCTCCTCCCACCTCCACCTCATCCTCCCGTCCCGCCTCAAGGGCCGCCCGCTCCCGCTCCCCTCCCTCCCGCTCCGCATCGCCATGCTCTCCGCCGCCTCCGCCCTCCACGCCGTCTTCGCCCCGCGCGCCGCCACCTCCGCCTACCGCGCCCGCCACGCCGCCGTCCGCTACCTCCGCGCCATCCCCAACGCCACCTGGTTCTTCCGCCTCGCCATCCCGCGCCAGCCCTTCGCCCCCCGCCACGTCCGCCGCCTCCTCGACGCAATCTCCTGTAAAATCGACGACCCCGGGTTCCTTGACTACCTACGCGACCTCTTCCTGTCCGATGCGATTTCCTTCGAGCTCGGAGGCTCCGAGCTCAGCCGCGGGCTCCCGCAGGAATCGGAGCTCACCGGCACGCTGCTGAACATATTCTTTGATCCTGTGGATAGAGAGGTGATGACCATCCGGGAGGAGGTGCACAAGAAGAATCCTAGAGTTAAGGATGAGAGCGTCCTGCATACGCCTGTGAGAGTGTACGCCGTCCGGTATCTCGACGAGATGATGGTTGTGACGACCGGGTCGAAGATGCTCACGCTCGAGGTCAGAGAGAGGATCCTCCGAGTGTTGGAGAAGGACTTGGAGGTGAAGGTTGACAGGTTTGGGAGCTCGGTTCACAGTGCAGTGTCAGAGAAGATGGAGTTCCTGGGGATGGAGTTCCAAGCTGTGCCGCCGTCGGTCTTGCACCCTCCCATGTCGGAGAAGGCGAAGAGGGCGAGGAAGATGTATCTGAAGAGGAAGGTGGCAGAGGCGCAGGAGCTGAAGAATGCTCGGGAGACGCGGAGGAAGAAGCTCGGGTTGAAGATACTGAACCACTTGTTCAAGAAGGTGAGGAGGGGGCATGAGTTTGAGTTTGATTTCCGTATTGAGGATGAGGTGCGGCAGGAGTTCAAGGGTTGGGCAGAGGAGACGGTGGTCGAATACTTCAAGTCGCAGGACCATTGCCGTTACTGGCACCGGTTGTTCACGTCTGGTGACTTCTTGTCATTGAGTAGGGTGAGGGATCTGTTGCCACCAGCATTGGTGGACTCCTATGATCAATTACAGGAAGCAGTTGACAGGTTCTTGATGCCGAGGAGGGGCTATGACATGACTGAGGACGAGGAGAGGCTTGCAGAGGAGGAGGATGAGAAGCAATACGAGAAGAGGACTGTCGAGGACTTGACGGAGTTGAAGATGAGGGTCAATGCACCAATAGAGCTTGTAAGAAAAGCCGTAAAGTTGGCTGGGTTCACAAATTCCATGGGACGTCCACGGCCGATAAAGTTGCTTCTATGTTTGGATGATGCAGATATCATCAAATGGTATGCCGGTGTTGGGAGAAGGTGGCTAGATTTCTTCTGCTGCTGTCGAAATTTCAAGATGGTCAAGATTGTTGTGAGCTATCACTTGAGGTTCTCCTGCTTCTTGACATTGGCAGAGAAGCATGAGTGCACCAAGAGGCAAGCAATTAGCCACTACACCAAGGATTTGCGGGTGACGAATGAAGATGGAGTTGCAGAAGTGTTTTTCCCAACAGAACGGGAGATCAAGATGATGGGTGACAAGAACCTCTCCGATCCAAAGCCTGTGGATGGAGCCTTGACAATGATCTTGGTAAGATTAGCAATCGATGACACCTCCCTTCCATGCCTGGCCCATTTTTGTGCTGGAACGGACACTGTCCTTTACCGAATACGTCTACTGCAGAATCGCCTGAATGTGGATCCTTTGAATGAAAAAAAGTGGGTTCAAGGACTAAGTGCCATTCACGAGAGTCTGAATAAGAAATGCCTCCCGTTGTGTTCCATGCATGCAAGCGATCTACTTCTTGGCAAGATTACTCTCCAAGATATTGATTGTACTCAATTTGTTGATGTGATGTGAAAAGAAAAAACTACTTGCATGATACCCGGTTCGAAACACACATCTTTCGCCAAAATGTAATACTGCATTGATTGCCAAGTGCATTCCGTGTTGATTGCATTTGTGGAGTTAGATGTGATTTCTACGTATCCTGGATATCCATCCTGCCATTGGGAGAGAACTAATACTGATTGTTGTTTTTTAGATTCAGAGGTACGTGTTTCTCCCTTATGGCTGTTCTGATCGGAAGGCTACTACGTTTCACACGAATGCTGTGGCATGCTAGTTTCATTAGCTGAATATTTGATTCTCTTATCTATTTTTATTCAGATTGTCAAAAAGAAAAATCTGTTCAGGAATGCTGCGGCATGCTAGTTTTAGCATTGCGTGTGGAAACAAACTTCATATCAATGTTATTCAGGTATTTCTCTCTTTCAAAAACTCTAGATGCTGATTTTTTCAACGCACTGTACATTGTTTCAAGAAGTGAATCAAATTTGGTGATCTTACATTTTGCTACGGATTGCCTTTAATGTTTTGCTAGGCGTTTGGAGCATCTTCACTTCTTGAGACACTGTAAAAGGATTCATATTGTTATCATGTAACACCATGGGAAACAATATAGGTTCAAGTCACTTCCGAAACACAGGGTTTCGACCCCTCGCGCCGCTCCCCCAGGCGGCGCCAGGGGAGAAAAATCTCCGCCGCCAGACCTCCTCCTCCCGGCGCCCTCTGCCGCTGCCGTCGCCGGCTCCGTCCGCGGCGGTGGCGGCCCCTCCCGCGCTGCCTAGGGTGGCCGGGGGTTGCTCTCTTCGTGCGGTGGCGGACCGGCCCGTGGGGGCGGCGGCGGTCGGGGCTGGGGATGCCGAGCCGGCGGGCTCGGGCGGAGAAGGTGGCCGGCGTGGACTTCCGGCGGCGGTGTGGCGCGATGGGCGCCATCGGCGTGGTCGTCCCCGCGCTCGGGCTCGTTCTGGGCCTCGTCGGGCTCGATCTGGGCCTGGCGGGCCCGAGCGGGCGGCGTGCGGGCGGTCGCGCGGCGCGGCCAGGAGGGGCGCGCTGGCTGTGCCAGGGGCGCGCGGCGCGGCCAGGGGCGCGCGATGCGGTCTGCCGCGCGGGCCGGAGGCGGGCGTGGCTGCGCCGGCGGGGCTGCTGCGGCGGGAAGGAACGGACGGCGTCGGGGACGAGATAGCCGCCCTTTGCTTCGGCAGGGGCGCGGTCGGGAGGAGGAAGCCGGGGCGGCGGCCCCGGGACGCGACTACAGCTGGGCTGTGGTCGGCTTGGCGCCTCCCGTGGCTTGAGGTGTCGCGGGTGCTGCGGCAAGCAGTGTTGGTGGTCTGGCCGGTCTCGACGGGCGGTTCGCCGGGTTCGCGACTCATCGCCGGGTGAAAACCCTGCTTCGGTTGTTGCCGGGGCCGACGACGGCGACGCCCTCGGCGCCGCGTCCTTCTTGAAGGCGTCGTTGTGGTGATGTTGTCGCTTCTCCGAGCCGGGTTCTCCGGGGGAAACCCCAGACCCCTCGTGGGGTCGGGCGAGGGCGGCGCTCCGGCGTCGCTTGCTTCTTGGGGCCTCGCCTTGGATGTTCCGCCGGCCAGTGGGACCCGTGGAGTGCTGGTGGTTGGCGGCGGCGTCTTTTCGTCTTCGGCTCGGGGTGCGTGGCCTTGGGGCCGGTGTGGATGCCGGAGCGGCGGCTCCGGGCTCACCTCCGTCGTGCTGCGTTGAGGTGGTGGAGCATCGACTTTGGTCGTTTGGGCGTCTTGGTCGTCGGCTCGTGTGGGGCGCAGCCTTGGGGCTGGCGTGGATGCCGGAGCGGCGGCTCCGGATGTTTCACCTCCGCTGTGAAGCGTCGAGGTTGCGTTGAGGTCACCTCCGCCGTGTTAGTGTCGATTGTGGTTTGCTAGGGCAACATGGTCGTCGGCTCGCTTAGGGGCGTGGCCTTGGGGCCGGCGTGGATGCCGGAGCGGCGGCTCCGGGTTTTTCTCCTTGCGTTGAGGTTGTCTCCGCCGTGTTGGTGTCGGTCATGGTTGCTAGGGCAACTTGGTCGTCGACTAGTTTTTTGGTAGCGTGGCCTCGGGGCCGGCGTGGTGTGTGGTGTTGTTTTTCTTTCGGGTGCCTTAGCATGTCAACGCATGGCTAAGTGACCTTTTAATTGTTTTCCCTCTGCTTATATCAATATAAACCAACCAAGGTTGGTCGTTTCAAAAAAAAAAGTTTTGGGCTAATAAACCAATCCTTAAAAGTTCAAGTCAGACCTTTGGGCTAGTTTTGGGCTAATAAACCAATCCTTAAGCCTATTTATCACCGTGAGCCAAGGAGTAGGTAAGCCAGCCACTTGCCTTTCCTCCCCTAACCATTCCCATTCGGCAACTATGCGCAAAGGGGCTGGATTTGAGGTTTCCTCCCCATGCATTCTCGCTTGCCCGCTGCTGTTGTTGCAGCTGCAAAAAGGAGGCAGGCAGACGACAGATTCGGAATAGGAGGCTCTCTAAGGCCTCGCTCCTAAGATAATGCCATGCCAAGAGATCCTCCTGTTTAGTGCAGGTTCAAGCGTTTCATTAAGATTGATGTGTCCTGCTAGGGACCTCTAGATTTGAGAAACATCACTCCTTGTGGTTCAGTTCAGACTGCAGAGTGATAGGTAAATTCGTTTTTCAAGTATCTTAGGCCCTGGGCACAGTTTTCTGTGAGAACGTAGACATGGAAGTTGTGGGGCACTCTTAAGTAGTTGTTTGAATAATAAAATCTAGTAGCCACTAGCCAGTATTTAGAAAACGAGTTTTACTCTGATTCTTAGGAATCCGTTTTATGGATTATTCTGTTAGGAATCAGTTTATGGTAAATCATGTTTGGATTCGAAAAGTCTGAAACCGGTTCCCCTTGCCTTCTCTTTCCTCGAGACAAGTCAGCTTTACTTTTCCCATCTTAATCGCTCATTCGCACTCTGCCTCTCGCCGTCTCACCCTCTCAGTGTTTCTCGTTCGTCTTCTCCTCAGACTCTAGCACCTAGCTAGCTGTGAATTCCTGATGCATCAGGACGCTGGCCTCTGCGTCTGCGTCCTCTTGACGTCCTAGTTTGCCATGCCAATTGCCCCTCGATGCTGCTCGCGCAGTCTCCCACTGTGAGCTCGACCCGAAGGCCTGCAGCCACTCTACGCCGCCGGCCATGCCGTCGCCCGTCGCCCGACGACTGCCGAGCATACCTCTACGGTTGTACTGCACAGTCCAGCAAGCTTCCACAAAGGCACGACAAAGAGTTTGCTGAGGAATCAGCGGGCTGAAAAAAGTAATTGGAATCGAGTTTTCTCAAGAATGATAAATATTCATTTTTACCAAGCTCATTTTGCTGATTTTGTGAAAACTTAGTTTAACTAGTCTGCACTTTTGTCACTCCAGCCAAACATGGTTTTAAGTGGTTATTCCGTTAACTGAGTTTATGAAAAAACCAGTTCTCTACAAACTCGATATACAAACAAGACGTAATGTTTCGAGAAAGATTAAGAACGTGAGTTGGTTGACTAGATCAATAGATATTGCAATCTGAATTCGACCTTTTCTCCTGTGCACCAGTATGTTTTTTCATGTGCAGTATTCATATGCAGTATCTTGGAGCATGATTCAACTCATGAAGATGATTATTTTTTTGTGTGGCAGAAAAGTTGTACATTATTTTGCATAGAGGCCCATAGTGTTTTTATTTACTGAGTTTGGTGGCATGTGCCAAAACATATCGAATTGTGAAGTTTAAGTAAATTATGAGGGTAGGAGCATGTCTCCTCTTGCTTAGCGGCTTGATGAGTCTATTACTCTATTAAGAGGTTGTGCTTTTTAATTATCAGGTTCTAGTGCCTCACGTCAGGGTTTATCTTCGCCACCAAGCCATTGTCGTGTTTAAGGCAGTTGACTCCTGGGTGCATTGAATGGCAGCCTATGCTGGACCAAGCTCTGAACTTTGTTCCGACATCGCAGAGAGGTTTGATAGCTAGAGCGGTAAGGCCGATCCTAACGAAAACAGTCATCGCCTCAGAAACCTATTCATCACTTTATGGTGACCAAGGCACCGGTCTGGATCCTAGAGGAAATTGAACAGTGGATTAGGACATTTTTCTAAGCTGGCAAAAAGGAGGTGAATGGAGGTCAGTGTCTGGTGGCGTGGAGCAACATGCAAACCATATTGCTACGGCGGGCTCGGTGTTAGGGACATGAAACTGCACGGCTTGGCTTTAAGAATTCAGTGGAATTGGCTTCAGATAACTGACAGGTGCAGACCTTGGCAAGAGCTGCCAATGACGCCAGACCCGAACGCTGACAGTGCATTTCAGAGTTTGGTTAAGATCACTGTAGGAAATGGCAGGAGCTTGTATTTCTGGAAAGACAGCTGGATTAAGGGGCACTCTGTGCAGGATATTGCGCCGGAGGTGCTGAAAACTGTCCCCACGAGAAAGAAAATAGCCGACTGGTGTCTGACGGGTTGCTCAATAACAACTGGTTGACAGACATGTTGGGACTGATATCCCAGGAAGGGTGCAGCCAGTGCGTGAGGCTTTGGGTGGAATTCACAGGCATCCAGATCGACGAGGCTAGTGAGGATTCCTTCGTCTGGCCATGGTCCAGCTCAGGGATATATTGGGCTCAATCATCTTACAAGATGCTTTGTTAGGGACAGACGAAATTTGAGGCTAGCTCGGGCATTTGGAAAAACTGGGCACCTTTGAAGTGCCCTATTTTCGTTTGGCTGGCGGTGCAGCATAGGGTTTGGACTTCGGACTGACGGATGCTCCATGGGCTGCAAGATGAGATGTCTACTTGCTACACCTGCTTGCAAGATGAGGATAGCATTGAACACATTCTGATGCATGGGAGAAGTGGTTCCATTGCTTCGGCATCACTTGATTGCAGATCAAGCACCTAGCAGGGGAAGTGCTCTGGCTGAATGGTGGCGCAGTTTAAGAAAGCAAGTGGCAGGGAAGGGCGCGAGGAGTCTGACATGTTTGTCATCCTGATATGCTGGTCATTATGGAAGCAAAGAAATGCAGGTGTTTTTAACAATGCCAACAGACAACTTTCAGTGATTGAGCTGGTCCAGAACATCATTGACACGTTCAAGGAGTGGATCAGGGTTCGAGTCAGTGTAGGTGATCAGCATGGAAGTAGTAAGCCTTGATTTGGGTGTGTGGTGTAAGGTGTGGGCGTCAATACTCTTGTTCGCATGATATTGACGTTTTCTTGTAATTGTGATTGCTTCTCATCTATAAAGCTAAGGTATGCCTAGGTCTACTTGAAAAAGAAAAAACTCCTGGGTGCATTATCTGTGTTGGTGATTTTCCGTATTACTCTCTTCATCTTGTGCTAAGTGAAGTGGACCTGTACATATTTTAATGTTTCTCGCATTTTTGTTGTGTAGTCGAGCTATAAATTGAGAGCTAATAATATTTTTGCATCGAATGAATTTGCAATTTATGCTTTGTGTCTTTGGCATGCATTGCATGTGCATTGGGCATATGTAGAGGATAGGTGTGCAAAGATTGCTGCTTCTAGACGCAATCTTTATGGTACTCTGTGATGTATCGAACCAAAGTACTCGTGAATCATGAATGCATTGCATCATTCCACTGTGATCAGTATGTAGACGAGAAGGAAATCATGAAGGTATGAGACCAACTCCATTGTGATGTGTTTGAGACAAGTATGAAAGCATTGTTTGTTAAATGTGTATTTCGTTGTGTTCCAAAGTTCATTACATTTATGGCAGTGAGGTAAACCACTAGTTTTTGTAACTTGCTGACATGTTTATCATACTCTTTTTGTAACCTTCAGGTGTTAGGAATGGCGTGCATCATTCTTGATTGAATGGGGTATAGTTGGAGCACAAGCACTTGAACAACTTCAACTTACAATTCAAACTCTGCTTCTTAGGAAATAATGTGGGAGAATGTTCAGTTGTTGCATAGTAAATGTTTTACCTTTGGGCTCGTGTTCCCGGTTAATTCTTGCTTTTAGACATTTGTCGGAGTGCATGTTTCAGCTAGGTAAGTCATGTAGTGTCTGCTGGCATTTTATTGATAATGTTCTTTTGCTCGTCGTGCTGTCACATTTATGATTTATCAGGTCCCATAGAAGGCTGGGTTGTTACATATCACGGCCGTTATTAGGAAGTTGCCATGCGCTTCTCGTGCCAGTTACTCAGTTGTATACTTAAATAATTCAGAATGTAATGTCTGTAATGGTTAGTTTGCAAACTGATTGTTTCCTTAATTTGTTTGCTCTGACATCTTTTACGATTTTGCTTTTGTTTGTCCTGGAGGGCCTGGCTCAAAAACTTCACTAGGTCTAAGGTGTGCTGGTTGCAGCTTATTTAGGAGATTAGTGAGATGTTTTTGGCATTGAGGTGTTGTGTGACCAGTTACTAATCTCTGTCCCTCCCGCCTACAGCCCTCGGCTTCTTGAATGTCAACTTTCTGTAACAAAAGTGGTTTCAGGTAGGCTGTTTAAGGCTTATTGCAGTCCCCTTAAAAAGTGTAACTGTATGGATGTCTTCTTCAATCATCTACAGGCTACAGCCTGCTGACTGCAAGGTTCGTCTGGTTGACGCTTTTCTGAAATCTTAATACCGTCAGGCTCTCTTATTGCTAAGCAATGAATGTTGTATCAATCAAGTTGCTCTTTGCTCCTGTCATCAGCATAATGTTTGGCATTCATATTTCTAAGATGATTGCCTGTACTAACTCTCAACACTCGAGCCTTATCAGCGATGAAGCGCACGTACATTATGCTCTGGTCTTGGAACACAGACTCGGGCTTCACATGTGCAAGTACAATGCTAAAACCGACTGTCGGGTGTTCCTGTGGCAACTCCTTAATCATGTCGAGATCATCGCTGCGGGGTCTGCTTGCCCCTTGACTGATTACTATAATCTGATAATGCATTTGCACTGTAGTAAGCAAGGACGCATCATCATCGTCATGAGGGGCTGTCATCCATGATCAAGCTTAAGCTTCCAAGTGGCTCCTACATTCTCCAACTTCGCATGGTCACATGGCTGTGGATTGGCGTTTGCTACACCGGAAGCCATTTCTGATCACTAGTGATGTCCTTCCAGAACCATAGGTCTTCATCACCCCCATATGGGCACTTTGCTGCATCCTACTGTCCTGCACGAGACACATAACAGTGAACTATTCCCGACGATGCTTGATGTTTTACCAGCCGGCAAACAGAATGCCTGGACCCACGTCACGTGATGTGATGTTAGCCGATCACGGTGGGTGTCACAGGCAGTGAGTGAGATCTGAACCGTGACCCTGTCTGACGTTGCAATCACCCCACAGGTCCCAACCATCGACGGAGCACAAGTTATCCAGCAGAATCGACAACGACCAAAGATAGATAAAAATAGGCGGCCAGATCTCGCTAAAATTTACAACGTTTTTTTCAAGGGAATTTACCGGAAGTTTTAGCCTGTGCGTGTCAGCGTGTTCGTGTGGGTTTGGGACTTTGACGACGAGCTCGAGTTGTCTCGGAGGGAGCGACGACGCCGCGGCTCGACGCCATCGCTCCTCCGGGGACGGCGACCACGAGCCGAGCGAAGAAGAATGGGAATAGGTAAACCCTCCACCCACTTGCTGGCAAGTAACCGCTTCCCCACGGCGTCTGCAGGAGTGAGTGACCCGGGTTACGAAATGATTTAGGTGCGGGGTGAGCACGTGAAGTTCAGCGCGTGTCCCACGAGCGATCGATCCAGCCCATCCATCACTCACTCACTCAACAACCAGGAATCAGATCGTGTCAAATCACAATCCAACCATAAAAAAGATCAGATAAAACTCTGCATTTCAGTCTGAATTTTCGAGTTGAAATCTTGAATTATATACAGAACATGCCGCCCGTGGCACTACGAATTGTTAGAGAATTGTTATGAATACACCTATTTTTCGCTTAATTTGCACGCCATGTCCCATGTGTATATTTGCTTCACGTTGGATAAAACGTTTGTGGGAGGAGGAGACCTTGGGAGCGGGGTCCCCAGCGTTACGCGCACGCTGCTTATATAGGACGGAAAGGGGAGTGGGCTAGGGAGATCCAGTGGGACTCTCGCTCCGGGGTGGAAAGGAGAGGCTGCGGCGTCGGTTGCCACCCATGGCGAGGCTGGGCGCCCGCTCCCGGCGTCCGGCGGAGCCTTTCGCCAGCGCCGACGCGACGCAGCAGCCGGCGACAAGGCGGCAGCGGCAGCAGCAGCAGATGGGGACGCGCGTGATGGCGTGGTGGTGCGCGAGGGTGGTCGCGCCCGTGCGTCGCGCATGCAGGCTCGCCGTCGCCGCCGCCCGCGCGCGCGTCCGCAAGGCCGGTAAGCCACCACCCACCCACTCTGCATGTCTCGTCTCATAGCCTTAGACATACTACATCGCTGCATGCTTCTTGCTGCAAGAGCATCAAGCTGGCCTGGACTGGACGAACACTTCTTTTCTGGAATACGGACTGACTGGATGAACAGTCGCCACATCCAAGATTTTGCAACACAATGCAGTTCGTAGAGTTAATCCAAATGTTTCCAGCTCGTTTAAATTTAACTCCTCGTCTGACTACTCCATGTTAGTTAGCTAGGCTGCCTAGGCAGGCTCAAGATTCTGCAGGACCGGCCATTGCTGTTCTCTGATAGAATAGAATCATCGTGCGTGCTACAACTGGTAGGAAACAAACAAACAAACAAACAAGCAAATGGATCGATGAGAGATGGTTAGTTAATGGTCCATGCTGTTATCTCTTCTCACGCTCCACACCAAGAATCAGCCAGGACCATGATATCTTCGTGCTACCAACCGCCCGTTTGCGAGCCCAGGTGAACGATTATAGATGCTCTTGGACCACCTAATCTGCAGCCCTTATATGGTGGTTACGATGAATGATATCATTATCCGATTTTTCTATTTTCTCAGCAAATTAGGATTACTCCAAGTAGTACTAATTGCTAGTATATACTACTACCTCCGATCCATATTAGTGGGCACAACTTTGTCTAGATACACATGTATCTAGTCTAAATATTTAACTAGATACATATGAATTTAGACAAAGCTATGCCCACTAATATGGATCGGAGGGAGTATTAGACACTGCTTAACTGAAATTTTCTTCGTCAATTTCGTGAGCGTGATGAATGGCGATTGATGTATGCAGAGTCTGGGGCCCTGAACCTGCACCAGGACGTGCAGACCTGCGGGTACAACGACGTGCAGGTGATGTGGGACATGCTCAGCTCCGACAGGCTCGCCGCCGCCGCTGGAGCGCCGCCGGCGAAGCAGAAGCGGCCGTTCTGGAGGCTGCCGCCGCTCTGGCGCAGCGACAGGAATGTAGCTGCCGTGCCGTGCTGAGCGGAGAGACTAGCTGCCAACGCACCACGAGTTGTTCATGGCATGTGCTCGTCTGCTCCACCCCTGCGACCAGCCTGACCATGTGTATAGATGAAGATTTTTGTATAGTTTTGGATAATTGGATGGCCGCTGCAGCCTGCAGGCATCTTCCTTGTGCTCTCTGCTGTTTGACTGTGCTCTGTCTTGGACAGAGCAGTTGGACTTTGGAATTGCCACCATCGGTTTAGACTCTTTGACCATCTTCTTTTTAGTGTCTATTTCTAAGCATTGATCTTTATCTAACGTAAATTTAGTTTGCAACTTTCTTATGTCCAAGTCAAACTCTGAAAAGCATAACTTCAGTTTTAGCAATGAAGATGTGCAAGTTGGACTTTGCTAGATTGAAGTCACACTTTTTGATAATCGACCAAGACAAAAAAAAATCTCAGTCACCTAGATCTACAAGAGCCCTATTGTAGAGGAGCATTGATCGTTATCCTAAGGAGGGTAGGCCTGACACATTGATTATCTCTATTTGTATCCTTGAGGTCTTTGTCCTCAAAACAAGCATCTCGTTTTGTAAATAAAATCACACATCCAAACTGATACAAAGTGATGAGAAAACCATCGTACATAATAGAACAGATAATAAGGAAAAGAACACAAGAAACTACACCCCACAAGCAGCACCTGCACCCAATAATACCGACTAGAGGTGGCACTACGCCGCCACGAGGAACCACCGGACATTGTCGCACCACACCCACAAAGCTGCGGAGAGGACCACCTGTAAAATATAAGAGGAGTGAAATATATTTATAGACGACATGCCATCTATATTTCACTGAGTTGAAACGAGTGAATGAAATAACATAATTAACGAGAGATGAAATTAACAACAACGGAAGTAAAACCAAGATGCCTAGATGTTGGATTTAGCTAGCATGAATGCAAAACTGAAAGCTAAGGGCATTTTAATTGGAATTTGCAGCATGACATGTTTCTTGGTGGATATCAATCACACTCAGTTTTGTTAACAACATGTCACAAAAGGCTAGTATTTGCTAGTAGTGTTGGTCAACCCTTTTTTTTATATAGAACGCTTGCGTGTATTCAACATAAGAGCAGAGTACAAGATTGGAACACACGCACGCTACAGAGATTGGAAGCAGAACACAGAACCCACAGCCACACACTGAAGAAGATTGCAGCAGCACCGCCAAACACCACAAACCTGGACGAGAGAACACCTCCAAACAAAGTTGATGACTGCAGGAACCACCTGACGCAAGCACCAGGATCATCGACGATGAACGAACACAGCCAGGCCGCCCTCTCCTCCTCCAGCTCCGGACACCACCAGCAGCCCAGCTGCGTCGGAACCTCCACCCATCTTCCTCCGAAGCACCGCAGCACCCTCCAGCGAGAGACGAAGAACAGAGCTCCACCTCCAACCTTACCTCCTACACACCAACACCTCACGAACCCTGCAGCGCCGCAGGAGGAGACGACGCCGCGACGAGGACAGGGCCGAAGGACGGGGTCTCCAAACCGCGCAGACGATGCCGCCGTCTCGTCGGCCGCCCGCAGAGAACAGAAGCCCACAAGATCCGCAGATCTTGGAGCACAAAAAAGCCCACCGAATCGACCGATCCGGAGGCCGCCAACGCCGGAAGCTTGCCGCCGCTGCCACGCATGGCCTCGCCGGGGTGGGGAAGAAGCTCCAGCACCTTTATTCCACGCCGCCGCCGCCACCACCACCCAAGCCGCGCCGCCGGGGAACCTAACCCTACCATCTACATGCCTCGGGCACAGATCGGAGGTCCCTCCACTCACCCACCGCCGCACGGACGGCCGGAGAGGGAGGGAACCGGCGATCCGGCCGTCGGCGGAGCACAGGGCCTTGGTTCTCTCCCTTTCGCCTTTTCCGCCTCGCTCTGCACTGTTCACGGGGAGGGGATAAGGGAACAGTGATCGTTTTCCGTTTCGTAGGGCTGGTCAACCCTTTTGTGGCAAGTGGTCTTAGTTGTTTTCTAGTCTAAATGCCTAATTATTTGTGCAAGTAGTGTGTAAACATAAGGGTGGGTACTGTCATCAAATTTAGTCTAGTTAACCTGTTTGTTACTCTCACAGAACAAAAAGTAGCCCAACCTTGCATTATACATCACGGTAGATTACTAGGCGCATAAAAAAGTGATTTAAAAATACCAAAATTCATCAAAACATATTTAAAGGCATTTTAATGTTGCGTCAAATAAGGTAGGTAAAATATTTAAAAATACCAAAATTCTTCAAAAAATCTGTTAAGTGCTTTTACAAAAATATATTTTGATTCACTTTTGAAAAATGTGTTTAAAGATACATTTTTAGGCAACTTGAAAACTGTGTTATACTATAATTTGAGGCACCATTAAGAAATGCCTCTAAATCCTATAAGCATGCGATCCATCAGCCCGGCCCCAGGTAAACCATAAGGCATGTCTTCCCTTCTTATCTCCAGCTCTTGGTCTTCGCCTTGGGAATAATGGCTAAGGATTGAAGGTTCTAAGCCATGTATCAGAGCCCAATTTTTGTCGGCACATTGTAAAAGTTGCCTAAAAAAGATTTTAACACCTTTAAGCTACTTAAAAACTTCTAAAATGCCTCAAAAAACAATTTAAGGCATTATTGACTCTAAAAATTGAAAGAACTTTTTACAGTTGTCTTAAAAAACAATTGAAGGCAAGCCTCAAATATTTTCAGCATATTCATGCTTTGGCAACTGCTATGCTACTGTTGGTTTATGCTGGAAAAAAAGTCAACAATTTACTATATGGGTCTCTTTAAATATTTCATGTAGACATGCATGAAGACATTGAAGTAAAATAAAAAACATATACAATCATCAGTTACCAACGAATGCTTGAAATATGAATGCCTTCTTCATCTCGTAACATGCATCACCAAAGAACATTTGAATGAACAAAACGAGCGAGAGTACAAGAAATATTGTACTACATCAAGCAAAATGCATATATGCTAGAGGTCAGTATTTGAAAGATGGCACTGTGTCTTGCAAGTTATTTTGATGAGCTGTTGCAGCAGCCGCCAATTTGAGACGATATCGTGCCATCGTGAAGGTCCATGACTACTACACCATCTCCAGCCTTAGCGCCAGACACCAGTACACTGCAAGAAACAAATCAGTGGGGTAACCTCATAAGTATTTGCTCAAACAATGATCTAGATTATGAGAAGTTGGCAAGCATTTCATAATTATGTATGACTCGTACAATGATCTGTTGTAGACCATAATGGCAGGATCTTCTAGCTGATCTACAGGTTTACAAGGAACAAGGTGAAGTTGAAGTGTGGTTTTCAACACTTGAGATACTGATTACTTCATGCCGTGCAAAAATTTCCACTGATTGCCAAAGTGACAGAATATCATTTTTCGACGCGAGTTGGTCCTCCGAAATAATTTACTTCATTCATCACAATATACGATACTATAAGAGTTCTTCTACAAAGAAACCGAGATGAAATTCAAATTGTGGAAGACTTGAAAGGTGGACTTTAATTACTTCATTCGTCACAATATACAATACTATAACAGTTCTTCTACAAAGAAACCGAGATCAAATTCAATTGTGGAAGACTTCAAAGGTGGAGACTGGGAATATTCCATGCATTAGCTAGGCCTTGTTTGCAGACTGGGGATAAAGACTTGAAAGGATGTTGTAAACTTGTAATGCTAGAAATTGTGGAAGTCAGAAAGCAAACACACGACTAGACAAAGTATATACATCTAATCCATAACCTTTCATAGTGCCAATCAACAGAAGATTGCTGTTATGTACTACATGTGACGAATGAAGTAAAACCAAAATAACTGAATTAACGAGAGACAAAATTAACAACAACGGAAGAAAAACCAAGATGCTAGATGTTGGATTTAGCTAGTGTGAATGCAAAATTGAAAGCGAAGGGCATCTTAATGGCATTTTGCTGGTCGTCGTGTTTACTTGGTGAATATCAGTCACACTCAGTTTTGTTAATTGCGTGTCACAAAACACTAGCATTTGTTAAACAGCGTTGGTCAACCCTTTTGTGGCAAGTGGGCGTAGCTGTTTTCTACTCGAAATGCATAACCATTTGCACAAGTAGTATGTAAGCATACGGGTGCGTACTGTCGGTCTGTCATCAAGTACCATAGTTAGCTTCTGCGTCAATGATCAACCTGTTTGCTCCCACTGCACAAAAGTAGCCCGGCCAGCTGGTGGGTGGAGATCAATCCAGAGATGGCTGAGCTCGCCTTGGGCACCGTGCAATCGTTGTTGGGTGTCATCCGCAAGGAGGCCCAGCAGCTGGCGGGCGTCCGTGGCGACATGCAGTTCATCAGGGACGAGATGGAGAGCATCAACGGCCTGCTCCGCCACCTCGCGGGGACCAAGGAACGGGCCAGCGACCACCAGGTCCGTGCCTGGATGAAGCAGGTCATGGAGCTCGCCTACGACTCCGGCAAGTGCGTCGAGCGCTACGCGCAGCTTGGGCGTGCACGGCCCCGTGACAGGGGCTTTCTAGGCCGCCTGCGCCGGGTGTCTCGGCTTCCGTGGGTAATAGTCGTTCGCCGGCGCGTGGCCACTCGGATCCGAGAGCTCAAGGTCCGGGCACGCGAGGTCGGCGAGCGGCAGCAAAGGTATGGCGTTGCTGTCCCTCTCAAGAAGGACGACCCCGGCGTGGCCGGCACCAAGAAGTTAGAGTGGCTAGCACCCCATGCACACAGCAGGGATGCGTCCCGACGAGCAGTGCTTTCCGGGCCTGGCAGTGACATGTCAAAAAAGGGCACGGAGGAGCTGATCCGCTGGCTGGAGAGGGAACCGGACAACGACTTTCAGCCGCCGCTGTGTCCAAATCTCATATGCCAGAGCCAGGCATCCTCGCTTGCGTGTGCCATTAGACAGAGGGGCTTGGACTGCTGAATGTCCAAGATGTACATTCTATTGCGAGTTCTTGGGACTCGGGCCAGCACTCTCCTCTGTCTGTCCCAGATTGTGAGCACACCATCTTCCCCTGTGTACTTGCATCCATTTTCCTCCAACTGCCCTAGGCTGATTATATTGTTTTTCAGCCTCGGTATGAAATACACATCAGATAGTACACGGTGCTCACCAGTGAGACATTTCATCAGGACTACACCTCGTCCACAGATCTCCACGGCTGACCCATCCCCAAATTTTACTTTGCCTTGGACTGTTCTATCCAATTCAGCAAACTTTTCAGCACTGCCTGTCATATGGTTACTGGCTCCAGAGTCCAAATACCATGAATTGTCACGGTTGCCTGACAGCTTGGGGAGCACATTCTCTTCATTCAGAAACACATTTCCTGTCAGTGTTCCTGATGATTTGATCGACACAACTGTCTCCAGCATGAACAAAACATCATCATCATCCTCTTTCTCAGCTAGATTCGCCTTCTGTTTCCTCGGCTCGGGACAATCTGACTGGAAGTGTCCCTTCTCGTTGCAGTTATAGCACCGGACCTTGGTGATGTCAAACTTTCCTCTTTTCTTCTTCTGTTTGCCACGGTCACCATCGGTGTTCCTGCCAGGTTTGGTGCGATCAATTTTGTCTCCGGTTTTCTTCCCGGTAGCTCCACCTGAACTGCCTGCACCACTGCCTCCTTTCTGGTTCTGCATGAGCTGCTCCAGTGCTCGTGTCATGAGCATGAGCTGATCCTCCTTCGCACTGCTGCTGCGACGCCGTCCACGCTGCCCGGTCTCCCACGCTGACAGTCTGCCGATGGCCTCGGAGACCGGCATGGTCTCCATGTCGCCCCATTGCTCTATGGTGTTCACCACATCTGCAAATCTGTCGGGAACAGCGTTGAACAGAACCTCAATCACAGATTCGTCCTCAACTTTCTCACCTAAGTTGCGGATTTCGGCGACGAGTGTGGTCAGTCTCTGCCCGAACGCCACTACGGTCTCGCCGTCGTCCATCTGCAGCCGATCCAGCTGGCGCTTCAGCTGCTTAACGCGCGCCTTCTTGACGCGGTCCTCGCCGACACGCATCTGCCGGATAGCCTCCCAGGCCTCTGCCACCGTCTCGTACTCGGCGATCGCCATGACCATGGCGTCGGGGAGCGACTGCGAGAGCGTGGTGAAGGCATCCTCGTCCTTGGCCTGGTCGAACTCACTCTTGCCGTCGACCGCCGACCAGCATCCGAGGGTGCGCATGATCATGCGCATCTTCACCGACCACACACCATAGTTGGAGTCGGTGAGTTGGGGGTAGTGCAACGGTACCCCTCCACGCGATGCTCTGGCGACAAGAGCTCCTCCGCTCGCGCTGGCATCATCCACCTTGCCCAGCGGTTTATCACCGATCTTTGGCGGCATCGATATCTGATCTTCAACACCAACGCCACCAACACCTCTGCCACCAGATCACCTCCTTGAGCCTCAGGCTCTGATACCCAATGAGGCTTGGCATGGAAGAAAACCATCAGTGCATCATCTGAGAACATTTGGCTGTACTGTCCATGTAAAGAAGGTTGGGCCTGGCCAAAACAAGCTAGCAGATCGCAGCAAGCAGATGGTCATGATTGGCTATGCATCTGGTTCCAAAGCATATCGCTTGTTTGATCCAGAAAGCAAGAAACTGGTGGTGGCACGTGATGTTGTGTTCGAGGAAGACAGGCCAGGGGATTGGAGTTCGCCTGGATCAGCACAGGCTGGTGACCAGGAACCACTTGTGGTACTGTATCCAGAACAAAGGCAGCAAGAACAGACGGCAGAGAAATCACCTGAAATCCCTGCCGTGAGTGAAAGGGCAGGAGAAAACTCTGCCATGGCAGAGCCACGGCAAGAAGTGAAAACACGGCAGGCTGGAGATGGAAAACCTGTTCAATGGCCAATTCCGTTCTCGACACCAGTGTCAACGCATTCCAGCGATCAAGCAACACCATACTCAGAGCCTTCACAGGGTCCACAAGGCAAACGGCTGCTGTCAGATTTCTATGAAGAAGACGAGCCGGACGAAACAGAGTACAGTGGGTTGTGCTTGATGGGAATGGAAGAGCCTTCCAGTCATTTCGAGGCAGTGAAGAAGGAATGCTGGAGAAAGGCCATGAAAGAGGAGCTGACTGCAATTCAAGATAACAAAACTTGGGATCTCTGTGAATTGCCTAAGGGCCATCGTCCTATTGGTCTGAAATGGGTGTATAAGCTGAAGAGAAATCCTAGTGGAGAAATTGTGAAACATAAAGCAAGACTAGTAGCTAAAGGATATGTGCAACGGCAGGGAAGAGATTTCGAGGAGGCATTCGCTCCAGTAGCACGCCTCGAATCTGTGCGACTCCTTATTGCACTGGCTGCTCAGTTTGCTTGGAAAATCCACCAGATGGATGTCAAATCAGCTTTCTTAAATGGTGACCTAGTTGAGGAAGTGTATGTCAGCCAGCCACCAGGTTTTGAAGTGAAGAATCAGATCAATAAAGTGTACAAGTTAAAGAAAGCTTTATATGGTCTTCGGCAGGCACCAAGAGCTTGGAATTTTAAACTGGACAGAACACTGACAGAATTTGGTTTTGAGCGGTGTCCTTCTGAATTTGGGCTGTACCGCAAGAAGGAGAAAGAGTCGGTGCTCATAGTGGGTGTCTATGTGGATGATTTAGTGATCACTGGGAGTGACAGCCAAGCAATTGGTGAATTCAAGAAGCAGATGAGATCAAAGTTCAGTATGACTGACCTTGGGCTGTTGAGCTATTACTTGGGAATAGAGGTGAAGCAAACTGATGAGGGAATTACACTTTGTCAGTCTGGCTATGCCACTAGAATATTGGAGAAAATGGGCATGGCAGATTGTTACCCAACTCATGTTCCAATGGAACCAAGACTGAAGCTTAGCAAGGAAAGCAAATCTGAACCTGTTGATTCAACTGAATACAGAAGTGTGGTAGGCAGTCTCAGATATCTTTTGCATACCAGACCTGATTTTTCAGTAGGGTATGTAAGTAGATTCATGGAGAAGCCCACCAAGGAGCACATGATGGCAGTAAAGCATATCCTGAGATATTTGAAGGGTACGGTTAATTTGGGATGCAACTACAAGAGACTGACGACTGAGCCAACACTGTTGGGGTATTGTGACAGTGATCACGCCGGTGATGTTGATGACAGAAAAAGCACCACTGGTGTGCTGTTCTACTTTGGTCACTGTCCTGTGTCATGGATCTCTCAGAAGCAAAGAATAGTTGCACAGTCATCATGTGAAGCTGAGTATGTAGCTGTAGCAGCTGCAGCAAGTCAAGGAGTCTGGTTAGCACGGTTGCTGGGAGAACTGCTGGAGGAAAGAAGTGTCAAGTTCACTGTCAGAATTGACAACCAGTCAGCTATTGCACTGTGCAAGAACCCTGTGTTCCATGAGAGGAGCAAACACATTGATGTGCGCTACCATTTTGCCAGAAATTGTGTGGAGAATGGCAAACTGGAGGTGGAGTACGTCAGGACAAATGAGCAGCATGCAGATATTCTCACAAAGCCATTGTCAAAGATTCGCTTCCAGGAGCTGAAGGAGAAGATCGGCATGAGCACGGTGAATCCAGGACATCAAGCTTAAAGGGGAGAATGTTATGTTAATCTAGATGTGCCTGAAGTTCATTTGTCACGTTACTGTAGCATATCCGGCAAAGTAGGATAGCGTTTACCTTTTCTGTTTGATTGTGTAATCGCTGGTTATGATCTGTCCGTGGGATGGCACGGGTGAAACGGATCAGGGCTGGTGAGTTAGGATCCCTGTAATTTAGGATCTCGGTTAATAAAAGGAGAAAACCCCGAAAAGACGCAGGTTGAGCGCGTCGCAAAACTCTGTCTTCCTTTGTATCGTGTGTTCCATCTGAGGGAGAAAGTTTCAGGCGGCGGCGTGTGAGATCGATCTAGGGTTTAGTCCACCGTGATCGCGTTGTGTTCCTAGTTTAGGACCTGTCAGCCGCCACTGAGAGTCGTAGCGATCGTCGGTGCTGAGGGAGCTACCCTTGCAGCCAAGGTGCATGGGCATTACAAACGGCAATCCTCCAGCGACGCGCTGTTTGACTGCAAGCTCAGCATCACCATCCGGCGTCCTCCGAGCCTCTTCGAGATATTGCTGGACATGCTTCGCCAGCTCCACTCCGAAGGATATGTCGAGTCAACGAGGAACGGTGAGGAAACACTGGATGACGAGCAACTTAAGGCCAAGCTTCAGGCTTATTTCAGAGGTAAGAAGGTGCTACTTGTTCTCTCAAGCATAGAATATCCGGAGTTGTGGCATCAGATCAGAGGAGCACTAGAGTCGTTCGCCTGCTCTGCCGGCAGCGCGGTACTCTTCTCTGCAAAGGACAGCCAGTCAGCCAGCAACTGCTCCCCGACGAAAACTCAACTCTTTTCTCATGTTGATTTTTACTTCAAGAAGGCGATCTTGCTGGTTCCCAGCAATTACAGCGATGATTCGCGTCTCCAAGGCATAAAGGATGTCCTGAATAAATGCGACATGGATGAATATTGCACCAAGCTGTTCCTCCAAGCCCTGTACAATAATCCTAGCAGAACAGAGGAAGAACTCAAGAACCTGTCAGAAAGCCTCGAGTGTTCTGGTATTGAGAAGCAGAACCAAATGGTCACCTTCTGCTACCAAGGGCTGCCTAACCAATACAAGAACTGCTTGTGGTACTCAGCCGTCTTCACTCGAGGAAGCTACGCGGTAAGAAGGGCAAGTTTAATGAGGCGATGGGTTGCTGAAGGCCTGATCACTAAAGTAGGCCAGTTGAGTGCACTGGATGAAGCAAAGCACTGCTTCAACGCGCTCTTAACTCAGAAGCTTATCCTTTCCCGTGAGGTTGGTGGTGCAGGGAAGATAAAGAGTTGTGGCCTGAATGCTTTAGTTATTGGAATGATCAAGGAGACCACGACTGTTGATGACTTCTTGGACTCCAGCCAGCTGCCACCTGACTTGGCTCTCCACTTCTCCATCCGCAACGGTATCCATATCCGCCAACTGGATAACTTTATGGAACCGGAGAATATGATAGAACCAAACAGTGCGATGAAGAGCATGATTGCCCACCAAAGGAAAAGCATGCTGGAGTTCTTGAGCTCACTACCCACCACTTCAAGGTTGCGACTTCTGAGAGTGTTAGATCTCGAAGGCTGCAAAGACTTCAAGAAGCGTCACCTCAAGAACATCTGCAAGATTCACCAGCTAAGGTTTCTAAACCTCCGGGGCACGAATGTTGCTAAACTGCCTAAGCAAATAGATCAGCTCGAGTACTTGGAGACATTAGACATAAGGGGAACCAAGGTGCAGGTTCTCAGTGTGGTTCTGCCAGCACTAAAGCATATGCTTGCAGGTAACATTTACTGTCCAGATGAAGACACTCATGTCAAGTCCAAGGAACAATTCTCAACTGTGTGCATGCCTCACGGTATTGCAAGTATGGAAAAACTTGAGATACTGTCCCATATCAAAGTTTTTGATAGTAGCAGAGAATTGGCGAACATAGGTGACAAACTGAAGCAACTGAGGAAGCTGGGTGTAGTTCTGAGTGGTAAGAAAGCTGACATGAAAGATTTGTTCCTTCAGATTGACAAATTGCACAGATGCCTTCGGTCATTGTCAATTCGAATGGAACCACCAGGCAACTGGGACACGATTGATGCTGTTTTACTGACACCTCCAAGGCTTCTGGAGAGCCTACGCATCTGTGGTGTCAGAGGATGTTTGCCTCGCCGGATCAGAGAACTCCATAAGCTTGCCAAGATAACTCTGCGTGACACTCTTCTGAATGAGGATGCTCTCGTCATCCTTGGCATCCTCCGAGGCCTCCGCTGTCTAAGACTCCGCTACCACTCATTTGCAGAAGGCGCTCTCACCTTCAAGAATGGGCAGTTCACTAATCTTATTAATCTCGTCATCGAAGATGATATCCTTACCAACATCACCTTTGATGCTGGAACTGCCCCAAAGCTCGATAAGATGGTTTGGTCTTTCATTCACATGGAGTCTCTTTCAGGGGTTAAGAACCTTCCGGGTCTGACACGCCTCGAACTCAACCGGGGCACATACAACTTCAGCGGTTGGGTTGAATTGCAACGTGGCATCAAGGAGAACAATAATCATGTTGTTTGCGTACTCAATCCACCGGAAGATGGTGAAGGATCATTGCATCATGAGATACCGGCGCCTGGTTCTTCAAGCTAGTAGTAGTGGATAATGACGCTCCTGCTGCTTGTGAACTATTATGGTGCTGGTGCTGCTGCTTCTGCTAGAACTACTGTGGATGAAGATGCTGGCGGACTCTTCCTCGTCTTTGTGGAGCGGTATACTGTAGGTATTGTACTTATCTTTCTGTGTGTTTTGTGTGCATGTTCCAAAATACTGCTAAACACTGTGTGGAATGTATGTATGTATGTCCCCTTTGACCTTTCCCAACAACAATAATCATTTGGTTTGTTTTCTCTTTAATACTTATGAAATAATCCATGATGTATCAGATCAAGTAACTTCGTCTTATGGGCTCTTTTATGGCATCCACAACATTCTTTCATTTTATATTCTCTGACCAAAGTTCTCTTTGCAACAAGGAAATAGCTTCCTCAGGGTCAAACCATCAATAGGCTTTTTTTTTCCAAGCTCATGCTGAAAAAAGAACATACCGATGCTTTGTGGAATTCCTCATGGCTTCCAACTCTCGGCTGGCTTCAAGTACCAGTCTAACCGTTGAACACTGCAAATACAAGATGGCATTGCAACAAAATTGAAAAATTGGCACGTTTTACCTAATATATGCTGCTCCGAACTAACTTTTCAATCCCCCAAAAGTGGAAGTGTTTTTTTTTTCAAATGAAGGAGCTCTGCCCCCGATTTCATTGAAAGCATGAAACCAATAATAGTATCTAGAGTTATCGATATATGATATAATATAATCGGGAAACAAAAAATTCCATCTTGCAACAAGAAACACATACTTAATAGTGAAATGGCGTTCGCCGGTTGTCTTATTCTAAACCACCATTCAAATTAAGTACCATTATATTCTTCTACCCAATATAAAATTTAAGAGAAAATGTGGCAGAGCCAATAGAAGAGAGTAAGGGGACCGTGCTTTGTGAACCATCTGCTACTTTATTTAGAATAAATCATCCAGGCTATATCAAATTTTGTGTGATCTATCATTCAGCAGATAACTCAAAGATTGTAACCAAAAGTTATATGCACTGATTGAAAATCAACGAATATGTTGAAAATCTTTATATATGCTCACTGCTACTGCTAACATGTGAATTCACAGCGCACCTTCTAATACAGTATTGAAGCATAGACAAAAGTTGTCTTCCGTCGAGAAAAGAATAAAATGCATAGATTTCAGTTTTAAAACACACTGTAGCATAGCATAACACATAGAAGTATTAAGTGGCATGCATTTCCTTTGTACATTGACATTAGATTCTAACTGAAATGTGCCAATACCATGTTCGGTGCACATGGAAGTAGCTTCTGTTGACCGCACCTCAGACCAAGCACATAATAGAGCGCCAAATCACTTGCATTGCATTGTTTGAAATGGGAGCTTCAGTTTGTTACAATCAGTCTGCAATTGTCAAAGTAGACGCTCTAGAGATGCTGGATCCTCATCCAAGAGTTGGATGAGTTGCCCAATAAGTCCTATGAAATAAACATCACGTACATCATTCCTGCTCAACAAAGCTTAGAACTAATTAAAAGTATGACTGCATAGCTTATCAGGCATGAACACTAAACAAAAAGCTTTGGAATGGTATTATTCAGTGTATCAGATTAGATATCATGCCAATGTCTATGTCCCCTATTACATTACAAACACACGTACCTACTGTTAAGTTTTGAGTAAAACAATTCAGATACTGAACAGTTTAAGAACATATATTCAAGATGGACTAATGGAAAGGTGATTCAAATGTCTAGTATTGAGGCCAGTGCAGTTTTACTTCAAAAACTGTAGAAATTCATAAGCTGAAAGTACTAGTGCATACTCTCCATTAAGTATGTAGACAAAGGACATTAGAAATGGAAGTTCCATCTGTAACTGGCTTCCAGATTCAGCACAGTTGATCCCCAAAATAATCTAATCAGCCTTTCATGTGTGCCTGGTAGCCTTAATCAGACTAACAACACAGCCAAATGAGGCTACTCCTCAAAAGTACCAAGCCTCCCTCACGTGCGCCTGAGATCTGACCAGGCTGTTCATTATGGTGAATCTATCTATTAGCTCAAGGTACTGTCAATGAACCAGAACTGAAGCTAATTTTAACGAAGCTGCAGATCAACACACTTTGACCTCAAGATATTCGTCGGTGTGTGGCAGCGAATTACCTCGTCGTGACTGCAGGACCTGAAGAAATGTGTATACTCTCTTCTCCTGCTTGCGAGCAACGGGATCTGCGTGCACGACTAGTGGTTCCGAATTCCGGAGCAACTCAGCAAAGCTCCAGCCGCATAGCAAGGGCTTCAGGCGAAGAGCTCCCTACTAGAGTGGTGGGATGCCAGGAACGACACTGCGACCGGGGAAGAAGGAGGCGGACGGCCTACGGCTGCAAGTTTGGCAGGTCGGGATAGTGCGGCAGACACGCCGGAGAGGAGGCGAACGGGGACGAGGAGGCGGCCGTAGTGACGGTGAAGAAGACGTCACCACGAGTAAGATTGGCTAGTCCGGGGGGGGGGGGATCACGCGCAGCGTGAAGAGAGGAACGTACACGACAGGTCGGCGTGTTCCTTTAAATCCGGTCTTTTGCACCGGTTTACCCAGAGAATCAAGTCTGCGACAATGTTACCAATAGTTACAGAGTCATTTTGGTGAATGGCCCTAAACACTTTGGCATTCCGAGCATTCCAGATCTTCAGCAGATGGCGAGGGCGATGGAGGGCCAGACGTCCCGTGGAAGCCCGTCCGAGAGAGGAGAGCTCCATAAGTCGGTGAACTGGCCGAAGGAAGGATCAATGCCAAGCCTGGTCCAGACAGCGCGAGCGGTGAGGAAGGAGAAGAAGAGGTGCTCGCGATCCTCGACGGGGAGGCTGCATCGAGGGCAGACGACATTGTCTACAATCGTCTTCTTGTGAAGGTTGGCGCGAGTGTTCAACCTGTCAAAGTGGAACAGCCATCCGAAGATCTTGTTTTTTTGTGGAGTGAAGGAGTCCCATATGTTGGCGAGCTGATTGTCCTGCAACTGAGAGGAGAGAGCTGCGTATGTCCCCTTAGAAGTGAACCTAGAGCCATCCATTAGACGCCTTTCGTCGGCGTCGGTGTTCGGTGAGACGTCCTGCAACAGAAAAGACAACGACCAAAGCTCAGAGCTCGCGGCCGAGGTTAGCTTGTTTCTCGGACCGTCTGTGCAGCTAACGGACCGTTTCACCAGCAGGCCCAGCTCATTTTTCTAGAGAGAAACAGGCCCAAACTGGCCGTTCCAGTTCGGCTGAATCCAACTGATGGTCATGGGCCGCAGAAATCAGTAAACGTTGGAACCATCGGCGAGAGAGTCCATCTCAAAAAGGAAAGGGTGAGAGAGTCTGACAATGATTCCGTTACACTGTGTATATAAATCACGATTCATGATGACGCTGCATATACAGTGCATTTTAACACCTGACCTTTTTTTTTTTGCGGGGAAATGAAGGCAGTCTTACACCATCGTTCTTACAGAAAAATCCATAAGAACCACAAAATTACAACTCGATCCAACTTCTAGGTCCCGACACGGACGACGAACTGGGGCCGTTGGTGGCGCGCCGCTGCCGCTGCTCCGTCTTCAACCTTGGAAAAGAGCCAGCCCCGTGGCAGCCGGGAAGTCGCCGATCGTCGGATCCGTGGATCCTACCCGCAGGAACGCCATCTTCGCCGCGATGGAGCTCGACATCACCTTCATCTTCATCTTCAACCTCCGGATCAAACACCACACCAGATCCGCCGGAGCACAAAGAGCACGTCAGATCCGAGGACCGACGAGCTCGGGGAAGTCGGCCGCCGCACGGAGAAGCTCCTGGAAGCGCCGCCGCGAGAGGGGAAACCAGCGACACCAAAACCCGCACCGCCGCCGCCTCCACTTCCATGGCGCCGCCGGCCCGGGGCCTACCAAGCCCTACGCTATGTACAAGCTGGGATCTACGGTTTCCCACACCTCCCGCCGCCGGAGCGGCCGACGGAGGCGGAGGAAACCGCAGATCGCCGGCGAGTGAGGTGGGTTGACAGGCGAGTCTCAAAAATCGCCTCTCCTGCTACAGTGGCGAGGGAGAGAGAGCGTCCAAGTCGCTCTGGGGTAGTAGGCCGCCGGCCGGCGGGCTGGGGTTTCTGAAATGGCAGCGTCTTTATTAATTCATGTCGAAAACAACATTAATCCAGCTTACCCCGCCTTGTCAGATCGCCATTGTATATCTTAACTACAGGATGCAAGTTCGTCATGTATCTAGGTAGATAACTGCGCGCATGATTATGATTTTTTTTTTGAGAACACAGTACAACACAGACGCTCACAAATACGCACATACACTCACCCCTATGAACGCACGCACGCACACCCTACCCCTATGAGCACCTCTGAAGGACTGAGCCGGCAGATCTTGAGGTTGACGAAGTCACCACAGGCGCCTCGCTGTTGACGGGCACGTCACCTACCACTGAAAGAATAGCGCCGGATAATCCTGAAATAAATCCAGGTAAATGCAAACGCCCATGCCAAGTCTAGGACTTGAACCTGGGTGGGCTGGTTCCACCACAGGGAACCCAACCATCAGAGCCAAGCTCCGTTTGCGCATGATTATGATTTTGTTCAGACGTAGATCACATATCAACCACATATAGTTGCAAGAAGGTGTGGGTGCGTTAGTTTGGGCAATCTGGAAGTGGAAGTTTAGTAACAATGCTTGCTTTAACGGAGTCCGCCTTCAGGATCCTACAACTATCTATATCTCTACTATATAATATCGTTAAAGGTGGTGATGATGGTAGGTCATAGTTGGGCCTCGTTTTCTTCCTGGGCCGAGCGGAACAATCTCTAACAATTGTGTATATCTCTACTATATAATAAAACTTGTTGTGCAGCTAGCATATGTATCTGACTCGGCCACGCACGCACTATCCGATCGCTAAAAAAATCGGCGCCAAAAAGGAGAGCCACGCACGCACGAAATCCGATCGGTACAAAAATCGGAGCCTCACGTGATCGATTAAAAAGCCGGCGTCCGTAGTCCATTGCTAATTATTGTTTCCTATCTTTGGTAAAAAAATCCTAACGGCCCAGAACTCTACATTACAAAACCGGAGTCGAGATAGCTTTTTTTTAAGAAAAGTTTGATCGGAGCCTTGCCTCCAACAGAAAAAGGATCTGTTGTATCGCAGAAGACCAAAAAATTCAGACATATTTTATTTTTCTGCCATCAATTCGGACAGATCGACACAGATCAGGCTATACATGCACACATACATACGTACGTGGTCAGGTTTGAGCTACCATGTTTCTTGAAGAGCGGCACACATGTTGGCTTTCTTTTTGACATCGCAAGAAAAGACATTTAGGGATTAAATTCATCGCACAGTTGAACATAGATCATAGCAAACAGAGTCTAAAATAGTAGATTAAATTAAAACAAAATAACAATAAAGTATAAAGTAACATATCAAATAAAAATAAAGATTACAACGAAAGGACGAAGAAGCAATATATGAAATAAAAATAAAGATTACGGTGAAAGGACGAAGAATAAAGGTTAAACATATGTGGGTCGACCGATTTTGAGGGAAATCTGGGTAACGCCACTGTCTTGCCCCACCGCGCCCTCGCGGTGGAGGAGGTTGAGCATGAGGATGTGCTCGCGTGGTACAATACATGCGGCTAAACCCTTATTCTTATCGACATCTTGGACGACGAGAAACGTGTGGCGACCAGCGTTGAGGCCTTAGCCAGTAGACAACATCGAACGTATGGTCTAGGAGATGAACATTGACATAACACAATAGCCACCAACACCTTCAGTTGCGACACCAAAATTCACGTAGCAAATAGCATGGAATGTGTAGAATGAGTTGGCGAGCCAATAAAGGTGATTGATGGAGCCTCGCAAAAATTATGATTAACACGAAAGCAAGATACATCATGAGGTATAGACGTTAGTGATTTCGTTGCAACGCACGGGTATTTATCAATTTGTGATATACACGTTAGTTTTCTAAGGATATGATAAAGACATCAGTGATTTTTAACAACGCATGGTTATTTATCATTATTGACCTATGAATAAATAATCATTAGATTATTTTATCAGCCCGTAGCAACGCACGGGCATTTTGCTAGTCTAATAATAAAAGCGTTAAGGGTTCCGCCGTTTGGTTTGGTAGGTCCATAAAACTGCCCCCGAAGTTTATACAAATTACCCACCATGCCATCAATAAGTAAAAAACGGTTCTATATGTTTTCCCCGTTTCACCGATCTATGGGATCGCTTGGCGTGGGCTTTGGGCGTCGTCTGCTTCCTCCTCTCGTCAGAAGCAACAACACCATCGCGTGAAGACGATGGCCGACGCCACCGCCTCATGGCCACGGTCTAGGCCGCGCTCGACTGGGGTAGCACCGGGCTGCTGGCCGTCGCAAGCATATGTCGCGCGGCCAAGCTATGCGGCCGGCGGCGGCGTTGTCGATACGGAGCGTTACCTCTGGAAGCTCCAGCTCGCCACCTCTGGCTCTGGTTCGGGGAATCGACTTAACGTGCGAGTGGCCAGGCCTTGGAGTCGTCTCCGCGCAGAGCAACCGCGTGAGTGGCAGATCTTCCTCTGGCGCGTCACCTCCGCGCGCAGCAGCTGCTCATGGGTACTAGCACAACGAGGGACGGATGCTCTTAATTTTGAGTTCCAGGGAAACGAGGAGTACAACGAGTCAACGATAAGTATCCTTCTTTCTTTATATGAACTAGTAATGTTGCACGTGCAATGCACGTATCTACTAATCCTTAAATGCTTGAAGTATAATTTTAATTCAAAGAAAAAATATATGTTTCGATTATGTGAAATCTCTTATTCAATTTTATAAATTATTTCTTATTCAAGTAAGCGAACTACTCATGTATTTGTACTGTTTTATCTAGAAGGTAAAAACTATAACCTGTTAGAATCACGTACTCCCAGTTGTCTCAGCTTGTGCATGCATCGACTTGTAGGGTGTGTTTGGTAGGTTGGTTCCACTCAGATATTCCCAACCCAACCCGCATGTGGCTGTTTGGTAGATCGTTTTAGCCTCCTCAGCCATGCCCACCTCGCCCGAAAAACGGCTCTCAGCCAGGCCCGAGAGAGAAGCTCGATTCGAGCTTCGCAACTCAGCCCGGCTGAACTCGTCCCCGCGACCTCCCGAAAAACTTGCTGCCCATCGCGCGGACGCGCTAGGGTCACCGCACCCTCCCTCTCCCCTTCCTCCCCGTGAGCCGCCTCCCTTTCTTGCAAAAATCGCCTCTCCGGCTCTCCCCATGCCCCCGATTTCCGCCGGTGCCGCCCCCTATTTCTTCCACAGTATCACAACTTCCTCCCCTCTGTAGCCTTCTTCTGTGTCGGCCCCACCCCGCCCCACCGTGTAGATCTTCTGCGGCCGGCCGGCCGCCCCGCCCCGAAGAGATCCACCCAGCCCCATCCCAGTTCAGCAGCACGCGCTGCCGCCTAGTACACCACCGAGCTCGGCTCGAATCACCGCCGCACTCCTGTTCGCGCACTGCCCTAGGCTACGAGCTCCTGCCACCATAGATCTGGCCTTGAAGGGGGGTCGCCCCTTGCTACTTCTTTGGCCCGACGCCCCCAGCCTCCTGCTTCTGTGCTTTGGTCCGACACCTGCTGGTGCGCTCTGGTCTTCGAGCTCGTCCGGCCGCCCCAAGTCAACACTCCTATCTGCCATCCAGAGAAGATATCGTGCGTGCGCTATTTGCTCTGAAGGTTCTACGGTTGCAGTCTTGCAGTGAGTTGCATTTTCTGTGCTATTTGCTTTGAATGTGATCTGAAAATGTCGTGTGCAGGCCTTGTGTTCCATTTTGGCTTATTTGTGATTCAGTACTGAACTAATGAAGTTGTACTTCAGTATCGATTCTTTTTTTTTTTGACACATTCAGTATCGATTCTGGCTTAGAGGTTAAAATTGATTCATTCACACTTGCAAAATTTGTATCTTTGTAAAGAGAAATGTTGAAAGAAAATGTCAGAGAAATATGGCAGAGGATGGTTAAATTAAGTTGGAGACTTGTTTTGCTTGTTTGCAACCAGTAAACTGTAATTTGCAAAGTTTTGTTTGTGGTGGTATACTCACCAACCATGGCATGAGAGGTAACCCTGTCCGTTCAATACAGTCCACGAAACAAGATATTTGCTCGGCATGTCTCATCGGACACAACCTACCAAACACATGATATAATCTCAGCTCAGCATGGCTAGCCTTGGCATGTATGAGGAGAGATAGCGATGCCAGGGCGAGACGGGCTACCAAACACACCCGTAGTGTCTTGGGGTCTTGGGGATGGATTCGCAGAATTAAAAAGATGATGGAAGTTGCTCTGGAATTTCCAGCATGGCACGCTTGATTGGCGAGCATGGACCACGCGCATCGCGGGAGCACGCGCTCACCTCCTACATTGCGCACGGCCGCCGAGCACAACCCTGGACTGCATCCTCGAGGAGATGAGGGCGTTCGGTGTTCCAGGCGGTGATGAAGTCGCCGGCGTTGGTGGAGCACGCAACACATATACCACGTACGAAACACCCATTCTTTGGGGAACGAATCAACGAAGCACACGATTTCGTTATATTCTATCAGTACCTAGCGCGACGTGACGGACAAGCCCCGTCGGAGCTGGGGGCTACCGTGCGCACTGGGCACCGCCTCGGCCGGGAGCAGCGGAACATGGCTGAGGGTCGCCGCTAATGCAAGAGCCCGCTCACGGCCAGGAGGTACGTCTGGAGATGCCGCCGGCGTCCGGAGCGCCGCCGTAGTCGAGATCGAGCGCCTTCCGCATGCTATCGCCGCCACCACCGTGGAAGGTCATCGTAGGTGGCGCCGTCACTGTGGCTCACGGTTGAAGTCGAGGCTCGCGTCGGGAGCACTTTCGAGGGTGCCGACAACACCGCCCTCCTTCTCCTGATGTGCGACCACACCGTCTTCCACCACCCTAGCTCCTGCAATTTTAGGCACAGTGGAGCCCACATCCGCGGACGACACTCTTCCCAGCTGCCATAGCCCTCAGTCTGGCTTCTCCAATTGGACGTCCAAGAAGAAGACGGCCCATTGCAGTTCGGCTTGTTGCGCTCTGTCATAAACTTGATCTTGATCGTCGGCAACAAAGTTTGATTTTTTGTTGCTGGTTCTGTTGATTGGATTATAAAGGAAGCATCAAGTACTCTGTAATTTTGTACAAACACTGAAGGATAGGCAAAGAGAGCTATATATGATTCCTCTTACCCAGAACTACAAAGAGAGCTCTACTATTATTAGATGTAGTCTGAAGAACCGAACCTGAGTACTAATCATGCTCTTGCATGGGCCCACAACTTGCAAAACAACGATCCTGGACCTGAAGCACCGAACCGAATTGACCTGCAGTAGCATATAGTCTGAGTATGTTTTTTGAACTTTCCTCGATGCTTGTTAAATCGAGGTGCCGCCTGCCGGGGTAATCTTCACGGGGCCGTCCGTGTGTAGGAAGACTGTACAGTTTCGCATTCAACCTGTCGGAGTCGAAGCAGAAGTTTCGCGCATGCAGAGCACGCGGTCAAGGACGGGATCGACGCGAGGCAGTGGCGTTGAGGAGCTCTGGCCCGTGGTCGTGGCCGCCGGATTTGGAGAAGATGGCAGCGGTGGCAGCGCTGCTAGCAGGAGGTTGGGTCGTCATGGTTGTCGTCTTCGACACGACGGTGTGCCCTCGCTGCACCAGGAATTGGACTGGGAGCCGTCCCGAGATAGATTCCTAGTACTATACGTCTTGCCAAATTTTCCTTCCTAAACGGACCGATCTAGAGTTTGCAAGGAATCAGCTTGTATTTTTTCAACCATAGGATCAACAATCTAGATCGTTGATTAAAAATTGAACGGACAAGATTTAAAGTGTTTGGTGCTCGACATCGGGACAATCTAGACCGTTGATTAAAAATTGAACGGACAAGATTTAAAATATCCCAACATGTTTGCTCTTTTAATAGTAGTATAGAAACGAGTAGCCAGCTTGTTTAGATGAGAACGTGTAGACAGCTCGGGGGTGCTAGCTGCACTGCATATGATGTCTCGATATTGGTGAATTTGAATGCACTCCAATACTGCTATTTATCTAATTAAATTTCGAAATAATTTGAATATAAATTGAACTATGTAAATTTAATAATTTGGATTATTGTTTTTGGGGAATATATGGATTATTGTTGGTTTAACATGCACTTCAATGTTTATTTTTGAGTCGATATTGTCAAATAATTAGTCGCTGAAAACTGGATTGTGAATGAAAATTGGATTCAGACAATTTCAAAGGTGGACGAATAGATGGTGTCCCTTGAGGGGCATGGCAATTGTTCACCTCTAAAATCGTCAGGCATACTCTCAAAAGGACAAATGGCCAAAAAAATGGATTTTTAAAACTAAGCGAACATGAATGAGCGAATAAGCGTGTCATACTCCGTCGATGTCTATATAAGTTTATTCATGGTGAAATTTAGAATGATCTAAAAAGTAATTTCCCGTAGTGAAATTTAAAATGACCTAAAAAGTATTTGACAAAAGTTTACCCTTCATAATGCACAGACATATTTTCTCTGAGTATATATTGATATATTTTAAATCCGTTGCAACGCACGGGCACTTTTGCTAGTAGTATTTCAAATGACTAATTACATTACTTATTGGGCTGGTTTGCAGAGAAAAAACATGCGAGACAGAGGTGCAAAGCTACTAATTCTAGTGGCAACTGAATTCTTTCATCGAAGACACGCTGGGGGCCGATGGTGCTACGATTAACAGGGTCCTGAAGTTTTTTCTGTGTGGAAAACGGCTGCTGAAGCGCTGGATGCTCTCTAGATGCTTTTCTTATGTTTATACTTAGTTCTAGCTGGCAAAAGTGGTGTCGATGAGATGTTAGCATGTATTTTCTAGTCCTCTAGAGCATCTCCAACCATGGCAGCCGCCCAAACGCCCGGGCGGTCCGCCCGGACAGCGTTTGGGCCGAAAACCGCCACCCAAGCGCGGCCCTCAAACCCACCCCAAACGACCGGGCGGTCCGGCACACCCCAAACCCAGCCCATATGTGGGGCGGGTTTGGGGTGGCGTGGACGCGACCGGACGTGCCCGCCCCGTAGGTCGATGACAGCTAGGGCCCACGTGGAGGGAGACTGACCGGCACCGGCAATGTGAGGTGGACCGCCGGCGCGGCGTCCTAGGCGGTCGTCTCCGTTCCCCACCGGCAGATTATTTAATTCTCCGCCTTCGTGTCTCCGCCTCCGCAGTTCTCCTCCTCCACCTCCACTTCCACTTCTCCGCTCCGCCTCCCGACGCCACCGCCAGCCGCAATGTCGTCGTCGGACTCCTTCGATTGGGAGGATCTGGAGCCCGAGGTGGAGTCACGGCGCGCGGCTGCGCCGACGCGCTCCGGATCCCCCGTCGACGAGGAGGAGCTCGCTCTCCGCCTCGCCATTGCGAAGTCCCTCAAGGACGCGGGCCCGGCGGCGAGCGGGCAATGCAGCCACGCGCCGCCGCGTAGATCAGCGCCAGCAAGCGGGTGCGGCTCCGTGCCCGTCTACCGCCGGTCGGCCCATCCGTCCTGCTCCCCACCGATGCGCTCGGCCGCGATGCACATGAGGAAGGCGGCGCCCCGCTCCGCCGTCCCGCCCGTCCAAGCTCCTCCGGGTTGGAGGATGCTCCCCGATGGCGCCGGCAAGTGGCGCCTGATTCCGGTTTCCCCTCCATGGAGGGCACCGGAAACGGAGGGCCGCGCCTTCCGCCTCCTCCGCAACGCGGATCCTAGAGCGGCGGCGGCGACGGTGGTGAGGACCGCCCGTCAGGCGGACGTCCCATCGGAGGTCGTCGCGGCCTCCTTGACGTCGGTGGAGACGGACGCGCGGCGCCGCCGCCGGAAGAACACGGAGATGTTCGACGCCACCATCGCCGTGTCCATGCGGGCGACGGATGCCAATGCGGCGGCCGCCCGCCTCGCCTCTGAGCAGGCGCGCCATGTCCGCCTCTTGGCGGCGCGGTCCAGGAGCGGCGGTGATAACCCACAAGTATAGGGGATCGCAACAGTCTTCGAGGGAAGTAAAATCCAAATTTATTGATTCGACACAAGGGGAGACAAAGAATACTTATAAGCCTTAACAGCTGAATTCTCAGTTCAGCTGCACCTGGAAAAGCACTAGTAATAGGGGTGATGTGAAAGCAGCAGTAATATGAGAGCAATAGTAACAGTAACCCAAAAGCAATGACACCATAAAATAGTTGCATGCGTGGAGTTGACGGTAAAGCAATGATGATTACAGATGGACCGGGGTTTCCAGCTATCTACACTAGAGGTAACTCTCCAATAACAAGTGTTGGGTGAACAAATTACAGTTGGGCAATTGATAGAATTTAAATAGCATTAAGACAGAACATCCAGTCTATTAATCATGTAGGCATGTTTTCCATATATAGTCATACGTGCTCGCAATGAGAAACTTGCACAACATCTTTTGTCCTATCAGCCCGTTTGTAGCGGGCCCTCAAGGGAAACTACTGGTAATTAAGGTACTCCTTTTAATAGAGCACCGGAGCAAAGCATTAGCACTTAGTGAAAACATGTGATCCTCATATCAAAACCATCCCCTCCAGTTATCACAGTTGCTGTCACTCTGGGGCCTCGGGTTCCGGACAAGGACAGGTGCAAACAACTTGTAAATACAATCTAATCAATAATTATAGAGCTTAAATCTAAGATCATGCCACTCATGCACTAGTGACAAGCATTAAACACAACAAGATTGCGGCAACAATAACTTCACAAACTTTAATAGATAGACTGATCATAATGTAACAATTCATCGGATCCCAACAAACACAATACCGATTACATCAGATGGACATCAATCATGTAAGGCAGCTCATGAGATCATTGTATTTAAATACATGGAGAGCGAGTACCAACTAGCTACAGCTAGAACCCGTAGTCCATGGGGGAACTACTCACAAACCATCATGGAGTCAAAGTGGAGGCGGCGTGGTCGATGGAGATGGCTCCGGGGGTCAATCCCCGTCCCGGCAGGGTGCCGGAACAGGAACTTCTGACCACCGAAACTTGGTTTTTGGTGGCGGCGGAGCTACGGAACTCTTCTGGAGAAATAGTCGATTCTTTTAGGGTTTTTGGGGCAGGAGGATTATATAGTCCGAAGGGCGGCGCGAGGGGGTGTCCGAGGCGGTCACACCACCCCTCGGCGCCACCCCCTCCAGGCCGCGCGGGGGCATGGTGTGGAGGCCGTTGGCCTCCCCCGGGCTTGTCCTTCTAGCTCCCGGAGTCTTCTGGCGAAATAGAATTTCTATAATTTTTTCGGATTCTTCTGAGCACTTTCATTTTTGGACCTTTTCTACAGTGCACAGACATAATAAACAGAAACTGGCACTGTGGCATCTTGTTAATAGGTTTGTCCAATAAATGTCATAATATGATATAAAGTGTATATAAAACATGTGACATTGATATAAAACAAGCATGAAACATCCAAAATTATAGATACGTTTGAGACGTATCTAGCATCCCCAAGCTTAGTTCCTACTCGTCCTCGAGTAGGTAAACGACAAAACAATAATAATTTTTTAAGTGACATGCTACCAACATAATCTTGATCTAATAGTGATGTAATGGCAAGTGAGCTGAGATCAAATCATTGAAAGCAAATGTCTATAATTGATATTAAATAAGAGATAATAAAGTAAGATAGTTAAACAAGCTAAAAATTTTCATGAACGATTGCTTTAAAGACATGAAACCATACAAGGTTCATTATTGATGTTTTAAATATCCAGTGTAGGAGTTCTATCCTTCAATTCCAAGCATCAAGTAAATTTTCACAACATAGAGTACGGATCCAGTCAAGTAAAAATAAACATGAACGTCATGAATCAACTGTTTCGAAGCCTACTCAACCGGTGAGCGTAAGCATTTAGTATTGGCACCAGGATGTTATGGCAAAGAGAACGTTAATGGGGGTTTGGAAGGCCAATGGAAGAAAGTCTCACAAAGCTATAAGTGATCATTAGACAAGAGGAAGTCTTATAATCGAAGCTATGTAAGGAGTAGTGATTGCCATGCAACGGATACACATAGCGCTATATGTGTATGAAAGCTCTCCAATGGAACTAGTGGGGGTGCATCCAACTTGGTTGCTCACGAAGACCTAGAGCACTTTTGAGGAATCTCGTCATTGGAATATACAACCCAAGTTCTATAATGAAAATTCCCCACATAGTTATACTACTAAAACATGAAAACTCTCTCACATGGAATATAGGTGCTAAACATGAGCACAAATGATGACTATGAATACTGCAGATGCTGAAACATGAGCACAAGTGTGGATAAAGGATAGTAATGTTGCCCCCTTTTTCTTTATTCTTTTTTTCTTTTTCTTTTTCTTTTATTTTTTCTTTTATTTTTTTTATTTTTCTGTTTCTGTTTTCGATGGCCTCCATGGCTCTTTTCACTTTTAGGGGCAACATTCTAATATGACAACACACTTTCTGGTACAAATAACTCATAATGAACAAAACATGATGTATAAAACTGTATGCCTCTGGCAGTGTAGTAGGATGTGCAATGATCTAGCGTAACATGGGTAAACCACACATCAGCTGTATAGAATCATGCAAAGCAATATATAAATGATAAATGACAACAAGTCATGTAATGTAAAATGAAAGTTTCATGGCAATATAACTCGGAACAGCTATGAAAATGCTGTGGTAGGTAGGTATGGTGGCTGTTTTGAGAAAGATGTATGGGCTTATGTGTAGGAGAACAAGAGAAAGTCCCCCCACGGGTTTGGATGTACATGCGAAGTATGCACAACTCTCAATGTGAGCAGAAGGCAATGCACAACACCGAAGAGGCTAGCAAATTTGGATGGTGGAAGTGCCAAAAACCGTAGCTTAACATTAGTCAAAAAGAACTCACAAGCTTATTGCAAACAACTAGCAGGTTCAACATTAAGAGCATGATTAAAATTCACCCAAGGAGGGCCGTTCACGGCGGCACAAGTACCCTGTTAGATCCCTCGACCTTCACACAACCTAGTTATTACGAATTACCTTTAGACATGGAAAGCTATCAAGTCCAACTACACCTTCAACAATTTTAGTAGAGTTTGTAGTACGGTACAAGCTTAAAGACAACAATCCACTAATGATTTTAACTTAATTGACCAGCAACTTTATTATCTATTACTTAATACCTGATGCATGTAAAATGTATACATGAACTTTGCATGTTATTACTAGATATTCCTACATATTTGCAACTTATATGATGTTATATTCATATTTTATAATGATTTCGGGGATTTTCTAAACAATTCTCCCTCTTTTGGTTCTAACTCTGTTTTCCAGAAAACGTCTTTTTTAGTGTTTCGGACTTTCCGGAAGCTTCGAGACTCCAAAAAGGGCAAGGCCAAAGAGAACGGTACAGAATTTTCGAGACGAACGCAATGGGCTGAAAATGAAGACCAGAAGCCCAACCAGCTGGAAACTAGAGGGCCCCACGCGGTCAGATTCCCTGGCCGCGTGAGGACCCCTCTTTTCCCCCTCGTGGCTCCGATGCCGTCCGTTTTCATCTCCGTGGATTCGTCTTGACCTAAAACCGGCTATAAAAATAGTCCCCGGGGAGTTTCGGAGGAGGCGGCGGAGAAACACAAAACCACGAAACAGAGAGTCAGAAGGCTGCCGCCGGAGAAGATCGGAGGGGGAAACGCCGCCGGAATCACCTCCAGAGGGCTCCACCCCCCTCCGGCATGTTCATCATCAACATCTACAGTAAGATCATCTCCATCTCTCCACTGTATACTCTTGGCAAACATGATCACTACAACAAAACAATCACGTAGAGACGTCATTATTTAGACGCCTCCTGAAACTTCTTTACGGTCAGATTTAGATTGTACGTACAGACGTGTTTGAGACGTCTTGTTAATCGTCCCAAATATCTAATTAAATTACTTTCTTTTTGGAACGAGCGAAGTAAAAAACTTGCAAAGAGACGCAATTTGAGACGCGGTAAATACGTCTCGTTTAGGCCCAGCCCATCAAGCAAATATAACTAACCCTACACGACTCCCAAATCCAAAACCACCGCTTCCATTCACAATGGAAAAGCCGCCGCCGCCTCTCCAATCCAACATCACATAGTGCGGTATAGCGAGCTCTCGTTGATTTACTCCTCCGGTGCCCCCAGTCTCAATTACCTCGTGGTTACCGCACGGCCAACGGAAGATGGCGCGGTCAATGGTTGCAAGGTGCTCGACTTGTCTCGCTTCGTGGCTGGATCGCCCGACAACAGCAGATGGTGCAGTGATATATCTATTGGTAACGCATTTAATCTTACTTATTCTATCAGTATATCAAGTTTTCTCCCAATTCATTTGTATGTTTCGTTGTCCATGGTGAAACTGACCAGCTTGTGTCCGATCGTGGGTTGGATCAAGCATGTGTTGTCAGGGCTTGTAGACTCATGCACGGAAGGTTTCGTACATTCGATCATTATTATTTGGCTGCACATCGAATAAGACAAATTGCAAGGATCCATCAAGTCATCAACAGCATACGATCCAGCAACAACAAAAAGATTATTCCCATCCGTTACCGTGAATCTAGTTTGTAGCGGAATACAAAAAAAAACATACACGTGCCAGAAAATAACACAAAACTAATTGATGGATGTTTGCATGACTAATACCAGGTTATAAATCTGTTAAGATGCACATCATGTGATGTGCAACAAGGATAACTTGACAATCGAAAAATGCAGCTGACAAGGGACAGATTGTGTAAGTAATATCTCACATTGTTTTACTTTGTCTTAGAAAATATGTACATGCAATTAGTCAATATACTCCTTAGATTGCATTATTAGAAGTTTTGATGTCTTAATTTTTTCCAGGGGACTTATGTCTCATTTACTAACATATACATTTCAATAACACGCTTGCAGGTTGTTGGAGAGAAATGAAGACATCTACAAATGTGGCGGACGTGGAGAAGATATATGTGATATCTCAGTGTTAAAGTTCTGAGATAGTTTGCTATTTAGTAGAGATAGAAAAATCGGAAAGTGTATGTAAAATAAAGCATCTTGTGGATGGTTGGACCTGTCCTTAACTTCATTTTCTTTTTAATAATATATAATTACTTGTCCATGATTTTGTTTCCGAGTCATCTATATATAGATGATGTAATTTTGTTTACGAATGATGTCATCAGTGGAAAATCTTGTGCTTGTGTGATGACGAACCATGATCACTATTGATCAGCCAACAAATATATTTATAACAAAAAAGGAAAATTGAACCTGACGTCGCTAGCTTGATGCAAACCCATATTTATTTCAGACGCAATAGTGAGCGCTCCTAGCGATGGTAGAGACGTCATGATTATCCGTATATTAGAGCGTCTCTAGGCTTGTAGAGATGCAATATGAGCGTCTCATCTTTGTATAGACACGCACGTCAAAGCGTCCCTACGATCTTTGTGACGATGCACTGGAAGACGATTGAGAGACGCTCTACAAAAGCGACTTTACAACGCTGTAGAGATGAAATAAAGCGTCAGGATCATTAGATTAGGCGTCTCTAGGTGCCTAGTTTGTTGTAGTGGATATAGGATGCAATATACTATTCGCTTGATCTATTGTGTCTCCCCATCTATATTTGAGAAGTGATTTGTTCATGGCAATAGTGAAATAGTTCGTTGATTGGTTGTATACAAGTTTTGTTATCTTTTATGATTGTCTTTATGTACAATATATGAGTGCACACATATGTTGGGGAATGCATGTAAGGTGATCACCGGTAATGTAATGGAGTGAGGGAGACTTGGGAGGACATGTAAACCTGAGACCGAGTCATGAAGTTACTTTATTGGGGGATATATATGGGGGACCTTAGAACTTAAGGCTATGGTGGGACTTTTATGTCTTAATAATTCTTGTGTGCTCATTTACTTGGCCATGAGATTCATCATAAGGGGTTTTAGTTCATTTACTTGGCTACACCTATTTATGGCTCCTTCCTAGAAGAAACAATTAAGAATGAAACATGTGCTTCACTAATTGTGACAACCACACGAATGAAATAACAATTGCTAGAACATTTGCTCCCTTGAGATATTTGCTACTTGAGATATTTGCTACTTGCTACTTTGAGAAACTTGCTTGAGAAAACTGCTGAGAGAAACTTGCTCTAAGAAACTTGCGTTTGAAACTTGATTGAGAAACTTGTTACTAGATAAACCCATTCCACATCACTTGCTTTCATTAGTTAGTTCCTTTCATATTTAAAATTATTGCTTTGCACAAACGACCATATAAGAGGGTTATAGGGCTTTAGAGAATAGATAGTTTACCTTCAGCTCCTCGTGGGTTCGACACTCAAATACTTATCGAATTGTGCTACAGTGATTCCTTGCTCTTGGGGATTTTCAATACCTCAAAACGTTTGCAAAGAATCAGGTTATCAAAGTTAAATGATCTACAAGATTATGCAAGTTGTTCATTATACCACTACCACACGCAACATTTCCTAAACCAACACATCAACCAAGCAACTCTCCAAACAAATATAAGTGAAGCAAGAGAGTATTTTCTACAAAAGAACTAATAGCTCTGAACAAGAAATACATGAAAACCAAGAGCTAAAAGCTAAACAGTGCGAAAACTGAATACTTAACAGATATAAGTGAAAAACAAGAGTATTCCAAGAAAAAGCGGAGCGTGTCTCTCTCCCAAACAAGATATGTAGGATCCAACATTGATATGATCAGAAAATAAAAATAACATATTGAAAATAAAAGCACACAGACGCTCCAAGAACAGCACATATGATGTGAAAGAATTAAAATATAGTTTCACTAGAGATGACCTGATAATTTTGCCGATGAAGAAGGGGCATCCCCAAGCTTAGACGCTTGAGTCTTCTTGAAATATGGTGGGGAGATCCACGGGAGCCTCCCCAAGCTTGAACTCTTCACTCTTCTTCATCCTATTATATCACTCTTCTCTCTTGACCCTTGAAAACTTCCGCCACACCAAACTTCTCATAAACTTCATTAGAGGGGTTAGTACTCAAAAACTTTAATCCACTTTGGTTCTGTTGTGACACATTGCAAGAACTCAATAAAACATTAGCTACAACCCTCCACGTCTAGAGAGCCTTGCTTAAAGCCCATAAGAGACAATGCAAAAAACAGAGACAAATCTGTCAAAACAGAACAGCCAGTAAAGATAATTTTTCGAGGCACTTCCGTTGCTCAAATCAGAAAACTCGAAACTAATGAAAGATGCGTACATATCTGAGGATCACGCACAAAAATTTGCAGATTTAAATGATTTTCTGGTGATTTTAGAATAGTGAAACGGTGAACAGCAGAAATCTGTTCCTGCGCAGAAATCCAAATCTAGCATCATCTTATCATTAGAGTCTCTTCTTGGCACAACAATGCGATAAAATAAAGATACAAAGGGATTGCTACAGAAGTAAACAAAACCTTGACTCAAATAAAGAAAAATTGCAGAAATAAAACAATGGGTTGTCTCCCATAAGCGCTTTTCTTTAATGCCTTTTAGCTAGGCTTGATAGTTTTAATGATGCTCACATAAAAATAGAAAATGAAGCAAAAGGAGCATCAAGAAGCAAATTCGAAACACATTTAAGTCTAACCCACTTCCTATGCATAGGAATCTTGTACGCAAATAAATTCATAAAGAACAAAGTGACAAGCATAGGAAGATAAAACAAGAGTAACTTCAAAACTTTCAGCATATAGAGAGGTGTTTTAGTACCATGAAAATTTCTACAACATATTTTCCTCTCTCATAATAATTTTCAGTAGCATCATGAACAAACTCAACAATATAACTATCACATAAAGCATGCTTTTCATGATCTACAAACACATAATTTTTATCAAGCTCCAAAATAGTGGGATTAAAACTTTCAAACCCACTTTTAACAATTTTATAACAAGATGATTGATCATTCTCAAGAGGTATGGGACTCCATCTAGATAAAGTCAAGACCTCTCCAATCCCATTTTCATTAGTAGAACAATTAATATTATCAAGTAACATAGGACCATCATCTAGAGCTTTATCATAAACATTTTCTAAGCAAAACTCTTTAGTACCATGCATTTTGATATCAGGCAAAAATAAAGGATTATAATAAGATTTATCAAAATAGCATGGATTATCATAGATAACAGTAGCATAATTATTCTCACAAGTTTTACTCATAGGGAATACTTCAAGAGAATCCACAGGAACATAACATTCATCCTTCTTTGGTAAGCATGGAGGACAATCAAATAGTGTAAGAGATAAAGAGTTACTCTCATTAGAAGGTAGGCATGGGTAGCTAATCCATTCTTCCTCCTTTTGTTCATCACTCTCCTCCTCTTTTTCATCCAATGAGCTTTCAGCTTCAGCAGTTTCTTCTTCCACAGGTTCCTGCAAATTGTGAGTACATTCTTGTGCATGAATGAGTCTCTCTTTATAATCAATGATATAAGAATTATTGCTGAAATTTTCTAGACAATAATCAAGGATAGAAGAGACTGTATCTTTAAGTTTATTACAAGCAACACAAGTTTCATAATTTTTAGACATGAAGGATTCTATTTCAGAAGCTCCCATAAATAAAACAAATTGTTCTACTTCTTCAGCTCCCAGATAAGCATAGTTATAACAATGATAGTTCATAATTATATCTTCTTTACTAAAGCCACATTGAAATTTAAATGTTTAGTATCTTGTTCAGAGCAACAATTTATATCATGGCGTTTAAGCAAAACTTCAGCAATTTGATTTAACTTTTTTAACACGCCTCTCATGACTTTACCCTCTCTTGATTCTCTATACTTTATATATAATTCTTTAACTTCCATAGAGGTTGTAGCATGTTCTTCCATAACAACAGTTTTTTTTAGATTTTTCAGTTTTTAAATTTTTATGGATTTTTGAATATAAAGAAAAACAAAACTAAACAAAAATAAACTAAACAAAAGTAAACTAAACAAAACACAACTAAACAGAAATTAACTAAGCACAATAAAACTAGACAAAAGTAAACTAGACAAAACAAAATAAAATAAAAACAGACAGAGAAGTAGAGTGTACTCCCAGGTGAACTTATGAGTAGAGCTATGCTCCCCGGCAACGGCGCCAGAAAATAGTCTTGATGACCCACAAGTATAGGGGATCGCAACAGTCTTCGAGGGAAGTAAAACCCAAATTTATTGATTCGACACAGGGGAGACAAAGAATACTTATAAGCCTTAACAGCTGAGTTGTCAATTCAGCTGCACCTGGAAAAGCACTAGTAACAGGGGTGATGTGAAAGCAGCAGTAATATGAGAGCAATAGTAACAGTAACACAGAAGCAATGACACCATAAAATAGTTGCATGCGTGGAGTTGACGGTAAAGCAATGATGATTACAGATGGACCGGGGTTCCCAGCTATCTACACTAGTGGTAACTCTCCAATAACAAGTGTTGGGTGAACAAATTACAGTTGGGCAATTGATAGAATTGAAATAGCATTAAGACAGAACATCCAGTCTATTAATCATGTAGGCATGTTTTCCATATATAGTCATACGTGCTCGCAATGAGAAACTTGCACAACATCTTTTGTCCTACCAGCCCGTTTGCAGCGGGGCCTCAAGGGAAACTACTGGTAATTAAGGTACTCCTTTTAATAGAGCACCGGAGCAAAGCATTAGCACTTAGTGAAAACATGTGATCCTCATATCAAAACCATCCCCTCCAGTTATCCCAGTTGCTGTCACTCTGGGGCCTCGGGTTCCGGACAAGGACATGTGCAAACAACTTGTAGATACAATCTAAGCAATAATTATAGAGCTTAAATCTAAGATCATGCCACTCGTGCACTAGTGACAAGCATTAAACACAACAAGATTGCAGCAACAATAACTTCACAAACTTTAATAGATAGACTGATCATAATGTAACAATTCATCGGATCCCAACAAACACAACACCGATTACATCAGATGGATCTCAATCATGTAAGGCAGCTCATGAGATCATTGTATTGAAGTACATGGGAGAGAGAGTACCAACTAGCTACAGCTAGAACCCATAGTCCATGGGGGAACTACTCACAAACCATTATGGAGTCGAAGTGGAGGCGGCGTGGTCGATGGAGATGGCTCCGGGGGTCAATCCCCGTCCCGGCAGGGTGCCGGAACAGGAACTTCTGACCCCCAAAACTTGGTTTTTGGTGGCGGCGGAGCTACGGAACTCTTCTGGAGAAATAGTCGATTCTTTTAGGGTTTTTGGGGCAGGAGGATTATATAGTCCGAAGGGCGGCGCGAGGGGGTGTCCGAGGCGGTCACACCACCCCTCGGCGCCACCCCCCTCCAGGCCGCGCGGGGGCATGGTGTGGAGGCCGTGGGCCTCCCCCGGGCTTGTCCTTCTGGCTCCCGGAGTCTTCTGGCGACATAGAATTTCTGTAATTTTTTCGGATTTTTCTGAGCACTTTCATTTTTGGACCTTTTCTGCAGTGCACAGACATAATAAACAGAAACTGGCACTGTGGTATCTTGTTAATAGGTTAGTCCAATAAATGTCATAATATGATATAAAGTGTATATAAAACATGTGACATTGATTTAAAACAAGCATGAAACATAAAAAATTATAGATACGTTTGAGACGTATCTGGCAGCGGCACATCCGACTCGAGCGGCGACCCGTACGCCATCTTCGAGCGGCTCCGCCGCCCCGGCGCAGACGACAAGGGAAGGGCAAGGTGCCAGAGTGAAGCTCCACCGCCGTCGACATCGAGCCTCTCCGTCGCCGCCAGTAGAGAAGATTTATTTTGCTAGTGTTAATTATGTATGAAGTATGTCCGAACTATCTATGAACTATCTATGAACGGAAATGATCTACGTTGTTTGCCTACGTGCATGGTTTGCATGGATATAGGGGCCGAGTTTGGGGGTTACGGTTGTGGGAGCCGAGTTTTGGGGTTGTCCGGTCACTGTCCGCGGACACGTCACCTAATGACCTGGGAATGTGAACTCGCAAAACGCGGTAGCCGGTGGCTCCTCCATTCGGAAAAATATATTATATAGTTGCAAGATCTGTTTTGGAAGTATTACACTCCATACCCCTTGGTTGTACAATTGTGATATAAATCACCATATTTACCCAATAACTGTTATAAAATGTCAGGCTGAGATATTTCTTTAATAAAACTGAAAGTGGTGAGATACAAAAGACAAACAACGCTGCCAATCAATAGATTCCCTTCACCCTCACTGCGCTGAGTAAATATTTTCCAGCCCCATGCTCTTAATACTCAAGATTTCCTAATTAGTGGGATATCAGTGCCAAGATCTTCTGCCAAGAGCATGCGTCGATCAAGCCCTGCGGATATAGCAGTACGTGCTGTGACCAATTTGCAAGCAGGGGAATACATTCAATTTCTATCAATCGAAGCATCATTAGCCGCAAGAAAACTTCCGGCCGATCGATCAGTACTAGTACTCCAGTTTTGGATCGACGCCTGCTGCAGGTTCATTGCCACCCTTTAGTTTGCCTCTGCATGCATGAGTATATTCATCATGCATGTTAAATAAATATATGTGTTATGTGTATGTATTGACTTATCAAGTCTGTTGATGGATTGTCGCTTGCATTTTGTTCCATGTCGCCATTGTCGTCAAGCTCAGGCCGGCCTCAGGGACAGCTTGCAGCAAAACTAAATTTTGGCTAGCCAGGCATAATTGTTGTTGAGAAGCTGCTGCTGCATGCATGCATGCATGGCTCTAATCCAAGTGCCCGCACAGAGTTCTTCCGGCGAGTACGTACGTCTGTGCCTACATGCATACGATCGATCGAGCGTAATGTAAAAAGGTCGAGCTGCTCTACATTTCCCACAGCTCGTCGTGCATGCATGATGCATGCAGTCACCACAGACGTCTCGTTGTCGACGACAAAGTCGCTTCCCACTCAAAAATATTCTAGCTAAATAAAAAACACCAATGTCAAACGACTCAAACATGGGGTTTAAACTCTCTTGGGCTGGGGATAGAAACACCGTGCTAACCATTCTACCACATGTTATATTTTTCGATATGTCCAGCTTTATGCATGAAACCGCGTTACGGCGCGGACCAGCCGATAACATTACCATGTGATGCCTAGTTTGTTGTAGTGGATATATGATGCAATATACTATTCCCTTAATATATTGTGTCTCCCTATCTATGTTTGAGAAGTGATTTGTTCATGGCAATAGTGAAATAGTTCGTTGATTGGTTGCATACAAGTTTTGTTATCTTTTATGATTGTCTTTATGTACAATATATGAGTGCACACATATGTTGGGGAATGCATGTAAGGTGATCACCGGTAATGTAATGGAGTGAGGGAGACTTGGGAGGACATGTAAACCTGAGACCGAGTCATGAAGTTACTTTATTGGGGGATATATATGGGGACCTTAGAACTTAAGGCTATGGTGGGACTTTTATGTCTTAATAATTCTTGTGTGCTCATTTACTTGGCCATGAGATCCATCATAAGGGGTTTTAGTTCATTTACTTGGCTACACCTATTTATGGCTCCTTCCTAGAAGAAACAATTAAGACTGAAACATGTGCTTCACTAATTGTGACAACCACACGAATGAAATAACAATTGCTAGAACATTTGCTCCCTTGAGATATTTGCTACTTGAGATATTTGCTACTTGCTACTTTGAGAAACTTGCTTGAGAAAACTGCTGAGAGAAACTTGCTCTAAGAAACTTGCGTTTGAAACTTGATTGAGAAACTTGTTACTAGATAAACCCATTCCACATCACTTGCTTTCATTAGTTAGTTCCTTTCATATTTAAACTTATTGCTTTGCACAAACGGCCATATAAGAGGGTTATAGGGCTTTAGAGAATAGATAGTTTACCTTCAGCTCCTCGTGGGTTCGACACTCAAATACTTATCGAATTGTGCTACAGTGATTCCTTGCTCTTGGGGATTATCAAGCACTTTTCTGGCGCCGTTGCCGGGGAGCGTTGTGCTAAGCTTTTATTCTTGTTTGCATTGCATACTAACATATAAATCTAAAACATTATTATAAAATGGAAAACAACCAAACAATTATAGAACTGTATAATATCTATCTTGAGTTAGGACATGAAGTGTTTGAGGAGAAAATTAAATTTTATTTGCATAACAATCATGTTTGTGGTAGTACTAATTCGTTGAACACCTTTATTGCTAATGCTAAGGAAAACCTTAAGCTTGGGGAAGTTTGTTTTGATGAATATGATATTTTTAGTCCCCCAAGTTTGGAAGAGAAAATTTATTTTGATGATACTATGTCTCCCATTTATGATGATTACAATGATGTATATGATATTTTCAGTCCACCTACTATTGAGGATGAAAGTGATTTAATTGAGTTTGATGATCCATTATGCTCATTAGATGATAAGTCTTTATGTGGTGATTCTATTCAAAACTATGTGGTTATGTTTAACTTTAATGCTTGCAACTATTATGAGAGAGGAAGAGATAAGAATCCCCTTTATGTTTCTATGTTATTTAAAATGCAAGCTATTGATTATTATATGCATTGGTTACCTCAAATTTGTTGTTATTTATTCATATATAAAATTCCAATGCATAGGAAGAGAGTTAGACTTAAAAGTAAATTGTTTAATATTCTGTGGTGTGTTCCTTATGCTTTAATTTCCTATTCGGTTTGAGCACACCTTTATATCTTTACAACATGTAAAATATCTTTACCTACTGTTTTGTGACAATTAGTTTAAGATTTTCATTTTATATAAAATTTGGGAAAGTAAATGAGAAGGATGAGTAATGGAGAAGTTGGGGTCGACCTTGAACATGTGTTGTTCATGCCAATGGAACCGTTGCAAAGTCTCTATCATTAAAACTTTTCCCAAAGCTAAAACCAAATAAAAAGAGTGTTTATGTTGTATATATTTGCTTCTCCTTTTGCCTTTTTGCTAAATCAAAAACAACAAAAATATTTTCCTTCTTCTTTGATTGTTTCTCTTGATTCTTGCTTGGTTCTTTTTGTTTCTTTTTGATTTTTATCTTCAGCTTAAGTTTTGGGTTTTTGAGTCAAGGTGCTTGTTTACTACCGTAACATCACCTTTGTATCTTATTTTTCATCTTAATGGCAAGAATAACCTCTTTTGAGAGGTAGGATTAAACAATAGTGATTTGCTGTCCAGAAAACAGATGCCTGAGCTTCACTGCGAAAAATGTATAAAATCACAGAAGAGGAATTTTGACCTGATATTTTACGACAGCAATATTCAGTTATTAATACACATTTCATTAGTTCAAAGTTTTCTGATTTGAGCAACGTAAGTGCCTCTGAAAATTCACTCTTTACGGGCTGTCCATTTTTGACAGATTCTGTCTTTATTTTGCATTACTCTCATTACTTGTGTTTTGTGTGGTTCTATTGATCAAAGAGCAATACACAACCATAGTAATATTAGCTAATGTGTAGAATCAACTCATGATATGTCTTTGCTGTACCTATGAGGATTTCATTTATGGAGACACTAACCCCTCTAATCAAGTTTTAAGATGAGTTTTGTGTGAAGAGAACTTTCAAGTGGAAGAGTTGAGGGTGATGAATAAAGATCACGAGGGACAAACACTCAAGCTTGGGGATGTTACCCCTAGGCTCACCCTACATATATCAAATAAGTACAAGAATTTAAGCTTGGGGATGCCAAGCCACCTCACTCCAACCATCTTGATACCAAGTAAGTAAGCCTAGCTATATGGCTATAAAGAAAGCGCTTTACGGGAGGCAACCCGGTTGTTTTTACTTTTGATTTTCTTTGTGTCCTCTTGCTGTAACAAGAGACTTAGTTTTTAGTTTAGTTTCTGGAATTCTTAATAAAGTGCCAAGTTTTACCTATTTTGGCTTGAAAAAGTTGCTTTTTGCATTCGGAGATTTTATTCCAGCACGAATCTGTGCACGGTATGATTTTTAATTCCTATTCTGTAACTCCGAATGAGCTGAAATTTGAACTGTGGTTGCAACTTTTCATCCTCTGTGAGCGTGAATTTTTTCAGATTTTTTCGACATATTTAAGTAGGGTAGAAAAATACGTTTTGCTGCTGCTGTTTTTCTGGACGGATTCTGTCCCATTTTGTTTGATGCATTCTTTGAACTTTTAACTTGAATCTTTTTATCCAATTGAGTTTATAAGTAGGCATACAACATTATACACTTTCTGGACATTCATATGAATTTTTGTTTAAGGATTTTATGCAGCAAGCAATTCATTTGTCTATCACTACTAATGTCACCCCACAGAAAAGAAATGGGAGAAACGGTGTTTTGAAGTTTTTTCACAGGGATTAGAGGAGATGCACCAAGAGCTATCCAAGGATGGTGAAGACCATAAGCTTGGGGATGTGAAGACAACCCCACTGGACCAACACACTCTCGGTTTGCACACGTCTAACTTCTGTTTTTCGATCAATGCACCCTATCACATAAACTTGGAGCGTCTTTTATTTGCTTTTTATTTTGATTTTTGTTTGTCTTGAGACCACCACTATCATTTATATATGAGAAAGCTACTGGAAATTTGGGTTGAATTAAGTTGGATGCTATTAAAAAGATTGGGAAAGGGATGTTTGAGTTGATTCAAAAAGATACATATAGTTGCATGATTCATGTGCTTTTTAATGAGTATTAATTTGCAAGTGTTTTATCAAGAGCTATCTTTTATTCATGTTTTGATGCTGAATGTCACTTTACTTTGTTTAACATGGATTGGTTAGTTCTATGGACACTTATGCATGCATTTAGACGGTCAACTTTCTCCCTTTTGCTAGCCCAAAAAATTCCAACAAGTAAAAACTTGTTTTCCAACACCTTCAACCAAAGTTTTTCCAGTGAGTCCACCATATCTACCTGTTAGCTTTATGCTATTCCAAGTATGTTTATCATGTTATATTGTATTATCTTTGCTTCCAAATTAAAATGCTTATGTTATTGATTGTTATGGGAAAAGTTGGTTAAAAAGCTCTCACGAACTTGATGCACACTTTACTTTCATTGCACTTAATAAACATGAACCATTGTGATTAAAATTATGAAGTTGTGTGCTTGACAAGAGTCTTGGTTGGGAGTTAGCTCATATGTGCTGTCACATGGCAAGCTTTCAACAGTGCTCTTAATTATATTTAGTTGATATCATGTACTTTTGTTTATGGATGCCTAACATTGTGTGAAATAAAAGTGGAAACTTGGTAAGTTTGAGGAGTAAGTATAAATGGCTAGAGAGACTCACCGGACGGCTAACCCAAGCCATGCATCATTCACTAGTACAGAACGACTCATCGGAAACGGGCCAAAAACCCCTTCGGCAACGGAGAAAGGGTCCGTGTCCCCGCCTCTGTCACTGATGTGAAGGCCTTCATCGGTAACGGAGCCCAAAAACCGTTTCCGATGAGGTCTCCATTTGGAAACGGTTGTGCGCAAACCTCCGTTGCTTTAGTTTTCCTACATCGGATACAGAGTTTTCCATCTACCCGTTTGCACTGAGTTTTTCTCATATTTCGGTTATATGCCATAATACATGAAAGGCTGATTGCACAATGCACTAAAACGTTATTCAATTCATAACATAGAACAAATGCCATCATTAGATTGGTATACAATAATATCACCGTTTTTTACAATTTGACTACAATCATATCTATCACACATTGGCATAATGTAATATCACCTATTACACTTTGACTACAATCATGAACTCTAAACCTATAAGCAACTAACCTAACAAGATGGAAGGCTGGCTTAATTAAGCCAGCGTTCCATTTTTGACTTGGAGCTCACCTTCTATGAGCTCTCGGTCGTCGATGTACCCACTCCGAGACCAGTATCCACGAAATTTCCTTGCCTTAAGGTTTTTGGTTCTCGGAATGGTTCATTGGTACTTTTATGCAGTGTTTCCGAAATAAACTCCTGCATGAAAGAAAAAAAGATTAGCGAAATGTACAAAATACATCTGGATATAAAAAACTGGTGGCTATTTTCCAGCAACTGCTTTGTTCGGTTGCCATTTTCGAGAAACTGCTAAGATCGACGGCAAATATCCAGGAACTGCTCAGTTCGGTGGCAGACAGTTCGCATTCCTTCCTTCTCTTCTTCCTCGTTCCACCCCAATCCCCCACCCGCCATGGACGACCGCAACAGAACAACAGAGACAACTACCGTCCGTACCCACGGCACCGTTCTGGAGGTGGTTACACGAACGAGGAGCATACCGTGGAGCGGATCCTCGACAAGTACGAGGAATGGCTAGCAGAGGAGAAGCATCGGTTCATCGGCCATGACATCGAGTACACCCGTAATCGTCGGCACATGTCTGTCCTGCAACTCGCCATGCGCCAGCATGTCCTCGTGTTTCACTGGTGCAAGTCCAAGAAGAATTGTCCAGAGTTGGGCAAATTCTTTGAACGCAAGAATATCACCTTCGCAAGCGTGGACATCACCAACGACAGCAAGGTGCTTTCTTCTGCCGGCTTCCACATTCCACCGGAGTACTACGTGGACATCCAACTCGTATGCAAAATCAAGGGTGGAGACGAGAGGGACGGAATGGGTGATCTAGCGGCAGACCTCATCGACAAATCATACGCCAACATGAAGAAGGAGTTCCCATCCAACCAGCATGATTTTTGGGAGTGGATGCCGCTGCACAAAGTTAACCTCGACTACGCAGCAATAGATGGGTACGTGACCTATGAGTTGTATCGCAAGATCCTAACCTTGAAGGACAGGCTACGTCCAACATGGCAGGAAATGCTCTGCCCTAGGTGCAAGAATGACCTAGGTGAATTGCAATAGGCTTTGGATGTGGGTGTTTAACTAGTTTTTACAGTTGGTGCTTTCACCCGGCGGGAGAGGAGGTGCAGGCCTCTGCCAGATGCGCTGAGATGCTACCAGCGCGCTGCGACGCAATCACCTCCTCCTCCTTCTCCTTCGTCGACATCCACCTCCTCCTCCTTCTCCAGATCAGACACCATCTACAGATCCTCCACCACTTCCAGATCGGCCACTTCCTCCTTCAGATCGGCCACTTCCTCCTCCAGATGAGTTTCTGCTGGTAGATCTGCCGGAGGTGCTGCACCACCACCTCATGAATGACCTCCTCCACATCGGCCTGGCTCAGAAGAAGCCGGCATCACCGGAGGAGGAGGGCATCAGATGGTGGCGCTGCCGCATCATTAGCGGATGCATGGCCGACTCCAGATCGACCTTCCCCTCACGAAGGGCTGCCGCTAGAACGGTGCTGCCGCGGCGGCTAGAGCGGTGGCCGCGATGGCCGGATCTAGAAGCGCCGACAGAGGAAGCCATTAGAGAGAGTGAGGAGAGTTGAAAGCCACAGTGTGCGGCGGCTAGGGTTGGAAGAGAGACAAGTGAGAGAGTGATAATGAGACCGAGCCGGCAGTATATATAAGCGCCACATTGGCAACGGACATTTTATATAACCGTTTCCATTGATTTTACACCAGCGAGAGACCACTTAGCAGCTAGTGCTACTACATACGGACTTGATAATGAAGTAAACGATTACATATATGCTACTACTAGCTAATGCTACTACTAGCAGCTGCTGATGAAGACTCGGGCTCGTCGTCGCTGTACACGAGTGCGTCCCTCCGGCATAAGGTACCGTCAAAGATCTTGATGAAGAACCCGTTGTCGCCGTCGAACTCGAAGCACAAAAAGTGCCCCTGCTCAAGCTTGTACGCTTGGACGAATGACTTCCATCCCTGGCCGAGATACAAATTCCCCCCGGCACTCACGGCCGTCTTCACCGTCCAGCTGCCGTTCTCGCAGTCCTCCATCTTCAGATGCATGGTAGCTGCCACCATGCCTTGGAGCTTCTCTACGAACGCCCTCGGGAGCCTCAGGCGGCTCTCGATGCCCTTGTACAGGATAACCAAGAACTCGAAGCCGCGCAACTCCGGGGACATGTCTTCAGAGGACGGTGAGGGCGACACTGACGGCGTGGTGCGGCTGCGCCCCCTACCACGGCCGCGCCCTCGTCCACGGCCGCGCCCACGTCCACGGCCGCGACCGCTGATGGTACCTCTCGCCGGGGACATGTCTTCAGAGGACGGTGAGGGCGACACCGACGGCATGGCATTGCCGCTGCGCCCCCTACCACGGCCTCGCCCTCGTCCACGGCCGCGACCGCTGCTGGTACCTCTCGCCATGGATTTGGACGGAGGGGATCTGGCGAAGTTTGAATAACTATAGGCGATGGACTGGGGCTTCAAAGAGACCGCTGCCTGGTACCTCTCGCCATTTATACTCGCGGGTCTGCTCCGCCCACCTCCCCATCTGCCCATTCGCTAGCCTCCACGTATCAACATTTTCAACGGTTGGAAATTTCTATCCGTTACCATAGAGGCAAATATTGGAAACGGACAATTTTATTAACCGTTGCCAATATAATAGGTGACGGAGATTGGAAAGGGTCCGTTGCCAATGTAGGCGGGCCTGGTCAGGTTTGTACGCACCGGCCACGCGGAAAGCGCGATTCTCCGTCGCCTAACACCTGCCGTTTCCATAGAGGGGTATCCGATGTGTCGTTCTGTACTAGTGATTCATGGTGGAAATTTACTTACATATCACGGTGGACCTTCAGCGAGGCACTTCACAATAAAAAGCTATAACAATAGTAAATAAAAGAGTGCTGAGATTGTCTATTTTGTTTGTTTGTCTTGTCATTTTGACATGGGCTTGTTCCATGTCCTGGAACAAGAGGTACCCCTGGAGCAACTCTTAATGATGCTATTATTACTTGCAATGACTTTAACTTGAACTTGCTTTGTGACCCGAGTTGAGTAGCCAGTTGGAGAGGTACTTGTATTCAAGGGCATGAGGCATTCAACCCATACTTTGTCAAGCACATTACTCATATTTGCTTTCACTTTAAACTTTAACCATTCAAGATGCTATGATAGGGGTAATAAGAGCTCCACACCAATGGATACCACATTGCAAACATTAACTTAAGTAGAAGCATTTGAAAACTAGATGAAACTTATTCATGTTTTACCTCTACTTATTTATCTATCTTTTCAAAGTGTCCACCTTTTATATTCAGATTTACAAGAGTACTCTATGACCATTATAGGATGTTTTTACTTTTCATTATGCATACATTTGGTCCATAGTACTTTCTTCTATGTTACACTTTGTGAATTATCGTTGAACATCCTTTCATTGAATATTTGATATCACTTCATAATCTATCTTGTATATTGCTACTCCTTTGAGAATGAATAATTTGACTTTATGTAGCAATAGTAATCATCTTTGATATCCATTGATAGTATTAAAATGCAAAGTCCATGTTAGTTTTATCACCTTCATACTCGAGGACGAGTATAGGTTAAGCTTGGGGATGTTGATGCATGTAAAATGCATACATGAACTTTGCATGTTATTACTAGATATTCCTACATATTTGCAACTTATATGATGTTATATTCATGTTTTATAATGATTTCGGGGATTTTCTAAACAATCCACCTCTTTTGGTTCTAACTCTGTTTTCCAGAAAACGTCTTTTTTAGTGTTTCGGACTTTCCGGGAGCTTCGGGACTCCAAAAAGGGCAAGGCCAAAGAGCACGGTTCATAATTTTCGAGACGAACGCAATGGGATGAAAATGAAGACCAGAAGCCCAACCAGCTGGAAACTAGAGGGCCCCACGCGGTCAGATTCCCTGGCCGCATGAGGACCCCTCTTTTCCCCCTCGTGGCTCCGATGCCGTCCGTTTTCATCTCCGTGGCTTCGTCTTGACCTAAAACCGGCTATAAAAATAGTCCCCTAGGGAGTTTCGAGAGGAGCCGGCGGAGAAACACAAAACCACGAAACAGAGAGTCAGAAGGCTGCCGCCGGAGAAGATCGGAGGGGGAAACGCCGCCGGAATCACCTCCGGAGGGCTCCACCCCCCTCCGACGTGTTCATCATCAACATCTACAGCGAGATCATATCCATCTCTCCACTGTAAACTCTTGGCAAACATGATATATAATGCAATATACTATTCCCTTGATCTATTGTGTCTCCCCATCTATGTTTGAGAAGTGATTTGTTCATGGCAATAGTGAAATAGTTCGTTGATTGGTTGCATATAAGTTTTGTTATCTTTTATGATTGTCTTTATGTACAATATATGAGTGCACACATATGTTGGAGAATGCATGTAAGGTGATCACCGGTAATGTAATGGAGTGAGGGAGACTTGGGAGGACATGTAAACCTGAGACCGAGTCATGAAGTTACTTTATTGGGGGATATATATGGGGGACCTTAGAACTTAAGGCTATGGTGGGACTTTTATGTCTTAATAATTCTTGTGTGCTCATTTACTTGGCCATGAGATTCATCATAAGGGGTTTTAGTTCATTTACTTGGCTACACCTATTTATGGCTCCTTCCTAGAAGAAACAATTAAGACTGAAACATGTGCTTCACTAATTGTGACAACCACACGAATGAAATAATAATTGCTAGAACATTTGCTCCCTTGAGATATTTGCTACTTGAGATATTTGCTACTTGCTACTTTGAGAAACTTGCTTGAGAAAACTGCTGAGAGAAACTTGCTCTAAGAAACTTGCGTTTGAAACTTGATTGAGAAACTTGCTACTAGATAAACCCATTCCACATCACTTGCTTTCATTAGTTAGTTCCTTTCATACTTAAACTTATTGCTTTGCACAAACGGCCATATAAGAGGGTTATAGGGCTTTAGAGAATAGATAGTTTACCTTCAGCTCCTCGTCGGTTCGACACTCAAATACTTATCGAATTGTGCTACAGTGATTCCTTACTCTTGGGGATTATCAATACCTCAAAACGTTTGCAAAGAATCAGGTTATCAAAGTTAAATGATCTACAAGATTATGCAAGTTGTTCATTATACCACTACCACACGCAACATTTCCTAAACCAACACATCAACCAAGCAACTCTCCAAACAAATATAAATGAAGCAAGAGAGTATTTTCTACAAAAGAACTAATAGCTCTGAACAAGAAATACATGAAAACCAAGATCTAAAAGCTAAACAGTGCAAAAACTGAATACTTAACAGATATAAGTGAAAAACAAGAGTATTCCAAGAAAAAGCGGAGCGTGTCTCTCTCCCAAACAAGATATGTAGGATCCAACATTGATATGATCAGAAAATAAAAATAACATATTGAAAATAAATGCACACAGACGCTCCAAGAACAGCACATATGATGTGAAAGAATTAAAATATAGTTTCACTAGAGATGACCTGATAATTTTGCCGATGAAGAAGGGGCATCCCCAAGCTTAGACGCTTGAGTCTTCTTGAAATATGGTGGGGAGATCACGGGAGCCTCCCCAAGCTTGAACTCTTCACTCTTCTTCATCCTATTATATCACTCTTCTCTCTTGACCCTTGAAAATTTCCGCCACACCAAACTTCTCATAAACTTCATTAGAGGGGTTAGTACTCAAAAACTTTAATCCACTTTGGTTCTGTTGTGACACATTGCAAGAACTCATTAAAACTTTAGCTACAACCCTCCACGTCTACAGCGCCTTGCTTAAAGCCCATAAGAGACAATGCAAAAAACAGAGACAAGATCTGTCGAACCAGAACAGCCAGTAAAGATGAATTTTTTCGAGGCACTTCCGTTGCTCAAATTAGGAAACTCGAAACTAATGAAAGATGCGTACATATCTGAGGATCACGCACAAAAATTTGCAGATTTAAATGATTTTCTGGTGATTTTAGAATAGTGAAACGGTGAACAGCAGAAATCTGTTCCTGCGCAGAAATCCAAATCTAGCATCATCTTATCATTAGAGTCTCTTCTTGGCACAACAATGCGATAAAATAAAGATACAAAGGGATTGCTACAGAAGTAAACAAAACCTTGACTCAAATAAAGAAAAATTGCAGAAATAAAACAATGGGTTGTCTCCCATAAGCGCTTTTCTTTAATGCCTTTTAGCTAGGCTTGATAGTTTTAATGATGCTCACATAAAAATAGAAAATGAAGCAAAAGGAGCAACAAGAAGCAAATTCGAAACACATTTAAGTCTAACCCACTTCCTATGCATCGGAATCTTGTACGCAAATAAATTCATAAAGAACAAAGTAACAAGCATAGGAAGGTAAAACAAGAGCAACTTCAAAACTTTCAACATATAGAGAGGTGTTTTAGTACCATGAAAATTTCTACAATCATATTTTCCTCTCTCATAATAATTTTCAATAGCATCATGAACAAACTCAACAATATAACTATCACATAAAGCATGCTTTTCATGATCTATAAACACATAATTTTTATCAAGCTCCAAAATAGTGGGATTAAAACTTTCAAACCCACTTTTAACAATTTTATAACAAGATGATTGATCATTCTCAAGAGGTATGGGACTCCATCTAGATAAAGTCAAGACCTCTCCAATCCCATTTTCATTAGTAGAACAATTAATATTATCAAGTAACATAGGACCATCATCTAGAGCTTTATCATAAACATTTTCTAAGCAAAACTCTTTAGTACCATGCATTTTGATATCAGGCAAAAATAAAGGATTATAATAAGATTTATCAAAATAGCATGGATTATCATAGATAACAGTAGCATAATTATTCTCACAAGTTTTACTCATAGGGAATACTTCAAGAGAATCCACAGGAACATAACATTCATCCTTCTTTGGTAAGCATGGAGGACAATGAAATAGTGTAAGAGATAAAGAGTTACTCTCATTAGAAGGTAGGCATGGGTAGCTAATCCATTCTTCCTCCTTTTGTTCATCACTCTCCTCCTCTTTTTCATCCAATGAGCTTTCAGCTTCAGCAGTTTCTTCTTCCACAGGTTCCTGCAAATTGTGAGTACATTCTTGTGCATGAATGAGTCTCTCTTTATAATCAATGATATAAGAATTATTGCTGAAATTTTCTAGACAATAATCAAGGATAGAAGAGACTGTATCTTTAAGTTTATTACAAGCAACACAAGTTTCATAATTTTTAGACATGAAGGATTCTATTTCAGAAGCTCCCATAAATAAAACAAATTGTTCTACTCGTTCAGCTCCCAGATAAGCATAGTTATAACAATGATAGTTCATAATTATATCTTCTTTACTAAAGCCAAATTGAAATTTAAAATGTTTAGTATCTTGTTCAGAGCAACAATTTATATCGTGGCGTTTAAGCAAAACTTCAGCAATTTGATTTAACTTTTTTAACACGCCTCTCATGACTTTACCCTCTCTTGATTCTCTATACTTTATATATAATTCTTTAACTTCCATAGAGGTTGTAGCATGTTCTTCCATAACAACATTTTTTTTAGATTTTTCAGTTTTTAATTTTTTATGGATTTTTGAATATAAAAGAAAAACAAAACTAAACAAAAGTAAACTAAACAAAACACAACTAAACAGAAATTAACTAAGCACAATAAAACTAGACAAAAGTAAACTAGACAAAACAAAATAAAATAAAAACAGACAGAGAAGTAGAGTGTACTCCCAAGGTGAAATTATGAGTAGAGCTATGCTCCCCGGCAACGGCGTCAGAAAATAGTCTTGATAACCCACAAGTATAGGGGATCGCAACTGTCTTCGAGGGAAGTAAAACCAAAATTTATTGATTCGACATAGGGGAGACAAAGAATACTTACAAGCTTTAACAGCTGAATTGTCAGTTCAGCTGCACCTGGAAAAGCACTAGTAACAGGGGTGATGTGAAATCAGCAGTAATATGAGAGCAATAGTAACAGTAACCCAGAAGCAATGACACCATAAAATAGTTGCATGCGTGGAGTTGACGGTAAAGCAATGATGATTACAGATGGACCGGGGTTCCCAGCTATCTACACTAGAGGTAACTCTCCAATAACAAGTGTTGGGTGAACAAATTACAGTTGGGCAATTGATAGAATTAAATAGCATTAAGACAGAACATCCAGTCTATTAATCATGTAGGCATGTTTTCCATATATAGTCATACGTGCTCGCAATGAGAAACTTGCACAACATATTTTGTCCTACCAGCTCGTTTGCAGCGGGGCCTCACGGGAAACTACTGGTAATTAAGATACTCCTTTTAATAGAGCACTGGAGCAAAGCATTAGCACTTAGTGAAAACATGTGATCCTCATATCAAAACCATCCCCTCCAGTTATCCCAGTTGCTGTCACTCTGGGGCCTCGGGTTCCGGACAAGGACATGTGCAAATAACTTGTAGATACAATCTAAGGAATAATTATAGAGCTTAAATCTAAGATCATGCCACTCGTGCACTAGTGACAAGCATTAAACACAACAAGATTGCGCAACAATAACTTCACAAACTTTAATAGATAGACTGATCATAATGTAACAATTCATCGGATCCCAACAAACACAACACCGATTACATTAGATGTATCTTAATCATGTAAGGCAGCTCATGAGATCATTGTATTGAAGTACATGGGAGAGAGAGTACCAACTAGCTACAGCTAGAACCCATAGTCCATGGGGGAACTACTCACAAACCATTATGGAGTCGAAGTGGAGGCGGCGTGGTCGATGGAGATGGCTCCGGGGGTCAATCCCCGTCCCGGCAGGGTGCCGGAACAGGAACTTCTGACCCCCGAAACTTGGTTTTTGGTGGCGGCGGAGCTACGGAACTCTTCTGGAGAAATAGTCGATTCTTTTAGGGTTTTTGGGGCAGGAGGATTATATAGTCCGAAGGGCGGCGCGAGGGGGTGTCCGAGGCGGTCACACCACCCCTCGGTGCCACCCCCCCTCCAGGCCGCGCGGGGGCATGGTGTGGAGGCCGTGGGCCTCCCCCGGGCTTGTCCTTCTGGCTCCCGGAGTCTTCTGGCGACATAGAATTTCTGTAATTTTTTCGGATTTTTCTGAGCACTTTCATTTTTGGACCTTTTCTGCAGTGCACAGACATAATAAACAGAAACTGGCACTGTGGCATCTTGTTAATAGGTTAGTCCAATAAATGTCATAATATGATATAAAGTGTATATAAAACATGTGACATTGATTTAAAACAAGCATGAAACATCAAAAATTATAGATACGTTTGAGACGTATCTGGCGGCGGCACATCCGACTCGAGCGGCGACCCGTACGCCATCTTCGAGCGGCTCCGCCGCCCCGGCGCAGACGACAAGGGGAAGGGCAAGGTTCCAGAGTGAAGCTCCACCGCCGTCGACATCGAGCCGCTCCGTCGCCGCCAGTAGAGAAGATTTATTTTGCTAGTGTTAATTATGTATGAAGTATGTCCGAACTATCTAAGAACTATCTATGAACGGAAATGATCTACGTTGTTTGCCTACGTGCATGGTTTGCATGGATATAGGGGCCGAGTTTGGGGGTTACGGTTGTGGGAGCCGAGTTTTGGGGTTGTCCGGTCACTGTCCGCGGACACGTCACCTAATGACCTGGGAATGTGAACTCGCAAAACGCGGTAGCCGGTGGCTCCTCCATTCGGAAAAATATATTATATAGTTGCAAGATCTGTTTTGGAAGTATTACACTCCATACCCCTTGGTTGTACAATTGTGATATAAATCACCATATTTACCCAATAACTGTTATAAAATGTCAGGCTGAGATATTTCTTTAATAAAACTGAAAGTGGTGAGATACAAAAGACAAACAACGCTGCCAATCAATAGATTCCCTTCACCCTCACTGCGCTGAGTAAATATTTTCCAGCCCCATGCTCTTAATACTCAAGATTTCCTAATTAGTGGGATATCAGTGCCAAGATCTTCTGCCAAGAGCATGCGTCGATCAAGCCCTGCGGATATAGCAGTACGTGCTGTGACCAATTTGCAAGCAGGGGAATACATTCAATTTCTATCAATCGAAGCATCATTAGCCGCAAGAAAACTTCCGGCCGATCGATCAGTACTAGTACTCCAGTTTTGGATCGACGCCTGCTGCAGGTTCATTGCCACCCTTTAGTTTGCCTCTGCATGCATGAGTATATTCATCATGCATGTTAAATAAATATATGTGTTATGTGTATGTATTGACTTATCAAGTCTGTTGATGGATTGTCGCTTGCATTTTGTTCCATGTCGCCATTGTCGTCAAGCTCAGGCCGGCCTCAGGGACAGCTTGCAGCAAAACTAAATTTTGGCTAGCCAGGCATAATTGTTGTTGAGAAGCTGCTGCTGCATGCATGCATGCATGGCTCTAATCCAAGTGCCCGCACAGAGTTCTCCCGGCGAGTACGTACGTCTGTGCCTACATGCATACGATCGATCGAGCGTAATGTAAAAAGGTCGAGCTGCTCTACATTTCCCACAGCTCGTCGTGCATGCATGATGCATGCAGTCACCACAGACGTCTCGTTGTCGACGACAAAGTCGCTTCCCACTCAAAAATATTCTAACTAAATAAAAAACACCAATGTCAAACGACTCAAACCTGGGGTTTAAAATCTCTTGGGCTGGGGATAGAAACACCGTGCTAACCATTCTACCACATGTTATATTTTTCGATATGTCCAGCTTTATGCATGAAACCGCGTTACGGCGCGGACCAGCCGATAACATTACCATGTGATGCTGCAGATCTTGGGGTCGATCGATCTATTATCAATAGATCTACACGTACGGTTGACATGTATACTCTCGCTCGATCGTAGAAATACACGCACGATCCATGCGTATACCACGTACTGCTAGGACCATTTAAATCTAGCTCTTGCATGGCTATATGAATGTCGTTCGACAATGAATCGGCTCATTCAAGTTACTCCATTACTTATGATCAATCGAGCTACTCTACTCTAGATAGTCCATGCATATGCATGTGTGCACCATAATTTTGTTCCATATTGTCAAAAGCGAAATCATCAATGTTTACGCTGCATCTCTCGTTACATGGCTAAACACTAGCTAGTAGCTAGAGATGTTTACAGGCCGGTCATGATAGAGCCATCGATTGATCTCGTGTGTATCGATCTATCGATCGATCCATGAACAGTGGAGGACTTTGCTAGGGCAAGTACCCCGGCTAGCCCTAGCTCCATAACTACCTCTGTAATCTCTGGGAACAGGATCCTGTATGCCCCCACTGAATTCAATGTGTTGTGTGTTGTAAATTGCATCGCTAGCTCGATCGATCTTGCAATTGCACTCATGCATTTGCATGTGGATCGAGTTAATAACGTACTCCCGCAGTAGTGTCTACCGATGGGAGCTTTGTTTTCTTGTCCTTACTTCCTTCCCTTTGTTTCTTGCATACAAAACCGAGAGAGAGGCGTTCAAAAATATTTACTGCAAGGAGAAGGCCATCTAGAGACAGAGACACGACCATAATAGTGGCGGCGATTTTACCTGCCAACTGTGATGTTTGCTGACATCGATCACAGCTTTTCTTACATATTTGTCCGGCGTGGGTAACTAGGAGGCAAAAAAAATTCAGTGCTGCTCGATAAAATTATACAGTTCTTGATTCTTAGATAGATATTGATAATATATTAACTCTGTTTCAAAATATAAGACATTTTGTCAGGAAGTACTAGCTAATTTGTAACGAGAAAGAACTTTTTTGTTTGCGAAACACAGTACAATGCAGGCGCTCATATACATGCGCACACACTCATCCCTATGAACGCACGCACACCCTACCCCTATGAGCACCTCCGAGAGTCTGGGTCGGCGGGTCGAGTCTTGAGATTGACGAAGTCACCACGGGCGCCTCGCTGTCGACGGGAACGTCACCTCCCACTGAAGAATATTCCGCCTTAAATGAGAAACACCAGCGTCAAATCTGGGGTTTGAACTCTGATGGGTTGGGGGTACAGCCACCCACATAACCATGTTGCCACAGGCAAGTTCTCTGTAACGAGAAAGAACTAGTCGTGTATCAGTTGATATAAACGCTAGGCGCTCCTCTTTTGGATAAGTAATCTTGCAAGAGCAATTATTTTTTTGTTGTGGCATTATTTTTGATATTTTAACCGGAATAACAACAAATCCAAGGAGTTTGAGTTTTTTGTGCAAATATAAATATACGCCTAGCCCCATTCCATCAGTTCGGACTTTTGGATAATTGGCTAGTGCATCAATTCTATATGGTATCAGAGCCAAAAAGTCTCAAGTTCAAAACCCTGCTCATACAGCATTAAAAAAAAAAGACGTGAGGAGTGTTGAAATATAAATATACCCCTATCCCTTTCCATCAGTTCGAATTTTTGGACAATTGATTACTACAGCAATTCTATATTTTTAAGCGAGTTGACATCATATATGGTTGTAGGTCTAGCACCGTCACCCAAGACAGAAGGGCGTGTGTGGGTACATGAGAGCCCCTCTGTCCATGCGTATGGTGTGCTGCCAGGGCCGTACGTACCCGTGTCTCACTCAAAGCGGGTAACATGCATGCGCAATGGCACATCGCCGCAAGTCAAAACGGCAGCTCGCTTAGCCACTTGGATGCAAATTGGATGCTCTCGATCGTATCGCGCCGCGTACGTAGGTACGAAAGATCCATTGATCGATCGATGGCGACGCTCGACATGAATAGCCAATTAATCCATCCATCAATCAATGTAACCCGCGCACGGCCGCGATCATTCCTTCTGCGCGTGTACCTATATGTGGCGCACGTTCGCTTATGTCGTGCAGGCAAACGACAGCCCGGCCCCGACATCTTACATTTTCTGAAAAAATGTGTTTGGTTACACCAAAGGCAATGTATTTTTTCTTTTGAAATAAACTGTACTATACATGAACATCGTATTATCACAAGTATGGCTCAAGAAATGTGGTCATGAATAGATATGCGCATTCTTCGTAAAATAACAAAAACGTGTATTCAGGCTATTCATGTGATTATTTCTGCATTAAATTTTTCAAGAATGTAGCTCCAATATCATGAATTATTAATTTAATAGAATTCTTCCGTGATTCTCCAAATTTTCATATTTTACCATATTAAATCAAATTTTCATTAGATAGTATAGGAAACAAAATTAGAAAAATAAACTTAAATTATATTCAAGAGTATTGGGAAAATAATAATCATCATTGCAAAATCTATAATTGAAACATAAATTCGTTCAAAAAGGAGTTTGAAATTATTCATGAAAATCATCATAGTTGTATATATATTAGTTGTGAATTCTCTATTTTTTAAGTTTTCCATGATGTGTTTTCCTTACTAGAACAATGATTTAATTATATTTTTAATTTGTTAGTTTCCTATTTTATACCACTAAAATTTCAAGAAGCTGTCATATCTTTTTCCAATTTTTCATAATTTCATTGCTACTATTACCCTATTGTAAATACTTTTACATTATACTCCCTCTGATCCGTAAAGGTTGTCGTGAGCTATGTAGGAATTTGTACTAGCTTAGTTTGTTTCCGGACAATTATTTTTGATCGGAGGTAGTACGTGATTTTTATGAATATTTAGATCTTTTTTTTTTAACAAAACGAGCTATTGTCTCATTTTACTTAAAAAGGAAGAAACTGGTACAAATGCACCAATGTCGTCATGGAACACGACCACATTGTGCACGCACTCGACCTGGCGACACACACAAAGCACACAAGCCACTGAGAAGAGAGAGACTACTATCGAGATTCTATCAAGGGTCATCGTAATATCTCCTCCAAGAGCTAGTGACTTCGACTTTTTTAAAAATTTCTTCACAAAATGGCAAAGCATGTATGAATATTCATGATTTTCAAACCAAACGAACAAGCTCATGGACATTAGCATGGCATAGTTAAAAAATGTTCGCATATTTGGCACAAAGGTAGTGCAAAAATGTTCGCATATTTGGCACAAAGGTAGTGCAAAATGGCACCTCTCAAACTTTCAAAAACAATAGAAATATATTGTACATAAAAATACATGTTTTCAAATTATAGCTTTCTAGCTACGTTCGCACATTGAACTTATTTTTTGGCCAATTGCAATGTATTAATTCAAATTGGAACTAAAACATGCTATAGTTTGGTCCTTAAAATTCCCAACAATCAATTTAAGCTACCCAATTTGAATTTTCTGCAATTTCCGTTGAGGGTGTTGAGAGATTTAGGTCCTTGATGTGCCGACGATTTTGACCTCATTCTGAAAAAAAATCAAAGAAAATGTCAAAATATAGAACCATTTAGCATGGAGTTCTTTTATGTGTATTAGTTGTTATGCAACATGAGAAACTTTAGTATGAGAACATTTCAAAAAAAGTCCACAAAATCTCTTATCATGTATGAGCATTCATGTCTTTCAAAGTCAAATGACCATGGTCATGACCATAGTTCATGACAATGTGCCCATATTTGGCACACTAGTGCATATTTTCCATGCCAATAAACATTTCCAAGTGGAGTTTACAACTTTTTCCTACATTTTTTTCTATTTTCCAAGTGCCAAAATGAATTATTTTTTGCGAATCGATTGAACATAATGTATTGCAAAATTGCACACATCCAATTTTCACACAACTACACAAGGTAGAAAATATTGGGTGGACAACTCCCAATTTTTTCTTTCCATCTACGTTTTCACATTTAAATAAATTTTGGCCAGTTTTTGTAGTCTGATTCAAATTTGACCGACAAGTGTGTCATAGTTTGGTCCATTATTTTTCACAAAAATAATTTTGAGATACCCAATTGGGATGCTACGCAATAGACATAGAGGGTGTGGAAAGATTGATGTCCTTGTTGTGAATAGATGTTTCGACCATTTTGAAACAAATGGAAGAAATGAAGAAACTGTCAAATTCCCTTAGCATGAAGTCATTTTACCTGTACTCGTCTCCACTACTAATAAAAGAGAGAACTTGAACTTCTCTATGTCCACCCAGAAAAGTGCACACAGACCATTCAACACCCTTAGATCAACCCAGCCTATTAAAATCTAATGGTCTCTATTAACCTGATCATCTCAAAAGCAGATCGACGGACTGGATACATCCTGTCGACCGGCAGAACATGTCCTGCCCGACTTTGTTGCGCTGTGCGTCCCCCGTTTGCGCTTCTCCTTCCCCTGAATCACGGATCAACTCCTCTTCTCATTTTCCGATTTGTGGGCGACGCGCTACCCCAAAGTTCCTGGCGCCGCAACCATCAAGGCCTCCGCCTCCCCTCCCCATTGATGTCGCCGCCGCCTCTGTAACGTCGCCAGGAAGGTTGCCACTTCCCCACGCGAAGCCCCCGGGACAACGCCGCCCGTTTCCCATGCGGATCACCGCCCAGGTCGTCACCGGCCGTCGCCGCGCAGGCTGCTACCTTTGCAGGCGCTCCCCGCTCCTTGCGCGCCACCACGATGCCCTTTTGCCCTGCCCGACGGCGAGGTTGCTAACGATGTTGACGCGTTGGAGTTTGCACGCCGCTTCCTCTGAGAACGCAGGTTGGTCGCTGTTGACTCGAGACCAACTCTCCAGAGGCCACCAGCCATCAAAGATCTATTATACGTGATGGAGTTTAATCCCACGGTGCTGTGCAGATGTCATTCCTTTTTCTTTGTGATTTTGCATTTTATTTTGGTCCACGCTTTCGATCTGGATGTGCAAAAGATATTTTTCATATGTAGAATTGAAAAAGATAAATCTTGTCTTGTCGTTTGATTTAAAGCCAATCATGGTTCTCCTTGTTAAGATGTTGAGATTTGTTCCAGAAACACATCAGTTTGTAGAGTCCAGACAAACAAGAAGGGCAAAGTTCAGAAAGATATGAGCTGAGCAAATCTGGAGGCATGACTAATTATGGCCACAAATAAAGCTCTTGTCACTGACTGTGTTTGGAGATTATTGAAAGAGCACGTGCAGTGCAGCAGCAAGTTTGGGCAGGTTTAGAAAGCAAAATATGTATAACGAGCTGGAACAGCTTAGTTGCCAGCCTCTACCACTACTCTCTTATTATTACCTGATTAATTAGGGCGTATATCACCTCTAGGACTGCATAAGTGCCTCAGTTGTTCATGACCAAAGTGCTCATATAGTCATATGCAGGTAGTTGACGACTGCAATATTATCCAGATTCAGATGAGGATAAATTTATCCATGGTATGAACAAATTGATCTTGCAAAGTACTCATCCAGCAAGATGGCTGCGAATGGAAACGTCGAGCCGTACTGCCTCGCCATCAGCAAGCAGTATGCCACAACAGAGATACCCGCGCAGGTAATTTCGCCTTACACTACTGACTTAGCTGTTGGTTCAGTGGTTCTGTCCCCGAATTGGTCTGTACATATGTACCGTACCCTTGTGCAACCGGAAATAACTTCTAATTGAATATGCAAATAGATATACCATGTAATCTCATATGTACAGACAGATTGGATTTCAAGTCATTGCCTGCAATTGGATGTACCCGTGTTTAAATTACACATGCAAGAATTCATGATAGACTGTCTGATGTGCTGCTGAGTTCGGATCTTACTGTGATTTAACAGGCAGTGTGCTCCATACTGAGATTTCATATATTCCTTTTCATTGATGGTGTTAAAGGTCATTCCTTTGTTTAGAATGAGACGATGCAGTTAGTTAACTTATATTATGTGCTTGAAGAGGCTATACTAGGCATTCCTGTAGCTCCCACACTGATAACCCACAAGTATAGGGGATCGCAACAGTCTTCGAGTGAAGTAAAACCCAAATTTATTGATTCGACACAAGGGGAGACAAAGAATACTTATAAGCCTTAACAGCGGAGTTGTCAATTCAGCTGCACCTGGAAAAGCATTAGTAACAGGAGTGATGTGAAAGCAGCAGTAATATGAGAGCAATGGCACCAGAAAATAGTTGGCACTACTTTGATGGCGTGGAGTTGACGGGAAAGCAATGATGATGACAGATGGACCGGGGTTCCCAGCTATCTACACTAGTGGTAACTCTCCAATAACAAGTGTTGGGTGAACAAATTACAGTTGGGCAATTGACAGAATATTGAGCGCATGACAATCCATATATATGACATGATGACTACTATGATATTTAATTGGGCATTACGACAAAATACATAGACCGTTATCCAACAGCGTCTATGACTAATAATCCACCACCGGGTTGTCATCCGAGTTCCCCGTTGGTATTAAGTTGCAAGCAACGGATAATTGCATTAAGTAAAGTGCGTAATGTAAACAAATACATATGATCGTGGACATAGCATTGTTAGGTTATCCCTAGTGGCAACAGCACATCCGCAACCTTAGAACTTTCTGTCACTGTCCCAGGTTAAATGGAGGCATGAACCCACTATCTAGCATAAATACTCTCTCTTGGAGATACAGGCAACTACTTGATCAAGGTAACCACAAGTACCGGAGAGCATGCAAGATCTTAAATAACCACTGATCATAATTCCACAATTTATCGGATCCCAACAAACACAACACCGATTACTTCATATGGATCTCAATCATGTAAGGCAGCTCATGAGATCATTGTATTGAAGTACATGGGAGAGAGAGTACCACCTAGCTACAGCCAAGAACCCGTAGTCCATGGGGGAACAACTCACGGAGCATGATGGAGGCGGTGGCATCGATGGAGAAGGCTCCGGGGGTCAATCCATGTCCCGGCAGGGTGCCAGAACAGGAACTTCTGACCCCCGAAACTTGGTTTCGGATGGCGGCGGAGCTCTGGAACTTTTCTGGGGAAATTGTCGATTGTGTCGTGAGTTTTAGGTCAGGGGCAATATATAGTCCAAAGGGCGTCGCGAGGCGGTGCACGAGGAGGCGACACGACCCCAGGGCGCCGGGAGATCCTTGGCCGCGCCGAGCCCACGTGTGGGGCCCTCGTGGCTCCACTTCGTCTCTCCTTCGGACTCCAGGTGTCTTCTGATAAAATAGGGGCCTCCGTAAATTTTCGTCCAATTCCGAGAATATTTCCAGACTAGCTTTTCTGGAATACAAAAATAACAGAAAACAGAACTGGCACTGTGGCATCTTGTTAATAGGTTAGTCCCAGAAAATGTATAAAAATGACATGAAGTGTATACAAAACATGTGGCAATTGATATAAAACAAGCATGGAACATCAAAAATTATAGATACGTTTGAGACGTATCAGCATCCCCAAGCTTAGTTCCTACTCGTCCTCGAGTAGGTAAACGATAAAACAATAATTTTTGAAGTGACATGCTACCAACATAATCTTGATCTAATAATGATGTAATGGTAAGTGAGCTGAGATCAAATCATTCAAAGCAAATGTCTATAATTGATATTAAATAAGAGATAATAAATCAAGATAGTTAAACAAGCTAAAAGTTTTCATGAATGACGGCCTTTAAGACATGAAACCGTACAAGGTTCATTATAGATGTTTTAAGTATCCAGTGTAGGAGTTCTATCCTTCAATTCCAAGCATCAAGCAATTTTTCATAACATAGAGAACGGATCCAGTCAAGTAAAAGTAAACATGAACGTCATGAATCCACTGTTTCGAGGTCTACTCAACCGGTGAGCGTAAGCATTTAGTATTGGCACCAGGATGTTATGGCAAAGAGAACGTTAATGGGGGTTTGGAAGGCCAATGGAAGAAAGTCTCACAAAGCTATAAGTGATCATTAGACAAGAGGAAGTCTTATAATCGAAGCTATGCAAGGAGTAGTGATTGCCATGCAACGGATGCACATAGAGCTATATGTGTATGAAAGCTCTCCAATGGAACTAGTGGGGGTGCATCCAACTCGGTTGCTCACGAAGACCTAGAGCACTTTTGAGTAAGCTCATCATTGGAATATACAACCCAAGTTCTATAGTGTAAATTCCCCAATAGTTATACTAGTAAAACATGAAAACTCTCTCAAATGGAGCATAGGTGCTAAACATGAGCACAAATATGATAACTATGAAACTGCAGGTGCTAAACATGAGCACAACTTTGATAAAGGATAGTAGTGTTGCCCCCCTTTTTCTTTATTTCTTTTTTTTCTTTTCTTTTTTTTTTTTTTCTTTTTCTGTTTCTCTTTTCAATGGCCTCCATGGCTGTTTTCTAGCAGGGGCAAACACTCTAATATAATTACAACTTTTGGTACAAATAACTCATAATGAACAAAACATGATGTATAGAACTGTATGCCTCTGCCAGTGTAGCAGGATGTGCAATGATCCAGCGTAACATGGGTAAACCACACATCAGCTATATAGAATCATGCAAAGCAATATATAAATGATAAATGACAACAAGTCATGTAATGTAAGATGGAAGTTGCATGGCAATATATCTCGGAACAGCTATGGAAATGCTGTGGTAGGTAGGTATGGTGGCTGTTTTGAGGAAGATGTATGGGCTTATGTGTAGGAGAACAAGAGGAAGTCCTCCCACGGGTTTTGGATGTACTGGCGAAGTATGCACAACTCTCAATGTGAGAAAAGCAATGCACAGCACCGAAGAGGCTAGCAAATTTGGATGGTGGAAGTGCCAAAACCGTAGCTTAACATTAGTCAAAAAGAACTCACAAGTTTATTGCAAACAACTAGCAGGTTCAACATTAAGCGCATGGTTAACATTTACCCCAAGGAGGGCCGTTCACGGCGGCACAAGTACCCCGTTAGATCCCTCGACCTTCACACACAACCTAGTTATTACGAACCACTTTTCAGACATGGAAAGCTATCAAGTCCAACTACACCTTCAACAATTTTAGTAGAGTTTGTAGTACGGTACAAGCTTAAAGACAATAATCCACTAATGATTTTAACTTAATTAACCAGCAAGCTTTACCATCTATTACTTAATACCTCAAAACGTTTGCAAGGAATCAGGTTATCAAAGTTCAATGATCTACAAGATTATGCAAGTTTTTCATTATACCACTACCACACGCAACATTTTCTGAACCAACATATTAACCAAGCAACTCTCCAAACAAATATAAGTGAAGCAAGAGAGTACTTTCTACAAAAGAACTAATAGCTCTGAACAAGAGATACATGAAAACCAAGAGCTAGAAGCTAAACAGTGCGAAATTAATACTCAACAGATATAAGTGAAGAACAAGAGTATTCCAGAAAAAGCGGAGCGTGTCTCTCTCCCAAACAAGATAGCTAGGATCCTACATTGATATGATCAGAAAATAAAAATAACATACTGAAAATAAAAGCACACAGACGCTCCAAGAACAGCACATATGATGTGAAAGAATTAAAAATATAGTTTCACTAGAGATGACCTGATAATTTTGACGATGAAGAAGGGGATGCCTTGGCATCCCCAAGCTTAGACGCTTGAGTCTTCTTGAAATATGCTGGGGAGATCCATGGGAGCCTCCCCAAGCTTGAGCTCTTCACTCTTCTTCATCCTATTATATCACTCTTCCCTCTTGACCCTTGAAAACTTCCGCCACACCAAACTCAACGTAATTCTCATTAGAGGGGTTAGTACTCAAAAACATTAATCCACTTTGGTTCTGTAGTGACACATTGCAAGAACTCAATAAAACATTAGCTACAGCCCTCCACGTCTAGAGAACCTTGCTTAAAGCCCATAAGAGACAATGCAAAAAACAGAGACATAATCTGTCAAAACAGAACAGCAGTAAAGATGAATTTTTCGAGGCACTTACGGGACTCATATCGAAAAACGTTGAACTAACGAAAGATGCATATATATATCAGGATTACGCACAAAAAATTCAGATTTAATTCACAATATGGTGATTTTATGAATTTCGTACTGTGAACTGCAGAAATCTGTTCCTGCGCAGCAATCAAAATATAGCATCATCTTATCATTAGAGACTACTCTTGGCACAACAATGCAAGAAAATAAAGATACAAAGGAGTTGCTACAGAAGTAAACAACCTCCTTGACTCAATAAAAGAAAAATTGCAGAAAAATAAAATGGGTTGCCTCCCATAAGCGCTTTTCTTTAATGCCTTTTAGCTAGGCTTGACAGTTTTAAAGATGCTCACATAAAAATAGAAAATGAAGCAAAAGGAGCATCAAGAAGCAAATTCGAAACACATTTAAGTCTAACCCACTTCCTATGCATAGGAATCTTGTACACAAATAAATTCATGAAGAACAAAGTGACAAGCATAGGAAGATAAAACGAAAATAACTTCAGAAATTTCAACATGAGCGGTGTTTTAGTACCATGAAAATTTCTACAACCATATTTTCCTCTCTCATAATAATTTTCAGTAGCATCATGAACAAACTCAACAATATAACTATCACATAAAGCATGCTTTTCATGATCTACAAACACATAATTCTTATCAACTCAAAAATAGTGGGATTAAAACGTTCAAACCCACTTTTAACAATTTTATAACAAGATGATTGATCATTCTCAAGAGGTATGGGACTCCTAGATAAAGTCAAGACCTCTCCAATCCCATTTTCATTAGTAGTACAATTAATATTATCAACCAATATAGGACCATCATCTAGAGCTTTATCATAAACATTTTCTAAGCAAACTTTCTCATTACCATGCATTTCGAAATTAGGCACAAATAAAGGATTATCATAAGATTTATCAAAATAGCATGGATTGTCATAAATATCAGTAGCATAACCATTTCCACAAGTTTTACTCATAGGGAATTTTTCAAGAGAATCCACAGGAACATAACATTCATCCTCCTTTGGTAAGCATGGAGGGCAATCAAATAGTGTAAGAGATAAAGAGTTACTCTCATTCATGCCTGGCCATCTCAAGCCCGGCCCGACCAGCCCGGCCCGGCCTGGCCCGAAAATACCCGGCCCGGCCCGACGGTCGGGCCTGGGCGGGCCTGGGCAGCGGGTTTTACGCAAATCAGGAAGAAACCTGGCCCGCGGCCCGGCGGCCCGCCGGGCTTTCGGGCTTTTGGTCGGGCCTGGGCGGGCCTGGGCAGTGGGTTTTCTGTGTCGGGCTTTTCTAGGCCCAGCCCGACAGATGGCCAGGTATACTCTCATTAGAAGGTAGCCATGGGTAACTACTCCATTCTTTCTCCTTTTGTTCATCACTCTCCTCCTCTTTTTCATCCAATGAGCTTTCAGCTTCAGCAGTAGTTTCTTCTTCTACAGGTTCCTGCAAATTATGAGTGCATTCATGTGCATTAATGAGTCTCTCTTTATAATCAATGATATAACAATTATTGCTGAAATTTTCTAGGCAATAATCAAGAATAAAAGAGACCATTTCTTTAAGTTTATTACAAGCAACACAGGTTTCATAATTTTTAGCCATGAAGGAATCTATTTCAGAAGCTCCCATAAATGTAACAAATTGTTCTACTTGTTCAGCTCCCAATTGAATATAGTTATTCCAATGATAGTTCATAATAACAACTTCTTCACTAAATCCACATTGGAATTTAAGATGTTTAGTATCCTGTTCAGAGCAACAATTTATATCATGGCGTTCCAGCAAAATTTCAGCAATTTGATACAACTTTTTTAACATGCCTCTCATGATTTTCCCCTCTCTTGATTCTCTATACTTTATATATAATTCTTTAGCTTCCATAAACATAGAGGTTCTAGCATGTTCTTCCATGGCAACAGTTTTTTTTAGATTTTTCGATTTTTAAATTTTTATGGATTTTCGGGTATATAAGAAAAATAAAACTAAACAGAAATAAACTAAGCAAAAGTAAACTAAATAAAACACAACTAAACAGAAATAAACTAAGCAAAATAAAACTAGACAAAAGTAAACTAGACAAAACAAAATAAAATAAAAACAGAGAGAGAGGTGGAGAGTACTCCCTAGGTGAACTTATGAGTAGAGCTATGCTCCCCGGCAACGGCGCCAGAAAATAGTCTTGATAACCCACAAGTATAGGGGATCGCAACAGTCTTCGAGGGAAGTAAAACCCAAATTTATTGATTCGACACAAGGGGAGACAAAGAATACTTATAAGCCTTAACAGCGGAGTTGTCAATTCAGCTGCACCTGGAAAAGCACTAGTAACAGGGGTGATGTGAAAGCAGCAGTAATATGAGAGCAATGGCACCAGAAAATAGTTGGCACTACTTTGATGGCGTGGAGTTGACGGGAAAGCAATGATGATGACAGATGGACCGGGGTTCCCAGCTATCTACACTAGTGGTAACTCTCCAATAACAAGTGTTGGGTGAACAAATTACAGTTGGGCAATTGACAGAATATTGAGCGCATGACAATGCATATATATGACATGATGACTACTATGATATTTAATTGGGCATTACGACAAAATACATAGACCGTTAACCAACAGCGTCTATGACTAATAATCCACCGCCGGGTTGTCATCCGAGTTCCCCGTTGGTATTAAGTTGCAAGCAACGGATAATTGCATTAAGTAAAGTGCGTAATGTAAACAAATACATATGACCGTGGACATAGCATTGTTAGGTTATCCCTAGTGGCAACAGCACATCCGCAACCTTAGAACTTTCTGTCACTGTCCCAGGTTAAATGGAGGCATGAACCCACTATCTAGCATAAATACTCTCTCTTGGAGATATAGGCAACTACTTGATCAAGGTAACCACAAGTACCGGAGAGCATGCAAGATCTTAAATAACCACTCATAATTCCACAATTTATCGGATCCCAACAAACACAACACCGATTACATCATATGGATCTCAATCATGTAAGGCAGCTCATGAGATCATTGTATTGAAGTACATGGGAGAGAGAGTACCAACTAGCTACAGCCAAGAACCCGTAGTCCATGGGGGAACTACTCACGGAGCATGATGGAGGCGGTGGCGTCGATGGAGAAGGCTCCGGGGGTCAATCCCTGTCCCGGCAGGGTGCCAGAACAGGAACTTCTGACCCCCCAAAACTTGGTTTCGGATGGCGGCGGAGCTCTGGAACTTTTCTGGGGAAATCGTTGATTGTGTCGTGAGTTTTAGGTCAGGGGCAATATATAGTCCAAAGGGCGTCGCGAGGCTGTGCGCGAGGAGGCGACACGACCCCAGGGCGCCGGGAGATCCTTGGCCGCGCCGAGCCCACGTGTGGGGCCATCGTGGCTCCACTTCGTCTCTCCTTCGGACTCCAGGTGTCTTCTGATAAAATAGGGGCCTCCGTAAATTTTCGTCCAATTCCGAGAATATTTCCAGACTAGCTTTTCTGGAATACAAAAATAGCAGAAAACGGGAACTGGCACTGTGGCATCTTGTTAATAGGTTAGTCCCAGAAAATGTATAAAAATGACATGAAGTGTATACAAAACATGTGGCAATTGATATAAAACAAGCATGGAACAACAAAAATTATAGATACGTTTGAAACGTATCACACACCAAAGGTCTGTCAGTGTGAAATCTGATTCTTTTATAGTGTGGTTTACATGAACTTATATGTGTGTATTATTCAGTTCGATTTGTATATACTGTCCGGCTATCGACTTTGTGCAGAAACAAAGCACAAGATTCAGTATCTGATTTGAGGTTAGCACTGGATAAGATTGTGAGAACATGCAGTTGCGTTGGTTGATTGGTGTGGACTGATCTCAACTTTTCTCTTACCTCCAAGCTCTTATGTTAGAGGATAAATATTCTGTGCATAGTCCTGGCAAGAGGAGCCTCATATTTTAGAAGGTCATCTAAGTGCCCATTTGTTTTGTGCCTTAGGGAAGTATTAGTGCAATATGTTGATTTTGTTCCCAACTGTGGTTCACTGTTCGAATTCAGATTCTTAATTGTTTTTCCCCACCTATATCCACAACTCCTGCATGCTTGGTTTTGTTTTTCAGGGGTGAACTGAGTTCATATCTTAGAGTTCGAGCAAATGCTTTTGATTCTGGTTGCACTGCCGAAATGCAGATGTACTGAACTGGAAGTTTCTTGGGAATATGCATCATATTAGCCTCAAACTGAAGAGAAGATGAACTGAATAGTTTAATTACAACACAGTTGTAGGTTGCACAAGCTGGGAACAAAGTTACAAAGGCATGTGTATCATCAACAAGTGATTTCAGGTTGTATATAGTATTTGTTTATCGTTCTGTTTCATTTCTTTTGTGTAAAGAATTTAATTTTGCAATTCCAGTGGATGTCAAAGTGTCAAACAAAGAATCATGTACCACAAAGCTTTTGTGTACAAGATTGTTGACTTGATGTGCTGTTGTCTACCGGTATATGAAAGATATTTATTTGGAGTTTAGAATTAAGGATATACAATTAGTGATTATAATATATATTTTTGGTATTTGATAGAAGAGATGTGCGATTAAATGACTTGCAAAGGTTTGAAAACTAGCGTTGCTAATATGTTTGAGTAAATTAATATTAGTCGAGACGTGCATTGCACGTGCAAGCTTACTAGTGTCATGCAAAAAGAGAAACTTCAATTTTGACAAATTTTCAAAATTTCCTTCAGAAAATGTCCTGAAGTTTGTGAATATTCATATCTTTCAAGACAAATGACTAAGGTCATAGCCATTTTCATGGCATAGTACATGATATTGTGCTCATATTTGGAAAAAACAGGTCCATCTTTCCATGACAAAAAATATTGCCAAAGGAGTTTCTAATGTTTTGTTACTAAAAATGTTTTCTATTTTGTAAGTATCAAAATAGATTTTTGTTGAAGAAAGTGAAAATAACAACATAGTGCCAAAACATGGTCCAAAGTAGAATCTATCCAATTTCTCACAAAGTAGGCCATATTGGATGGAGAATTCCAAAATATATTGAAATTTCTAGCTTTGTAACTACTTTCAAATATTGAAATGAATTTAAAATTAAAATTTGAACTACAATTGTGCTATAATTTGGTAGTAAAAATCCCATTTTGAAGGATTCGGGTCCTTCTGTGAATAGAAGTGCCGACATTTTGACCCCATTTTGAAATAAATAAAATAAAATAAATACAATGTCAAAAAATAACATCCTTTGGCTTTCGGTCCTTTTATGTAATAGTTGACAAGAAAAATGAGGAACTTGTATTTTGATAACCTGTCAAAAAAAATCACAAAAAGGGATATCATGTATGAACATGTACGCATAACTTTCAAGCCAAATTAATAAGGTCATGGCCATTTTAATGGCATAGTTTATAATAATGTGCCCATAATTGACACATAGGTGTATCTTTTCATGCCAAATAATATTGCCAAAAGGAGTTTCTATTTTTTTTTGTTAAAAAGATATTTTTTTCGTTTTCTTATTGTCAAAATGGGGATATGTTTTTGTGAATTAAGTGTCAAAATGGGCTTTCAAACCAAATAAACAAGATTTTCGCAGCTTACAACTTTTCTTTCCTAACCTTTTAGTACAAAAATGAGAGCAAAACTGACATTGACAAAAGTGTCTTGGACACTAGGCAAAGCAGTAGTTTGAGAGATCACTTCAACATTATCCATCAGACCACTTTGAATCAGGTAAGGAATTTAATTATCCGGTTATGAGAGTTTACATGATCAATTCGTCTTGCAAGTTGAGATACCAAAAACGTAATTTTACCTCTTTTTTATCACACTTCCTACAGTACTACAATAGATTAAAAGGGCTAGTAAAAGCAATGTATGCGTGCGTTAACCTGCATGGTAATTTATTACGACGTACGTGTGCTCACGTACTAATTGCGTGCAGCTTGCTGCTACTGTATTTCAGTCTCCTTTACAGTGTACGTGTACCTAAATATGGGGAATGCGTCTGTGTGTGTAGGGCCTGCCGGGGTGGATCCCTACCTGTGTTTTTTACCGCGTGCTAATTCAACTCGTCTCATCATGAGCACCGAGAGTGCAGTGAGAAACATGGAGGCAGAAGGGCACTGTACACCAGGGCCCTGGCTGTACAGTATACGGTACAAAACGGCAGGGGAAGTGTATACCGATCGGGTCCAGAACTTGTCAGTTTTCTGAAAAGAGAAAGAACGGTTAAGGCTCTGTGTGCTGTGAAACTACCCTGCGTTGAGTTTTCATGTACACAAGGCCAGGCCATGCATGGCATAGCAGCAGGTATCAGATCAGGGTACTGGTAGTCTGGTACTACTACTGCTCACCTTCGTCTATGTGTGTGGATGTATGCGTGGATCAGCAAGCGCCTGTTGCAACAAATCAGTCGTGCAAATCTTCCAAAGGAAAAAACACCTGTGCAAGGTTCAAGTGAAAGTGAACTAAAACTGAATTTGCATGCTAGCAAAGTTACTGATGATTAGGTCCTCTAAGGAAGCTAGAGTCGTTAGAGCATCTCTAGCATATCCCGGAAAAATGCAAATCGGAATACAGGTTCTGGGTTCACTCGAAAACAGTTTTCCGGTTTGCAAATCCATCACGCGGAATAAATACCTAATCTTGATACCGAAAAAGAGAAAAACTACTTCGCGTCGGCATTTTGGTCAAGCAACATAAAGTTTATACAAGTTCTAGAGATTCATACAAACAGAAAATTAGGATTTCTTCACGCCTCTACACTACTTGCTGGACCGGGGTCGGAGGTCACGCAGGACTAGGCGCTGGTGGCGCTCCTCCCTCTCCCAGTTCTGGCGGAGCGCTGCGTGCTCTTTGCTCATCTGCAGGCAGCACACGAACTGTTTCTTGTTGTACCATTCGATCCACCGGGGGTCTCAAGGCGCCGCCTCTCGGTGCGAACAGCAGAGCTGATCGACTTCTCAGGATAAGCTCCACAAGCTCGGTCTCGTCGATGATTGCGGCGAGCTCGTCTGCGTTGTCATCTGTGGTGTTGTCGGTGAGCTCGGCCTCGTCGGAGTACTCCTCCTCCTTGTTGTCACGGAGGAGGAGAATACCAAGGCGGGTAGCTTAGTATTTAGCGGCGGAGGAGGAGGCGGCGCACCACCGTGCCCGGCTTCATTTGGTGGCGGAGGGACAGCGCAATCGCTCGCCGGAGCAAACTATCCCTAGCGGCGGTAGGGAAGAAATCGCGGGGGGGGGGGCCTAAATGCCCCTAATAATGTTCATATAGTGTCGGAGCCGCCGCTTATCCAGATCCCCGGATAAAATTATGTAGGCCAGACCGATATGCGGTGACTGTTCAGGCCATAAAAAAGATCCAACCTTCGTATCGGCCGGAATTTTCCGGACCGGGGCTTATACGGGATTTGCTAAAGATGCTCTTAGTTAGCGTTACCCTTTTTATAGTTGGAACGCTAGAATTATTTTTGGTTAGTTAGTGCAAATACATTGTTTTTAGATGGAATCACCGATTCCATTGATCACTTGGCGCTGGCCACCACGACACGTACATCATTCGGTAGCGACTCCAGCCTTAGTGCAAAAACATTCTTTGGTTGTCACCGCACCGACCAGCAAGGGCACATCCAATTGAACAAAGAAACCTTTCACTTAAATCATCCGCGTTACTCTCGACGTGCATGAAAGACTACTGCAGTTTTTAACCCCATTGTTTCCAATGTCTTGTGCAGTGAGCTGCGACCAGGGTGGAAGTCTAGATATTAGGTAATTTTTCTTCATGGAGTCATCAATCGTCATTCATTACCTATAATCAAGTAATTGGCATCAATTGCAATTATATGAGGTGTTGTGCATGTTTGTTGTTAGGGCTATGTGTGTTAAAACATGTACCACCAATGCAACAAGAAATTCAACATTGTTGCCAACTATATGAACGATGCTAAAGGACTATGACTCTATGAGCCACACCGTGCTTGCTTGACACATTATTGCATTTGATTTCTAGAACTTTATGTAGGCATGGATTCACGTACCGTGCTTCCGGTTTGCACCTAACATAACCTAGCTATAGGGTAGACAGCTATATATAGTCAGAATAATCCTTGCTTTCCCATTAGTAATCTGATAATTTGCGCTTATAGCAAACATATTTGTGTGACCCCACGAATTACCCCTCGTTGCGTATGTTGCATAATTTATTCATCCTTTGACGTAAATCCACAGTCGACGCGCTAGTTGTCTCGAAGCAAGTTGATCGGGATGACCTTAAGTAAGTCATATTATCTAAAGAAACGTAAATTGTTATCTCATTGTACAAGCTTAAAACCTGCATTACGATCTCCCGGCAAAAAACTCAAAGGTCATTTTTGTTAAACTTGTATTACTATTTTGCATGGAGTTGGTCCTAGCATGTGTGGGAAAGCAAGAAACCAACCCAATGAACGCATGGCTCTGCCCTACAGGAGGGTAACTTGTGAACACCACTACACCGAATGCATGCCCCCCGCCAGCCAGCCAGACTAGTCTGCATGTGTCGTTTGTGCACACAGATGGGAACAGAAGAGATCAGATAACAAGGTAGAAGTAGTCCTCGATCATCTCCCTGCATCCGTGTCCGCATGCTTCTTCTATTTAATTGTTTCGTGAACACTATAAATGTTTGATTAAAACGAAGAAATCTTACAATAATATTTCAATTTTGTAAAAAAAAAACACTGATTCTAGAGGCTAGCACTTGGTAGTACGTGCACACAACGCAAGTGTTGACGCATGCATGCATGTCTTCTCTGGCTATGGAGGGAAGGGTATATGCTTCTCTCTCCAAAACAACCACGGCGACTTCTTGCGCCGGAACAGCAAGGCCACCACCCCCACACCATGGCCGGCCATCTCTGTGGCGATCAGGGCTTCGTCCAGTGAGGCAGCTGACACATGCCACTCCCGGACAAGCTACGCGCCAAGAGTTATGACCAACGGACGCACACTCACTCCCTCTCTCTCATCTCTCTCCAGTCCTCGCTGCCTTTTTAACCGCCCCTGCGCCCGCCACACTCCCACTTACAACAGCACACCACAGCCAGTGAGCCAGCAGCTCCGCCATACTCATCCAGCTAGCTACCCAGCCACACACCTCCTCCCGTGCTCGCCCCTCTCCCAGCCTGCCGGGCCATGATGAGCGGCAGGATGAACGCGGGGGCCAGCGACGACTACCCATTCGCGGCAATGCAGCAGCAGCAGCCGCCGCCCTACGTCGGGTACGAGCACGCCGGCATGGTGCCCGCCAACGGGGCGGCCAGCGCGTCGGCGGGATGATGTACGACAACTTCGACTTCGCGGCGGCGGCGGCCGCGTTCGGCCAGTTCCAGCAGGAGGCGGCGCCGCACCACCACCAGATGCTGGCCCTGCCGCCGCCCAGCGCCGGGCTCATGGCGCCGCCGCCCATGCCCCACGGCATGCAGCTCCAGATGCCGCCCATGGCCATGCACGGCGACTTGTACCCGGCCCTCGGCATGGTGAAGCGAGAGGGTGGCGGCGGGACGGACGCGGGCAGGATCGGGCTCAACCTGGGCCGCCGCACCTACTTCTCCCCGGGCGACATGATGGCGGTGGACCGGCTGCTGATGCGGTCCCGGCTGGGCGGCGTGTTCGGGCTGGGCTTCGGCGGCGCGCACCACCAGCCGCCCCGGTGCCAGGCCGAGGGCTGCAAGGCCGACCTCTCGGGCGCCAAGCACTACCACCGCCGCCACAAGGTCTGCGAGTACCACGCCAAGGCCTCCCTCGTCGCCGCCGGCGGCAAGCAGCAGCGCTTCTGCCAGCAGTGCAGCAGGTACCCCACACCCACACTACTGTTCTTGTATCTACATGTGATGTTCTTGCACAACCCTAGCTAGGTCGTAGGGTAGGAGCAAGAATAGGGGGTACGTAGGGTCAGTGGAAGCTGAGTTCTTTCGCACTCTGTTTTTGGTTCACGTCCCTTGTCCGTTGCGGCGGCCATGGAAAGTCCGCTGTGCAAAAAGCAAGCCTCGGACTGGAGAAAGCCTGGCAGTAGCTAGGGCATGCATGCACGCATAGTACGTATGGGCATCTGGGCATGCATGAGCTGAGCTCGCTCGCTCTCTTTTCCTCTCCATGGCGCTTTCTTTCTTTGGTCTTCTGGGATCCATGGAGACAGGAATCCACAGGACGATGGAAAGGGGGAGGGAGAATCAGAGATTCAGAGGAGGTAGGAAAAGGCAGCGTGCTTTGCTTTGGGATGCAGGGTGCAGACTGCATTGCAGCTGGGAGGACCGCCAGGCTTTTGCCCTGACCATATCTCTGCCGCTCTTGATCCACCCATTGACCAATGTGCTAGCAGTAGTACCAGTACCCAGTTACCCACTAGTGGCAGCAGCAACTAGCTAGACTTTTGCATGCAAATTATAGTAGTAATAGGGATGTTCGTCATCGATCGATCGGCAAACATGATTTGCTGAGGTGGAATCTAAATTTCGTGTATATTCTTGGGTTTTGCCTACCAGGTTCCACGTGCTCACGGAGTTCGACGAGGCCAAGAGGAGCTGCCGGAAGCGCCTCGCCGAGCACAACCGTCGACGGAGGAAGCCCGCGGCCAGCAGCAACGGTACCGCGGTGTCGTCCAAGGACTCGGCGCCGCCTTCCAAGAAACCCAACTCCGGCGCCGTCTCCAGCTCCTACACGGGCGACAACAACAGTATGCACTCCACTCGCATCCTACCTACGTGCCTATAGTGCAGTCGATCATCATTGATTAATCATGGATAACTGATTCTCGTTCGTACGTACGGTCGACCGAGCAGATTTCAGCGCTTCCAAGTCGACCATCTCGTCGAACACGAGCGCGATCAGCTGCCTGCACCAGCAGCAGGGCCAGGGCAAGGTGGCGGCGAGGCCGACGGCGCTCACCCTCGGCGGCGCGCCGCCCCTGGCGAAGCAGGACTACCAGCTCAGCGGCATGCATCTCCAAGCCCAAGCCGACCACCACCACCGCCATCAGGAGCAACAGCACTTCATCACCTCCCTCCTCCACAATAACAACAACAACATCCTGTCGTGCTCATCTGTCAGCTCCAGCGTACTTCCGGCCAACGGCGAGGCCTCAGACCAGCACAACAACGACCACAACGACAATGGCGGCGGCAACAACAACAACAACATGCATCTGTTCGAGGTGGACTTCATGTAGATGCCGCGGCCATCATGCATGGAGGCATGGAGCGGCAAGTGTGGTAGTGCAATGTCCTCTAATTAATTTGTGTGTAGGTAAAAGAAAACAGGAGAACCAAAAGATCAAGGGTACAGTCCAAAGTATCAAGCTAGTGATGTCATGAGACTGAGAGTGAAGAGAAAAGGCTGAACTAGCTAGCGTGGCTGGTGGCTGCTTGCTTTGTTGCTTGGCTAAGCAATGCAAGACTTTCTTTTTCCTCTCACACTCCTGCGGTGCTTCTGTGGTAACGGCAAGCAAGCATGCATGCCTTTCTGTTTCAGTGAGGAAATAATGTTTTGTGTTATTGTTTTCACATTCTTACCGTTACTTAATTCGGAGTATGTGTAGTGTAGTACCTGTCCTTTTTTTTATCTCCTACTGTTAATCAGCAGAGATGTGACTAGCTCCAAAATTAATTATAGTTGTTGTACTGGAATTGGATGCATAATTAAGCTAAGAGGTCCCAACTCACATTACTCCACGATCTTTTCGAATCTGGCATTGCCTCGCTTTCAAATCTTTGCCATTTTTACTGACATGGATTAGTAATCTGGAGGGAGTCCAAATGACTATACACGCCTATTAACTGCATGTGAAAATTGTGGAGCCTCCGACAGATACTGCCGGGAACCTTAATTTCCCAAGAAGCCTAGCTACTCCGTAGTACGTACGCAGTGTACGATGCTATATGTACCATCCATGCATGCATGAGTAATGCGGGGTGGAGGCATGGAGTGGAGTGGAGTGGGTAAGGTGGCAAGCCAATGCAGTCTTCGACCTAGGCAGTGACATCGATCGACTACGAGAAGATGTATCGAGGAGGAGACCGGTGAAGCTTGGATTCAGGACCATTGTCTTGCCTCGACGAAAGCATGAGCGAGAAAGGTTTCATGTATGGTTCAGGGGTGCGCGCGACACAAATGATGGAGAAGGAAATCACGTCCGCTAGGGTTAATTAGAGGGATGGCTAGCCCGACAACAAAATTGACGATAATGACTGTTGGATTAAGAAAGTGTACTGAGCCAACATAGTAGCGGTGGGAGCAAACCGTTGGATCGGACCCATACGGTTATGCATGCTCTACCATACTAATGCATGCCTTTTAGGCTTTTACAAAAGATTTTCTTTTGTACATATAGATTGATTCCACGCGTAGTGTACGATGTTATATGTATCATCCATGCATGAATGCTCCTCGAGTTCATTAATTAATGAACACATGTAACATAGATTTTTGCAAATATGGCTAATCGATTTATTTTATAGGTCATTGAGGCAGAGGTGGGGCAACCAAGGTCGTGTGATCTAAATGGGTTGGGAATTTTCGATTTTTCTTTTCTTTTGTCATTGATATATTGGGTGGATCAAAATCTTATGGTGGGGCCTCCCTACCCTTACACCTACTGGATCTGCTGTGAGGCGAAGGCGAGGAAGATGAAGGAGTGATGGCGACCATGGACGCATGGAGGTGGACTGGATGAGGTAGCAAGCCAGAGCAGTCTACTACGAGGAGACGGATCGAGTATACAATTCACGTCCAGTTCCGAAGAAGGCACGGATGAGAAAGGTTTCATGTATTGTTCGGGGGTGCTGGGTGGCGGGTGCCACACAAATATTGGAGAAAGAAATCACATCCTCTAGAATTAGAGGGATGGCCAGCCCGACGAAAGAACCGGCGGCAATGCCTGTTGGATTAAGAAAGGGTAGTGAGCCAACGCAGTAGCGGCGTTGCGAGGGACCAAAATTGTCCGATCTGAGCGATACGGTTATGCATGCCTTTTAGTACAAAAGAAGCTTATTCGATTTTCATTTGTACATATAGATTGATTCCTCGCGCTGGAGTATTTTATTTTATCTCAAAATCTAGCCCCGATATTTGAGTACAAGGTACGTAAATTAATAAACCTAGTCGTGCTAGGCAGGTACAATGTGTGTGGCTTTAATTTCATCGTACGTACTACTGTGTACTCAAACTTGAATGCGACAGGGTTAATTAACCAGTCGGGCCCACCGTGCATGCATGCGACGTTATTGCAAACAGTGCTTTGGCTTTGCGTTAATTAATCTGAGATAGTAGCTAGATCGATCATCAACCATTCATGGCATATGTCTTGGCCGATTCGGTTGCCTGCTAAGGCTAGGACAACCCAATTAATTACGGTGCATAGTTATTGGCTATTTCGCGCGCGCGTTCAAGGACAAACATGCTTGCGCATGTATGCTCGGAAAATAGTGGAGTATATATGTCGAGACTCGAGAGAGGACGAGTAGATCAAATCAAAATGTGCTTCACTAAGCTCGGTTTGATCTTGCTCTGTTTTTTATGTGTCTTATTTGGTTCAAGAGGCACTTCTCATTTGCAGCACATACCTTGCACTTGAAGTGTAACACTTCTTCCTCATTTCATTCTCCACTTTATTTGCAATGGTAAAAAATAATCGTGTGAAATTAAGCAGTAGAAAAATTGAGGATGAACACCATACTTCATCTAGAACGGAACTTTCCGAATATGTTGCATCACACATAAGAAGATTTTTCCTGGACCCCTATTTCATAAAGAATTCTATGAAGCGCCAATATGTCTATGAATAGAAAACTTTATGTGCATACACATCGGGCGGAGCTACAAACAATAAGTTGGGGATGCCAGGCTAAAGCGGAGCCCAAAAAATTTATTACTCTCATGGCCGAGATTTACCCCACACACCTTAGTATTTTCTCCTAGGTTGAGAGGGCCATGGCCCAATTTTAATTGCGTGTAGCCCCATGATAATGCATCCAGGATCCCTATGGGGTGTTGGATGATTTATGACAAGGTAATTAGGAAAGTAATAACTTGTTTAAGTGCTAAAAGTTTTTACTAATGTTTTCGATACTTTATGATGTTTGGCAAAGCTTTATGCCCACAATACAACAATATGCCAAGTTTCAGATATTTCTATCCTCGTTTGCATATTATTTCATTTTCTACCAAATGGTTTGTATTTCAGAATCTATGACGGAGACAACAACGTAACAGAAAAACTAAATTATCATTTGTGTGTTTATCTCATTTCTATAGTTAGCAACTATCACAATATAGACTACACGCAATATGTTGCATCACACATAAGAAGATTTTTCTTGGACCCCTATTTCATAAAGAATTCTACGAAGTGCCAATATATCTATGAATTGAAAATTTTATGTGCATACACATAGGGCGGCGGAGCTACAAACAATAAGTCGGGGATGCCAGGCAAAAGCGGAGCCAAAAAAATTTACTCTCATGGCCGAGATTTACCCCCACACCTTAGTATTTTACTCCTATGTTGAGAAGGCCATGGCCCAATTTAACGCGGACCATTAGGTACATCTCACCGTGTATGATAATTTTCCAACACATACGACAAAAAACAAAAAAACATGTGTGTTCTTACGGAAACTCACAGGATTCAATATCAGAAACTCGAACTCAATGTTCTCAAATATCGCACACGATTTGCCTAGTAGAACCATGTATGAAGTGCACGCTCGCACACGATTTGTAAACTGTGTTTTTCTCCACTCCTATAAAAACCACAGTTGGTGATGATGGTGTGCCTGCCATCTTTCATCCACGATCGTTCGATTCATATCTAACGGACACGAAGCACTCTATATCAATTTAACGAAAAGACCCACCATTCCTTTAGATATTCGCATTAAATCCTTGTCTTCCTTATCTCTCCCGCACCTGAAAATTGGGATAAGCCGTGAGAGGTGAGAGCCAGCAACCCGCCGGCCGGCCGGCAGCGTCGGGGCCGGTACGGCGCGGTGGCCGCCGCCGGTGCAGTCTGACCCCGGAGCCTCTAATACCTCCCGCAACTGCACCGCCCACCACAAACCCCACCTCGCCGTCCTCCTCGCCATCCCCTCCGCCCCCTCCCCCGTCTCCTCTCACGCCGGGCTCGGCAGGCACGCCGGCGGCACCGGCCCTCTGCCGGCGCATATCCTGACCCGGCATCACTACCACCTCCCCCTCCTCCTCGCCATCCCCTGCACCCCCTCCCCCGTTTACTCCGATGCCGACCTCCGCAGGCACGACGGCAGCGCCGTCCGTGGCCCAAGGCTTCTTCTGCGTCCTCCCTTTCCTGCTGCATAATCCCTCCGCCCACCACCATCACCACTACCTCCCGCTCCTAATTTCTGTCTCCTCCGCTCTCTCCGCCTTCTCCAATTCCGACCTTCACAAGTACGCCGCCGGCTACACGGTGCTCATCCTCGGCGGTGGCGCCGCCACCTACTGCTATTTCTCATTCCCACTGACGCACTCCACGGCCTGTTTTGGTGTTGTGCTCGGCTACCACCTCTCTTTCCCGAACCTTCATCGTTCCCACCCTTGCCGCGTCCAAAATTCAATTTTTCGTCGCCCAAATCCACGCCTAGGTAGAACTGTCTAGAAACCTCTCTCGAGCCCAGCATAAATACAAGTGAGCAGTCAGATGAGACTCGCGCTGCTTGAACTACATCCCAAGAAGCAACACCGTGGTCACTCTCTCATATTATCAGATCAAACAAAGTGTGAGGAGGTGGATTACTGCCCTTCGCCTTCTGATCTTCTACTCTTAAGGACAAAGGTATGTTGTGTTATCTGCACATACTACTATTAGACGATAATGCCACTTCTATTGGTGAATTTGACATCAAAATGAGAAGTTGCAGGTCCTGTATGGTTCTATAACATGTTTTCTTTTGTATCCTTAATATTTATGCATACTGATTGTTGGGTATTTCGAACTCTAAACTGGTCTGTTTCCTATTAAAGAATCAAAAGAGCTGCGTCTTAGTTCTAAGTGGATCAGCTTGTTTTAGAGGAGTTGGGAAATCAAAACTGGTCTGTTTACACAATCCTCGTCACTCCAAACTGGTCCGTTTCCTATTAAAGAATCAAAAGAACTACATCTAGAAGTATTATGAAAATTCTTACTGTCCCCGATAAGGAAAAGGAAGGCCGGTCTAACTCCATTGCAAAATTTACAAAGAATATAGTTTACAAGGAAGTTGTCAATGTGTAGTCCAAGGTACCAAACACTCAAGTACGATTTGGTGGCTGCTAAAACTTCAATTTTTATACCAGGGTCAGTCATCTAAAATTGTTTTCCATCTACTGCAGGGGACTTTCAAAAGCAAGTGGGCGAGTACTGGAGTGGCAGATTTTGCTAGAACGACGATGTCAGAAGGTAATCTCACCTCTTTGCACTATTCACCTTATAGATTGATGAGTGTATTCTGACATAACTAAATTAACAGAGCTACCTTGCATTGCACATCGTTGTAGCAACATCGTTATTAGTGGTGCATATTGCATCTATGTATTAATTAGTGGTATCTTTAGATTATTTGAATTACTTACCCGTCCTTTAGATATGAATTGGCTTAACTTTTTTACCAAAAGTATGGTGCTTTAAAAAGCACAAGTATAATGTGGTTGATTGTGAAAGAACTCAAAATGTGAGTGCATCTTATTCTTATACCATCTTAAGTTATATCTGTTGACTGAATGACAATGATTATAACTGAAATGACCTGTGCCTTTGAATGTAGTCGCATCCTGATTGTTTAGTTAACATTTTAAACTGGTTTTCTTTTCATTATTGGTAGGATATGTTATGAAGTTGGCTTGCACCTATAGGTTATTCTTTTAGATTTTGGAAGCATTCTCCCAATTCATTATGAACTCTTATATTTTACTCCTCACATTCAGTAATTATTGTCAAAACTATGGATCCCTCTATGCCTGTATGGCAATTCTGCATGTTTTTTGAAATTTGATAATGAAAGAAAATGCAAACGGTAGTTAGTAAAACATATCATGTAGGCTCCAACCTGCAATAGACGTTTGTAGCACTTCATTTTGATTTTCCTTTGCTTATGATATAACGGCAATTAAGTAACATCTAACTTCACATATATCTTTCAGGACGTTTTTTTTCTCGACAAAAGGCAAAGATCGTGCATCGATGCATATATAACAAGCTTAAAAACTCCTGGAGAAACACTTTGGTTTAGGTGTGAAGCTGAAGCATTAAAAGTTCAGTACGAATTGGCCGAGTTTGATTGAATATTCAGTGAACAATCCATACATCCATACTTGATCGGTGGAATTCATTGTCTCACTGTTGTATTCTATTATGTTTTGGTTTGTACTTTTGGCTGTCACGCCTGTACATATCATTTATTTTTATTCATGTTGTTTACCCAACGCTGATCAAATTTCATCCACCGTGCAATTTTGGATTTAAGAATGTTTCTTTGACTTCTGGCAAAGATAGTTAATACTTCAATTTTTATAACCAGGGCCAGTCATCTATTTTTTTCCTTCTACAGGTCCGAAGTTTGTGCAGAGGACTTTCAAAACAGCAACTTGGATACTATAGTGTACAGGTTTATTTCAGAAAAACAGCAACTTTGCTTGAATAACGACATAATTCTATGCAGTTGCTGGGTGTTAATGCACACATACATACATATAGTGTTAGGTTTATTTTAGAGGCTAATGTATCAATTCGACATGGTTACAGACAATGCCATAAACGACTGAAACTGAAAGTCCTTTTTTTTTGCAATTCCATATAAAAAAAAATCTATTTAGAACCATTTTTAGCGCGAGGAACCAATATGAATATTTAGTAGTTGTTGTAGCGATGTGAAGAAGTAAAATGCAGGTCTGCCACGGTGCATAACCAGGATTCAAATTTGAACGAGGATGATGATTTGTATGTTAGATGAGCAAGAGAAAGAAATTTGTGGAGCCGTGGCAACGCACGGGCAGTCAAACTAGTTAGAGATAAAGGGTCACCCCCCCCCCCCCCCCCCCCCCGATTTCTAGTATTAGAAACCAGCGTACATACAGAAGAGTAAAGCAGAGAGAAAAAGAAAAAAAAGAGAAAAAACTGGAGGTCAATCCAACCACACCCACTCAGGGGGCAACAAGCTAAGCGGGTTTCTTCAGCCTGAAGCGTTGAGTAACTGGCACAGTGTTTTCGGAGAACGCCACAGAAGGGCAGAAGGTTGAAATTTTTTGCTACTCAAATATTACAGCGAGAAGCAGAAGAACACACGAAAGTCGCGATGATCTCCTCCAGAATTCATGCTTTTGCTTCATCACCATCATCTCTCTATCCTCATCACCGCCGGTCTCCATCCTTTCGCTGCATCGAAGGTCTCACTTGATAACCGCATGAACAGTTTGGCTCCCCAGCTGAGCGCATTCCGATCTTCCTCTTTTTCCTGCAATAGAGCCCAAGATGAGATCATTCGACCAATCATATTTGTGACAACAACCGGATCTGAGGGCCGAATAGATCTGAAACAAGCGTTATTACGCGTTTTCCAAATCGCCCAGACAATTGCTGCCACACCAACAGTCACTAACCGACGCTCTTTCTTACAAAAACTACATAACCAACCTCCCAACAGGTGGTGCATAGAAGCAGGTTTAGACTTAAATGAAGGGGATCGTCGGCAGAAAACAAAAAAATTCCTAACAACGATAACCTTAAACTAACCAGAATCTATTACTATGCAGATATACTATGATGGAGGAGATCGGTGTACATCACCCCGGCGTTCGGTCTGTTAGGTTTGCTCGGTCCGGTCTTTTCGGTCATCCAATATTTCGGTCATCTAGAAATGCTACCCGAATTACGGCCGGTCTTTTCGGTCTTTTTGTATTCGGTCTTCGGTCTTTTCGGTCCGGTCTTCGGTCATGACCAAATAGACCGAAAAAAGGAAATAACAGCAACACAATCTCTTGTTATATTTAGCTCATCCTCATAGTTATATTCCTTCAGCTCTTCCTCATGTTCAAATGTCATCTACAAAAAAACAACAACACAATCTCTTGTTCTAGTAGACATGGGAGGAGGCAGAGAATGATGGAGGTCGCTGGTTCCAGGCGGCAAGATGGATGGATGCGTATGCGTACCACAAAATTCTAGGGAAACAAGCGGCGGGGATGGAGTTAGGTCATGGAAACGAGCGCTAGTGCTGAAATTGGGGAAAAGAAGTAGGGAACTAGGCCTCGATGGGCTGTGCTACATGCTAGAGTACACGAGTTGGGCCTAAATGTCTAATTCACATCGCTAGTTCGGTCCCTTCGGTCATTTTGGTCCTCAGCTCGTGATAACCGAACAGACCGATATTATTTCGGTTACCTGATTCTCAGGACCGATATTATTTCGGTTACCCGAAATTCTGGGTATTTCGGTTTCGGTCCCGGTCTTTTCGGGTTCGGGCTTCGGTTTCGGTTTTTTGTGCCCGGGGTGAGGTGTACATACCCTTGTAGACCGAAAGTGGGGATTACGCTCCCGCACAAGCGTTGTTGATGAAGCCGACGACGCCGATCTCAAGGTCGTGTAGAGGAAGAAGACGTACTTCCAGTGCCACACGTGTAGCACCTCGTAGCTCTACACACGTATGGTGTAGACGACGACCTCCGGGCTCCAGATCCAGCGAAGCAGCGGAAGCGAAGACTTGGACCCAGTATCACGGCGGTGTGCGTATGGTGGAGAAATTTCTCTCCTCGTACGTAGCTCCGGAAATGGAACCACGCTCAAGGTAGGAGAGAAGAAGAGGGAGATGGATGATTTCTAGGCAAAGGGTGCACGCCTATATAAAGGAGGAGGAGGGCTGCCCACCCCGCTGGCTAAGCCATGTGGGACTATTCCCACATGGCTTAGCCGGCCCTGGTGGGCCCCATTCGGCCCAGCCAGGCCGGCCGGCCCCTCCCCCTTTTTTTCCTTTGGGGGTTTTCCCCTAATGGGCCTCTAAGGCCCATCTAGGTGGAAATTAAATAAATAAAAAAATATTTAATTATTAATTACACTAATTAATATTAAATACATATTATTTAATTTATTCGAGTTCCGAAACTTATTCCATTGCCCTTCGATCATCATCGGACATGTCCCGGAACACTTCCGGTGTTCTCCTGAAGTTTCTCCTAATATCCAATCTTTATAAAATCGTCGCCTACCCTTAAGTGTGCCACCCTACGGTTTGGGATCACTCTAGACATGATTGAGACACGGTCTCCGATCAATGACTATCAGCGGTGGCTGGACTGCCGTGATAGCCCCTTGTGCGTCCACGAATGTCTTTTTATCGTTTGAACCTTAGAAGTCCAGTTTCAACCTTTTGCCTAGCGATACTTAGATTGTCCGAGACTCGTTCTCCGGTATCACGATTACCGAGCTTGATCTCGTCACTTGACAATTCTATCTTTACTCGTCTGTGATATTACATCCCCGTGACCTAGTCACATGCTTGCAAGCTTATTGATGTAATCTCACTTAGTGGGACCAGAGTATCTATCCTGCTATGTGGATTGGGAAATCCCGCTCTTGATCATTCACCTCGACCACTTCCTTCGGATACCCGAAAGGGACACCTTTATTGTCACGCTAGATAAGACATGACGTTTGATGCAATCAAAACACCTTCCAGAAGCAGCGATTAAATATGATCTCACGGTCAAAGGTATGAACACTACGTTTCTATATATCTTGAGTGTGTGTCCATCACATCATTCACCTAATGACATGACTCCATTATCAATTGAAATAAATGTCCATGATCAGGAAACCTTGATCATCGGTTACCCAATGGACTAGTTAAGAGGCTACTAGGGACCTGGTTGTTTACATACCACACGTGCATTAATGTTTCCACTTAATACAGTTATAGCATGGTACAAAACTTATTACAAACAATTGAGATATGACAAATAAAATATCTTTATTAATTGCCTCTAGGGCATATCTCCAACATTAAAACCAAACTAGTTTGACTGCCCGTGCGTTGCCACGGCTCCACAAATTTCTTTCTCTTGCTCATCTAACATACAAATCATCATCCTCGTTCAAATTTGAATCCTGGTTATGCACCGTGGCAGACCTGCATTTTACTTCTTCACATCGCTACAACAACTACTAAATATTCATATTGGTTCCTCGCGCTAAAAATGGTTCTAAATAGATTTTTTTTTATATGGAATTGCAAAAAAAAAGGACTTTCAGTTTCAGTCGTTTATGGCATTGTCTGTAACCATGTCGAATTGATACATTAGCCTCTAAAATAAACCTAACACTATATGTATGTATGTGTGCATTAACACCCAGCAACTGCATAGAATTATGTCGTTATTCAAGCAAAGTTGCTGTTTTTCTGAAATAAACCTGTACACTATAGTATCCAAGTTGCTGTTTTGAAAGTCCTCTGCACAAACTTCGGACCTGTAGAAGGAAAAAAATAGATGACTGGCCCTGGTTATAAAAATTGAAGTATTAACTATCTTTGCCAGAAGTCAAAGAAACATTCTTAAATCCAAAATTGCACGGTGGATGAAATTTGATCAGCGTTGGGTAAACAACATGAATAAAAATAAATGATATGTACAGGCGTGACAGCCAAAAGTACAAACCAAAACATAATAGAATACAACAGTGAGACAATGAATTCCACCGATCAAGTATGGATGTATGGATTGTTCACTGAATATTCAATCAAACTCGGCCAATTCGTACTGAACTTTTAATGCTTCAGCTTCACACCTAAACCAAAGTGTTTCTCCAGGAGTTTTTAAGCTTGTTATATATGCATCGATGCACGATCTTTGCCTTTTGTCGAGAAAAAAAACGTCCTGAAAGATATATGTGAAGTTAGATGTTACTTAATTGCCGTTATATCATAAGCAAAGGAAAATCAAAATGAAGTGCTACAAACGTCTATTGCAGGTTGGAGCCTACATGATATGTTTTACTAACTACCGTTTGCATTTTCTTTCATTATCAAATTTCAAAAAACATGCAGAATTGCCATACAGGCATAGAGGGATCCATAGTTTTGACAATAATTACTGAATGTGAGGAGTAAAATATAAGAGTTCATAATGAATTGGGAGAATGCTTCCAAAATCTAAAAGAATAACCTATAGGTGCAAGCCAACTTCATAACATATCCTACCAATAATGAAAAGAAAACCAGTTTAAAATGTTAACTAAACAATCAGGATGCGACTACATTCAAAGGCACAGGTCATTTCAGTTATAATCATTGTCATTCAGTCAACAGATATAACTTAAGATGGTATAAGAATAAGATGCACTCACATTTTGAGTTCTTTCACAATCAACCACATTATACTTGTGCTTTTTAAAGCACCATACTTTTGGTAAAAAAGTTAAGCCAATTCATATCTAAAGGACGGGTAAGTAATTCAAATAATCTAAAGATACCACTAATTAATACATAGATGCAATATGCACCACTAATAACGATGTTGCTACAACGATGTGCAATGCAAGGTAGCTCTGTTAATTTAGTTATGTCAGAATACACTCATCAATCTATAAGGTGAATAGTGCAAAGAGGTGAGATTACCTTCTGACATCGTCGTTCTAGCAAAATCTGCCACTCCAGTACTCGCCCACTTGCTTTTGAAAGTCCCCTGCAGTAGATGGAAAACAATTTTAGATGACTGACCCTGGTATAAAAATTGAAGTTTTAGCAGCCACCAAATCGTACTTGAGTGTTTGGTACCTTGGACTACACATTGACAACTTCCTTGTAAACTATATTCTTTGTAAATTTTGCAATGGAGTTAGACCGGCCTTCCTTTTCCTTATCGGGACAGTAAGAATTTTCATAATACTTCTAGATGTAGTTCTTTTGATTCTTTAATAGGAAACGGACCAGTTTGGAGTGACGAGGATTGTGTAAACAGACCAGTTTTGATTTCCCAACTCCTCTAAAACAAGCTGATCCACTTAGAACTAAGACGCAGCTCTTTTGATTCTTTAATAGGAAACAGACCAGTTTAGAGTTCGAAATACCCAACAATCAGTATGCATAAATATTAAGGATACAAAAGAAAACATGTTATAGAACCATACAGGACCTGCAACTTCTCATTTTGATGTCAAATTCACCAATAGAAGTGGCATTATCGTCTAATAGTAGTATGTGCAGATAACACAACATACCTTTGTCCTTAAGAGTAGAAGATCAGAAGGCGAAGGGCAGTAATCCACCTCCTCACACTTTGTTTGATCTGATAATATGAGAGAGTGACCACGGTGTTGCTTCTTGGGATGTAGTTCAAGCAGCGCGAGTCTCATCTGACTGCTCACTTGTATTTATGCTGGGCTCTGAGAGAGGTTTCTAGACAGTTCTACCTAGGCGTGGATTTGGGCGACGAAAAATTGAATTTTGGACGCGGCAAGGGTGGGAACGATGAAGGTTCGGGAAAGAGAGGTGGTAGCCGAGCACAACACCAAAACAGGCCGTGGAGTGCGTCAGTGGGAATGAGAAATAGCAGTAGGTGGCGGCGCCACCGCCGAGGATGAGCACCGTGTAGCCGGCGGCGTACTTGTGAAGGTCGGAATTGGAGAAGGCGGAGAGAGCGGAGGAGACAGAAATTAGGAGCGGGAGGTAGTGGTGATGGTGGTGGGCGGAGGGATTATGCAGCAGGAAAGGGAGGACGCAGAAGAAGCCTTGGGCCACGGACGGCGCTGCCGTCGTGCCTGCGGAGGTCGGCATCGGAGTAAACGGGGAGGGGGTGCAGGGGATGGCGAGGAGGAGGGGGAGGTGGTAGTGATGCCGGGTCAGGATATGCGCCGGCAGAGGGCCGGTGCCGCCGGCGTGCCTGCCGAGCCCGGCGTGAGAGGAGACGGGGGAGGGGGCGGAGGGGATGGCGAGGAGGACGGCGAGGTGGGGTTTGTGGTGGGCGGTGCAGTTGCGGGAGGTATTAGAGGCTCCGGGGTCAGACTGCACCGGCGGCGGCCACCGCGCCGTACCGGCCCCGACGCTGCCGGCCGGCCGGCGGGTTGCTGGCTCTCACCTCTCACGGCTTATCCCCAATTTTCAGGTGCGGGAGAGATAAGGAAGACAAGGATTTAATGCGAATATCTAAAGGAATGGTGGGTCTTTTCGTTAAATTGATATAGAGTGCTTCGTGTCCGTTAGATATGAATCGAACGATCGTGGATGAAAGATGGCAGGCACACCATCATCACCAACTGTGGTTTTTATATGAGTGGAGATGCGCACCAGGCAACATTCCAAATGTATCGTGCCAAGGGACACGTGAAGAACAAATGTGAATTCGATTCATTCATCCCACAAAATTGACACATCCAATCTCCAGTCCACCCTCGCCGATGAAGCACATCCTTCGTAAGGATACTATTTCAAAACGCCAGCCATAAGAAAACTCTAACTTTAGCTGGGATTTTAAATTTCCACAGATGCTTGAAAAGGAACCCAATAGCCCCCATCTTCAGAGTTCTGTAAAGGGATCTAACAGAGAAACCTTTACTATCCAACTTCCACATCACTGTGTCTTCTTTATCCGTCAGTCTCACGCCGCTGCACTGGCCTCGGAGAGCATCCCACATATCTAGGACCTCCCCTATTAGAGTGCGGCAGAATTTAAGCACACCCCAGCCATCGACACAACTTCATGTACTGTGATGTCAAGAGACTCACAGATTACATATAAATTTCTAAAAAAAATCGACAGAGGCATATCTACATTCCAAATATCCTCCCAGAAGCGAGTTCTTTTGCCATTCTCAATTTTGCGAGTGCAAAAAGAGTAGAAATGATCAATTTCGGCTAATGGTGAATTAATCTTAGGTGAATTAATCTTAGGTGATTAATTGACTGATGAAAAAAAAAGAGTGAGCAAAACAAAACATGCGACAAGGAGAGGACACCTCCAATAAAACCGTTAACTGCATGGATGGGCCTTTTGGATCGATCGGTCGGGACTAGATTGATCGGCGTCACGTTCCGATTGATTGATTTGGGCCGGATTAATTCGATCGGCCGGCCGGGGTGAACAGTTCGCGCGCGGCTTCAATTCCTCGGTCGGCCGGCCGGCGAGCCGGAGCCCGCCCGCGCTAGCATAGCCGATCGTGCTTGGTTTTGGCTCTTCCTTCCCCGGCCGGCGTGTTCATCGACCTCGAGGAGTTATCGTCCATGGCGGATCGAGCTGGCTAGCTAGCTTCGTACTGTGCGTACATGCAGCAGGTACTACGTGGTCTGGCCGAGATGGCATGTGAGCGATGTCTCGCATAGTGGCGGTGGCTGTGCGCGCGGCGCGCGGCCGCAGCACAGCGTGCACCTGTAGGCCACTTATAGCTATAGCTATAGCCAGGCCACTGCTGGTAGTACCCGTGCACTTACACCTGCTCGGTCTTGGCTAGCTGCTCGTACGCACGTCATGCACCTACCGTTCCGGCCGGCGGCGGGGCGATCTTCTAACGCGCGTACCGTCGTCCATGTCAGCCATGCCTTCGTCTGACAGTACAACATTCTAGTCCAGGTCGATCGAGGTCGTCTCTCTGCAACGTACACGTACACATTACTTCAATCCGCTCGTGTTTTTAGTAGTACACGGATCCTCTAGATATCTCTAATCTATCTTATATGGTTGAGTTTTGCTAATGCATCAATGACGGTGTTTTCGTTAATTGAAATCATCCGAAAATTGTCTCGCACATAGTCCCATCTTATCTGAAATATTTCAAAGTGTAAGCAATGATTAGTGCATGCTATATATATATATGCCTATATCTGACCGGGACCGGCGGCGCCTGTGGCGGTTTAAGTCGCTGGCACGATCGGTCGATGATGTGACTGCGCGGAACTGTACGACGATCCATCCGGCGCCGTACCGCCGTGGGATCCCGCTGCCGGCCGGCGGAGAGGCAAGAGCAGCAGTTAAGGTGGGCAATTAAGGTGTTCTTCCGCCGGAGGTCTTTTCCTTTAACTACGCCCCGCTAGCGGCGCACCGGGCAGGGATGTCCGTCCTTCGTTTCCTCGTTTCTAATGGTGACCCGTCGGAGCCCACCGGGCCCGTCCCTGATTAACTGCACGTCTGCGCGCATGCAATGGCTTGGCAATTGGGCAAGCAGTGTGGTTTCTCTCTGTAAAAGGAAAGGGCAACAGTCCTGAGACTCTCGGTCTCAACCGGACACAGAACCTATGCTAATGCTAATATCTACGACTACAAAGTCCATATCGAGATGAATAGTCTTCTAATCATCCGAATCATCTGGGTGATTAGGGGACTTTTCATTTATATCGTCCAGGTCGACGCACGCTACCCCTCTCCTTTTGTTCGCATACTGCTCGCCCTCTTCTGCTGACCACCACATGCTTTCCCTCTGCTATCCTCCCCCTTCCTCGGAGCTGGGAGATCGCAGAGCACGCATCGCCATAGCCATGATCATGGTGAAGCTTCAAATCTGAGTATCCAACTATGTCGTTGAGCCTGGAGGGACAATTAATGGACCGGTGAAAATGAGCTCAGGGTTGCCGGATCCGTACCCCTTCGAAACGGAAGCCTGCTGCTAGTGTGTCCTCGATCGCAGGAGGAGCAGCGTACAGATCAGAGGGAGGGGCGGGCCGGCCGAGACCCGAGCCTGCCATGCTGATCAATGGTGACTTCAGCATTACCGGCGATAGCAGCTGGGGCATGCCACTCGCTGGCACGCACCACATGCTCCATCAGCTCGACCGATGGGCTCTCTGCATGCAGGATCAAACCTCCACGATATGGCGAAGATCCTGTAGGGCCATGCGTCCAAGATAGCCGTCGAATTACACGCTACAGGACAAGCTTGCATACACGCTGCACGCATGGGTAGAACAGAACAGAAAATCTGTATCAGGAGTTTGTACGGAAGGTCCAAAATATCAGAGTTCGCGCGAGGAGACACCGAACCAACAATGCCGAGATTCACGAGTTCGCAAACGAACCACCGGGGTTTTGATAGATCATATCGGCCCAGAGCCCCAGACAGAAGGGTGGCACCGCCAAGTCAACGGTGCAGACGGAATGTAAGGCCACAAGGCATTTACAACAGAATGAAGAAACTTTATTTTCCACCGCAAGAGTTGTTTCTACCATCTACTACAGCTCACTCACCTGGCCCAGCTTGGGTACGTTGTGTGGGGGGTTGGGAGGTCGTCCAGCTTCAGAGAGCGGTCTCATCGGGGCTGGAATGAATATCAGGGATGTACCGGGGGCGAGCTCAGGGAATTTTATTGGGCGAAGTCCGTGGCCATTCGATTTTCAAACGGATTTGTGCAACTTGCACTGAAGTTCTCCGTGGAGTTGATTGTCCTCACCTCACCAGAGGAATGAGCAGGTACTCCGCGTAGAACAGCTGCAGAGCCACGTGGGGAGGAAGTGAATGTGAGTTAACTCTAAACAGGTGTATATAAATCCAGGATTAATTCACAAGGTGCATGCAGAAGGTAAGCTAATTGAGTTTGGGCAGTACATTTGGCCCTACAAGGAATTTTAAAAAGATCGCGAATGGGTGCTGATGTCAGCTCTTACCCTCCAGATAAACATGTAGAAGGATGTTATTGCAGCTTTGCTTGTCAGGTCGACCGATCGTGCGCATCTCCATAAGATCGAGGCGAGGATTGCATGGCCTGCGACCTGTGAAATACATGTTAGTAAACCATTCATAAGGGAACTGCAAAGAACCATTTACAACAACCTATAGAAGGTGAAGCCCTGTAATTATCTAAAACAAGATAAGTAATCCCTTTTTTTTCCAACGATATCTCGATCATAAGAGACAGAAAGCAATAAATACCGCTAGAGATGTTAGCCATGCTGGTAATCAGCTCAAAAACTTTTTTTCGGCTAAATAATAAACTCAAAACTGACACTAATACTCATATTGTGTAGGTTACTAGGTTGGCAAAGATGAATAAGTGGAACAATTATTAATCTAATGATGAAAATTGCTGTGATATTTATGAGATGTGATCCATACGGTTATGGATTTGCTCCACAAACTGGAAGAAGTTGCCCCCATCACTATGGCAACACCATAGGCCATCTCAAGTAGACCAACACAAATCCAGAAAACCTGTGTGGAAGTATAAATCAGCAAAAATCCAAGAGTAAGTCTCTTAGCAAATAACATTGTTTATTATTTATTTACTAACCTTGTTTTGACCTAATCTAACACTGAAAGATTGAATTCCAAAAATGCGGTCCCCTTCAATATCAGGTATATCCTGCGAAATAGTAAAACTCCTTCAGTGCAAGTTGTTTATATCAAAAGCAATGCAACAAATGGGTGTTCCGTTAGCAAACCATGAAAGGATATTTATGACTTACGATCTGCAGTAATGCAGTACAGAAACTAGATACTGTTACCTTGAATAATGCTATTACAACTGAGAAGAAGGTCATGAATGCAGTTGCAAATATCAATGGCTTTGAAAAGACTGCCGGTCTTCTGAAAACAAATGTCTGGTAGAAAAACAACGCAACACAGCATAAATCATATGCAGCAGACAAACACAACAAAATTTGATTACAATTGCTTAGAACAATATATTTTAGTACAAGTTGCTTCTTGTTTTCAAATAGCCCATCAGAAGACTTGCCTGAATGTGGAGAAAAAATGCCAGTTGAACAATCACCCACGCACTGCTAATATGCAGAGTGCTGCAACAACAGCAAATCTCTTCCATCGAAAGTATGGCAGCTGCAGAGTACCAAAATGGGAGTGTCAGTTCTCTTTAATCAGGAAATAAAGGGTAGGTATCAATAGCTCGCATAAAAAAGAGTGATATTCCAGATAATTATATAGAAACAAACATACAGAACTGCTTTCACGTCAAAGAAGCAGTCGTCACTCTGCTATAAGAATTTCATATGTCAACTTTGGTTTTACCACATGCCCACCGCGAAACGTTTTGAGGCCCATTTTAGCCAATCAAATTTAAGCGCTATGCAGAGTGCAAAGTAAGCTTTTCAGCTGTAACATGTTAGCCCATGAAATCTGTAGATCAGTTATAGCCTTATAGGCGGGCTTCATATGTGTCATTTGTCCACATCTTTCAGGCCCATGTGAAAGTAAAAAAAAGATGGCTGGTATAAGCATTCCACTAAGACTGTGATAGTATTTTTTTTGTCAAAAGTAGTTTTCTTTATTATTGTTGTTGTTATTATCAGAAAAAAAAATGTCCTACTAAATTTTTGTATTACATCAGAATAGGAAAAAAAAGTATAACAGAGAAATATGAATACACAAAAAACGTCAAGTTATATCTGCTGAATTCATGATCATAAAGACATAAAATCTTACATTGACTGAATAAGCAGTTCCAAGAACAAAGCTAATAAAAAGAGCCCAGAACAGAGGTGGTGATCCAACCACCCATCCAAGGGCAAAGCTCTGCAGTTCAAACAGCAATGCTCCTGAATTAGTCTGACAGAACTGACAGCAAAGAGCCTTCTTCCAAGATTAGCACAACTACATATCAGTGCCAATAAACCTTATCTCACTGTTAAATAGAAAAGGAGGAACTGCAATTATAAAAAGACGATACCATAGCAGCAGAAACTGACACTATTGCAATCCCAGTTGCAGGAGAATACTCCCCAGATGCTAGTGGAAGAGTTGGCTTGTTAACCTGGTGAGTCACCAACATTAGCTTCTACTAACGTAATAAAAAGTAGAATTTCACAGTCGAAATATAAACATTTGGGATTACAATAAATCTACCATACCTTGTCTATTTCAACGTCGAATAGCTGATTCAGTCCAACAATATAGATGTTCATAAAAAAAGCAGCCACCACAGCCTACATGGAGTAAAAATGCATCATTTTTAATACAGATCCATCACTGCATAAGACAAAGTTGCTCAAAGTTGTACCTCCAGCAAACCAGTGAGGAACAAGGGCGAGATATCAGACAAGCTCTCAACAGCTAGTAGGGAAACTGAGACTATGCTTAGTGCCTGCCTAAACAAAAATTTGTCTCTTAGATCCAGGGAGTGTAAAAGCACACCACAGCACAAGTCTATAGCTTCATTAAGTGATCTTACACGCAAGTGATTTTTATGTAAATGAAACAACATCAACATGACTTAACTGTTCCTATCACGGTATGTGGCCGAGAAAACCTGTAGAATGCATCCAGAGAAGATGATATTGGCTTCCAGATGCTTGCTGGATCGTGTGCTTCAGTTTCAGGCTGTAGTGATTGCCCCGAAGCATTTGCAGAAGTATTTATCCTATGGTAGGAGTATTTCCAATCCAAGAATTTTTTACAATGATTAACGGCAGGCCTTTGGACCCTTGGATGGACAAAGAAACTCGCCCTTTACCATTTAGTTGGATAGAACAAAATGAGGGTAGAATATGATCTGGAAAAGCAACATTTCAAAACTACGTCAAACACTCAGGAAACAAAGATGGGAGAACTTTATCCGGAGTACAAGGTATGTGACAATATGTAAGCTCAAATACACGTGGATGTATTATCAGATTAACTATGGGGATTTAATACTATTCAATGAAGAAAATGACTTTCATGTGCTCCCTAACCCATTTCCATCAAGTCGGCAGATTATATTCATCGAAACAAGATGGAAAGTGCGCAATAACACACACCACGCTAGACTTGTTGCAGCACAACTGCCGTTTATTTCCACATAAATGAATTTTACATGAGCAGCAAAGACCTGAGATGCAGTAAGGCAACAGGAGAGGAACTATGCACGAAGCTAATTTTCAGCGCATCCGTTTGTGTCTGACATAATGGACATGGAACGATTTCTGAACTAAAACCAGCAACACCTCAGCATCTCCTTTATACTTCACATGCATCTGCACGCATCGCGGAGTGACCATTTCAATGAAATCAGACAAGTTGTTTACTAACTTAAACCGGTTAACAACCTGCAGCCTAATAAATCTCTTCCCCATTCATTTACCTATTCTCCTTGTACGTGGAAAAATTAACCACCCAAAATAACACACACACACGCTAGACTTGTTGCAGCACAACTGTTGTTGATTTCCGCAGAAATGAATTTTACATGAGCAGCAAAGACTTGAGCATGCAGTAAGACAACAGGAGAGGAACTACGCATGAAACCAAGTTTCGGCACATCCATTTGTGTCTGACATAATCGACATGGAACGGTTGCTGAACTAAAACTAGCAACACCTCAGCATCTCCTTTATACTTCGCAGCCCTCTGCACGTATCGTGGAGTGACCATTCCAATGAAAACAGACAAGCTGTTCACTAACTTAAACCGATTGACAACCTGCAGCCCAATAAATCTCTTCCCCATTTACCTATTCTCCTGGTACATGGAAAATTTGACCACGCAAAATAACATGCACCATATCTCCCTCTCTACTCAACACGTACAACAGTAACCGCTTTGTCAACTGATTTCCAGTAACAAAAAAAGTGGTTGTGCTGATTCATTTTTTCCACGGACTGAACGAGCACTGGCCCCTTTCGGTTTACTGCTCCTATTCCGGAGAAGGCGTGCTAAGGAGAAGATTCCTATCCCAACGAGAATCGCATCCCAGCGGCATCGCTTTCGCTCCCCGAATCCGGTAAGGACTTCCGCTAATTAACTACATCCATTCGTACAGTATAACAGATACCAGCATCTAGTCAAAGCTACTACTGAACGGCGCTAAGCACCAATCACACGGACCGTGCGGAGGGGACTCACCTCGCCGGCGGCCGGCGGCGCAGCCGGGCGCGAGCGGAGCGAGGACGGCCGGAGGCAGAGCGAATCCATCGCGGCGAGGGCGAGAGGGAGTGAGCGGGCAGTGTGCGTCAGACAAGGAGAGGGGGAGAAGAGAAAGGAACGCAGGGCAGGTTAAAGTACGCTGGATTGTTGTTTCATGAAAAAATAGTCCAAGTTTGTACAGTAGTTAGTTGCGTGTAAAATTGACCTCTTTCCCTTGACAACAACGCTGGCGTTTGTACAGTAGTTAGTTGTAAAGCTTTTGCTTTCACATGATACATTTGCTTACAAGTTACAGTGACAATGAAATCCTAGTAGTAATTCTTTTTTGTGTGTGGTGAATTCGCTCGCTTCCGGTAAATTGTGTGCGGTGTACATTGTAGACATGACAAATTCTTTTTATGCGGGGAATTCACTTACGAATTGTCTCTCGCAAGTTTTGTAGTGGTTGTGCAAATACGACAGGCAAATGAAATGGTAAAGATCAAGAAGATGGTCACGGAGTTATAACGCGGGAAAACCAACATAAGAGGCCATTCTAAAGATGTGTCGGAGGAGGTCAATGGCGAGGATGAACAACATTGGGGATAGGGGACCGTGTTCCCATTCAGCAACACACGAGAGGACGATAATGAGGGCAAATCCACTCGCACCAGCCAGCTTTGGCCGAAGACAAGGCGCTGAAGGACCTCGAGGAGGTATGCCAACTAACTGAATTGAAATCCTTTGGTATGTCGAGCTTAAGAAAGAGGCCTGAGGTGTTGGAACATTGGAGGTCCTTAATCGGGTTCTGCATGTGAATGAAGTTGTCATGAATGCACCTTTTTCACACGAAAGCACTGTAGCTCTTGGAGAAAGCTCAGGCAAGTGGGGGCCAGGTGATTTGCCATAAGCTTTGTGATGATCTTGGACATGATATGGATCTGATTGATAGGGATAGGGTTGTAGTCGCCAACAATTGAAGCCTCCGGCTAGCAGTAGCATGATGTTGGTTGTGTTTATGATGTTTGCACACTTTCTGTGAGATCTGCTAGCTCAAGATGGTTGTGATGATGTATGATTTGATGATGTCCCAATAGAACTTGAAAATGCCCTAATAAAACCATCGGTGACTGGTGCTATGATCGAGGGAGAGCGGAAACCGCTTCCTTAATTTTAGATTCCTCGAAGGGAGGCATCGAGGTTGCTCAGGTCATGGGATTGGATACCAAGTTTCTCCCAGTATAAAGCGGTTGTGCAAGGCACGGAAGTTCCAAGATGGTCCGTGAAGTGGGATAGCAAGACCTCCTCTTTGTCATCGCGAGTGATAGTCCTCCCCCCCCCCCCCCCCCCCCCCCCCCCCACCCACACACACAGTAAGATTTGATGAAATTCCTCCTTCTTCAACCATTTACCCTCCGCTTAATTTTATGAATGGTTAACAACTCCAAGTAATTGCTCTTAAGCATCAACGTAAAAGGTGATCTTCCGGTAAGACCTGGTCGAGGCGGAAGATCACTTCGTTGGCGATAGCAATCAAGTTTTTCGCACACCAACACTCTCACCTTTGAAAGAGTGTTTCGCTCCCTAATGGTTTTGGTATTAATGACAACATGATTAGTGTCCTTAGGCATTGCTACAAGTTTCTCATTTACCACATTCCTTACAGCATAGTTGACCGACCGTCAGCTAGTCATCCACACCTAGTACTGACATCACGCTAGATCGGTCGCCGCACGCCGATTGCCCGGAGTCCACGCCGGCACACCGGATCGTTCACTGTTCGTCGGCCGCCGAGCCTACGATCGCGAGGCCACGGCAATCGATGTCGATCCGCTCATAGATCGTACGCTGCATGCAGATCGAGTACGCGGTGACGATCTGGCCGCGGTGACGTCTGGCGAAAATTGCGGATTGGCGATCTGGCCGCGGTGACGTCTGGCGACCGCGCTGCGCCGGCGGCCAACGGCGCCATGGCTTCCAGGCGGCGCCTCACGCTAGCGCCCGGGCCCTCTCGCCGGCCATCTCGCCGGCAACTGAGATCTCGCCGGGTTCTCCGGCCACGGGATCATGGATGCATCAAGATCAGTGGAGCAGGTTGGGAGCTGAAGGGAGGCGGCGTTTGTCCCTCGCTGCGTCGGCGTCGGGATCTCGATTCGAGGCCCTAGCGGCTGAGCCGGACTCAGATGGCTCGGGGGAGGAAGATGCGCATGTCGCGGTGTTCGCGGCCGAAGACGTCCTTGATGACGGCTGGCTGGTCTCACGTGATGACGTTCATCGACAACCCAAGTCCGACGAGCAAATTCAGCAGGAGTTCTGGGAGGACGTCGGATTTCCAACGCCGGCATCCCGTGTTTGGGAGCGTTCCTCACCGACTAATTCCGACGATCACCAAGGTACGTGTTTGTCTCCTGTGTGTAGGTCGGAAGCGGACGCTGTGGATGAAGAGGATGGAGGATCGCGGAAGCCGTCTACTGACCGCGCCGCCGGAGGTGGGAGTGGAGGGTCGCCTCATGCGCGCCCTTTGCGGCTACCCCGGGTGCGGATGGGGTGGCGAGGTCCTATACCACGCCCTCGGATCACGCCGCCGCCGTGCTTGGGGGACTTCTTCCCGGAATTCGGTGCGGCCACGGCGGCGCCGGAAGGGAGTTCGTCGCCGGCGGGATCGGTGGTTCGTGATTCAGAGCGGATCAAGCCGCGGAAGACGGATCAGGAGGCGGGGCTGAAATTTGAACCTCCTCAGTCGCCGACATGTGGGGCCCAGTGGCAGGCGAACGCCAGCCGTCGATCTCCCTGGGCTCATCTGGGATGTTGGTACGAGGGGTTATGGTCTGATGCTCGGGCGGCTAGAGTTGCGGCCGCGCCGCGTCCGATGGCCACGACCCCGGGGCATGGCGGTCCTCCAACATGTGCGCCCGCACCGGCGGCCGTGACTCGAACTGCGGAAGCTCCGCGGTCTCCCTCGTACGCCGAGGTCGCGGCTGCGGCGCCTCGGATGGTTGCACAGGCGGGGCGTGGGGGGCCTCCGCGAAGGGTACCAGAGGCTTCGACAGGGCCTCAAGGTCGGGGCGTGGGTGGCTCCTTCGGCAGCTCGGCGGGACCTCCGACGTTCGCGCCGAGGCAGCAGCCGACGACGGTTCTCTCACTGCCGCGTGAGCCCAGGGTGCATGCCGATCAGAACCATGGATCACCTTGGGCACATCTCAGCCATTGGTACGCTGGCTTGTGGAGAGAGGATCGTGGCGCTAGGGCGGTTTCTCCCTCGCGTACGAACGGGAACAGCCACCGTCGCGCGCCTCCGCCTCAGATCACCGCCCCCATCGCCGTACCTGTCGCGACGAGTCCGTGCTCCACTCCGCCTCCGGCCGCTGCGACTCGAACTGTGGAAGCTCCGCGGTCCCCCTCGTACGATCCTAATCCGGTTTCGAGAGGGGGACAGGTGCAAGGGACACAGATGGCGCAGTTACTGAGGGGCGTCGCGGTGACACCTTTTAACCCAAATCCTCAAACTCCTAGAGCCAAGCTACTGGTACGGCAATGGAGGGAGGCTTCTGGTAATTCGGTGGTTGCTGTGGATCGGTCCGATGTTTCTCGGGCATGCAGAGGTGGGCTGCTGGGGGAGGACTCTACTTCATCCTTGTCCTCACCCATCGTCGCGACGACATCTCCTTCGTCGACGGCACCTTGCACAGTGGTCGAGAGGGCTGCTACATCGCCTTCGCCCTCTCCCATTGTGCCCACGCCAGCGGGGGGACGTTCGCTTCCTATGGTGACACCTAGGCGTAGCGCACGTCACCTCGCTGGGAAGGATGGAGCATCAGCGACGGATGAGGACTCGTTGGCGAAGGCGATACGTCGCAAAGCCGAGTCGTTTTCCACTCCTGCTGCTGGTACGTCACTCACTTCGAAGTCATTTGTCCTTTCCTACGTCTACTTTAGCTGCTAAGTTGTCAGCGGTAGGCGTCAGTTTAGGGAGAAGTGATAACGAGGTGGTGCTTTCGGCTAACGTTCTGAAACATGTAGAGTATGATCGCCGTAGGGTGTCTCCTAGTGTTTCGAGTTGGCCGGTATCCTCTTCTGTAGATGATGATGATGCGCATGCCACAATAGATGGACAGCTTCTATCACATCTTGTAGGAGAGGTAACCGAGGTGGATATGGACGAGGCTGAGCTGGGATCTTTTGATGATCTGTATGCTACCGGCCGGAGATCCAAATCCGCCAAAAATAAAAAGAACAAAGCTTCGCGTAAAAGCGCGAAAAAGTCAAAATCCCCAACTGTTTCCCGATGAATGGCATTTTCGAAAATAGCAGAGGTCTAGGCGACTTGGCTAAACATTTGAATATTGCGCATCATGTGAGAGATTATAAGTTGGATTTTTTGGCTATATCTGAGACGGGTAGACGGGATTTTCCAAGCACTCTACTAGACCGACTTTCAGGCGGTGTGGAGTTTGATTGGCATTCCTGTCCCCCTAGAGGCAGATCGGGTGGCATGCTACTTGGCATCAAAACGGAAACCATGGAGTTGTTGGGTCATTCGGATGGTGAATTTCACATTAAATTTCAAATTCGAAACAAGTCCGACAACTTTACATGGAGCCTAGTTGCTGTGTACGGTGCTGCCCAAGAAGAATATAAGGCTGCTTTTCTTAGAGAGTTGGTTAATCTAGCTAAAGATGACCCAAATCCTATTATTATAGGAGGGGATTTTAATATGCTGAGGTACCGACACGAGAAAAGTAGGGGTAGATTTGATACTCATTGGCCTACTTTGTTCAACGCTGTTATCGATAGCTTGTCCTTAAGAGAGGTTCATATGACGGGGAGACAATTCACTTGGGCTAATAGTCTCCCCGAGCCGACGTACGAGAAGCTGGATCGGGTTCTGATGGACTCCCGCTGGGAGGATAAATATCCATTAGTAACGGTTCGTGCGCTTGAACGTATAGAGGCGTTTTCGGATCATGCCCCCATACTCCTATCTACTGGAACGTTGACATCGCCCGGGAAGCACCAATTCAAATTCGAATTAGGTTGGCTGTTACGGGATGGTTTCGATGATTTGGTCAAAAGGATATGGTCTCAACCGGTTGTGGGTGATAGCGCTATCCAGCGGTGGAATAATAAGATGCGCAATTTGCGTAAATTCCTTCGTGGGTGGGCAAGACACACAACTGGTATGCTTAAAAAAGAAAAGGAGCGCCTGTGTTCCATTATTGATGAGCTTGATCAACTAGCAGAAGTACGCCCCTTATCAGCTAATGAGAGTGACCTAAAACGGCACTCGAATGAGCAGGTGGGTCGTATGTTGCGGGAAGAAGAGCTCAAATGGTACCAAAGATCTAAAGCTCAATTCATTCTACAAGGGGACTCGAATACAAAGTACTTTCATAATGTTGCTAATGGCAGACATAGAAAGAAATGTATTCACTCTCTCCTACAGGATGAGGGCTTGATCGAAGGACAGGATCAGCTCAAGGAATATATCACAAACTACTATAAAGGTTTGTTTGGGGCTCCCGAGGAAGGGAACTTTACTCTAGATGAGTCCCGAACAGATGATATTACCCAAGTTACTCCTGAGGAAAACAACTTTCTTACTGCACCTTTCTCTATGGAGGAGGTAAGTAAGGCGGTTTTTCAAATGGAGCATAATAAGGCACCAGGACCAGATGGTTTTCCGGCTGAGTTTTACCAGCATTTTTGGGAAACCATCAAGTCTGATTTGCTTGAGTTATTTGGCTGCTTACATGCCGGACAACTTGAGCTATTTCGCCTTAATTTTGGGGAGATCGTTTTGTTGCCTAAGATTCAGAATGCCGAAAGGATACAACAGTATCGGCCAATATGCCTTCTGAATGTTAGCTTCAAAATCTTTACAAAAGTAGCGACCATCAGGTTAAATTCAGTGGCAGATCATGTGGTAAAACCTACCCAAACAGCTTTTATGCAAGGGAGGAATATCCTAGACGGTGTTGTGGTTTTACACGAGACCGTACATGAGATGCACACGAAAAAACTTGATGGGGTGATATTTAAAATCGACTTTGAAAAAGCGTATGATAAAGTCAAATGGCCGTTCTTGCTACAGACTCTGAGAATGAAAGGGTTCTCAGAGGAGTGGTGTGCTTGGATCCTTAATTTTGTTTCTGGAGGTAGCGTGGCGATAAAAGTCAATGATGACGTTGGTCGCTACTTCCAAACAAAAAAAGGATTAAGGCAAGGTGATCCTCTATCGCCTATACTATTTAATATAGTGGCGGATATGTTGACGATCATGATTGAACGAGCTAAGACGGATGGCCAAATTGAAGGAGTAGTTCCACATCTTGTTGATGGGGGTTTATCTATTCTTCAATATGCAGACGATACAATCCTCTTTATGGAACATGACCTAGATAAAGCCGCGAATCTGAAATTGATACTCTCAGCATTCGAGCAATTATCGGGATTGAAAATTAATTTCCATAAGAGTGAATTGTTTTGCTTCGGTGAGGCTCAAGAAGCAGCTGCTCAATATGCCGATATTTTTGGCTGCGAGCAGGGTCAATTTCCAATTATGTACCTTGGAATACCAATACATTTTCGGAAACTGACTAATGCGGAATGGAGACACGTCGAAGAACGTCTACAAGCTAGGCTATCTAGTTGGAAAGGAAAATTGCTATCTCTTGGTGGAAGATTGGTTCTCATTAATTCGGTACTAACAAACATGGTACTGTATATGATTTCCTTCTTCCAAATACCTAGAGGAATCTTGCATAAATTGGATTATTACCGATCAAGATTCTTTTGGCAAGGAGATGGTGAGAAGAAGAAGTACAGACTGGCTAAATGGAATGTTGTTTGTCGCCCTAAAGATCAGGGAGGGCTTGGTATTCATGACCTTGATGTCAAGAACTCAGCCCTCCTAGGTAAATGGCTTTTTAAGCTGCTTACTGAAGATGGGATATGGCAAACACTCCTTAAGAGAAAATACATTGGCACAAAGGCGGTATCACAGGTATATTGGAAACCTGGTGATTCCCACTTTTGGGCTGGACTGATGGCGACAAAGAAACATTTCTTTCGCTTCGGGGTATTTAATATTAAGGATGGCTCGGAGATTAGATTCTGGGAGGACAAATGGTTAGACAACACCACCCTCCGGGATCGATATCCAGCCCTATACAATATTGTTCGTCATAAGGGAGATACCATTGCCACTGTAATGCAATGCTCTCCTCCGAATGTGACGTTCAGGCGAGACTTGTTTGGACCGAGACTAGCGTCTTGGAACTCCCTGGTGGCACGGTTGAGTTCAGTTCAACTCACACAGGGGCCCGATGAGTTTCGTTGGAATCTATGTGCGAATGGTAAATTCTCTGTGGATTCCATGTATAGGGCGTTAGTACATTCCGATGTGCCAGTTGATGATAATAAAAAAATATGGCAAATGAAGATACCACTTAAGATTAAAGTTTTTACGTGGTATCTTCGTAGAGGTGTCATTCTAACAAAGGATAACCTTGTTAAACGAAATTGGCATGGAAGTACGAAGTGTATGTTTTGTCCACATGATGAGACAATAAAACACTTGTTCTTCGAGTGTAGTTTCGCTCGTTCTATATGGTCAGCCATCCAAATAGCGTCTAACTTATATCCACCCAAGTCTGTTGCCAATGTTTTTGGCAACTGGCTACATGGGATAGATAAAAAGCTTAGAACGGTTATTAGGGTGGGAGCGATTGCTGTTATATGGTCGCTTTGGCTTAGTAGAAATGACAAGGTTTTCAATGATAAAGATGTTTCTCATATGCAGGTACTCTACCGTTGCACAAATATTCTCCGTATGTGGTCCACCTTACAACGTGTGGGACATCGAGACCTCTTTACGGAGGCGTGTGCACGTCTGGAAGAGGTGGCGAGGGACATTTTTTCACAACATGGGTGGCCGCTTGATCGCCGGATTGGACCTCCATAGGCCGTCGAGATTGTCCATGACATAGGCGTTTTACATTATTCTTGCTGATTGTAATTCGTCTATTGCTGCACAACTTTTTTTCTTTCTCCGTTGATTGCGGCTGTGTGCATTTTTGATGCAGAGGCCGGGTGTAATACTTAAACTTTTGAGTAATAAAGCCCTTTATCTAAAAATTGTATTCCGCACATTTTTGTTCTTTCGGTGTGTGCATCCTAACTATGTAGATGTCCGGTGTTAACTCCTATGAATTGTATCAACGGGATGCTAAATTATGAGTTTAATAAAACACCCTTTATCGAATAAATAGCAATATTGCATTTTTACGATTCCTTCATTTTCGAAATACTGCGAATCAATTCCAGAAATACAATCTGCTATACCTCTCTCGTGAGAAGAATTCGGGCTCACGAGCATCTTGCAATCAAGGAAAAAAGCTATGGTGTTAGACAAGTGTTGCATTTGTTTTGCAATTTCAAGGTAGGCAGCCACTCGCTTCCCTGACACAGCAAGGAAGTACACATGACGCCTACATTAGCAGGGAGGGTGGGGCCGTTGGACGGAGCCATGGTGGAAGCACGGGTAGCCACAAAGCGTAGCATCGTCCACTTCAAGGTGTGGACGAGAGCGGGGAGAAGCAGAAGCAGAGGCTCACGGCGGCCGCTGTAGCAGAAGGAGAAAAGCGACAAGCCGCTGCCGCCGTAACGACATGTGTCCGCACACCATTCGGCGGCGCGCCGTCGACGGCGTTCTTGGTGATTTGGCGTCTAACCGCCCGGCGGGGAAGAGCCGGTCTGCGCGTGATCACGGAGCAGAGCAGAGTACAGATCGAGGAGCTGCCCAAGAAGAATACACGTCTGCTATACCGTAGCCAAGTGTACGAGCGTGTAGCCAAGTGTCTGGACAGTGTGCGACTGTACTGTAACCAAGTGTTCGGCTACTTTTTTTTCTAGCACAGCAAGATTGGCTATTCCTGCAAAGGTTGCATTCATTCAGGCTTCAGAAACTGAGAACACTGTAAACTCTGTGTGGCCAGCTCCGTCGATCCCGCTGTCAATACTCTGTTAAATCTTGCCGGCATTCAGACTCAAAATTTAGACATTGAGACTCTTGTACAAGCTATAACATCTCTGTCAAAAAACAAAAAAATATCTCTGTACAGCAAAATGTGACTCTCAAAACTTCAGAACGATGACAGTGAAACCTGTTCTGATTTCTGAAAGGTTGCAGCACTGTCTGCTACGCTGCACACGCCCAAGCTGGCATCTGTACAGCAGAAACGTGACTTTCATATATCTTGATAAAAAACGAGAGGAAAACTTAATTCTGTGACATTTTTTAAGCACTGTCTTCACAAGTAAATATGCTACTATACCACTCCCCTGCCAAAACTTGGAAATGCCCAGCCTCTCTAACAAATATTACACAAGGACGCAACTCTGAACTCTATGAACAGTTTAATCATCATCTCCCGAACTGGGCGCTCTCCACACGGGCCGCAAGCGTGCCCAGCAGTTTCTGGTCCGGATTCGGGTCAGTTTCCGCGATCACAGCCACGAAGTCGCGAGCCTCCTCGTAGCGCTTGGCCCTGCAGTAGCAGTCTACCATTCTCTTGTAGGTCAGCTCCATGGGCCTCAGCTTGCGCTGGATCATGTAGCTGACGACCTCCCTGGCCTCGACGAACATCTCCTGGCTCGCGTACCCTCCGACGAGCGTGTGATAGGTTACGACGCAGGGGGCCACACTGTCCGCGATCATCTCGGACACCACCCTCAGGGCCTCCTTGATCAGCCCTTGCTTGCAGAACCCGTTTATGACGGTGTTGTACGACACCACGTCCGGCTTCAGCTGGTCGGAGGAGCTCTTGAGCCGCGTCAGTATCTTCTCGGCGTCCCACGGTTCGTTGCTCTTCGCGTACATGTCCATCAGGCTGTTGTAGGTGATCAGGTCGGGGCTCAAACCGCTCTGCTTGATCGAGTCGAACATCTCGCTCGCCTTGCTGTACATCCCGTTCTTGGCGTACATCGAGAGCATGGAGTTGAGGATGACGAGGTCCGGCTTGTGACCCCGTGCCTTCACCTCTTGAAACGCCCTCTCGATTCCCTCCAACCGCCGGCACTTGAAGTTGGCGATCACAAGGGTTCTCAGAATAACCCAGCTCGGGAAGATGCTGCCTTGGTAAACTTTTTTCTCGATGGCCTCTATCCCTGCGGCATTGCCCCCCTTGGCGTGGCACTGGAGCAATAGTGAGTATGACATGTCATTTGGCTTGAATCCCTCGTTCTTCATCTTGCTTATGATGACATGAGCAGCAGTCCAATCCCCTTGCCGAGATAGCACATTCAGCAGCGCGTTGTATGTGGTGATGCAAGGGGCGAAGCCGGCAGCGGTCATTTCATCATACATCTTGAAAGCGTTGGCCCTGGAACCAGCCCGGCCATAAGCAGTTATCAGTGTATTGTAGGTGTCTCGGCACAGCTCAACACCACAAGACTTCATCCCCTTGAGTACCCGAGTAACATAGTGCTCCATGCCCCGCTTCCCGCAGACCGCCAACAATGTGTTCCATGTCACCCGATTCGGTGTGCATCCGCTCCTCGACATCTCCCCTAGCATCTCCAGCATCGCGGCAAACCTTGATTTCTTCCCCAGCATGCCGATGATAAGATTGTACGTGTTCACATACGGGATAAACCCATTCTTCTTCATCCGATCAAACAGCGCGAGCGCCTCGTTCAGCTTCCCGGCATTCCCGTACGCCGTCATTATCGTATTGTAGGTGAACACATTCGGCAATATCCCCTTGCCGACCATTGTCTCGAGACATTTGGCAGCCTCCTCACAGAACCCAGCCCTCGCATACGACCCAGCGAGCTCATTGTAGGTGACGGCGTCCGGCTTGCATCCAGAGTCCTCCATCTCCTTCAGCACCCGCAGCGCCTCCGTGTAGTTCCCGGCCTTGCCAAACACCTGCAGGAGAGCATTGTAGGTGACGACGCACGGGGCATGCCCCCGGGCCTTGAGGTCCTCGAAGAATGCCACCGCCTCGTCCACGAGCCCCTCCCGTCCGCAGGCGGCGATCACCGTGCTGGCGGTGAACCCGTCGGGCTCGACGCCCGCGGCCCTCATCTCCTCCAGCAGCGCGACGATCCGCGGCCAGGAGCGGCCCATCTTGCCGTACACGTCGAGCACGACGTTGTAGGTGACCAGCGTGGGCTCCACGCCCTCGCGCCGGAGCTCGTCGAAGAGCTGGAGGGCCCGCGCGTACCGGCCCTCGCGGGAGAGCGCGTGGAGCACTGTGGTGTAGGCGCGGACGTCGAGGTGGGGCGAGCCGGGAAGGAGGGGCATTTCGTCGAGCAGGGCGCAGACGGCGTCGTGGCGGCCCTCGCGGCCGAGCGCGCGGACGACCATCTCGAGCGCGGCGGCGTCGGGGGAGAGGCCGCTCTCGGCGCGCGCGGCCCAGCGGAGGAGCGCCAGCGCCCACTCCCAGTGGCCCGAGAGCTCGAGCGCCTTGAGCAGGGAGGGGAGGTCGGCGGCGCGGAGGAGCTCGTCGCGGCGGGAGGAGAGGAAGGCTGGCAGTGAATGGAGCGGCGTGGAGGAGAGCTCGAGGATGAGGGCTTGTGCGGCCGGGGAGAGGAAGGAGCGCGCCGGGGTCGGGGTGGAGTGGTGGTGGGGCTGCTGCTGCTGGTGCCGGCGCGGGATGGGCGCGGGGGGTGGAGCCGGCGTGGCGGTGAGGTGGAGGAGGAAGGAGTCGAGCGGGAGCGAGGAGGGGGACTGCGGCGGGGGCGTGGCCGGGAGGAGCGTCTGCGGGGACGGCGGCGGCCGCTGCTTCTTGGGGGCGGACGGGAGGGTGGGCTTGTTCGGGAACACCCCGCGCCCCGCGGCCTCCATCGCCGGCGAGCTCAGGGACTGGGCTGTGGAGTGTGTCAGTGGAGATAGGGTCTTCCTGGGGATGAGACGGTGGCGGCAGCGGGTGGACGGGGATTGGCGGCAAAGATATACATTACACCCGACGAGCGCCATGCGCCGTTTCGCTCGGAATATCTATCTGATCATCCACTGGCGCATAACATGCAGTTTGCCTCTTCAGTACACTCTATCAGTAGCAGGTAGCAACTGACAGAGCAAATCGAAGCTACAAAAATCGTGCCAGAACAACACATGAGAACGTTGTCAGATAAGAGCAACTCTTGAGGCAGTTGGAGGCTGAACCAATGCAATTTTTCACACGAGGATATTAACATGGAACTGAACGATAATACAGTGCACCCTAACACTTTGCCATGATGTATGTAGCACATTAGTAGACTAAACCAGTTGGTTATACAGGGACATGGCAGGCAGGCTTGTCCTTTTCCCTTCTCCCTCTGAGCACCTAATTACCCATGTCTCCTGCAACAGGCATGTCTCTGTCTCTACAAGAGTATAAACATTGCAGTTTCCTGGCATTGTTTTAACTTATGACCTGTCAGGTTATAATCGTCCATACTGCAAAATCCTTGTGATCAAACAGGCTCACCGACACCTGTGAAGAACTTGAATGATCGCAAGAAATTTGCACAAGGAAGACCACTGATAACACGATACTCCCACATGGAAGATGGTTTACACAGGTAGCGTTCACTTCGCCTTCCTCGACCTCCCAACAGGTCTCTTCTCCGGAACATAGTCTGGATCTCGCTTGTCAGTCGACACCGGCGTGATTTGCTCTGGCAAGTCGATCTCTGTCTTGACCGTGGCGTCACTGATTTTGCGACGTGTGACGATGGCAGGTGCCTCTGAGAGTATTGGAGTTAGCCTCAGAGAGTTGGATTGCTTTCTTGTGCCCATGGCAGGTGGCTCTGCAATTTTGGGAGCTGTCCTTGGAGAGTCGGATTGCTTTCTTCTTCGGGTCTTCAAACCATTTTGTAGTTGCAAGCCCATTTGTAAGCTGAAATGGATAAATCATGTTAGTTTTGCATCCATAGTGACTTTTATCCACCCAAACATCACATAAAAACCTGGCAGCTAATTGTAGTTTGTTTAAAACCTACCGAGATATGTAACTAGAACTTGCAATTCAACAAATAATCGATAAGGGCAGCTAGTTATTAACGAGGCGTTGCTCTATTGCTATACAGTAGACAACAGCAATGCTATCGGCTATCCTAATAATAAGTGCCATATCAGCTGACAACTTTTCATGGGCAACAGGAAACATAAATTTAAATCCAAAAAAAAAGATAGATGATCCAGATGAAGTATAATATCACGAGCTTTAGTGACAAAGAACAGTCACCACAATAATGGAATAGATGAGGTGTGATCTGGCATACCTAGGTGTGGCCTCAATATCCTCCTTGAACATTAATTTTGAAACCGAACCTGAATCATCACATGCAGCATCTGCTCAAGAGGAATCAACAGAATCAGATATTAGGCATCATGCTCATCGCTAATCAGCAAACATAGCAATCAAAGATCACTACAGACCCTTATGCTTTTGGTGCGATAAGTCCATCATCTTCTGCTCAAAAGGAATAAGATCATTCAAATGTTTCACCTTCAAAGGAAAGCCATTCTTCAGATCCTATGATAAAAGTTGGCATTATTTTTCATGTCAGCAGTTCAGCACACATTATTATTACATTTGTGATTTTACTGATACGAAAGAAAGACACCAAAAATATCATGTGTTCAGAGGGGTTCCAGTACCGTAGCAGGACATGGTTTGAAGAATGTGGACTCAGTGTTTTTCTGGTCACCACCTGTTAGAGAGGAATTTGAATCAGAACGTTGTGATGGTACTGCTGAAATTTTGTTAGGGAAGTCAGATATATCGTGAGCACTTTCAACTTTGGAGACAATGTTAGAATGTGCTAATTTATTGGCCCCAAGAAGGAGAATATCTGATAATAGTTTACTGGCATCTCCTGAAAAACCTTGAAACACATTACAAATATTGAAATTGAGTTTTTCATGGGAACTTGCAACTGGTGAAGAAATATACATTACATACACAGATAATCATATATGGTTAGTAAGACAAATAGTTGTTAGAGCTTAATGAAACTTCTCAAAGAATGGCAGAAGCTTTATTATGATCTGTACCTGGACAATTTCTAACAACATCAACTTGCTTAAATTTTGTGATGTTTATCGAATTTCCATCGATCTTTGCCCTGACTCTCCGAAAATCTTCAGGAGTATCTCGCACCACAGAGTAACTTCGCTTAACAGCCTGCAGTCCAGTGTACCCTCAGACAACAGGGGTGGCACATACCCTTATGGGTTTGACATACCATACACATGACAAGTTAAATTTCGTACAAGCAAAGAGCACTCACAGACTGAATGGTGTCAGCATTATGGTTGAAAAGGCGTCGACTGGCAGGAGTTAATGTTGGAACTGCGTCTGCAGCAGCACTATTGTCAAAACCATGGCCATGGATTGGAAAACTTGAATCTGAAGGTGAGGACACGTTTGGACTAAAATATCCAAGGGTTGGTTGTCTGTCAGCCTTCCAGCTGATCGGAAGAGCAATATCACCATCAACAGCTCCATCTGAATATGGATCCACAACCCGCTCTTGAATTATCTTCATTAATTTAGTGCCCTCAGACCTAACATCAAAATTAAAAATCCGAAATGTTCTATCAGCAGTGTAGCTTAAATCTTCAGTGGAACTAATGTTATTTTCTACAGAATAAAGGTATATGTTAATGTGAAAGGAGTCACCAGAATGCAGGCTGGACTAACAGTCTAAACATAGCATATCTGATTCTCGGTAGTAAGCAACTGCCAAACATAGCTAGGTAATCATTAATTTTCGAGAAAACACAAGAGCTTTGTGTATTGATGCACTGGTAGAAGAAAAGGTTATTTACAAGCCTACGGATAGACCAAGTGCACAGCATAATTATAAAACTAAGAATAATGTTTGAACACCAATTCTCGCAAAAATTGTACATCACAATCCAAAATGTGTCCTGATATTCATCACCATTTTACCAAAATTAAATATACAACAGTGTATGTAACTAATGTTTCATACGCTAATTGCTCACCCTGAAGCATTGTCAATGGTTTACATAACTATACAGTATGCATGTGCTCACCAAGCCTGAGAGCTAGGCACAAGTGATCTTAGATCCATTGTTTACACAAACGCCAAGACACGAGAAAAGAGGTACTCTGGAAAGATTGGGGCTGTTTGGATTGAAGAATCACCTCATCCATCGCAGGATGATCCTGCAAAACTGGTGGGGTGACCCAGTCCCTTGCTTTATACTAGGCTATGCTTATGAAGTACGAGGTGATCATAGACCAACCCATTCCATTCCTCAAACTAAACAAAGGCTCCAGGATTGCATGGTAATTCACAACCGTGAAACCAAACAACCCTTTAGCATAGGCTCAACTTTCTGTATCGTAGTAAATAATATGCAGAGTTCATTAACTAACAAAGAAAGACTGCAATTCGTTTTTGTTTCATCAGAGTGTGAAACATTGTACAAATAACGCCCAATATTTAAGTATACATCTGGATTCTGGAAACAAGAATAGCTATATGACACTACAAAGCAAAATAAAAATTAAACAATACTTTCCTGAAGAACATCAATGGAGGTGAACAGGATATATAATACCTTGAAAAGGTTTCCTGCATGAGCAGCTGCATTATGGCATCTTTCGGCTCAATGTCTGAGATAATAGCTAGAGATGCCTCGGTATAGCCTTTCAGAACAGTTTCCTTCTCACTCTAGAAACAAGCAAACACATGACACCATGGAAAGTCCTTAGATAACTGAGAGGTTGCTCCCAGGCCCAGTGAGAAATGCTTGTTCGGAATAACAGGAATATAATTGGTATGATAACAATCACAAAGGTTGTGGGATACCTGGTTTACCTGATTATTTTTCGATGGAAAGCGCATGGAATCATCAGGATCTGTAAAATACAAGGAATCACCAGGTAGGAGCATCACATAATTTATTCACATGTTTGTTGCTAAATACAATGCCAACGAAGTTAGAAAACACTTCATTTACAGGGTAAAGAACTAGCACGGATCAAGCACAATGGTACCTACGAATTTGCCTGAAAATCTGATGGAATAAACACAAAAAATGCAAGTACGAAAAAAACTGAGAAATTAGTATGCACCAAAGGATGGTGTATCTTCAGGAAATAGTAAATGGTTGAGAAAACCTGGGTGCTAACTCAGTTGAGGTAATTCTATTTTCTAATCCCATTTTTTAAGATTTTGTCAAAACTGGGAACAGAATGCAAATATGGGGGCATTAATAGTCTTCAAAACTATGCTATGGATGAGGACGTCCAATGAACGCTGGTATGACCTTCCAGACTTTCAGAACCAAATAATTGGTAAACGCTAAAAATCCTCATAAAACACATGCATCCAAACGAACGCTCAGCACTGGAATTTACTGGCAATAGATAAATTGGTCCTTCCTCTCAGTTAATTATTGACTAGGTGCCACTGCACTAAACTCCACGACCCGATGTCGTTTTTATATTGGCGAACATGGATTGACTTTTGCCAGGGAGCATTGCGACGACACTCAAGTCTGCACCAGGGCTGAAAAACGCACGACGTGCCACTGGAATGACCGAAACAGCTGACGAATCAAACATCTTCATATATGCATATATTTGAAATACGGAATCGCGAAGCATCCCATCCAATTTCCCGCTGGCTCTATGTGGACGTACGGCTCCGCGAACTTATCGTGTAACAGGATAACGACCGGAAATTCGAAATCGTTTGATCCGTAGCAATGTCTACGAGATTACGGCGAAACCCTAGCCCAAACGTCGAGCCACGCGGAAATTTCGGGCGGGAATCGATGCGGCACGGCATCCGCGGCGCAAACTCCGAAGCCTATTTTGAAAAGGGACCGGGGGGATTCGCGTACCGGTACGGCCGTAGTGACCCTCGCCGCGCGAGCGGGGATGCCGGCGCGAGGTCGGGGAGGAGGAGGCGGACGCGCCCGACGCGGAGGAGCCGGAGCCCGTCGGGGAGGGGGGGTCGGGGCCGAGCACGGAGGCGAGGAAGCGGCCGGCGCCGCAGACGAGGCCCGCGAGCCACCCGCGAAGAGGAGGGGGCGGTGGCGGCGGTGGGGAGGAGCCTCCGGACGGCGACGGGCGCGGGTCGCCGCCCGCGGCGGAGGACTCCATGGGAGCGAGGGAGAGGGAAAGGGCGGAGGAGGAGAGGGGCGGAGTGGAGGGAAGATGGGAAATAAAAAATGGAAACCCCAAAATAAACGGGCCGGCGGTTTCGGGTGTGGTGAGTTTGGGCGGTGCGGTTTTGAAAAGAGAAAAGTTCAAAACGAACCTTGAATTGGTAGGAGTTGGCTAAATCGAACCCTGATCTTTCATTCCCGGTAGTTTGTACTCTCAACTTTCTTTTCCTGGTCTAAATTGGACCTTCGTTCTGTTTGAGGACTACTAATTTGCTGACGTGGTGTGAGGCAGCCGGGATTTCTGCCAGAGGTGGGCCAGCCAGAGGTCGTTCACTGGGCAGAAATTATCTCTCCAAATCGATAGAGGTGGGGAACAAAATAAGGGTTCCTGGGTACAGAGAGCCGGCGGCGGAGGCGATTCGGGAGCTGCTGCGCGTGCGGCGGCGCCCGCGCGTGCTGCGGCGGCGCCTGCTCGTGTGCCTCGTCGCCGCACGGCTTCGGCCGACGCTCTACTTCCTCCGGGCGCTCGGCGTGCCCGACCTCCACCGCGGCGCCGGCCTACTCTCCTTCTCAGTCGAGGAGAAGCTGCTCCCGCGAATCAAGTTCCTCGAGTTGCTCGGCCTCCAATCCTGCGCCGCACACTCCATGGCGCGCCGCTTCCCGGCGCTATTGTACTGCGTCGACGGCAACATGCCGCTGCCGGCCATGCTCTTCGAACGGCTCTTCTACTAGGAAAATTCTTATTCCACTGAGTGGGATTTGTGTAATGGAAATGCAGTAAAGAAATTGTTATGCAGTTGAATTTGATGTAATGGAAATCTGGCAATGTAACGAAAATATTATTGGTATGTATCTATTCTTGACAGCAATCTAGTGTTGGCAGCAAATGAGTGTCGGCAACAATCTTTGCAAATGCAGTGATAACATGCAGTCTCATTTGTAAATACCATGTTAAATGGAAGTTGCCACAGCTCCTTTGATAAATAAAAGGACCAGAAATTGACAATCAAGGTGTTTTAAGGCAGTACATATCCTGGGCAATTTCCAAATACAAAGTCTTAGGAAATTGCCACTACAAGTTGATACACAAAAGCACCAGAAACTTGACAAATAAGGTCTTTTAAGGGATAACATATCCTGGACAATTTCCAAATACAAAGTCTTAGGAAATTGCCACTACAAACTGATACACAAAAGCACAGATCGTGGTGAACTGACAGATTGCAGGACTCAGTAATTGCCACTGCAAGTGAAATAAGAATATGATGGCACTGAAGAAGCTGCCCTGCTCCTTTTTGCTCCTCTTCCTCTGCCACTCGAAGCTCTTGATGAAGTACCAGGTTGAGCTGCAGTTTGAGCAGGAACAGAAGATGGCCCAGGCTGACCGGTTGCAGCTCTTTTCCTTGGTGGTTTAAATGCTTTTGGTTGAGGAGGGGCTGCTCCTGCTCGAGAAGGTTGTGAGCTTGTTCCTGGTGTAGGGGCACTGGTAGTACTTTGCTGCATATTGAAAAATTTAGTCAAATTCAGTTTAAAACTGGTACTGTGCATGTAAATACATCTAGATACATCTGTTTCCGTGACAATTACCGACAACCATCTAAAATCATCTAAATACATCTAAATACATCTGTTTCAGCAACAATTATCGACAGCCATCTAAAATCATAAATACATGTAGATACGTCCGTTTCGGCGACAATTATCGACAACCATCTAAAATCATAAATACATGTAAATACCTCAGATGCCCCATTTTTTCTTGGTAGTCTTGACAAGATGTGCATTCTTTTTCTTGCCTCTCTCTGGATTTTTCTTACAACCAGACCTGTTATGTCCGGAATCACCACAAATCCCACACTTAATTATGGTGCCATGTTTGCTCATCTTTTTTCCTCTCTGTGCCTCACTTTCTTCCCTTCTCCTATGATTTTTTTGGGTCTTCCTGGCATTCTCACATAACCAGGTGCTTGAGGCCTAGGATTTGGAGAAATTGGCCACATCTCTTCACCTTCAACAGGCTGTAAACAATGCTCATAAATTTTGTTGAACACATCAACTGAGTAGCAAGGGTCTATATAGTCGTCAACTAATTTTCCACACTTGTAAATTGCTGTTATTGCATGGCAGCAAGGGAGACCTGCGAGCTGGAAGTAGCCACAAGAGCAAGTTCTTTTCTCTAAGCTGACTGTGTACTGCCTGCCTCTCCCACTCACATGTCTCACTTCAAATCCATCTGTCCCATTCCAAAGCACCTCACAGAATTGTGTCCTAGCTATGCTTGCTTTCAGTTTCTTGAAGATACTTGGGCATATTTTTCCATGCCACTTCTGACTTTTACTCCTTTGTTCTTGTATCCTCACAAATATCTTCTTTCTGATTTTTTCTTGCATGGAAATTATAGGATAAAACCTCGCATCAACAATTGCATGGTTAAATGACTCGCACAAATTGTTGTCAACTGACTCACACTTTGAACCAACAGGGAAAAAAGACCTTGCCCAATGCACTGGCTCAGTTCTCATGATATCTTTTGCCCCTTCAGGTGTTTCTTGTGCAAGTTTTGCTTTGTAATAGTTAAAATCTTGCCTATTACAAGCTTTAGCGATTGCCCAGAATTTTTTCTGCCACTCGTGAGCCCTGTGCTTTTTTCTCCAGTTGGCATATATGTGTCTAGCACACATCCTGTGCTCAGCATTTGGAAGGTAATCCTTCATAGCATTGATCAGTCCCTTTTGCTGATCCGAAATGAAAACCCAACCAGCTCCATTGTTGTTTATGTCAAGGTCTTTGATCAGCAACCCAACAAACCACTTCCAAGTCTCATTGGTTTCTTGCTCAACTACTGCCCAGGCCACTGGATACATTTGATTGTTGGCATCTCTTGCAATTGCACACAAAAGCTCTCCCTTCACAGCTCCTTTGAAAAAACACCCATCTAATCCTATCACTTTCCTGCAGCCTGCCTTAAATCCTTGTTTCAGTGCATTGAAACACACATAGAAGCTTTGGAAAATGTTCTGCTCCAAGTTTGTTGGATCCAAGCAAACTGCCACTGTGCTTCCAGGATTACTTCTCAGTAGCTCTAGCTGATAGTCATATACTCTTGTATATTCATTTCTCATGCCACACATCAATTTGTCCATGACAAGCTTCTTTGCGTGCTTACATTTAGAAGGTGATACATCTGCAAACAAGTCTTGTCGAACTGTTGCCTTCATGCTCGCTATCCGAAGAATCAAAATTCCAGTCCTTTTCCTCATCTTCTATTTGTTCCTCCATATTGGCAATCAGGTCAATTGGAATTGGGGCTGTAGAATCTCTCCCAATCCAACTCTTTGTGTCTTTCATTCTTTTCTTGAATTTTCTTGCATGCCTTCTTAGCTCCACAACCTCCGAATCCTCACCACTATCCTCGCTATGTCCCATATATTCAGTCCCTTCATCTGAATCTGTCTCTGACAATTCAGTATCGACACTACCACCAGGAACTACAGCAATAATAGCTCCAGCACCTAAATCTTGACCACTAGCAGCTCCAGCAGCTAAATCTTGACCACTAGCAGCTCCAGCAGCTAGCCGTGGATAAGAGGGCCCCTGACTTGGATTACAAACTTGAGAAGCTGCATTTTGCAATGCAGAGACTCCATCATCTTCTGTTATTTTAACCCTTCTAGCTCTTCTTGGTTGCTTAAGTGGACTGCTTATCAACTGTGTTATGACACCGCTGCCATCAGTAACTAGTACATTCTCAACAACTTGAACATCATTGTCAGCTTCTGCGGTAATTACCAAATCTGGTTCTTCATCAGACAAATGCACAATCTCATCCTCAAAGTCACTACCACTGCTGCTGTGCACGCTATCCTCCTCCCCATGATACTCAACATATATATCTGCTACTCCTCCAACACAAATGTACTCCGAAATCTTCACACACGAACTGTCATTATGCAAGAAGATCAAACCTTCAACAAGTTCTTTTCCAGGTTCATGGAAATAAAACTTCATCGATTCCTTCAGCTCCATATGATCTTTCAAGTGTCCCTTCACCTCCTGCAAAGACAACTTATCTCTCTCGATCTCTGAAATCTCCTCATCTCCCCCCACATAATCCAATTTTGGACCAATGCGGAGAAACTCGCCACCGATATGAAATCGGACGATTAAAATCTCTGCCGGGTCCATGAATGAACTGAAAAACATGAAAACTAATGTCACTTATCTGTGCTAATCTGAACCATATCCATGTCAATTATCGCACCCAAATCGAACAAAAAAATTAACTTTTTCATCCCCAAAATCGCCCAATTTTTCCCACCAAAACCCTAACCCTAGAGCGGAGAGAGAGAGCAGAAAGTAACGGCAGCTAAGGAGGAGCACGTCGGAGACATACCGTCGTCGTCGTTCTTCTTCCCGTCTTCACGATCGTCGCAGTCCGACGGTCACCCGGCCGTCGCCATCGCCGTCGCCAGAGCAGAGGAATACCAGGGGACGCTGCTTCGGAACGAACGGAATGAACTGCGTGCTGGGCTGCAGTGGTCTGGCCCAAATCTGGTGATGGTGCGAGGCGCCTGGCCAGAGTCAGCAATTCCGCTTTGACCTTGCATTCCCGTTTGGCTACAGCACGAAGGTCCGATTTAGACCAGGAAAAGAAAGTTGAGAGTGCAAACTACCGGGAATTAAAGATCAGGGTTTGATTTAGCCAACTCCTACCAATTCAAGGTTCGTTTTGAACTTTTCTCTTTTGAAAACGTTCTACACTTGGGGCTCGCTCCTTCTTGCCCCGGAGCCCGGACGCTGCCCGACGTTTTTGTCGTGGGGTCCACGTGTCATTGGGTGTTCTCAGGAACCACGAGGGGAGATCTCGGTCGGCGAGTCGCTCAAAAAAAAACGCCGCCATCGACGGCGGCACCGGCCTCTAACGGCATCAGCGATCCATGTCAAGTTGACAGTTTTCCCATGGGTGCAGTACCCACGGGATATACCCGCTAAGGGCATCTCCAGCCGCCCCCCCAGAGCCCCCAAGAGGTCTTTTTAGCGCCGCGGCGGCCAAAAAGCGCCGTTTTTTTTACCACTCGGCCCCCTAGAAGCCCAAATAGCGTCGTTTCGGCGTTATTTTGCGCCGGCGCACCAGGCGAAACCCAGCCCACTGGGTTCGGCTTGGGGGGGCGAAATGGCGGGAAAGGCGAAGCGGGCCAGCGCTGTCAGCGACGCGGGGGAAAATGGCGCGGAAACAGAACCGCCCGTGAGCGGCCGCGCCCTCATCCTCTCGGCTCCCGCGCTGGTCAAAAGCTGCCGGAGTTAATGGCGTGGCCAGCGGCCAGTGAGCGCGCAGGTCAAAGGTTGCCGGAGTAATGACGTGGCCGGCGCGCGTCGCTGCGACGTCCAATCAAAGGCCACGTGGCGCAGTAAAGGCGCGCCACCACCGCCCCTTCGCCTGGCCGCCGAGCTATTAAAATCCCCCACCCCTCACCGGAGCGCAATCCAACCCGCACACACTCGCCTCTCTCTCGCCTCTCTGCTCTTCCTCCCTCGCCAGAGCGCAATCCAATGGCCGACGACGCTGCCGCCGCCAACGGCTGGACCCGCCGCCACCTCCGCAAGGACGAGGCATGGGCGCTCTACCAGGCCGGGTACCCGTGCCCACCTGATATGCGCGTCCTCGGCGCATCCGGCGGCCAGGGGCCGTGGCAACTGAGCGCGGGAGGCATCCCCGTGCCTCCCGTCCCCGCCGGAGTCGAGTTCGACTACGCCATCGCCGAGGTGGAACGCCAGCGCCAAGCACTCGCCGAGCTGGAGCGCAGGCGCGCGGAGGAGCGCCAGCACGCCGATGCGGGCCGCCGCCACCGCATTCCTCCTCGTCCGGTGGCGCCGGAGATCCCCTACTTCGTGCTCGACCCGAGCGACAGCGACGAGGAGGACGCCGGCTTCAGGCAGGCCCTGCTGTTGAGCAAATTCCAGCGCGGCGACGGCGAAGGCCCGAGCAAGCCTCCCGGAGACGGCTCCGACGACGACGGCGACTACAGCAAGGCGATCCAAGCCAGCCTGGGCATCAACTAGCCCTGTAGATCGCCGAATAAAATGTTTTTACGTTGTTAGTTTCAAATTCTGCTATGTAATCGGCGATTTTTCCGCCAAATATGAATGAAAATCGCCTTAAGAAATTAGTCTATTTGTTCCGGCGTTTTTGAATTTTTTGGCCGAAACTTGGGTTGGGTTCGCGGCTGGAAAACGCGCCCCCCAGGATCCAGATTAGCGCCGTTTCGCGTCGCGGCGGCCCAAAATAGCGCCGTTTTGGGCCCTGGGGTGCCACAACGACTGGAGATGCCCTAAGAACCGGGAATGGAGGGCAAAATTGTCTCCATGGGATCGCTTGGCGGGTACCCGATAGCATATCGGGATCCATGGTGCGTGGCCATGGCTAGTTATACATTTCAACATATAACAGCGTCAAATTTCCTAAACATACATCTAACAGCGTACGTAGCAACATGATCAGAGTTTTGTTTTTGGGTTTCGAGTACTTAAGATACCGGTAGTTCTAAATTTTATTTTCTGGGATAATCCCGATAGTTCTAAGTAGTACGAATGCAGCGCATGCTCAATTGCACGAACAAAATACGATGGTACAATGCATGCTTTTAGGTCAAAGGCACGGTCAATGGCGGTGTCTGGTTTTGTTCTAGCACAACAGCGCTCATTCTTCCTTTGCTGCCTCTTTCGAGAATTATTTCTCTATTGCATTATGGAAACTGGCAGTGACGGCGTTTGCTCGTTCGTATCCGCAATTGAACATTCTATGGTTAGAACAGTCATTTATCCAATACCTCTCATCTTTTTTGATTCTCGGAAATACGCCTTCCAACTGTATGACCAAATAAGAGCATTCTCTCCTTCTCCCTCTCCCTTGTCTTTTTCGAGCTTCCATTGCCTCCTACCTCCGCTCGAAGCGCTCAAACTTGTTGTGGCATGACCCTAGATCCGGGGCTCATTGGTGTAAAGAACTACCAAGATCACACATAAGGTGTGGTGCATGGTACAGATTATACATAGATATCACACTTAGAACTATTCTTGGTAAGTGGCAACTACATACACGAACAATTTAACAACTTACCAAGATAAAGCTCTTTCCATTAGAAGAAATGACAAATGTACAGCCTTTGCTTTTTTTCATTCCTTGCTCCCTCCGGGGTGTGTGCAAATTAGAATTGCAAGCTAAAAGTGCTACACCTTCATGAAATTGGACACCGCATATATTTGAAGCAATGAGAGATGACATCTATAATAATCAAGACACCAAGCAAATCTTTGCATGTAAAGCTATATCGGTGCAGGAGAGCAGGTTTTATATTTGTACTATGCACGATTGTAATTTTACACCAGATATTTGGTTAAGAATGAGTGAATGACAACATAAAAATCAACCGAGTTCTTACATAGAGACAAAAATTAGTTCCAGTCTCCTTCTTGCTTGCCTCGCCACCTCCCGTCTCCTTCTTGCTGCCTTCCGCCCTCCCCGCGCCTTCACCTCACGACGGTGACGGCGAGCGCGTGGTGCCGGATTGCTGGGAGGAAGGGACTGAGGCCTGGTCCGATCAAGAAGTGGCGGGCGACGAGCTGATCAAGACGCAGCGGCACGATATCGCCGCTCCACTGATTCTAGACGGTAGCGCCGATGAGGTGAACGGCGCCCTGGGAATGCTCAACCACGACACTTCGACCACGCTGGCCGGCTCGGCAACTTCCCAGGCCGACGACGCGCTCAAGCTCGACAGCGACAACGCGGACGACGTTCTGTGCCTCGAGGCCCTCACTGCTCTCATCGACAACGACGGCAACGGGGAGGCCGCACCATTGCAGGGGAATGTTGGGGGCATCTTCGTACTCCCGGACGTCCCCTTGCTGCCACGTCCGAACCCTGCAATCCTCGCTACGCCGCCAATTGGGGTGGAGAAACGGCGCAGCGCTCGGCTGAGCGTCAAGCCTCAAATGCCGACGCTCGACAAGGCTATCAGGGTGCTTGATGTATACGCACGCTTCTATTCTTGTAGACAGTGTTGGGCCTCCAAGTGCAGAGGTTTGTAGAACAGCAGCAAGTTTCATTTAAGTAAATCACCCAAGGTTTATCGAACTCAGGGAGGTAGAGGTCAAAGATATCCCTCTCAAGCAACCCTGCAATTAAGATACAAGAAGTCTCTTGTGTCCCCAACACACCCAATACACTTGTCAGGTGTATAGGTGCACTAGTTCGGCGAAGAGATATTAAAATACAAGTAATATGGATGATTATAAGTGGTAATTGCAATCTGAAATAAAAATGGCAGCAAGCAAACATGTATCAGAACTGGTTGTAAACGGTGTTTCAATGCTTGGAAACAAGGCCTAGGGATCATACTTTCACTAGTGGACACTCTCAACAATAATAATATAATTGAATACATAGATATTTCCTCTTCACTATGCTACAATGAATTATTCTCTCGTTGGATAACGAACACCAATCCACTGTGTAGGGCTGCAAGAGCACACCTCAAGGTTGTATTCCACATCTAGGGAACCCCAATGTCACTATGAGCGCCCCAAAATAGTACTAAACAAACACCACAATATCATAGAGACATCCAACACAAAGTATAACTCATGTTAACTATTCATGTAATCTTTAGACTAAGAATCACACACGGTGCGCACACTGTCAACTTCGCACCGTGGGACAAAAGTGATTTCGGAGTTTACATTAATAAGACCACTTTGAGTAGCATAATCATAACATAATGAAGAGTAACATCTATGGATTCAACTAGATTACAAAGCTCGTGATCACATAAACATCACACCATGGGAGAGAGAAATAAACCACATAGCTACCGGTAGAGCCCTCAGCCTCAATGAAGAACTACTCCCTCCTCATCATGGGAGGCAGCAACGGTGATGAAGATGGCGGTGGCGTCGATGGAGATGGCTCCGGGGGCAATTCCCCGTCCTGGCAGGGTGCCGAAACAGAGACTTCTGTCCCCCGAATTAGGGTTTTTGGTGGCGGCGGAGCTACGGAACTCTCCTGGAGATATCGTCGATTGTTTTAGGGTTTGCACCGCGGAGGTAATATATAGTCCAAAGGGCGTCGCGAGGAAGTGATCGAGGCGGCCACACCACACCACGGCGCGGCCCACCTCTAGCCGCGCGGGGCCATGGTGTGGGGGCTGTGGGCCTCCGCTGAAATTGCCCTTCTGGCTCCGTGGGTCTTCTGACGAAATAGAATTTCTGTAATTTTTCTGAATTTTTCCGAGCACTTTGGTTTTCGGGCCTTTTCTGCAATACATAGACATAATAAACAGAAACTGGCACTGTGGCATCTTGTTAATAGGTTAGTCCAATAAATGCATAAAAATGCTATGAAGTGTATATAAAACATGTAACAATTGGTATAATATCAACATGGAACATCAGAAATTATAGATACGTTTGAGGCGTATCAAGCATCCCCAAGCTTAGTTCTACTCGTCCTCGAGTAGGTAAAACGATAAAAACAAAATAATTTCTGAGGTGACATGCTACCAACATAAACTTGATCAAATAGTATTGTAAAGCACATGTTATGAATGAAGTGATCCAGGTCAATGGTCTATAGTTTGCTAACAAATAGATAATGAGCAAACAACTGAATCATATAAGCAAAAACTTTTCATAAATAGTACTTTCGAGACAAGCATCAAAAAGTTTTGCATAAGAGTTAACTCATAAAGCAATAGATTCTAAGTAAAAAGTATTTAACCAACACAAAGGAAGATTTAAGCTTCAGCAATTGCTTTCAACTTTCAACATGTATATCTCATGGATATTTGTCAACACAAAGCAATATAATAAGTACAATATACAAGCATATAAAAATTGTTGCACCAAAGTTGACACTAGTGTTTGCTTCTGAGATAGAAAGAAGTAGGAAAACTGACTCAACATAAAAGTAAAAGAAAGGCCCTTCGCGGAGGGAAGTAGGGATTAAATCATGTGCCAGAGCTTTTTAAGTTTTTGAAATCATATAGAGAGTAAAAATAAGTTTTGGGAGGTGTTTGTTAATTGTCAACGAATCTAAAAATGGAAAGTACAATATGACCCCTGCCAACCAGACTTTTAAGAGCGGCTCCCATGAAGAACGTTATTTCTACCAGCAAGGCAGATAATCCCTCTTTCTCTTTTGTTTACACATGCAGATATTTCATTGTTGTCATTGCTTGACTGATAAATCAGGGCAAAAATGTGATGAGAATTAAGCGGTTAAAGTTGTAATTAATTGGGACTGGGCACCCCGTTGCCAGCTCTTTTTGCAAAATTAATGGATAAGCGGATGTATATGCCGCTAGTCCGGTGGTAAAGTCTGTTTGACAGTTGACATAAAGACATCCACCCCGTCCTCATGAGCTTGGTAAACATTGACACAAAAGTAGGAGTAATAATTTTTTGAATAGTTTAAAGGTAGCACATGAAAAATTTACTTGGAATGACAAGAAAATACCACATATAGGTAGTTATGGTGGACACAAATGGCATGGATTTTGGCTCAAGGTTTTGGATGCACGAGAAGTATTCCCTCTCAGTACAGAGTTTAGTCTAGCAAGGTTATTTGAAGCAAACACAGGATATCAACCGACACAGCAAGATTTATATAAAACATATTGCAAGCATTATAATACTCTACACTGTCTTCCTTGTTAACCAAACCCTTTTAGTAGAAAATATCTAGACCTTAGAGATACCAATCATGCAAACCAAATTTCAACGAGCTTTACGGTAGTTCTTCATTAATAGGTTTTAACTACATGATACAAAAGCTTAAACATGAACTACTTGATAACTCAAAACAATTGACAATATCAAATTATCCAATACAGTGATCTATAAGAATATGTAAGCTTTTTCCATTATACCATCTACCACATGCAGCATTTTCTGTTCCAACCAAATACCAATCAATTTATTTCAACATAAACTCTCCAAACAATTATAAGTGAAGCAAGAGAGTACTTTCTTTAAAAGAACTAACAACTCTGAATAAGAGATGCATGCAAAACAGGAGCTAAAAGCATAGCAATAGCTAGATAAGAATACTCAACAAGTATAAGTGAAGAATAGGAGTATTCATATGAAAAAGCGGAGCGTGTCTCTCTCCCAATCAAAATGCTAGGGTCCAATCAAGTTGACCATAAGAAAAATAAAATACTGAAAATAAAAAGCACACAGACGCCCCAAGTAAAGCACATATGATGTGAAGGAATTAAAATATAGTTTCACTAGAGATGACCTGATAAGTTGCTGATGAAGAAGGGGATGCCGGCATCCCCAAGCTTAGACGCTTGAGTCTTCTTGAAATATGCTGGGGTGATCCATGGGAGCATCCCAAGCTTAAGCTCTTCACTCTTCTTGATCACATTATATCATCCTTCTCTCTTGACTCTTGAAAACTTCCGCCACACCAATCTTAGAGTAATTTTCATTAGAGGGTTAGTGCACAATCAAAAACTCACATGTTCTATAAGGACGCAAACATGACAGTTACTTTTAACATTAACTACTGCCACTGATGTTATGTGAAGCTCTTCACCCTAAAAAAGAATTCCACTCAACACTAGTAAAAGAGAGAATGCGAAAAATAAAAGACAGAATCTGTCTAAACAGAACAGTCTGTAAAGACGAATTTTTTCGAGGCACTTAAGTTGCTCCGATCGAAAAACGCAAAACTAACGAAAGATGCGTACATATCTGAGGATCACGCACACAAATTTGCAGATTTAAATAATGTTTCTGTGATTTTACAGAAGTAAAACAGTGAACAGCCGAAATCTGTTCCTGCGCAGAAATCCAAATCTAGCATCATCTTCCTATTAGAGGCTCCACTTGGCACAACAATGCGATAAAATAAAGATACAAAGGAATTGTTACAGAAGTAAACAAACACCTTGACTCAATAAAAGAAAAATTGCGGAAATAAAAATAATGGGTTGCCTCCCATAAGCGATTTTCTGTAACGCCTTTTAGCTAGGCATAGTGATTTTTATGATGCTCACATAAAGATAAGAGTTGAAACATAAAAGAGAGCATCAAGAGGCATATATAAAACATGTTTAAATCTAACACTCTTCTATGCATAGGAGCCTTGTAAGAAAACAAATCAATGTAGCACAAAGAGACTAGCGGAAACCAAAACAAGTGCAGCTTCAAAACTTTCAACATAAAGAGAGGAGACATAATATTATTGAGATATATGAAACCGTGTCTCCCTCTCTCATAATGACCAGTAGGTCTTAAAGAAACCAGCATATAAAAGCAACACAAGAGAAAGCTCAAAACTTTCATCACAAAGAGAGGAAATTTAATAACATGAAGATTTCTATAACCATATTTTCCTCTCTCAAAATAATTTTCAGTAGCATCATGAAAAGACTCAACAATGTATCCATCACATAAAGCATTCTTATCATGATCCACATGCATAAAAGTATCATTACTCTCCACATAAGCATAATCAATTTCATTAGTAATAGTGGGAGTAAAACTAGCACATCCATCATTATAATCATCATAAATTGGAGGCATGGAATAATCATAATGAATTTTATCCTCAATAGTAGATGGACTTAAAATGTCATATTCATCATTGTAAACATCATATATAGGAGGCATATGATAATCAACATAAACTTTCTCCTCAATACCCGGGGACTAAAAAGATCATTTTCATCAAAACCGACCTCCCAAGTTTAAAGTCTTCCATAGCATTAGCAATAATGGTGTTCAAAGAATTTACAGTAATAACATTGCTATCACTATTATGCAAACAAACTTCCATAGGTTTTTTAATTTTCTCTTCAAAAGCATCATGTCCTAATTCAATATAAAGTTCATAAAGATCTCTAATTTTTGTTGTTGTTTTCCATTAAGCCTAACTAGTGAAATAAAAACAAGAAACAAAAAGATATAATTGCAGAATCTAAAAGAAATACCTTCAAGCACTCACACACCGGCAACAGTGCTAGAAAATAGCTTAGTAAACGGAGGATGTGAGTACCTTTTACCTTACCTCCCCGGCAACGGCGCCAGAAAATAGCTTGATGTCTACGCACGCTTCTATTCTTGTAGACAGTGTTGGGCCTCCAAGTGCAGAGGTTTGTAAAACAGCAGCAAGTTTCCCTTAAGTGAATCACCCAAGGTTTATCGAACTCAGGGAGGTAGAGGTCAAAGATATCCCTCTCAAGCAACCCTGCAATTAAGATACAAGAAGTCTCTTGTGTCCCCAACACACCCAATACACTTGTCAGGTGTATAGGTGCATGATGACGTGAAACACACGTTCGTTGGGAGACCCCAAGAGGAAGGTATGATGTAGTCAGCAGCAAGTTTTCCCTCAGAAAGAAACCAAGGTTATCGAACCAGTAGGAGCAGCAACTCTTCAGAAGGTTGTCAACGGCGCCAGAAAAATAGCTGTGCGGGAGTCTGGACTGTTGACGTGGAATCTGCACACAACACAATCAAACTACTTTGCCCCAACGAAACAGTGAGGTTGTCAATCTCACTGGCTTGCTGAAAACAAAGGATTAAACGTATGGTGTGGAAAATGAGTATTAAATTGCAGAGAATGAAAAAGGAACAGTTTGCAGTTTGTGGTTGTTTAATCAGTGTAAAAGAATGGACCGGGGTCCACAGTTCACTAGTGGTGTCTCTCCATAAAAGATAACTAACATGTTGGGTGAACAAATTACAGCTGGGCAATTGACGAATAGTGAGCGCATGACAATGCATATACATGACATGTTGACTACTATGATATTTAATTGGGCATTACGACATAATACATAGATCGTTATCCAACAGCATCTATGACTAATAATCCACCGCCGGGTTGTCATCCGAGTCCCCCGTTGGTATTAAGTTGCAAGCAACGGATAATTGCATTAAGTAAAGTGCGTAATGTAAACAAACACATATGCCGTGGACATAGCATCGTTAGGTTATCCCTAGTGGCAACAGCACATCCACAACCTTAGAACTTTCTGTCACTGTCCCAGGTTAAACGGAGACATGAACCCACTATCTAGCATAAATACTCTCTCTTGGAGTTACAAGCATCTACTTGGCCAAAGCATCTACGAGTAACGGAAAGCATGCAAGATCTTAAATAACATATAAGATAGATTGATAATCAACTTGACATAATATTCAATATTCATCGGATCCCAGCAAACACAACATGTAGCATTACAATAATATGATCTTGATCATGTAGGGCAGCTCACAAGATCTAAACATGATGGCACAAAGTGGAGAGACAACCATCTAGCTACTGCTATGGACCCGTAGTCCAAGGATGAACTACTCACGCATCACTCCGGAGGCAGGCATGGCGATGTAGAAGCCTCCGGTGACGATTCCCCTCTCCGGCAGGGTGCCGGGAAGAGGTTCTGAACCCTCCCGAGCTAGGGTTGACGACGGCGGCGTCTCTGGAACTTTTCGTGGATATTTGCTCAGGTACTTAGGGTTTTCGCGTCGGGGGGAATAAGTAGGCGAAAGGGCGGCGGCTGCGGACCCCCGAGGGGCCCACACCACCCAGGGCGCGGCAGAGGGGGCCCGCGCCCTGGTGCGTGTGGCCTCCTGGTGGCCCTCCTCTGCTGCTCCTTCGCTCCGTCAGGCGTGTTCTGGAAAAATAGGCACCCCGTGTAGTTTCGTCCAATTCCGAGAATATTTCCAGACTAGCTTTTCTGGAATACAAAAACAGCAGAAAACAGGAACTGGCACTTCGGCATCTTGTTAATAGGTTAGTCCCAAAAAATGTATAAAAGTGATATAAAGTAGATGCAAAACATGTAGCAATTGGTATAAAACAAGCATGGAACATCAAAAATTATAGATACGTTTGAGACGTATCAGCATCCCCAAGCTTAGTTCCTACTCGTCCTCGAGTAGGTAAACGATAAAAACAAATAATTTTTGAGGTGACATGCTACTATCATAATCTTGATCATATAATATTGCAAGGCACATGTAAATGAATGAAGTGATCCAAGTCAATGGTCTATAATTTGCTATCAAATAGATAATGAGTAAACAATGAATCACACAAGCTAAACGTTTTCATGAATAGTACTTTCGAGACAAGCATCAAACAGTTTTGCATAAGTGTTAACTCATAAAGCAATAGTTTCTAACAAAAGGTATTTAATCAACACAAAGGAAGAATTTAGTTTCAGCATTTGCTTCAACTTTCAACATATTTATCTCATGGATATTGTCAACACAAAGTAGTATAACAAGTCCAATACATTGCATATAACGCATGTTGTAACAAAGTTGACACTAGTGTTTGCTTGTGGAAGACAGAAAGAATAGGAAAACTGACTCAACATAAAAGTAAAAGAAAGGCCCTTCGCAGAGGGAAGCAGGGATTAAATCATGTGCTAGAGCTTTTAGGTTTTTGAAAGCATATAGAGATTGCATAAAATATTTGATACTCCTCCCAACCTTGCTAACACAAGCCATGGCTAACCGAATCCTCGGGTGCCTTCCATCAATCACATACCATGGAGGAGTATCTATTTTTGAGAGGTGTTTGTTAATTGTCAACGAATGGTAGCGGGTGAGAACAGTATTCTACCTGTCGAACGGACTTTTAAGAGCGGCTCCCATGAAGGACGTTATTTCTACCAGCAAGGCAGATCATCCCTCTTTCTCTTTGGTTTACACACATTCAGGTATTTCACTGTTTGTCATTGCTTACTGATGAATCAGGGCAAAAGTGTGAAGAGAATTAATTGGTTAAAGTTGTAATTAATTGGGACTGGGCACCCCGTTGCCAGCTCTTTTTGCAAGTTATTGGATAAGCGGATGTATATGCCACTAGTCCAGGTGTAAAAGTCCACTCGACAAATAGAATAAAGAATAACCACACTAATTCCTCATGAGCTAGTAAACATTGACACAAAAAGGGAATAATAACATTTTGAATAATTTAAAGGTAGCACATGAAAAATTTACTTGGAGTGGCAAGGAAATACCACATATAGGTAGTTATGGTGGACACAAATGGCATGGATTTTGGCTCAAGGATTTGGATGCACGAGAAGCATTCCCTCTCAGTACAGAGTTTAGGCTAGCAAGGTTATGTAAGCAAACAAGAATATCAACCCGTACACCAAGTTTTATATGACAAACATATTGCAAACGTTATAAGACTTCATACCGTCTTCCTTGTTAACCAAACCCTGTTATTAGAAAATATCTAGACCTTAGAGGTACCACCGATGCAAACCAAATTTTCAACAAGCTTTACGGTAGTTCTTCACTAATAGGCTTAACTCATGTGATGCACAATTTAATCATGATCTACTTGTTAACTCAAAACAATTGACAAGCATCAAGTTATCCATTTTAGTGATCTACAAGATTAAGCAAGTTTTTCCTTATACCAATTACCACATGCAACATTTTCTGAACCAACCAAACACCAATCAATTTATTTCATCAACTCTCCAAACAAATATAAGTGAAGCAAGAGAGTACTTTCTACAAAAGAAAGCTAATAGCTCTGACAAGAGATACATGAAAACAAGAGCTAAAAGCTGAACAGCGCTAGATATGAATACTCAACAAATATAAGTGAAGAATAGGAGTATTCTCATGAAAAAGCGGAGCGTGTCTCTCTCCCAATCAAGAATGCTAGGGTCCAGTCAAGCTTTATTGAAAATAAAATGCAATACTGAAAATAAAAAGCACACAGACGCTCCAAGAAAAGCACATATGATGTGAAAGAATTAAAATATAGTTTCACTAGAGATGACCTGATAATTTTGACGATGAAGAAGGGGATGCCTTGGGCATCCCCAAGCTTAGACGCTTGAGTCTTCTTGAAATATGCTGGGGAGATCCATGGGAGCCTCCCCAAGCTTAAGCTCTTCACTCTTCTTGATCCTATTATATCATCCTTCTCTCTTGACCCTTGAAAACTTCCGTCACACCAAACTCAAAGTAGATCTCATTAGAGGGTTAGTGCATAATCAAAAATTCACATGTTCTGTAAAGACGCAATATGATTTGTTACTTTAAACATTAGCTACAGCCACTGATGTTATGTGAAGCTCTTCCACCCAAAAAAGAATTTCACTCAACACTAGTAAAAGAGAGAATGCGAAAAATAAAAAGGCATAATCTGTCTAAAACAGAACAGTCCGCAAAGACGAATTTTTTCGAGGCACTTACGACGCTCAGATCGAGAAACTCTGAACTAATGAAAGTTTCAGACATTCATAAAGATTACGCACAAAAATTTCAGATTTTTTAACAATCTGGTGATTTTAGGAATTTCGTACAGTGAACAGCAAAAATCTGTTTCTGCGCAGCAATCAAAATTAAGCATCATCTTATCATTAGAGGCTACTCTTGGCACAACAATGCGAGAAAATAAAGATACAAAGGAGTTGCTACAGAAGTAAACAAACTCCTTGACTAATACTGAAAATAAAAGATAATGGGTTGCCTCCCAAAAGCGCTTTCTTTAATGCCTTTTAGCTAGGCATAGTGATTTTTATGATGCTCACATAAAGATGAGAGTTGAAACATAAAAGAGAGCATCAAGAGCATATATAAAACATGTTTAAATCTAACACTCTTCCTATGCATAGGAGCCTTGTAAGAAAACAAGTAAATGAAGCACAAAGTGACTAGCATAGGAAGACAAAACAAGTGCAACTTTAAAATTTTCAACATAAAGAGAGGAGACTTAATATTATTGTGATATATGAAACCGTGTCTCCCTCTCACATAATAACCAGTAGGTTTTAAAGAAACCATCATATAAAAGCAACACAAGAGAAAGCTCAAAACTTTCATGACAAAGAGAGGAAATTTAATAACATGAAGATTTCTATAACCATATTTTCCTCTCTCAAAATAATTTTCAGTAGCATCATGAATAGACTCAACAATATAGATATCACATAAAACATTCTTATCATGATCTATAAACGCATAATTTTTATTAAGCTCAAAATAGTGGGGTTATCAAACCCACTTTTGACAATAATAGTATAATTAATATCATTAGGCAATATAGGACCATCATCAAGAGCATTATCATATATAATATTAGGGAGCACATTTTTCCTTTCTGCAATTTCCTCTTTTACTGAGTCAAGGAGGTTGTTTACTTCAAATTTATCAAAAGGAGATATTTCAATAGAATCATGACATTCAAAAGTATAGCATTCTTCCTCCTCCAAGCTTGGGGAACTAAAAATATCATTTTTATCAAAACCAACTTCCCCAAGCTTAGAGCTTTCCATGGCATTAGCAATAATGGTGTTCAAAGAATGTATGCTAATAACATTGCTACTATCATGATTGTTATGCAAATAAAGTTCCATAGGCTTTTTAATCTTCTCTTCGAACACTTCATGTCCCAACTCAAGATAAATTTCATAAAGCTCTCTCATGTTGTTTTCAGCCATAGGACTAGTTTCAAGGAAAGTAACCATTGATATCAAGTAAAGAGCTAGACATAATAACTAACAGAAAACAAAACTGAAAATAAACTAAATGCAAGTAACTAATTTTTTTGTGTTTTTGATAATTGAAAGCAAACAAGATAAAATAAAATAAACTAAGCAAGACAAAAACAAAGTAAAGAGATTGGAAGCGTGAAACTCCCCTTGCAGAAGACTGCTGTCTCCCCGGCAACGGCGCCAGAAAAATAGGCGTTGAGGGGAGATAGGAGTCTGCTGAAGAAGTGCTTCACTCCCCGGCAACGGCGCCAGAAAAATAGCTTGATGACGTGAAACACACGTTCGTTGGGAGACCCCAAGAGGAAGGTATGATGTAGTCAGCAGCAAGTTTTCCCTCAGAAAGAAACCAAGGTTATCGAACCAGTAGGAGCAGCAACTCTTCAGAAGGTTGTCAACGGCGCCAGAAAAATAGTGTTGTTGAGGGAGTCTGGACTGTTGACGTGGAATCTGCACACAACACAATCAAACTACTTTGCCCCAACGAAACAGTGAGGTTGTCAATCTCACTGGCTTGCTGAAAACAAAGGATTAAACGTATGGTGTGGAAAATGAGTATTAAATTGCAGAGAATGAAAAAGGAACAGTTTGCAGTTTGTGGTTGTTTAATCAGTGTAAAAGAATGGACCGGGGTCCACAGTTCACTAGTGGTGTCTCTCCATAAAAGATAACTAACATGTTGGGTGAACAAATTACAGCTGGGCAATTGACGAATAGTGAGCGCATGACAATGCATATACATGACATGTTGACTACTATGATATTTAATTGGGCATTACGACATAATACATAGATCGTTATCCAACAGCATCTATGACTAATAATCCACCGCCGGGTTGTCATCCGAGTCCCCCGTTGGTATTAAGTTGCAAGCAACGGATAATTGCATTAAGTAAAGTGCGTAATGTAAACAAACACATATGTCCGTGGACATAGCATCGTTAGGTTATCCCTAGTGGCAACAGCACATCCACAACCTTAGAACTTTCTGTCACTGTCCCAGGTTAAACGGAGACATGAACCCACTATCTAGCATAAATACTCTCTCTTGGAGTTACAAGCATCTACTTGGCCAAAGCATCTACGAGTAACGGAAAGCATGCAAGATCTTAAATAACATATAAGATAGATTGATAATCAACTTGACATAATATTCAATATTCATCGGATCCCAGCAAACACAACATGTAGCATTACAATAATATGATCTTGATCATGTAGGGCAGCTCACAAGATCTAAACATGATGGCACAAAGTGGAGAGACAACCATCTAGCTACTGCTATGGACCCGTAGTCCAAGGATGAACTACTCACGCATCACTCCGGAGGCAGGCATGGCGATGTAGAAGCCTCCGGTGACGATTCCCCTCTCCGGCAGGGTGCCGGGAAGAGGTTCTGAACCCTCCCGAGCTAGGGTTGACGACGGCGGCGTCTCTGGAACTTTTCGTGGATATTTGCTCAGGTACTTAGGGTTTTCGCGTCGGGGGGAATAAGTAGGCGAAAGGGCGGCGGCTGCGGACCCCCGAGGGGCCCACACCACCCCAGGGCGCGGCAGAAGGGGGGCCCGCGCCCTGGTGGCGTGTGGCCTCCTGGTGGCCCTCCTCTGCTGCTCCTTCGCTCCGTCAGGCGTGTTCTGGAAAAATAGGCACCCCGTGTAGTTTCGTCCAATTCCGAGAATATTTCCAGACTAGCTTTTCTGGAATACAAAAACAGCAGAAAACAGGAACTGGCACTTCGGCATCTTGTTAATAGGTTAGTCCCAAAAAATGTATAAAAGTGATATAAAGTAGATGCAAAACATGTAGCAATTGGTATAAAACAAGCATGGAACATCAAAAATTATAAATACGTTTGAGACGTATCAGTGCATTAGTTCGGCGAAGAGATATTAAAATACAAGTAATATGGATGATTATAAGTGGTAATTGCAATCTGAAATAAAAATGGCAACAAGCAAACATGTATCAGAACTGGTTGTAAACGGTGTTTCAATGCTTGGAAACAAGGCCTGGGGATCATACTTTCACTAGTGGACACTCTCAACAATAATACTATAATTGAATACATAGATATTTCCTCTTCACTATGCTACAACGAATTATTCTCTCATTGGATAACGAACACCAATCCACTGTGTAGGGCTGCAAGAGCACACCTCAAGGTTGTATTCCACATATAGGGAACCCCAATGTCACTATGAGCGCCCCAAAATAGTACTAAACAAACACCACAATATCATAGAGACATCTAACACAAAGTATAACTCATGGTAAGTATTCCTGTAATCTTTAGCCTAAGAATCACACACGGTGCGCACACTGTCAACTTCGCACCGTGGGACAAAGGTGATTCCGGAGTTTACATTAATAAGACCACTTTGAGTAGCATAATCATAAGATAATGAAGAGTAATATCTATGGATTCAACTAGATTACCAAACTCATGATCACATAAAGATCACACCATGGGAGAGAGAGAGATAAACCACATAGCTACCGGTAGAGCCCTCAGCCCGATGAAGAACTACTCCCTCCTCATCATGGGAGGCAGCAACGGTGATGAAGATGGCGGTGGCGTAACAGAGACTTCTGTCCCCCCGAATTAGGGTTTTTGGTGGCGGCGGAGCTACGGAACTCTTCTAGAGAAATCGTCGATTGTTTTAGGGTTTGCACCGCGGAGGCAATATATAGTCCAAAGGGCGTCGCGAGGAAGTGACCGAGGCGGCCACACCACACCACGGCGCGGCCCACCTCTGGTCGCGCGAGGCCATTGTGTGGGGTCTGTGGGCCTCCGCTGGAATTGCCCTTCTGGCTCCGTGGGTCTTCTGACGAAATAGAATTTCTGTAATTTTTCTGGATTTTTCTGAGCACTTTGGTTTTCGGGCCTTTTCTGCAATACACAGACATAATAAACAGAAAGTGACACTGTGGCATCTTGTTAATAGGTTAGTCCAATAAATGCATAAAAATGCTATGAAGTGTATATAAAACATGTAACAATTGGTATAATATCAACATGGAACATCAGAAATTATAGATACGTTTGAGACGTATCAGTGCTTATCCTGAAGATGGGGGTGGAGTGTGGCGATGAAGTCCCGATCGCGGTGGCTCGCAAGCAGTACCAAGAGCTCTACAAGAATCACATGCCTGACTGTTCGATGATGGCCATCAACAAGCTGCTCAAGTTGAAGATGCCCTGCTTGATTGAAGCCAATGAAGCTCTGGTGAACATGGCTGGGCCGGGCGGCACCGAATTTGCTCCTACTGTGGAGGAAGAGATTGTGGTCTGATGCCTGTTGCTGCTCAGCTTCTCATCTGCTGTCAGCTTGTATCTGCATTTCTGCATTTGTTAGTTTACTCTACACATTCTGCTATTAGGTGGGCCTGTCACCTCTACGAACTGTACTGCAACTTCAGTTTCCTGCTCAACTTCTTCAACTGCGAAGCACCTCTGCAATCTGCTTACACGACCTCCACGCTGCTACGATCACTCCCTAGCAACATGACTGACCCCATCCTCGATATTGCTGATTGGAATGTCCGGGGTCTGAACGACCAAGCTCGGAAGGACACTGTTCACGAAATGTTCGCCAACACTCCCTGTCACATTGCATGCCTCCAAGAAACCAAGTTGGATTTCATCGACCACGCCACTGCTGCATACATTGGGGGCTACAAGCTGCGCTCTTTTGCTCATAGGCCCACCACGGGTACAAGGGGAGGGATCCTGTTCCTCTGGAACGACGACCTCGTCGACATGTCCAACATCCATATTAGAACGCACCTCATCTCTGCTGATGTTTGCATCAGAGCCTGCGGCACTCAATTCAAGCTCACCAATGTTTACGGTCCCAGCAACGATGCCGATAAGAGGGCTTTCCTTGATGAAGCCATTGCTTGTGCCTCGGCAAATGACAAGAAGTGGCTCATTCTTGGGGATTTCAACCTCATCTACCAAGCGGCTGACAAGAATAACTCCAACTTGGATTTAAGGCTGATGGGCCAATTCCGTCAGGCCCTCAACACGTGCTAGCTCCAAGAGATCAAGCTGCAAAACAGGAAATTTACTTGGAGCAATGAGCGTGACGCCCCCACATTGGTCAGACTTGACCGCGCTTTCTGTATAATGCTAGCTGGGCCCTCGCCTTCGGAAATCATGTGATCAACGCTCTGTCTTCTTCCCTCTCCGACCACTGCCCTCTTATGCTCTCCAATCAGAGTGGTCCACGGAGACCACCAACTTTCCGTTTTGAGAACTTCTGGACTAAGATGCCGGGTTTCGAGGAGATTGTGAAAAATGCTTGGGAGGAACCGACCACTCACACTCAGCCTTTTCACGTTTTGAACCACAAGCTGAAGCACACCACGAGAAAACTGCGCGCTTGGAGCAGGAGTCTTTTCTCCGACCATAAGCTGCAATTCATTATGGCTCTTGATGTCATTCTTCAGCTCGACATCGCTCAGGACTTTCGCGCGCTTTCAACAGCGGAAAAGACTCTGCGGGCTGCGCTGAAAAGGAGGGTTATGGGCCTGGCCGTTCTTGAACGCGCTCGAAAAAGACAAGCTTCGAGGATCACAAACCTGCGTGTGGGTGACGCAAACACTAAGTACTTCCATATGCGCGTAAATTTTCGCCGTCGGAAGAATCACATTCAGAAACATATTTTGAGAAAATATATCGAGATAGTAATTAAGATGCATATGCGCATGCCACATGCAGAACATATTTTGAGACTATTTATAGACAAAGAAATGTTGTAGTTGACATGTATGCATCAACTTCTCCATGACAATTTTTTTTTTGAGAACTTCTTCTCCATGACAAATGGCACAAGCCAGAAATGCGATTAATCTTCAGACTGTGTAGATAGAATGCACTGGACCGAGCGTGCCCTGGCCCAAGTTAACCTGTGAGCTAAAACGGCCTCTGTATTCGCCTGCGGCCCGTTTTAGTCGGCGAGCTCGGATCGGAGTCGTCTGTCTGGGGAGCGCCTTTGCGGCGCCCGTTGGCGCCGCGGAAGCGATGCACCGCCTGAAGGAGTTCGCGTGAAGGCATAGTTGGGCCGGCCCACGACTTCTGCGCTGGTGCTGCTTCTTCAAACTGTTTCGCACGCTGCTTTGTCGCATAGGAGTAGCGTGTGTTTCTGGCTTCTTCGACTGTTTCAAATCGTGGACCGATCGTCTCGATTGTTTCTTTCGTGTCTACTGTTTCGTGCGTTTCCTGTTATATGTGCGACTGCTTCATGTCGACTGTTTTGTGCTACTGCTTCATGATTCCTGTCGACTGTTTTGATGCCCGCCACTCGTGTATACACAGTCTAATACATATTCCATCTCACACAAATATATTTCATTTCAAAATAATTTATACACGAAATATGTGTACGTTCACGATTAGGTTCCATTCCCGTGATCGGTTTCGAGTTTTGTGAAATGTAGCTTCTTAATTTTGGACCGAAGTTTTCAATATTTTTAGATGAATTTTGTTAAATTTGGCACACTCAGTCGACTGTTTGAAAAATCCTTTCACGGGTAGATGAAACTCGCAGTTTTACACAACTTTCGTGTTATAACTTTTTCGTTTTAACAGAGATATGTGTACGTTCAAAATGGAACCATTTTTAATATTGGAACCATTTTCAAAATGAAAAAAATTTAAAATTTGGAACCATTTTTCAATTTGAAACATTTTTAAATTTGGAACCATTTTCAAAAAGGAATCATTTTCGAAAAATCAGAACCATTTTTTTCGGTTTGGAACCATTTACAAAAATCGAAACCATTTTTTCGGTTCGGAACCATTTTAAAAAAGGAACCATTTCGAAAAATCGGAACCATTTTTTCTGTTTGGAACCATTTTAAAAAATCGGAACCATTTTTTCGGTTCGGAAGCATTTTCAAAAAGGAACCATTTTAAAAAAATCGGAACAATTTTTTTCATTCGGGAACCATTTTCGAAAAATCGGAACCATTTTTTCGGTTCGAACCATTTTCAAAAAATCGTAACCATTTTTTCGGTTCGGAACCATTTTCAAAAAGGAACCATTTTCGAAAAATCGGAACCATTTTTTTCATTCGGAACCATTTTCAAAATTCGGAACCATTTTCAAAAAGGAACCATTTTTTCGGTTCGGAACCATTATTTCAGTTCGGGACCATTTTCAAAAAGGAACCATTTTTTCGGTTCGGAACCATTTTTTCGGTTTGGAACCATTTTTTCGATTCGGAACCATTTTCAAAAAAGAACCATTTTCGAAAAATCGGAACCTTTTTTTTGGTTTGGAACCATTTTCAAAAAATCGGAACCATTTTTTTGGTTCGGAACCCATTTTCAAAAAGAACCATTTTCGAAAAATCGGAACAATTTTTTCAGTTCGGAACCATTTTCAAAAAATCGGAACCATTTTTTCGGTTCGGAACCATTTTCAAAAAGGAACCATTTTTTCGGTTCGCAAGCATTTTCAAAAAGGAACTATTTTCAAAAATCGGAACCATTTTTTCGGTTCGGAACCATTTTCAAAAAGGACCATTTTTTCGGTTCGAAACCATTTTAAAAAAGGAACCATTTTCGAAAAATCGGAACCATTTTTTCGGTTCGAACCATTTTTTCGTTTCGGAACCATTTTAAAAAAGGAACCATTTTCGAAAAATCGGAACCATTTTCAAAAAGGAACCATTTTTTTGGCTCGGGACCATTTTCAAAAGGAACCATTTTTTCGGTTCGGAACCATTTTAAAATAAGAACCATTTTCGAAAAATCGGAACCATTTTTTCGGTTTGGAACCATTTTTTCGGTTCGGAACCATTTTAAAAAAGGAACCATTTTTTTTCATTCGGGAACCATTTTCGAAAAATCGGAACAATTTTTTCAGTTCGGAACCATTTTCAAAAAGAACCATTTTCGAAAAATCGGAACCATTTTTTCGGTTCGGTATCATTTTCAAAAAGGAACCATTTTTTCGGTTCGGAAGCATTTTCAAAAAGGAACTATTTTCAAAAATCGGAACCATTTTTTCGGTTCGGAACCATTTTCAAAAAGGACCATTTTTTCGGTTCGGAACCATTTTCAAAAAGGAACCATTTTCGAAAAATCGGAACCATTTTTTCGGTTCGAACCATTTTCAAAAAACCGTAACCATTTTGTCGGTTCAGAACCATTTTCGAAAAATCGGAACCATTTTTTTTCATTCGGAACCATTTTAAAAAAGGAACCATTTTTTCGGTTCGAGACCATTTTCAAAAAGGAACCATTTTTTCGGTTCGGAACCATTTTAAAAAAGGAACCATTTTTGAAAAGTTGGACCCATTTTTTCGGTTTGGAACCATTTTAAAAAATCGGAACCATTTGTCGGTTAGGAACCATTTTCAAAAAGGAACTGTTTTTTCGGTTCGGAACGATTTTAAAATCGGAACTATTTTTCGGTTCGGAACCATTTTTAAAAAGGAATCATTTTCGAAAAATCGGAACCATTTTTACAAATCGAAACCATTTTTTTCGTCCGGAACCATTTTCAAAAATCGGAACCATTTTTTCGGTTCGAAACCTTTTTCAAAAAGGAACCATTTAAAAAATCGGAACTATTTTTTCGGTTCAGAACCATTTTCAAAAAATCGGAACCATTTTTCGATTTGGAACCATTTTCATAAAGGAACCATTTTTTTGGTTCGAAACCGTTTTAAATTCGGAACCGTTTTTAAATTTGGAACCATTTTAAATTTGGAACCGTTTTAAATTTGGAACCAGTTTAATTTCGGAACCATTTTTCAATTTGGAACCATTTTAAATTTGAAACCGTTTTTTAAATTTGGAACCATTTTAAATTTGGACGAACCATTTTAAAAAATGATCAATTTTCCAATTTGGAACCATTTTTAATTTGGAACCATTTTAAAATCAGCACCATTTTTAAGTTGGAACCATTCTAAATTTGGAACCATTTTCTAAAATGGAACCATTTTTAAAAATGAACAATTTTCATGGACCTTTTTTTATTTGTAACAATTTTAAAATTGGCACCATTTTTAAGTTGGAGCCATTTTTAAAATTGGAACCATTTTCCAAATGGAACCATTTTTAAAAATGAAGAATTTTCAAATTTGGAACCATTTTAAATTTCTCTGGAGAAGAATAACAAAGCAAAATGACCAATCCAGAGCCCATCATTCCACCTATGCATTCTTCAGTGCATAGGAGAAGAATATAATAACTGAGATGAGATGAAATGAAAAGCCCTAGGTGACAGGAATCTAAGATAACAATGTCCCATAATTTATCTATTCAAGTAGATAACACATGTGCAAGGAAAATATGAGTTACTTCCTAAATGCCTACACTGAGCATGGTTCTAACTAGTACTGCAGTTAATCTGGATGGCGGATCCCACCCTGTTTTTTTGCCATTGGACCTGCAAGAAGCAGCGCCTCAGAACATATGGATATGGAACAGTGCTAACATATGGCAGGGAAATAAACTAATTGAGCATGCAACTACAATAAAAGGAATTGCAGTCGTAGAAAGTAAAAGAGAAAGACATTGCTGCTATGGATCTGTTGTAGATAGTTGCTTCTCATGGATTTGTTCAGAAGCTAAGTTCGGTTCTTTATGTCAGAAAATCACATATAACTAATTTGTACATACAAAATAATTACTGCAGAAACAACCAACTGTTAGTCAGACTGGAACATGCTCTACAGCTGCTAGACAATTAGACAGCAAATACCCAAAGAAAACTGGTCGACAGTGAAAGATCATGGGTGGCAGAATTTTCCATCCTATTCTTACTTTGTGACATGCTGAACCGTGAAACAAATTGAACGTCACAAAATGGCTTGAAAAGCTCATGAACAATAGTTCACTTATATCCTTCAAGGCATTAATATGTTTCTGAATCTCCGAATATTGAATTTCACACAACATAGGAGGCATGCATAACACTTACTGTCATCTGATTTAGAATACAATGCACTTGTACTGGTCGCCGCTGATACTGCAATCAAACAGCGAAATCCGATAATTCACCGTGGCTTGCTTCCAGTTAGCTACATCGGTACTGGAACAACCAATTATGCAGAATGTGGAATCAAGATCCCAGGAACCCTAATTTTTTTCAGAGAGAAGAAAGTGAAGGAAGAGTAGGAGGAGGGGATCACCGGCCAGAAGGCATCCTTTGGAGGGGTGGATGTCGTCGCCGCTGTCACTATCGCTGAGTTCTTCAAAGGTCGGGCCGCCACTGTTCGCAGCCACACGCACGAGAAGGTGGATGCGCCGCCACGGTTCGCAGCCAGTGTCACGCGCGAGAAGGTGAGGAGTGCCAGGACGCCTCGCCGGCGCTTGCGGCCGCGGCCGCCAGATGCGACCGGCACTGCGTCCGCCCGTGGCTGCTGCTGCTGCTGCCTGGGACGCCCGCCCGGGTCGCCTTCCTCCATGATATGTTGCCGTCCGAGGCAAGGAGGGGTTGGGTAAATCGTAGCGGCCGCCGGCCTGGACGAGCAAGGGTTCGGGAGTGGAGAACGCAACGGATGGGGATATGGGGAACGGGAGGAAGAGGAACGAGTAACTCTAGCGCTCAGTTCGTAACCAGTGGGCCGGCCCAGAAATCGCGTCGGGACGAAATCCTTCAGGCGCCGCTAGCGTTCCGCGACGCTAACGGGCGCCATATAGGATTCGCCGTCTGTCTGATGCAGATGAACGGCTGCTGGTGAACGAAACCGGCTGCTGATGGGAAACCTAGCCCAGTTCATTTCTCCCCTCCTGCACACACGACGAGGAGGCGGCGCGGCGGTTCCGTTCGCCGGCGCTCGCATGTCCACACACGACGAGGAAGTGGCGCGGCGGTTCCGTTCGCCGGCGCTCGCGTGCATCTGCGCGCGGCTCCGTCGAACCGGACCGGCCGTGTCGCGTGCCTTGACGGCGGCCACGCGCGTCCTCATCGCGGCGAGGTGAGTGCTCAGTTGCCCTTCTTAATCAACTGGAGAATGCAAAGGCGGCCAAAAGAGTAAACTAAACACAATGTTTCATTAAAAACAGAACAGACAGAATGATTCATTACGCACAATCTGCTAGTAGTTAGTACATATATATTTTCTGCTATTACAATGACTTTCATGAATGAAATGTCACGGACTTTTATAAATAATTCTCTGCTGGAGTATTACATAAATATAAATTTCATAACATCTAGATAAGAACTAGCCATCCAACTTGAACGGCTCGATTGGATACATCGGGAATCTGAGGATGCCGCATAACCCACCCTCTGATTCATACCCCTCTCTAGTCGGTAGTATCCCTTCTCTCCCGGTGGACTCCCCAACTATTCTTTATCAGCCAGTACTTAATAGTAGTGTTCCCCCTGTATCCATCCGGCTCCTGTGCCTCACCAAATCCTACCACAAGAGCTTGGTGTCTTGGCACTCCCTGGCACGGCCCCTGAACACTCGTCCTGCTTGATAATTCCTCTTCCACGTCCCAGTATAAAGGGCCACAACTACTGGCTGTGATGCCACTGCCTGAAGAAGAGCAGTCTCGTTGAATCGCGGGACAAACTGTCAGGTACTAGAGTGGTATGGAATAGAGTATATGTTGGTAGTTGAAGGTATATTGGGTATTACACCTTTAGTGGCATCTAGTAGTTGGCTATGTCTTTATAAGCCACCATTGTATCCTGTGATTGCAACCAAGAAATAAAACCCTAGTTCTTATCCTTATTTTCCTGCAATTTACCTTTATTTAGTTCTTCAATTTACCAGTTTTATCTACCGATTATCCCCAAATCTCTGTTCTTCCTGATACAACCCAGCCAGGATCCATCGGGGTCCTGACAAGTGGTATCAGAGCGAGCTCGATCGACCGGGCCTGCTCCCTCCCTCCCCTCCCGTTCTTCTTCTTCGATTCGATTTGATTTCCGTCGCACCGGCGATTTTCCCTTCATCTTCTGCGTTTCGGTCCTGACTCGAAGCAAATCCCCACCCTCCCTCCCTCTTCGGCTTCGATCCTGGCGATTTCCCCAACTCGGCGAACCCTTTCTTCATCTCTGGGCTCTCGCGATCCGATTCGCCGCTATTTCCCACCTTCCTCTCCACAAATCTCGTCCCAGATCCCAAATCCGATCCGGTTCGCATCCATGGAGGCACCACCAACGCAATTTCCCGTATGCCCCTATGCCGCCGCCACCTACCCCTACCCGTCGTTCGGCTCCGCTTACACGGCCGCCTACTCCAACCCCTACGCGACCACCACCCACCTTCCCCCGCATCCATATGGCTTCCTGACACTTGCGCCGTCACCGTCCTTCCCGGCGTACTCCCCAGAGCCGCCGCCGCAGCAGTTCGCGCACCACTCCGGCCCGCTTCAGCCCTACCCGCCGCCAACGCCACCGCACCAGCAGCAAGCATACCCTCCGCCTCCGCACCACGCGTACCCGCCGCACCCGCAGCACGACGGGTACCCGCCGCCGACTCCCTCACCGCCACCGGGCTCGGGTACTCCGTCCTACCCGTCGCCGCCTGGGAGCTCCACGCCGCCAGGAACCGCAGCCCCGCCGCCACCGACCTCCGGCGAGAGCCCAGGACACGCGATGCGGCCCTCACACGGCCCGTCTCCATCCTCCGGCTACCAGCCACCATCCGCGTCCTCTCCGTCCGGCGAACCCACTGCGGCGCCCCCCGGCTACGTCACGCCGCCACAGACACCGTCGACCGCCCCAACACCATCTTCGCCGCTGCCACTACCAGCGCCGGGTCCTTGGACACCACCGGCGCCTCCAAGCGGCGCGCCATCCTCACCACCCAGTGGGACGCGCCGATCCCGCCAGTGCAAGGCGAGTCCATCTCCACCGAGAAATTCGTCCGCAAGAACACTGGCTTCAGGAGTCACTCCATGGTCAACGCCAGCCTGAACAACCACTTCTTCATGGAAGACGATCCATCGGTTGAAGAGGTAGCAGACGAGCACGTCCCGGCGAAGGACGCCAGCCACCACCGACTGTTGGACACCGTCCGGACTCCCCCAAATCGAGAGCGCACCCCACTTCAGTCCAGCTTCGACTCGCTTCATGGTGAGCTCTCAAAACTATCAACTTTAGTCTCTCAGTTCGCAGTGCAGATGGGCATGAAAACGACCGAAATACTGAATTCTGGTTCATCCCCAGCAGCACCCACGCAGTTTCGATCACCAGGCACTACCGCATCAAGGTCATATATGGGTGCAGCAGCAAGTTCGTCAGTGAACTCTTTTCACTCTCATTCTGATGCAGTGGCTAGTGCTTATGTCGTCCCGGAGGTGTTTGATACAATGCCAACACCAAGCTCTGCGTGTTCGAAGGTGTTTGGCAAGCAATCGAGTGCAGCAGAAAGTTCGTCAGCCAGCTCGCTAAGCTCCCCTGTCGGTGCATCTTCTGTTGTACCTGCAGCGATTATTGCTTCTACTACGGCAACGAGTGCATCCATGCTACCAGCAGCCCCTGCTTATGTTGCCCCCCAGGTGTTTGATAAAATGGCAACACCAAGCTCTGGGCATGGAACACAAGCTACAACACCTAACTACTGTGATGGCCATCAAACTCCAATTCAGAGTACTAGTGTGCCAGCTAGAAACGATAACCTCATCGAGCATAATGTTGAGGGAATGCCTCAAGCTTATGGTCTCCATCATCTCAATTGCCGAAGTGTGTTGCGAGCAGATGGTACTGAGCATATCTACTATGCACTCCCAAACACATATCCCTTAGAGCGAGCTGATCCGGAGTCGGTGTTTGCTGTCGACGATGACAAAACAAAGGGCGACTCGAATCAGTTTGGTGATGTGTTCACTAGCAGTCCTGAACAGCTTGCCATGTCCGTCCACAAGGCACATGAGAATGCATCCAGTGAACAAATCAAAGGTTTCAGCAAGCCACCCGAAACTGAACACACTAGTGCTTGTCTGTACAATCTCTCAGATGTGCAGGATTTCACTTTTGAGGTGCAGTCACAAGAACTAGCCATCCAACTCGAACGGCTCGATTGGATACATCAGGAATCTGAGGATGCCGCATAACCCACCCTCTGATTCATACCCCCTCTCTAGTCGGTAGTATCCCTTCTCTCCCCGGTGGACTCCCCAACTATTCTTTATCAGCCAGTACTTAATAGTAGTGTTCCCCCCGTATCCATCCGGCTCATGTGCCTCACCAAATCCTACCACAAGAGCTTGGTGTCTTGGCACTCCCTGGCACGGGCCCTGAACACTCGTCCTGCTTGATAATTCCTCTTCCACGTCCCAGTATAAAGGGCCACAACTACTGGCTGTGATGCCACTGCCTGAAGAAGAGCAGTCTCGTTGAATCGCGGGACAAACTGTCAGGTACTAGAGTGGTATGGAATAGAGTATATGTTGGTAGTTGAGGGTATATTGGGTATTACACCTTTAGTGGCATCTAGTAGTTGGCTATGTCTTTATAAGTCACCATTGTATCCTGTGATTGCAACCAAGAAATAAAACCCTAGTTCTTATCCTTATTTTCCTGCAATTTACCTTTATTTAGTTCTTCAATTTACCAGTTTTATCTACCGATTATCCCCAAATCTCTGTTCTTCCTGATACAACCCAGCCAGGATCCATCGGGGTCCTGACAAGTGGTATCAGAGCGAGCTCGATCGACCGGGCCTGCTCCCTCCCTCCCCTCCCGTTCTTCTTCTTCGATTCGATTTGATTTCCGTCGCACCAGCGATTTTCCCTTCATCTTCTGCGTTTCGGTCCTGACTCGAAGCAAATCCCCACCCTTCCCTCCCTCTTCGGCTTCGATCCTGGCGATTTCCCCAACTCGGCGAACCCTTTCTTCTTCTCTGGGCTCTCGCGATCCGATTCGCCGCTATTTCCCACCTTCCTCTCCACAAATCTCGTCCCAGATCCCAAATCCGATCCGGTTCGCATCCATGGAGGCACCACCAACGCAATTTCCCGTCTGCCCCTATGCCGCCGCCACCTACCCCTACCCGTCGTTCGGCTCCGCTTACACGGCCGCCTACTCCAACCCCTACGCGACCACCACCCACCTTCCCCCGCATCCATATGGCTTCCTGACACTTGCGCCGTCGCCGTCCTTCCCGGCGTACTCGCCAGAGCCGCCGCCGCAGCAGTTCGCGCACCACTTCGGCCCGCTTCAGCCCTACCCGCCGCCAACGCCACCGCACCAGCAGCAAGCATACCCTCCGCCTCCGCACCACGCGTACCCGCCACACCCGCAGCACAACGGGTACCCGCCGCCGACTCCCTCACCGCCACCGGGCTCGGGTACTCCGTCCTACCCGTCGCCGCCTGGGAGCTCCACGCCGCCAGGAACCGCAGCCCCGCCGCCACCGACCTCCGGCGAGAGCCCAGGACACGCGATGCGGCCCTCACACGGCCCGTCTCCATCCTCCGGCTACCAGCCACCATCCGCGTCCTCTCCGTCCGGCGAACCCACTGCGGCGCCCCCGGCTACGTCACGCCGCCACAGACACCGTCGACCGCCCCAACACCATCTTCGCCGCTGCCACTACCAGCGCCGGGTCCTTGGACACCACCGGCGCCTCCAAGCGGCGCGCCATCCTCACCACCCAGCGGGACGTCGCCGATCCCGCCAGTGCAAGGCGAGTCCATCTCCACCGAGAAATTCGTCCGCAAGAACACTGGCTTCAGGAGTCACTCCATGGTCAACGCCAGCCTGAACAACCACTTCTTCATGGAAGACGATCCATCGGTTGAAGAGGTAGCAGACGAGCACGTCCCGGCGAAGGACGCCAGCCACCACCGACTGTTGGACACCGTCCGGACTCCCCCAAATCGAGAGCGCACCCCACTTCAGTCCAGCTTCGACTCGCTTCATGGTGAGCTCTCAAAACTATCAACTTTAGTCTCTCAGTTCGCAGTGCAGATGGGCATGAAAACGACCGAAATACTGGATTCTGGTTCATCCCCAGCAGCACCCACACAGTTTCGATCACCAGGCACTACCGCATCAAGGTCATATATGGGTGCAGCAGCAAGTTCGTCAGTGAACTCTTTTCACTCTCATTCTGATGCAGCAGCTAGTGCTTATGTCGTCCCGGAGGTGTTTGATACAATGCCAACACCAAGCTCTGCGTGTTCGAAGGTGTTTGGCAAGCAATCGAGTGCAGCAGAAAGTTCGTCAGCCAGCTCGCTAAGCTCCCCTGTCGGTGCATCTTCTGTTGTACCTGCAGCGATTATTGCTTCTACTACAGCAACGAGTGCATCCATGCTACCAGCAGCCCCTGCTTATGTTGCCCCCCAGGTGTTTGATGAAATGGCAACACCAAGCTCTGGGCATGGAACACAAGCTACAACACCTAACTACTGTGATGGCCATCAAACTCCAATTCAGAGTACTAGTGTGCCAGCTAGAAACGATAACCTCATCGAGCATAATGTTGAGGGAATGCCTCAAGCTTATGGTCTCCATCATCTCAATTGCCGAAGTGTGTTGCGAGCAGATGGTACTGAGCATATCTACTATGCACTCCCAGACACATATCCCTTAGAGCGAGCTGATCCGGAGTCGGTGTTTGCTGTCGACGATGACAAAACAAAGGGCGACTCGAATCATTTTGGTGATGTGTTCACTAGCAGTCCTGAACAGCTTGCCATGTCCGTCCACAAGGCACATGAGAATGCATCCAGTGAACAAATCAAAGGTTTCAGCAAGCCACCCGAAACTGAACACACTAGTGCTTGTCTGTACAATCTCTTAGATGTGCAGGATTTCACTTTTGAGGTGCAGTCACAAGAACTAGCCATCCAACTCGAACGGCTCGATTGGATACATCGGGAATCTAAGGATGCCGCATAACCCACCCTCTGATTCATACCCCCTCTCTAGTCGGTAGTATCCCTTCTCTCCCCGGTGGACTCCCCAACTATTCTTTATCAGCCAGTACTTAATAGTATTGTTCCCCCCGTATCCATCCGGCTCCTGTGCCTCACCAAATCCTACCACAAGAGCTTGGTGTCTTGGCACTCCCTGGCACGGGCCCTGAACACTCGTCCTGCTTGATAATTCCTCTTCCACGTCCCAGTATAAAGGGAAACAACTACTGGCTGTGATGCCGCTGCCTGAAGAAGAGCAGTCTCGTTGAATCGCGGGACAAACTGTCAGGTACTAGAGTGGTATGGAATAGAGTATATGTTGGTAGTTGAGGGTATATTGGGTATTACACCTTTAGTGGCATCTAGTAGTTGGCTATGTCTTTATAAGCCACCATTGTATCCTGTGATTGCAACCAAGAAATAAAACCCTAGTTCTTATCCTTATTTTCCTGCAATTTACCTTTATTTAGTTCTTCAATTTACCAGTTTTATCTACCGATTATCCCCAAATCTCTGTTCTTCCTGATACAACCCAGCCAGGATCCATCGGGGTCCTGACAAGTGGTATCAGAGCGAGCTCGATCGACCGGGCCTGCTCCCTCCCTCCCCTCCCGTTCTTCTTCTTCGATTCGATTTGATTTCCGTCGCACCGGCGATTTTCCCTTCATCTTCTGCGTTTCGGTCCTGACTCGAAGCAAATCCCCACCCTTCCCTCCCTCTTCGGCTTCGATCCTGGCGATTTCCCCAACTCGGCGAACCCTTTCTTCTTCTCTGGGCTCTCGCGATCCGATTCGCCGCTATTTCCCACCTTCCTCTCCACAAATCTCGTCCCAGATCCCAAATCCGATCCGGTTCGCATCCATGGAGGCACCACCAACGCAATTTCCCGTCTGCCCCTATGCCGCCGCCACCTACCCCTACCCGTCGTTCGGCTCCGCTTACACGGCCGCCTACTCCAACCCCTACGCGACCACCACCCACCTTCCCCCGCATCCATATGGCTTCCTGACACTTGCGCCGTCGCCGTCCTTCCCGGCGTACTCGCCAGAGCCGCCGCCGCAGCAGTTCGCGCACCACTCCGGCCCGCTTCAGCCCTACCCGCCGCCAACGCCACCGCACCAGCAGCAAGCATACCCTCCGCCTCCGCACCACGCGTACCCGCCGCACCCGCAGCACGACGGGTACCCGCCGCCGACTCCCTCACCGCCACCGGGCTCGGGTACTCCGTCCTACCCGTCGCCGCCTGGGAGCTCCACGCCGCCAGGAACCGCAGCCCCGCCGCCACCGACCTCCGGCGAGAGCCCAGGACACGCGATGCGGCCCTCACACGGCCCGTCTCCATCCTCCGGCTACCAGCCACCATCCGCGTCCTCTCCGTCCGGCGAACCCACTGCGGCCCCCCCCGGCTACGTCACGCCGCCACAGACACCGTCGACCGCCCCAACACCATCTTCGCCGCTGCCACTACCAGCGCCGGGTCCTTGGACACCACCGACGCCTCCAAGCGGCGCGCCATCCTCACCACCCAGCGGGACGCCGCCGATCCCGCCAGTGCAAGGCGAGTCCATCTCCACCGAGAAATTCGTCCGCAAGAACACTGGCTTCAGGAGTCACTCCATGGTCAACGCCAGCCTGAACAACCACTTCTTCATGGAAGACGATCCATCGGTTGAAGAGGTAGCAGACGAGCACGTCCCGGCGAAGGACGCCAGCCACCACCGACTGTTGGACACCGTCCGGACTCCCCCAAATCGAGAGCGCACCCCACTTCAGTCCAGCTTCGACTCGCTTCATGGTGAGCTCTCAAAACTATCAACTTTAGTCTCTCAGTTCGCAGTGCAGATGGGCATGAAAACGACCGAAATACTGGATTCTGGTTCATCCCCAGCAGCACCCACACAGTTTCGATCACCAGGCACTACCGCATCAAGGTCATATATGGGTGCAGCAGCAAGTTCGTCAGTGAACTCTTTTCACTCTCATTCTGATGCAGCAGCTAGTGCTTATGTCGTCCCGGAGGTGTTTGATACAATGCCAACACCAAGCTCTGCGTGTTCGAAGGTGTTTGGCAAGCAATCGAGTGCAGCAGAAAGTTCGTCAGCCAGCTCGCTAAGCTCCCCTGTCGGTGCATCTTCTGTTGTACCTGCAGCGATTATTGCTTCTACTACGGCAACGAGTGCATCCATGCTACCAGCAGCCCCTGCTTATGTTGCCCCCCAGGTGTTTGATAAAATGGCAACACCAAGCTCTGGGCATGGAACACAAGCTACAACACCTAACTACTGTGATGGCCATCAAACTCCAATTCAGAGTACTAGTGTGCCAGCTAGAAACGATAACCTCATCGAGCATAATGTTGAGGGAATGCCTCAAGCTTATGGTCTCCATCATCTCAATTGCCGAAGTGTGTTGCGAGCAGATGGTACTGAGCATATCTACTATGCACTCCCAGACACATATCCCTTAGAGCGAGCTGATCCGGAGTCGGTGTTTGCTGTCGACGATGACAAAACAAAGGGCGACTAGAATCAGTTTGGTGATGTGTTCACTAGCAGTCCTGAACAGCTTGCCATGTCCGTCCACAAGGCACATGAGAATGCATCCAGTGAACAAATCAAAGGTTTCAGCAAGCCACCCGAAACTGAACACACTAGTGCTTGTCTGTACAATCTCTCAGATGTGCAGGATTTCACTTTTGAGGTGCAGTCACAAGAACTAGCCATCCAACTCGAACGGCTCGATTGGATACATCGGAATCTGAGGATGCCGCATAACCCACCCTCTGATTCATACCCCCTCTCTAGTCGGTAGTATCCCTTCTCTCCCGGTGGACTCCCCAACTATTCTTTATCAGCCAGTACTTAATAGTAGTGTTCCCCCCGTATCCATCCGGCTCCTGTGCCTCACCAAATCCTACCACAAGAGCTTGGTGTCTTGGCACTCCCTGGCACGGGCCCCTGAACACTCGTCCTGCTTGATAATTCCTCTTCCACGTCCCAGTATAAAGGGAAACAACTACTGGCTGTGATGCCGCTGCCTGAAGAAGAGCAGTCTCGTTGAATCGCGGGACAAACTGTCAGGTACTAGAGTGGTATGGAATAGAGTATATGTTGGTAGTTGAGGGTATATTGGGTATTACACCTTTAGTGGCATCTAGTAGTTGGCTATGTCTTTATAAGCCACCATTGTATCCTGTGATTGCAACCAAGAAATAAAACCCTAGTTCTTATCCTTATTTTCCTGCAATTTACCTTTATTTAGTTCTTCAATTTACCAGTTTTATCTACCGATTATCCCCAAATCTCTGTTCTTCCTGATACAACCCAGCCAGGATCCATCGGGGTCCTGACAAGTGGTATCAGAGCGAGCTCGATCGACCGGGCCTGCTCCCTCCCTCCCCTCCCGTTCTTCTTCTTCGATTCGATTTGATTTCCGTCGCACGGCGATTTTCCCTTCATCTTCTGCGTTTCGGTCCTGACTCGAAGCAAATCCCCACCCTTCCCTCCCTCTTCGGCTTCGATCCTGGCGATTTCCCCAACTCGGCGAACCCTTTCTTCTTCTCTGGGCTCTCGCGATCCGATTCGCCGCTATTTCCCACCTTCCTCTCCACAAATCTCGTCCCAGATCCCAAATCCGATCCGGTTCGCATCCATGGAGGCACCACCAACGCAATTTCCCGTCTGCCCCTATGCCGCCGCCACCTACCCCTACCCGTCGTTCGGCTCCGCTTACACGGCCGCCTACTCCAACCCCTACGCGACCACCACCCACCTTCCCCCGCATCCATATGGCTTCCTGACACTTGCGCCGTCGCCGTCCTTCCCGGCGTACTCGCCAGAGCCGCCGCCGCAGCAGTTCGCGCACCACTCCGGCCCGCTTCAGCCCTACCCGCCGCCAACGCCACCGCACCAGCAGCAAGCATACCCTCCGCCTCCGCACCACGCGTACCCGCCGCACCCGCAGCACGACGGGTACCCGCCGCCGACTCCCTCACCGCCACCGGGCTCGGGTACTCCGTCCTACCCGTCGCCGCCTGGGAGCTCCACGCCGCCAGGAACCGCAGCCCCGCCGCCACCGACCTCCGGCGAGAGCCCAGGAAACGCGATGCGGCCCTCACACGGCCCGTCTCCATCCTCCGGCTACCAGCCACCATCCGCGTCCTCTCCGTCCGGCGAACCCACTGCGGCCCCCCCCGGCTACGTCACGCCGCCACAGACACCGTCGACCGCCCCAACACCATCTTCGCCGCTGCCACTACCAGCACCGGGTCCTTGGACACCACCGGCGCCTCCAAGCGGCGCGCCATCCTCACCACCCAGCGGGACGCCGCCGATCCCGCCAGTGCAAGGCGAGTCCATCTCCACCGAGAAATTCGTCCGCAAGAACACTGGCTTCAGGAGTCACTCCATGGTCAACGCCAGCCTGAACAACCACTTCTTCATGGAGGACGATCCATCGGTTGAAGAGGTAGCAGACGAGCACGTCCCGGCGAAGGACGCCAGCCACCACCGACTGTTGGACACCGTACGGACTCCTCCAAATCGAGAGCGCACCCCACTTCAGTCCAGCTTCGACTCGCTTCATGGTGAGCTCTCAAAACTATCAACTTTAGTCTCTCAGTTCGCAGTGCAGATGGGCATGAAAACGACCGAAATACTGGATTCTGGTTCATCCCCAGCAGCACCCACACAGTTTCGATCACCAGGCACTACCGCATCAAGGTCATATATGGGTGCAGCAGCAAGTTCGTCAGTGAACTCTTTTCACTCTCATTCTGATGCAGCAGCTAGTGCTTATGTCGTCCCGGAGGTGTTTGATACAATGCCAACACCAAGCTCTGCGTGTTCGAAGGTGTTTGGCAAGCAATCGAGTGCAGCAGAAAGTTCGTCAGCTAGCTCGCTAAGCTCCCCTGTCGGTGCATCTTCTGTTGTACCTGCAGCGATTATTGCTTCTACTACGGCAACGAGTGCATCCATGCTACCAGCAGCCCCTGTTTATGTTGCCCCCCAGGCGTTTGATAAAATGGCAACACCAAGCTCTGGGCATGGAACACAAGCTACAACACCTAACTACTGTGATGGCCATCAAACTCCAATTCAGAGTACTAGTGTGCCAGCTAGAAACGATAACCTCATCGAGCATAATGTTGAGGGAATGCCTCAAGCTTATGGTCTCCATCATCTCAATTGCCGAAGTGTGTTGCGAGCGGATGGTACTGAGCATATCTACTATGCACTCCCAGACACATATCCCTTAGAGCGAGCTGATCCGGAGTCGGTGTTTGCTGTCGACGATGACAAAACAAAGGGCGACTCGAATCAGTTTGGTGATGTGTTAACTAGCAGTCCTGAACAGCTTGCCATGTCCGTCCACAAGGCACATGAGAATGCATCCAGTGAACAAATCAAAGGTTTCAGCAAGCCACCCGAAACTGAACACACTAGTGCTTGTCTGTACAATCTCTCAGATGTGCAGGATTTCACTTTTGAGGTGCAGTCACAAGACCCAGTCTGGAAGCCCACAGATTCACTTGCCCCAAGGTGTAGCCAGCTTAGTATTGACCAAAGTATGAGAGACTTGAAGCTGCAATGGGATCCAGGAGCACATACAAGTCCGGGTTCCACAACAAACAGAGATATCCAGTGCAATTTAAGATTGCCAACAAGGCTGATAAATCATGGAATTCAATTTTTATGGGATCCAGGCATTTTGAACCAAATGGATATGATGTTGGGCAAAACTGCAGTGCCAAATCTTGTGGATAGAAGTGAGACAACTATCAAGTTCTTACTTTTTATTGAGCAGCCTATTGACCTGAAGCACTTCATGTCTCAGCTTTTGTTACATTGTCATTTGTGGTGCCATACTAGGAATGCTATCCCCAAGGTGCAGTATTGTTGCTTGCCAATTGTTTTGTACTGGCCATATTCAGAAGCAACTCAACAGTTCATCTACTACACTAGCATGTTCAGTTCCACAGAAAATATCCATTCTGCAATGTCTATGTTCAGTTCCACAGAAAGTATTGTTACTATCTGCCCCCTGGACTTTCTTCATGAGCAGTGGGAGTTTGTACATCAGCAAGGTGTCCATGGGAATTACAGTGCAAAGCAATTGCTGCTATCTTCACAGAAATATCTTCAGATCAAGGAAATTGATATTATCTTCATTACACATCTTCCTCCTTGATACAGTGAATGAAATTTGAAGGATAATTGAAAAAGTTTCTGTAGAAACTTTTCCATTGGTGACCAATGGCTTCAGGGGGGGAGTAATGTCAGGTACTAGAGTGGTATGGAATAGAGTATATGTTGTTAGTTGAGGGTATATTGGGTATTACACCTTTAGTGGCATCTAGTAGTTGGCTATGTCTTTATAAGCCACCATTGTATCCTGTGATTGCAACCAATAAATAAAACCCTAGTTCTTATCCTTATTTTCCTGCAATTTACTTTTATTTAGTTCTTCAATTTACCAGTTTTATCTACCGATTATCCCCAAATCTCTGTTCTTCCTGATACAACCCAGCCAGGATCCATCGGGGTCCTGACACAAACCTGTTCCGCCGATGGAGACCACCTTCTTGGCCTCCTGGCACCGCCAATTTCTGGCCCTGTAGGGGTTGTCCTCCCACAAGCCGACTCCATCCTCTTCTGCGATGTACTTCAACGCCAACGCTGCGTTGCCGCCAGCGCAGCCGCGTCCTTCGCTGCAGTCAACCAGCTCCTGCACGCTTAAATTCAGCAAAACGCCATTCTGTTTCTTGTTGATCGCCTCCACCGCCCCAGCTGCGGCGAAAGCCCAACAACTACCACACCTTCCTTGGTCCCTGACTTGTGTCACAGCGCCTTGAGAGCGCCAATCGACGCTCTCGGGTATGTCGTCGTTGTCGTAGATGTAGTCGTCGTCGGGGATGATCTCCTGCTCTCCCTGCTGCTCTCTGCTGTCCGAGTAGCAGGATGCGTAGCTCTCCCCGAACTCTGTGTCGGTTATGTCTGAAAATTCATTCAGTCTCCTGGGGCTGTGCACCACACCTTTGTTGATGTCGGCGATTTCCCTTGCGTATGACCTGAAGATCTCCATTCGCCCAGAGTTGTCGGTGAGGACGTGAGGTCGCAGCCGCGGCCCCCGGGTACTTAGCGCACCAGCGCTTGTACAGTTGCCGCGTGGACTCGTCCGTCTTCAGCTCCTCACTGGTGAACTCGATGCCGCTAGCCGCCGGCGCCAGGGCCAGCAGCAGCAGCACTCCCATCGACAGTGAAACATAAAACGACATTGTGTTTGTGGTATTGATGACTAGGTGGAATCCATGTACCTGTCATATATATGTTAAGCTGGAGACTCAACACAACAATGCTGCTCTTAATCTAATTTTAACCCAACATGTCCTGTGCAGGTTTTATCTACTTTATAGCTAACCTCTAACCACTATTTTGCCTTCAGCAGTAGTTGTTTCTTGTTAGGTTGTTACTTGTTGCTTTTAGTATCAAGTAGCCTGTTTTGGAAGAGTAGATCATTATCTGTTTGAAGCTTGTGAGTACTACTTTGGCACACGTATGACCTGGACCAAGTTGTGCATGCTGAACCAGAATTATATTGAGGTCTTGACTTCATGCATGTGGCAGTTTAGGAGTATTGATTTCTTTTTCTGTTTCCTTCTATCTGGTTTTGTACCAACAAGAATATAAGTAAGCAGTAAAACTTGTTCAACACTAGCAGCAAGCAGTAAGAATTTATGAATACTAACAGTAAGCTTTCAAATGGTTCATAGCCTGCAGTTCCAGTTTCTGGTTCAGCATCCACAACTTGGTCCAGGTCATACGTGTGCCAAAGTAGTACTCACATGCTTCAGTAAATCGTTGGTACACACATGCTGCTGTCAATATTACCAGAAAACTACTGTACACATTTGTTTTGATTAAGAAAATCATAGACTCCTGAAATTGCTTGATGTACATTCATGTCAAACTGAGTAACTCCTTGTTCAAGTAAAGACTGAGTACCTCCTTTCAGGTAGGAGTACTCCTTTCTTGAGCTGGTGCTGGAATCACCATTCACCAGAGTTCACCAAATTATATAAGTTCAAACTAGTTAAGTACTCCTTGTTCTTGAGCTTAAGTACTCCTTGAGCCGTAGGAGGGAGCTCGACACGTGCGTAGTGGTGAAGGAGATCCTTGATCGACGGACTGACGCAACTCCTTGTGGAGTAGAACCAGTAGGTATTTACTGCTGCTTCTCTTGGTACAGATTGTGATAATTAGCAAAATAAAATCAATGTAAACAGTTAAACAGAGAATCATAATTTTGCAAATCTGAATAATTTTGCAAAATAAAATCAATGGTACAGATTGCTGCTCAAGCAGTACACTAGGTAGGAGTACAGTATAGTGGAGTAAAATTCATGCTCGACAAGCTCTCATGCATTTGCTACTCTGCATCCAGGTTCAGCATTCATTTCCTCTGTCACTTCTTGTTCATATTTGTCATGGGCCATGCATAAATAGGTCTCTTGAAGTTTGGAACTGTTGGCCTCAAATTTGCAAAAAATGTCATTCGGTTAGTTGGTTTGAAATGTGCCAATGATACGGGGCTTTTTTTTTTGCATATGAGGTGGCAGACAGTACTTAGGTAAAGAAGACGTATCTAAACTGCGAAATGCTGTTGATAGAACGAATAAAAAAGATGTATCTACAGGTCAAAATGCTGCAGAATCCCCCGGCCTCCGGAGATCAGCTAGGAGAAAGCAAGATGGCGATGGCAGCAGTAGCCTGAACTCTAATAGTAAAAAGAAGCAAAGTCCCAAAGTCCAACCAAACAAACTGTATAGCTTGCTGTTTGGTTCTGAATCCCACTAGCTGGTGCGATTTGCGTAGTACAATACCAATGCTAAGTTTTGAAAATTAATTGACATTCGGACCAGCCATCTAATGACTTGTGATAATTATGTGGGTTCTAGATCTTTCTTAAGGCTGGCTGGACTGTCGCCACTATTGTCTTTCTATGTTCCATGGTACAGCTTTGAGCAGTGACATTTTCCAGTAAACCATATTGGGAAGTTAATGATGATTTGTACTCAGCAGCTCGCCAAACAAAGCGCCCGCCAAACCATATGGGCTCTTTGCGGTGCAGTAACCAAGCCGTGGCTGCCCTGGACAGGCGCCACTCACCAACTTCTCCACGTGTCGGGAGAGCATGTCCGTGATCGCACCATGCTCTAGGGCCACTGCCCTGGCATCCTCTTCCCGCCGGCATCGCCCCCACACGAGCAGACCACCAACAACATCAAGCAGGGGCCGACGCAAAAGCTAAATATAATACATAAATTGTCCATTTGATTGAAAAAATAAATACTACATCCGTTCTGTAATTCTTATCGTGGTATTTCAAACTAAAACCACGACAAGAATGATGGGGTGGGAGTATCAATCATCACCAGCACATGAACATTCTGTTGCATAAAGCGTGAGTGCTACTCTGGACCATGGTGTCCTTTTTGTTCTCGTAGGAAGTTAAGCAGTTATGTACACTTGTTGCTCATGTGTGTGCGGTAAACACTCATAGCAATCAGTAAGAACCATAGGTGATGCTGCTCTTCTTTGTCTTTTTTCTTCTTCTTTGGTTGCACTGATTGAATTGGTGGAGCTTCCCGTGCAACGTTTTTCATTTGTTAATTAATCAAATTGGCGGGTCCTTCCATTTTTATTCTTTTCTGTTCATACATCCGAAAACCTGTCATTTTTATTTATCTTACATGTGGGAATGGATCATGTCAGGTCCAAAGTTGTTCTTCTCAGACAAGTTGATTCATGTTTTTTGTGTGTGTTACGACATACTGATCTGTGACTCTCTGCAGGCTGGTATATAGAGTTGATGCTGTGATGGCTGGGAAGGAGGTGTGTGGCGGAGAACATGCTGATAAATAGGAGCAGTTTGAAGGCGTTCTTCCGACGATGGAGCCAGAGAGATGCGAGAGGAGGCCAACCCCTCTCGCCCGGCTCCATAACGTGCCAGGAACATGGTACGTCCGCTGCGTGATTTTGTGTACACGTGCACGTCCACTATAACAGCTTTGGTTAAAATTTTGTAGTTGTCTAGTGTGTATCAAGACAGAGCTCTGCCATGTCATTTGTTTCACTGTTGATTTAATTATCTGATTATATGTCCTTGTCGTGTTAGTGTTAGTGTTAGTCTATCGAGACAGAGCTCGACACTTATTCGTTAAATGCTTTGGCAATTTCCCTGGGTTGGATAAAGCAATAAAATTTTGAACCAGACCTTTTGATCTTTGGTTATCTTTCGTAGTAATAATATCTCGGGGTTTGCAACGAAAACTTGGTATATTGACTACGACCATTAACTAAAATATGTCTATGGTTTACTAATTGGCGGGCCCCAGGAATGGTTGAGGCCATACCCAAATCGAAGAAGGATATTATCCAAAACTTTAGGATGAAAAAGATAAGATACTGGTGCAATTATTTGATTCTTGTTTGTCGTGTTATCTGATTATCTGTCCTTGCATAAGCATAGCAATTCACAAGCATATGTTCTTGCTCTTTTGATAAAAAAGTAGGGGCATATTGCTCAAAACTCTTTTTATCCATTCTTTAAGTTGAAGGACCAGTTTGTGCATTATAGCCTGCAATCTCGAGTGCCAAATTTTCTAAGTCGCACTTCTCTTGAGGGTTACTGTTGCATTTATATTGAAGTTCCAATCTTCAGAGCGTTGCCAAAATCTTTCATTCTTTTTTTACAAACACTTGCAGTCCTAATTATAGACATCAGCGTGTCGTTTGCCATCTCATACTATAAATGATACTTATGCAAATATTATGCTTTGTTATCGATCCATTTCATGCGGTGTTCTAGATTTCCTGCATGAGTTAGTGTAGATTGGTTGAGTGCAATTTTCTTGCCCAGCGTTGTAGGTACTGATTTGTAGCAATTAATTTTTATTTGTGCCTGAAAATTCACCATGTCAAGCATTGAGACAGTCAAGGGTTATACTATTTATGTACTGATTTGCAGGAATTAATTTATTTGATAGTAATTGAAGCGACTTTTAATTGCTTGTATAGTAGCTACTTTATAGAGTGTGTGTGTTTTGCAGGGGACATATTGCTATATTACTATTTTTCCAAGATAAACTATATCACTATACAAGGTTTAGAACTATCATTTTTCTTTTCTTTTTTAGACACACAATATTACAATGCATGAAACAATTGCCGGTCGTTTGAAAAGTTGTGTTCACACACAACACCTCCCAACCTATGCCTCTTCTTATATATATACCCATAAAACGTACCACTACTGGTTTAGTCTATGTGTGACATTAAGACAAAATGTTAAAAGGCGTGGCATGCAATTCTATCACGCCTGCATATGCTGAAAACCAACATCACCAAAAACATCAGAAATACATCATCTAGAAAGAAGTTGATAACAGTACATGTAGAACACTCTAGACAAACAATGAGATGCATATTGCAACAGGATGAGAAACATACTAAAAATATGCATAACATGATGCTGTTCCACAACAAGATGGTCAACTTAGTTGTAGTTTGATTAAGCAAAGATGTTTATGGGAGTTAAAAAAAGCGCTGGTAGGATTATGCTTTACTACAGTTGGTTTCGGACCTGGAGGCACATCAAGCATCATGATGGAGGCAGATCAAGCATCATGACGGGTCACTGAAGGCCGTTCTGGATGTACTCCTTGATGATCCTGACCTCGAGCAGCTTGTCAATGGATTCCCTCGGCATGCCGTTGGTGCCCTCGATCTCGAAGAGGTAAGGGACCTCTTTGAACTAAGATTCTTAGTCGACTACATTCATCTGTACTAGACGAATAGGCGAGCTTCGCCCCACCGTCTACATTTCGTTCTGGCACAACGTGGCTAATCGCATAGAAGGTTCAGAGCTTGCCCGATTGTTGTGGCGCGTACTCCACGTGTTGTGCATTGACTGTAGGCTAATCAAGCAGGGGTTATGTTCGCCACCAACTACTATTGGCCACGAATGAAGCGTGACGTGGAACGCCTCGTGCGACGATGTTCGACATGCCTCAAAGCTAAGTCTACTCTAAACTCTCATGGCTTTTATACACCATTGCCTATTCCACATCACCCATGGTCCGACATAGCTATGGATTTCGTCTTAGGACTTCCGCGCACTAAAACAAACAAGGATTCCATATTTGTTGTCATTGATTGATTCTCTAAGATGGCACACTTCATATCATGCAACAAGACTGACGATGTTTCACATATTGCTACTTTGTTTTTTAGGGAAATCGTCCGTCTTCATGGAGTGCCCAAGACCATTGTGTCCGTTCGAGACGTCAAGTTCGTAAGCTACTTTTGGAAGATCTTGATGGCCAAGTTTGGAATCAAGCAACTATTCTCCACCGCCTACCACCCTCAAACGGATGGCCAAACCGAGGTGGTGAACTGAAGCTTATCTACCCTTCTCCGAGTGTTGATCAAGACCAATCTCAAGAATTGGGAAGAGTGCATCCCACACGCCGAGTTCGCCTACAATCGAGCGATACACCGAGCAACAAAACAAACACCATTTGAAGTTGTCTATGGTTTCAACCCCTACACCGTCCTTGACATCATTCCGCTACCACTACATGAGCACGTCAACATGGACTTCGACAAGCGCATCGCCTACATGAAAAAGATACATGAAGATACAAGATCTACACTTGAGAAGCACAATGAACTCCATGCCACCAAGATGAACAAGAACAAGCGCCCCATGATCTTTGAAGAAGGTGATCTAGTTTGGCTACATCTACGCAAAGACCGCAAAGACCGCTTCCCCGACGAACGAAAGTCCAAGCTAGCACCAAGAGGGGATGGACCTTTCAAGGTTCTTAGGCGCACCAATGACAATGCATACAAGATCGACATCCCCAAGTCCAAGTAGGGCGTACATGACACCTTCAACGTCGCCGACATCTCGCCTTACCATGGGAATTCACATGATGATGAGAGTGAAGAGTCGAGGATGACTCTTTCCTAGGGGGGGGGGGGGGGGGGGAGATGATGTAGCCCAACCTAGTACACCTACAACATCAACACCTAATGGTCCCATGACAAGATCAAGAGTCAAAGCACTTCATGATAAGGTGACCTCGCTCCTTTCTATGTGTGACTTCGACACCCTTTGAATGACTTGCTACTTCATTCCGATACCTTGTGTATACTCAGGATTGACCCTCATGAAGATCTACAAGGAAGTGTCGAAGATGTACGAGGGATGATCCAAGAAAGGGAAGAGGTACAAGCTGATGGAGGTGAAGTCCCAGGCAGCGGTACTACCGCCAGCACCCAGCGGTACTACCGCCGCCCACCTGATGTTCGCGCTGAAGCCTAAGAAGCTCCAAGCGGCGGTACTACCGCCAACCCAACGGTACTACCGCCAGCCCCAGGATCCGGTACTACCGCCAGGATTACCGCCGAGCCTCCAAAACGCTACTGCATCCACGTCGGTACCCGTCGGTGGCTGCCTCGTTCTACCGCCAGAAGTCGACGAAATACATTTCGCGAGTACAACGGTACTAACGCCGTGTCAGCGGTACTACCGCCCCCTCCCAGGAGCGGTACTACCGCCAGCCCAGCGGTACTACCACTGCACCCGTCAGGATAACGGGCTGAAGACCCATGTAACCTCTCCCACCTACCCTTTCGTCCTTTATACTATAAATAGTTTTCCTTTTCCTAGGGTTAGGGTTAGACTGAGATTAGACTTGAGTTGAGCTTAGCTTCTTTCCACCCGTTGTTGGTGTTTCCTCCTATGGAGATGAATCAAGGCCTCACCTTGTGGAGAAGATCCCTCTAGTGGATTCAAGGCTTCTTCTTGTAGTTGAGACTACTTGCTAATCTTTCCTCTTTGAGTGACTAGATTGGATTGGTTGGATTGACCAATAAGATAAACAATCCTAAGAGTAAGGTTGCTTGGAGATTGAGAATTGGAGGCAGCCCTTGGGGATTTGTTACCGGTTGATTTCGTCCGTGTTGCTTTGCTAGTTATCTTGTGTTTGACTTTTCTCCTCTTGTGTTCTTCGTGTTCTTCGTGTTCCTCGTTCATCCGCACTCAATCCGTGAAAATCGAGACCCTACCCGCATCAGTGTCGTTTGCCATCTCATACTATAAATGATACTTATGCAAATATTATGCTTTGTTATCCATCCATTTCATGCGGTGTTCTAGATTTCCTGCATGAGTTAGTGTAGATTGGTTGAGTGCAATTTTCTTGCCCAGCGTTGTAGGTACTGATTTGTAGCAATTAATTTTTATTTGTGCCTGAAAATTCACCATGTCAAGCATTGAGACAGTCAAGGGTTATACTATTTATGTACTGATTTGCAGGAATTAATTTATTTGATAGTAATTGAAGCGACTTTTATAATTGCTTGTATAGTAGCTACTTTATAGAGTGTGTGTGTTTTGCAGGGGACATATTGCTATATTACTATTTTTCCAAGATAAACTATATCACTATACAAGGTTTAGAACTATCGTTTTTCTTTTCTTTTTTAGACACACAATATTACAATGCATGGAAACAATTGCCGGTCGTTTGAAAAGTTGTGTTCACACACTACACCTCCCATCCTATGCCTCTTATATATATACCCATAAAACGTACCAGCTACTGGTTTAGTTCTATGTGTGACATTAAGACAAAATGTTAAAAGGCGTGGCATGCAATTCTATCACGCCTGCATATGCTGAAAACCAACATCACCAAAAACATCAGAAATACATCATCTAGAAAGAAGTTGATAACAGTACATGTAGAACACTCTAGACAAACAATGAGATGCATATTGCAACATGATGAGAAACATACTAAAAATATGCATAACATGATGCTGTTCCACAACAAGATGGTCAACTTAGTTGTAGTTTGATTAAGCAAAGATGTTTATGGGAGTTAAAAAAAGCGCTGGTAGGATTATGCTTTACTACAGTTGGTTTCGGACCTGGAGGCAGATCAAGCATCATGACGGGTCACTGAAGGCCGTTCTGGATGTACTCCTTGATGATCCTGACCTCGAGGAGCTTGTCAATGGATTCCCTCGGCATGCCGTTGGTGCCCTCGATCTCGAAGAGGTAAGGGACCTCTTTGAACTAAGATTCTTAGTCGACTACATTCATCTGTACTAGACGAATAGGCGAGCTTCGCCCCACCGTCTACATTTCGTTCTGGCACAACGTGGCTAATCGGGGAGAAGGTTCGGAGCTTGCCCGATTGTTGTGGCGCGTACTCCACGTGTTGTGCATTGACTGCAGGCTAATCAAGCAGGGGTTATGCCCGTTGTATAGGAAGAAGCTCTAGATCATCATAATCATCCTCGACGACGATCTATGAGGAACTAATTCTCTCCGCTAGTAGAAAGGAGTATGTACATGTGTTGATGTTGCTAGGAGGCTGACATATCTTGCAAGTTGTTTGCAAGGCTTACAGAATAGTAGTTCAGGGAGTCCCTAGGCGAAAATAGAAGCACCGTGGTCTGTCCCACGAGACAAAATAAGGCAAGAATATAATCCAACCAGCACCAATATATGTGGAAGTTTTAGAATCCTTAATTTCTGTTGTATTGATCTGGACCCTGATGGGGGGTTTATATAGGAGTACAAGGGGGTAGGAGACTTGGAATACAAGATGATCTAATCCTAATCAATCCTAACCGTACATATACTCTAACATCCCTCTCAGTCGTAGCGGGAGTAAAGCGGACGATTGCGACTGGAGAAGTCATATGCGTCCGTCGCCTCCTCCACCTTGTCATCATCGCCGTCTCCTTCTGGTTCCTTCTCTTCCCTCCCGCAGTCACAGCGGGAGTGTCATGGACGCAAGGGATGACGCGGATGCTGTCGACTGGAGCTATTGAGTTGCTGTATACGTGTGTATGATGTTGATGTCGAGGTAGCCGAGCGTGATGTAGCCGTGATCGAGGTTGTCGCGGTCGGTGTAGCCGATAGAGCTGAAGGCGCAAAAAAATTGCGCGGTTTTGGGTTTTGAGGCGGCGGCGGCAGGGTTTCTGCGGCGGCGGCGGGTTTTTGGGCGGCGGAGGCAGGTTTTCTGCGGCGGCGGCGGGGTTTTTACCAGGCGGGCGAGGCGATCGTGCGATCGCCCTAGCAGAGCGCCGGCAAAGTTCGGCAGGGTTTCTGCGGCGGCGGCGGGGTTTTGGTTTTTGGCGGCGTGCGGCAGCGACTCGCTTGGAAGCGGCGGCAGGCAGGCGGCGGGTTTTTGTGTCATTGTGCAGCGGCGGCAGCGGATCTGCGGCGGCGGGTTTTGCGGCGTGCGGCTCGACTCGCGTGATGTAGACCTTGGCGATGATTGTGTTGGCGATGTAGAACTCGACGAAGATCTTGATGTAGTCGTAGCTTGATGTAGTTGTTCGTGTCGATGATGTCCGGCTTGATGCAGTGTAGACGGGTCGGCTGGATGTAGACGGCGTGTTGGCGCACAAGATTTGGCTGGACCTGCTTGCATGGAAGCAACGATCAAAGCTCCATGCACGTGAACGCACCTGAAGCGATGCAGAATTTCCGGCCCGTCGCTGCCTCCTGTGCGTGTAGCAGATGTAGCACGCCCGAGGCCCGACAGCGCATGGCGGCCTGCTCGTGTGTCCGACGCCTCGCGGCAAGCAGATTAGATCGCATCTCCGCGGGAGTTCGTCCTCGCGCGATGAACCTGCTTCTTGCACAGAATTTTACCGAGAAATTGAGGGTCGTAGAGATTTATTTTGTGGCTACAGATCTAATCTATGAACTGAAATTCGAAATTGATCTAAGATCTAATCTAAGAACCGATCCGATCTTTGATCGAAACCGGGTGCCGCGCCCCGAGGAGATCAATCTCCCCGGGGCGGTGCGATGCGGAAGTGGTGGAAACTTAGGATCGGCGTCGTGAGACTAACCGCTCTGATACCATGTGGAAGTTTTAGAATCCCTAATTTCTGTTGTATTGATCTGGACCCTGATGGGGGTTTATATAGGAGTACAAGGGGGTAGGAGACTTGGAGTACAAGACGATCTAATCCTAATCAATCCTAACCGTACATATACTCTAACAATATATTCTTGCAAAAAATAATAAGCCTCTTCTTCCTCTCTTTTAGTCCTTAAAAATAGTTTTCTTATATCTAGTACAATGTTTTACAATCAGCCAGCACATGTTCATGTACACATAGTGAAAACAAACATTGGAGATGACCAATAATGAAAAACCCAGTCCAGTAAATTTCGGTCAACCAATAATGATTACATAGAAGAATAGGGAAATAGTCTTTTTATTTTCTTTTTTAAAAATAAAAATGGATTTCATTGAAGTCATAGCCTTCCATGATCATCTTTAATACGGCAGGCGACGGCCTAAAGCAGTCACAGGCCTCCGGCTCGCCGCACGGGCTCTCCCAGCTGTCCGATGTGTTGCTCGTGGCCGCCGCCGCTGCCGCCACCAGCGATACCACCACCAGCAGCAGCAGCAACACTAGTGCGGCCTTGATCCTCATCACGTACGACGTACGGGAAGCTAGCTAGCTCGATCTCTCGTCGCGCGCGGTGCTCTCGATCGAAAGGCGACCCTCGAATCGTTTGATGGATCAATCTAAGTCGATCGGTGGCGTGTATTTAAAGGCTGGGACCTTGGAGACTTACAAGCTAGAGACCGAGACGAACTCGATTTTCATGCAGATCGAGTACAGTTCAGGTAGTCTAGCTGAGTTAGAATCAATCAGATCAGCGTCCCTTCCTATGTGTTTGAACGGAATACAGCTGCTGCTGCTGAACCAAACCGACTCGATCGTGTGGTGTACTACTACATGATGTATAATAGATTTCCTTCGTAGAGAGCTTAGCTACCTGGGGTTTTGCTCGGTGGCCGAGACCGAGATCAATTCCAACAGAACAACAAGTAGCCGATCTGGGCTGGTGGTCAAACGCATCCATGCAGCGTGGTGATTCGGATCCGTAAAGCCCTCACGCGTCCGTGTCCGATAAGAGCTCGATCGATCTGCCTGGATTCGTGTACGTCTCGGTCGCTTGTATGTTCTTGGCCGTTAAATATACAGCACAGACCACATCGACAATCTAAAATTTAGATCAATCGAGCGTTTCCACGAGGGATCGATCGAGCGTTCCTGACCGTCGCCCTTCCACGCATCACATCTACCTGCCAGAAGTCCCCTCGTGATGAGGATCATGGCTGCGGCAGCACTGCTGCTACTGGTTTCGCTGACGGTGGCGGCGGCCGCCAGCAACACATCCGACAGCTGGGGGAAGTAGAGGAGGATCTTCACCTAGTGGAAGGCCGAGCACGGCATGACCGACACTTCTCTCTCCGAGGAGGAGAAAGAACGCGCCTATGCCTGGTTCAAGTACCGCCTCCGCCTCATCGACCAGCATTGGCAAGACGACGGCTACTCCCTCGTCCCGTGGGAGGAGGGGAGGAACGAGGAGGAGACGCGGCAGATTTTCGCGGAGTGGAAGGTACAAACAGGCAAGACCTACAGCTCCACCGCCGAGGAGGAGCGCCACTATGCCATATTTAAGGACAGACTACTTGACATGGACCGGGACAACGCCCGCTTCGCCATCGGAGTCCACAGATATGACCGTGGCATCCACCTGTTCCCCGACCTCACCATGGAGGAGTTGCGGAACCTCAACGGGTATAGGCCGCCCACCGCCCTAGAGATAGAGGAGTTAGCCTCTTCAATGTAATCCTTTGTTGACCCAAATTTACTAGATACTTTTTTTCATTATTACTCAACTCCAATTTCTGTCTAGTTTGTTTACAACGTGTAAAGGAATAGACGGTAAAAATCTAATTCTACACACATGCAAAGAGCTCCTCCGAGAGATTCTTTTACCAGATTAGTCACGATCACCATACTCTGAGTCATCACATTACTGCTTACTGGTTAACCTGGTATCAGCTACCAGATTAATTTGACGCGGTCACCACATACTTTGAGTCATCACATTACCACTTGCCGGTTAAATTGGTATAATCTACCGGATTAATTTGTCGATGTTACCAGATTAATTAGTCACCCACTACATACTATGCGTGGTTCAGTCAGTGTTCCAAGACATAGCGCCAGGCTGTGGAAGATTCGCAACCCCCTCAACTCAACACATCGCACCCAGGCTGCAATCTGCCTATGCCTGGTTCAAGTACCGCCTCTGCCTCATCGACCAGCATTGGCAAGACGACGGCTACTCCCTCTTCCCATGGGAGGGGAGAGGAACGAGGAGGAGAGGCGGCAGATTTTCGCGGAGTGGAAGGTACAAAGAGGCAAGACACCTATGGAACCATCGCCGAGGAGGAGCGCCACTATGCCATATTTAAGGACAGACTCCTTGACATGGACCGGCACAATGCCGGCTACGCCATCGGAGTCCACAGATACGACCGTGGCATCCACCTGTTCCCCGACCTCACCATGGAGGAGTTGCAGAACCGCTGCGGGTATAGGCCGTCCACCGCCCTACAGATAGAGGATTTGGCCTCTTCAATATAATCCATGGTTGACCCAAATTTACTAGATATTTTTTCAATATTAGTTCACAACGTGTAAATGAATTGACGGCAATTTTTTTGGCATGCAAATACAATTAGAGGATGTTATTATAGATGACGACTTATAAACATGCATTATAGAATCATGGATCGGACTAACAGCGCCACATATTGTTCTTACTGTGCGACAGCCAAAATCAAAGCCGAAGAAACTACCACATATTTCCCTTTACGCTGAGTCGCCGCCTCGCCGGTCACATTTACCACATAAGCCACATCTGATTATTTACTTCGAAGCATCTGCCGTAGTAATGCTTATTAGTAACTTGAATAAGGACAATTCCATGGCTTCAACAAATTTTGAAGAGGTGAGCCTTCAACTCTTGTTTTTCGGATGAGGTGGTACCTACTCAGTTTTTGTTGTTGTTGTGTTATTATAGAATTTGTTCTTCTAAAATCTTCAACTAGTAATAAATTCGCCACATTTGATGTTTCTGACTGTTTCTACTGGTTTGGATGCTTCTAATTTAGTTTACCCTTTCTGCGGAACATAATTAGTGAAAGAAGCAGATTTTTTAAAGCCATTTTGCTTTGCTTCTTTGTTGGATCATCTTCTTGTCTGCATCTGTCTGATGGGTCCTCTAGTAACTAGTTCAAGGCTTTGCCGGATGCAGACAAGCATTTCCCAAGTTTAGATCCAGAAGATTCTTTCCAGCGACAATATAACGGCAAAAGCATATGCCTATCATAAACTTGAATTGACTGTCCTGAGTTTTAGGTTAGGTGATTCAGCTATCTGTTTGAGTAGGTGAAGTAGGTTGCATATGTATAAGATCGAGCCACCTGAGACCTTGACTCCCTATCAAAAGGTTTTGTCATCGAGCAAACTGCATACTTTTCATCTCGTCTAGAAAATATCATAGAGGTATAATATAAACTTCCTATACTAACTACACTGCTCATGCTGACTTGTTGAATCTGCAAGCTATATATGGCCAGAGATGAACAGTGGCATGAACAAGATATCGATATTATTTGATTTATATGATAGACTGCATAGCCATCAGTTAAAAAGCCCCTTGGTTAAACAATAGATTATATTCAAATTTGTGGAAGATCTTAGGTTTTCTTGGAGCTCTTTTCTGGGTAGCACTTGTTTTTTGAAACGCATTGGTAGCACTTTTTCGTGCTGAATACAACTCCGTTGTCAGAGAACATTTCTCCTTATCTGCTTGCAATTATTGCCATAATGTTTTTAAAATGTGTAGGCTGGTTAGGTTTTTTACAAATAGTGAAACCACTATTATGTAGGAACGGCTTTCGTTCCCTTGCCAGGTTGGCATACTTTTATTTCACGATTTGGCAAAATAATGACCTATAGCCTTGTACATTCACAGGAAAGTTTGCAACATCTTTGAGCTACTAATTTAGGTTCCATAATGACCATTTCATTTTGTAGGCTTAGGGCACACTATGCAGTTAATTAACAAAATCTAGCACCATGACACCTTGTGTAAGATTCTTCTACAGAATCCGACTGCATAGATTACTACCGAATTCATATAATATACAAGGCATCGTCTTCATGCATAAGGCACGCGCTGGTCCATGATTAAGGCCCATTTGCAAACTGTATCTTTCAATCACCTCCTGGTCCCAGTGCGGAAAGGTAAAGCAAGCATATCGATGGATCTCATTATAAGGTGTCAGATGGTTTAGAAATGCACTGGTTTTGGCTTCTCTACTTGTCCTTTCCGTAAGAGATATTTATTTTCCGTGAAATGCCCTTGGTCAATGGTCTCCATCTTACATTACTTGCTAATCGTTAATAATGAACTTTTCTGTTCCATTTCATTCTTAAGTTTCTATTCCACTGTGTATTATAGAAAAGAAAAAGTTATGTTCCACTTTAGAATAGGCTTTCATATGTATACTGCATTTGGTTTTGTTCATGTGAATCAATCTAGTAAAGCAATTTGTTTTGGCATTATAAGGTTTTGACAGTCCATATTTTTCAACCTCCATAACCCTGATCATCAGTTCTTTCTTGGGTAACAGCTTGTATGGTGATCTGAGAGCAGCTCAAATTACATGCCTAGCCCGGCATTACTTCCAATGTTAAAGCAATTTGTTTTGGCATTATAAGGTTTTGACAGTCCATATTTTTCAACCTCCATAACCCTGATCATCAGTTCTTTCTTGGGTAGCAGCTTGTATGGTGATCTGAGAGCAGCTCAAATTACATGCCTAGCCCGGCATAACTTCCAATGTGAAACAAGACAAAAAGCGGCAACCAAACAAACTCTTTCTAAAACCAAGGGAAAGGCTCCCCCACAGAGCTGCCAAATAAAACACCTTTTTACAGTGTTGTATTTGACTAATGACTCATGTTGCCAATCGTCTTTTTCTTAGCAAAAAGGGTTTGCATGCCTTAATTTATGGAGGAAAAGGGCATGAGAGAGAGAATCTGCAGGTTTGAATCTGTTTATGTGGGAAAAAGACATCATAAAGTAATATTTTACAAATAGCCGTTTTAATGTTTTCTTCCTGCCTGCTGCCAGTTGGTCAAACTTTGCTTTTCTGAACAATGCAATGCCTGGTTTCCACATAGATTTTCCGTTAGAAAAGTTTGATTCAAGAGCGAGTATTTAAACATCAGTTGAGAATTTATTAAATCTTTCAGCACAAAAAGAAAAGGAAAAACGCTATATGAAGATAACATGTATTCAAACTGCTGATATGTTACTTTACATGTATAATATTTAATGCGAATAATTTGGAATTTCTTGACATTCTATAATATTCAAACTGCTGGTAGCTGCCCTAAGCCCCTAACCACAAAATTGGTCCACACTATTGACTGATATAATACTCCAAGTGTGTCCTTGTAACGAGTGCCTAGTTCTGGTTGTTCTGAACTAGACTCAGCCTTTGGATTTACGCCAGCCGTAAATAATTCTTCACACTGATACTAAAACATCCAAGTTGGAATGCACACTACTCCTACTCCATTTTGGTTCAACTATGAAGTTGCTACTAATTAAATTCCCTTTTCTTACGCTTCACTTTACCACTGGAAACCACCACTGCCTGAAGCATGCGTGCGGTCTAGTCAATGGACTGTCTTGTTGTCTCTGTGTCCACTGAAAGAGCTCTAGTATCTAACAGTACTAAATTAAGTGGGATATGCTAGGATTTGCGAGACTAAGAGGGGACAAGTATAGGAAAGCAGGCCATGACATGCACGCCCCATGCGGCGACGTGGTTCCAGTTCATGGATGATACTCCACATGTGAGGAAGATGGTTTGGTCCAATGAGGGGCAAAAGGGAAGCAATAGGATCAAGTAACTGTTCTTACTTGCCCTAGTTCGATTCTCACTGCCTCGTTTTTTGACTGGTCAACTGATCAAGAGGTAATTAAGCCCTGCTGCGTCGTCGTCCCCCAGCGTGCTTATCAAAAGGAGTGAATTAAGTAGTAGTTTAGGCCCCTCATGGGCTAGATGGTCTACAAATGCGTGCAGTGTCCCAGTAAGAATCTTGAAGGATGAGCTAGAGCTGTAGACTGATTGTCCTTGATCCCATGTGAAGCTCTTCGCTTTATTCCATGTAACTGTTAGATGTGTATAGGTACTGTTCATCTACTGTTCATCACACACATGTATACATGTATATGTACCTGGCCTTTGGCCCCTGTTGAATGTAGTTGCTCATTCGTCTAACATGGTATCAGATCGATGATGCCACTGTTGGAAGGACGCAGAGGAGGAGGCAGCAAGAGCATGCGAGCTGGCGGGTGTGGTGGCAGCGGAAGGAATACAAAGCCAGTCAACCTCCCAAAGGCCCTGAGCCTCACGGCGCCGAGGGCCAGCTCCAACTAGAACCTGGGTGCGACGATCCTGAACAGAACAAGAGTCGGTATCAAGAATGACACGACAGCCAGAATCAGCAAGTTGAGCAGCGGAAAATAGATTCATGGTAAGACGGGGAACATGAGAAACACTAGGAACAGAGAATGACGGAGTAGAGAGAGTGCCACGACTAGCAACAGGAAGAGGTGTGCCATCGGCAGTGAGAACATTGAGAGGAGAATCAAGAGGTCGAAGAGAGGACAGAGTGGAAGAATCAGAAGACATGTGAAAGGAAGCTCCAGAATCCAGAACCCACGGAGACGTACCTGACTGTGTAGGCGGTGGTGGTGGAGCAGCAGTAGTGGAAGCAGTCAGCGAGGCAACGGTGCCCGTCGAGGAAGAGCCTGATGAAGCCAGTATACGTTTGAGCCGTACAATATCCTGATCAGTGAGTGACGGAGTCACTGAGGGCACACGAGCCACAGGAGAGGAGCGACTCAGGTCACGCTGCTTCTTGAAGCAATCTGACTCTGGGTGACCGGGCTTCTTACAATAGCCACAGAAGATGCGAGGCCGGCCCGCTCCTGAAGGAGGACGCCCGCCCACCCCCCCTGAAGGAGTGGGTAGCAGCGGTGGAGCAGACGACACAATGGCTCAGGCAGCTAGCACAGTGGGAACCGCAAGCAAACCAGCAGAACGGAGGCGTGTCTCCTCAGCTCGGACCTCTGCAAGCACCAATGATATAGAAACACGACCACGGGCAAGCAGGTGAGCACGCCGAGGCTCAAACTCAGGACGGAGGCGAGACAGGAACTCATGAACACGCTGAAACTCCAAATCGGACCTCACTGTCTGACAGCAGCGACAAGTACCACAAACAACAGTCCTCAGAGAGTCAAGCTGACGCCAGATGGCAGAGCACTGTGTGTAGAACTCATCAACAGTAGAATCTCCTTGCTGAAGATCATGCTCCTGACGCACTACAGATAGGTAGAGAGCATCACCAGAGGGCTGATAGCGCTGACACAAATAAGTCCACATCGCAGCAGCAGTGCCCAATCCCATAAACTCAGAAGCAAACTGGGGTAGGACACTAGCAGTGAGGACAGCAGCAGCACGAGCATCATCATTGCACCACTGAGTGTAAACAGACAGAGCATCCCGATAAATAGAGAGAGACTCCGAGTAATCCGATACCTGCTGGTCGTAGACTTCAACTGCAAGATCATCAGCATCCTTGGCGGCAGCACGATCAGCCTCAGAAGCATCAGCGGCAAGAGCGGGTGGCACCGGTGGAGTAGGAGCCACAGGAGCAACGGGGCACGGCGGGCAGGAGACCTCGCCAGAGAGAACGCCCCACAACAGGAGGCCGCGCATGTGGATGCGCATAAAGCCCACAAACTCGGCGTAGTTGGTGCCATCAAAGATCACAGAGCACCGAGGAACAGCAACATAGCCCGAAGAGGACATCGCGGGCTCTCTGTTTTTTTTTTTTTTTTTTTTTTTTGAAAGTCAACACACTGGAGAGAGAAAACAGATCGAACCAGCCCCGAGCTCTGCCGGCTCGATGCGGACGCGGGAGGCAGCGATACCGCGGGGGAGCTGGGCAGGGGCAGAGAGCGGCCTGAGCGGCTGCCGGAGTGGCGGCCGGAGAGGCTGCCGGAGTGGCGGCCGGAGCAGGCCGGACCCGAGGCGGCCGAATCCAAGCGGCCGGAGCCCGCCGGCCCGATGCGGCGGCACGGCAGGGCTGCAGCAGGCCGCGACGGCGACGGCGGCCGGGCAGCAGGTCGCGACGGCGACGGCGGCCGGGCAGCAGGTCGCGACGGCGACAACGGCCGGAAAAGCAAATCAACGGAGCAAGCCGGGATGCAGCAACGGAGCACGCAGCACAAGGAGGAAGAAGGCCAGCGACGGAAGGCAGAGACATATCATATCCTGTCCACATTCTGAGTCAGTTCGTATCTGCTCCCAGTTCTGTCCACTATAGTCACCTTCTCCGTGTTCTACGATATCTTCGTGGCACGATCTCTCGCCGCCTTTTCTTTCCTCGCTCCAGCTCTCTCCAGCTCCAGGCCTACTCTGATGCTACGTGGGCCAGTGATCCTTCTGATCGCCGCTCCCTGTCTGCCTATTGTGTTTTTCTTGGAGGATCTCTCATTGCCTGGAAGACGAAGAAACAGAAGGCAGTTTCCCGCTCCAGTGCAGAGGCTGAGTTGCGAGCGATGGCTATGTTGACGGCTGAGGTGACCTGGTTGCGATGGTTGCTAGCAGACTTTGGTGTTTCTGCTGCTGCACCGACTTCTCTATTGTCAGACAGTACATGTGCCATCAGCATTGCGCGTGACCCGGTGAAGCATGAGCTCACCAAGCACATCGGCGTGGATGCCTCCTTTGTGCGTGCTGCTGTGCAGGATCAGATTCTTGCTCTTCACTATGTGCCCTCCGAGTTACAGTTGGCGGATTTCTTCACGAAGGCACAGACTCGAGCGCAGCATGGGTTCTTCCTCTCCAAACTCAGTGTTGTTGACCCACCATGAGTTTGAGGGGGGGTGTTAGATGTGTATAGGTTACTGTTCATCTACTGTTCATCACACACATGTATACATGTATATGTACCTGGCCTTTGGCCCCTGTTGAATGTAGTTGCTCATTCGTCTAACAGTAACTACTGATTAGTGATTACTGTACTTTTACAGAGGGAAATGAGATCCCCAGCCTTGATCTCCTGCATCTGTATCTGCTAGTGCTATTTTTTGCGTGCATTGCGCATTCTCGACAGAAAGGAAAAGCGCACTTGAAACCTGGTGCCTCCTTTAGATTTTTAGCCGAATTCTGGAAGTTGTTCTGTAGTTAGATCTTTTTTGGTACCAGCCATTGCAACAAGATGATTTTTTTTTGTGAACTTCGCTAATATATTGTATTGGCAATTTGGCATTATATACAAGAAGATTGCTATCATGTTCATAGGATAAGATCATATGTCCCCTGCTGGTGCAGAAGATAGTTATCCTCGTTGTATGGCAATATGCTTATTTTCCTTCATTCCAACTATGCAGCACATTGACGAAATAGGCCGTAGCCCCGCTATATAAATATAGCAACACATTCCTGTGATCATTGCTGTTGACTGCTGAAAAACATGTTTCCCGTTATTACCATTGTTTTTGGTGAAACCATGTTTGTCATTATTATTGTTTTTGGTGAAACCGTGTTCCTTGATCTTCCGTTCATTCTGTTCATAAATCTACACGTCCAATTGTGTCTGTAAAATTTTAAAGACCGCTCCCCTTGTTTCCGTGCAGGTAACTGTTCCTGGAAGGAAGACTGAACTTTCTAAATTCCAATGTCGCATTCGTCTTTCCCAAGATTTACTCCAAGTATGTTTGTTTTGGAAATTCTTCTAGTACTGTCATTCACCTGATGCATACTCGGCCAACATGTTTTCATGGAGAAACAGCATACTATTCAATCACAGGTAGTGACCAAAGAACTAGAAGAATAACTCGGATTAGAAATTCTGACGATACACGAGTTCTCCACTACAAGACTTTGTCAGGAAGGGAAAAAAGAATAGCAGAGAATGCATCGCATTCATACATTGTTCTCATGCACGCAGGCAGGCATGAAGCAGCAGCCAAAATTTTGATCAGTTCCATGTTAGTCCCTCCTAGGCCTATCACCCAATTTCAGCTACAGTAGCTAGCTAGGCAGTCAGCGATCACCTACCTACTCCATGCCAAACAGATAGTTGTAGAACTGAGGAGCCGTGCTGGGGTTGCTGGTGACCCAGGTTCCATTGTTGCCGGTGGAGCCCTCGTACGCAGCTGCTGACCCAGACAACATGGCAGCATAGGGAATGTTGCTGGAGTAGCTGTTGCTCTGCCTGTTGCCGCCGTCCTGCAGGTGTCCTGCTGCACCCCACATGGCGCCGCCGTTGGTGTTGGCGTTGCTGCTGCTCGTGCCAATGGTGAAGTCCACGTTGACGCCGGAGCCGTAGGTCTCAAATGCAGAGGCAGGGTACTGCTGTTGCTGCTGGAGTTGATGTTGTTGCTGCTGCTGGTAGTGCATGGCAAGCAGGGACCAGTAGTCCTTTTCTGACGGCGGCAGCATGTCCGGTGACGCCACGACGACGTTCATTGGTGGCAGCGAGGAGTCCGGCTGGAACTTGGAGGCTCGGGCGGCCGCCCCGCCCCCGACCGGCAGGTCGCTGCTGAGGATGCTCTCGACATCGTAGCGGCTCATATCGAAGTTGGTCACCGCGCTGAGCCCACGGAACTTGATCGCCGCGATGTCGTATGCCTCTGCCGCCTCCTCCTGTGTACCTGTTGTGCGGAAACGGTCAGATTGGACCACATTGTTATGACAAACATCTCGAGTTCTCGGTGACTTAATTATTAGTGTACATTGAGCCCTGTGGTGTCAGAACAAATGCAAGTTTGGCATGAAGAAGACTCACTGAAAGTGCCCAGGTACAGGTCCTTGTTTCCGGCCACCCTGCCGATCCTCGCCTGCCACCGGCCGTGCTGATGATGCCTGTCAACAATGTCCACTGTGTCAGAGGTTTGACCCCCCAAAAAGAAACAATCTGCATGTTCTGCACACTACTACATTTTGTTTTGGCAAGCTGACTCCTGTGAAATGGTTCTGAATCAGTACCTTGTTACTCCTCTGTAGATGGATGCCCCTCGTGAGAAGCCGCTGCTCTTCCTGACAAAAGGGTAAGAACACACAAAGAGGTCAACATTCATGTGAGAACACCATGGTAAAGGCATAGCATATGCAGGCAGCCGAGCTTCTGTGCATGCGTGCGTGCAAGTACGGCAAGGTGTGTACGTGGCTAAGCATGTGGGCATTGCTGCTCACCTGCGCAGCGAAGCGATGAACTCCTGCCGTGTCATGGGCTTCATCTCCTCCAGTTCCTTCTCGTAGTTGGACACCTATGGCGAAGACGCAGGTCCGATCAGCGATCAAGCATTGTCGTCGAGGAGTGCTATGAACTGTATGCATGTCGAGTGGCGCCAATCAGTGTCGATCACTCACCGGGAAGTTTGTCGTGGTGGTTGGGCCCCAATACTTGAGCGCAGCCATGTCGTAAGCCCTCGCAGCCTTGTCCTCCTTGTCATAGCCCCCTGCATTTTCCCCAAATTTTAATTTAAGGCTCAAAGTTTTTGTAGGCTCCAAATCAACCAGATGGATGTAGCATGCAGTTGACATACCTAAGTAGACTGACGAATCATCACCAATGCGCCCACAGGTGGAGAAAGATGTGGGGAAAAGGCAGCGGATGTTAGTGATCAGAATTTATTTGCAGGATTGTTGGACAAAGGTGTGTGAAGACGTGCATGCACCTTGGCGGCCTTTGCGGCTCTGGCCTTCCCGGCGGCAGCTGTTGTCCCACAGGTGCGCCTCGTACCTCCCCGTCCACCGGTGCCTGCAGCAGATCAGTTAGCAGACAAAAACTTAACTGAACAAAACTTGAACTACTAGTAGCTGATGATTATATAGATCATGTGATTAGTGCTCTTAGGCGAAAGTATTGATGCATGTGATTAACTAGTACCTGGTGACGCCGCGGTAGATGGACGTCCGCTGGCCGAACGTCTCGGCGGGCCTCCTCGCGTGTTCGGACTCCGCCACCACGTCTGTTCCTGCAGCAGTCGCGACGGTCACCGTGCCAGGGTTCTCCGGCATCCCAGGCGGTGTATACCGGTGCATGAACCCGGCGGCGATGCTACCTAGCTCGCCGCACCCGAGCTGATCCGCAGTGGCTGTCGTGGCGCCGGCGCTGCCTACCACGCCGAGGAAGTCCTCCATCTTGGGCGCATCATCCATTGGCCCCTCTTGTCCTGCAAAGCACAAGAAGAAAAAATGTAGTGTTAGCCACAAGGATCCATGTCTATATAGCTACCTCATCAGTACATGTTCGAGATGCTCCATGAAGGTGCTGTATTGGTTTATTTACCAAGATGTTGGCCGGAGCAAGAGCTGGACAAGGCCTCGAGGAGGCCATGGTCGTAGTTGTTGGAGAGGGAGAAGGAGAGCCAGTGGTGAGGGTGGGCAGTGGAGCTCATGCCCATGTCCATGGCGGCTGCCTGTGCCTTGGAAGACTAGCTAGAAGAAGGGGTGCGAGGAGGGGAATGAGAGTTTGGAGAGAATAGTCAAGCGAGGTATATATAGAGAATCTAGCTGTGTGACACACGAGTAACCAGTGTAAACTCTGGCCGGCCAGTCTCTTGAGCTTGCTTGTTTGAAATGTGCACTGTTGACACATTTGAGAATGTGAATGCGTCCAAGAAAACTATAGAGCGTGCACAAGGGCCAAGGATGATTAATTAGGGAGAGTGATTTAGGGAGTAGTTTAATGCTATGCATGCTAGACTACTCTCGATCGATCGATCGCTTTGTGATAGATGAGAATCCAAAGAGGCCGGGTGTAAGTGTAATGGTGGGCGACAACGTGGAGGCGCTGCATGGGGTGGTATGGGCAGTCTCGTTGACCGGAATGGAGGCCGCTGTTCCCTCGCATGCAGCCCAACCTTTTCCTTTTGTTTTTGCCCTCGACGTACGCTAAACCCGTGGATGTGCACCGTTGCTTTTCACTCGAGTGCGTGCCTGCATGCATGTTTCGCTCGTCGATTGCGCTCATCTGACGCATGGATTTATTTACTGTGATCCTCTGCACATACTGGTTGCTTAATTACCACGAGACCCATCGATTGACTGAGGCATACATGGTATTTTTGCTTACATATCCCTCCGTTCCTGAAAGTACAGCGTATTTTTTTTTGAAAAGTCAATCAAGCTAAAGTTTGACCAAGGTTTTAGAAAAAAAGACTAACAACTATACTAATATATGATAAATATATTTCATGATGTACATGTAAATTATTTTTTCTTAAAAATTGGTCAAAAAATATACGTCTTACTTTCAAGAACGAAGAGAGTAATTTACAAAGTCACGCGATGCATATATTGAGTATATATACATATATATAGACCGCCGCACAGACAGTATCTCAAACTATTAATCCTCCTTGAGACCGCTTCTACTACGCTTTCATCGATCTAGGATTTAAGTTGAAAACAACCTTAAGCATAGTAACATAATGTAAACAATAATAAATATCACATGTAACATAATCATCGATGTTTTACCCTTAGTACCAGGAACACATTACCCCTCTTTTGTCACTCCTGCACCAGCGGCGGAGCCAGGAGGCTAACCCTGTGGGGTCAGAGCCAAAGTTATCACAAGTTTTAACTAATTTAAGATTTTTTTAGTGTGAAAACATAGATGAATATGAAGGATTAGCTAAAAAGCTGTGGGTCAGCTGACCCCACAGCTTCAACGTAGATCCGCCACTGTCCTGCACAAGAAAGCAAGGTTAAACCCACTACCAACATATGCTCTCTCTTAGAGAATTACACATAAACTTGGCTAAAGCAAACAAATAAATCGGAGAGTATGTAGGACCGTAAATAACACAATTACATAGCAAATATCATCGTATATATAACATGCATGATCTGATCATAATATCACAATTCATCAAATCCCTACAAACACAGCAGTAATAGCAATTACATCATATGGATCTCCATCATGTTGGGTAGCTCACGAGAGTTTTTGTACTGAGAGACATGGAGATAGTTACTGCTATGGACCTGTTGTTCAATGTTAAACTAGTCCGCATCATCAAGGACGTGGCGATGGGGTGTAGATGCCTCCGGCGATGAATTTCCTCTCCAGCAGAGTACAAGAAGAGAACTCCAGATCCGTCCTCACGATGGCGACGACTCTATATTGTAAATTCCCAAAGTGATTCTTGATATCATCGAATTAGTTCAGAAGAATGTTATAGGCGAAGGGAGTACATGAGGGGAGCAAGGAGGTGGAGTCATGCCCCTGGGTGCGGCCCCTCTGGTTGCGTCATGGGGCCACGGCCCGAGGCAATGGTCCCATGTTGCCCTATTTTGGCTCTTTGTCTCCATCTCGAGACGTTACAGTGATTTCTTGGCACTCGGTGAATAGGTTAGTCCAACAAAACCATTGTAAATTTATGTAGAATCATGATTAACACATGTAGAAATGGTATAATGATAGCATGGAACAATAAAAAATTATAAATACGTTTGAGACGTATGACTTACCGTAGCAATGATATAGAATCATGATTAAACCATGTGTGCGGGGGACGAAACACTTTTTCTCAATTAAGACCTCCCCAAAAAGTTCTTCGGGCTTTGCTCCAAAACTAGGAGGGGGCTGTGCCCCCCCCCCCCCCCCCCCCCCCCCGACTTACCATAAGCTCCACCCCTGCATATGACTTATATCAATTGCGGCTCACACTGCGAGCCAAAGGAGGACACAAAGTGCCCTCTCACCATTCATCCGAGTTTAAATGAAAGCCGAAGAAGAGGTTCCAACGATCTCAAAGTCCAAACCTGCAATCATGTTCCAAACTACGTTAGTGAAGAGGCACTTCAAGCTTATGTTACTCGTGATTTTTGAGCAAGAAAGAAATCCTGCACAACAAGATCGAGAGTGTTGGTTATTTATCGATCGAAAATAAAGTAGTTGCACATTTTACAAGTTTTGTGTGTTCTCTTTATGCGTGGGAAGTTTCCTAGAACTTGGCAGACGTAGATATAAATTTAAATCTAGTGCAAATAGCAATTGACATATTGGAATTTCATAGTTGTTTTGTCCTTCTAGACATTGAAACGATTAAGATTGACTCAGCCATGAATTGGCATTTTGGTATTTAATTGATGGTTGCTCGGTCAAAGGATGGGAGCACGACTTTCTTGGGATGGGAAACAAGCTAGGCCACATAGCTTTTATATCGGCTGATATGACCGATATAACAATTTAAACATCGATTTTGGGGGTACAACCGATATATACAAATACAATATATGACCCAATACAAATATCATTAATAGATCTTCATCTTGCAAATATCGGTAACATATCATCTTGCAAATATCATTTTTCACGCATAGCACCCAATACAAATACAACATATGATTTTCTTAAAATATTGTTTTTCACACATATCACCCCGATATATCTATCGATATGGTCGATATTGATCTGATATGGAAGGTATTTTGCCTAAATGTCCAACGATTTAGACCAATGTATAGAAAAATGATTCTTTATAAAAAAAATTGTTGGAAATAAAATTTCAATATCTGCATTTTGATGTTTCCATAAACTCAGGAAAAAAATCCTAGATGTATATAATGATATGGCATGCAAGTGTGATAAAACCCAATCCGAAATTCATTCTATTTTACACTAGGAAAAAATAAAAAATGGTGGATATAGCTAGGTCGGTGAATAGTACATATTTTCGAAAACTTTAAATTTTGTCAGATTTGACTTTTTGTGTAGCCTAGAATAATAAGAAGTTTGCATTGAGATTTTGCAGACCGTTACAGTTTGACATTATCTACCCCTAGAGTTTTTTATTTTAAATATTTTAAAACTTAAAAATACAAATTTTGATTATTTTTTTCTTAAGGGCACCATGGAACCCAGGCTACATTTGCACTTTCCGCACGTTATTCCTCATTTCTATTTGTTGAGTACATACTATTGCATGTTTTAGATTATTGCTCTGATTCATCACTAATCACTTCGCGATCCATGGAGATTCTACCACCTTCCATATTCATATGTTCTCTCTTCTCTTGGACACGGTCATCTTGTCATGCTTGGATGTATAGATTTTGCAGAACATGCGAGGATGGATGTCAATGTCACTGTTAGAGGCATGCAGGGTGCAGCACAACTTTTGGAATTCATTGATACGTCCAAAACGTATCTATAATTTTTGATTGTTTCATGCCATTTTTATGCTTTTAGCACTTGTTTTTATATTAAGTTTATTATTTATTTGGACTAACCTACTAATAGTTGCAAAAGTGCACAATGTTCTTGTTTTACTCTTTGATGTGTAGAAATTATCAAGAATACAAGAGGAAACCTTGTTGGAGTCGAATTGGGACTTTCCTGAAATCTGTCTGAGAACTTTTTACGAGTTTGCCAGTTTGACCCTCGAAGATGACGTCAATGGAGACCTGGCCGAAAACAAAGTTGTCACAATTTTCCATACGAAGATTTTAAGCCCGAGATCAGCCCAATCGGAGTTCGGACGCGGCCTGGAGGCCCGTTTTGGTGGAACCCTAAAAGGGGTGACGGAAATCCGAGAAGATATATAAAGGGAGGAAACCTAATCGTGGAGGACTCCTCCACCCACGAATTTCCAGCCACCAAAGCCACGTTTTTGCCTCCCCCATGGATCCCATCTCCATGGGGGAGGGCTCCCTTGAAGCCATGAAGGAAGGGGGCTAAGGGGCGGTGCTCCCCCATGGAACCGGCGGCGCAGGAGGAGCCCCCTGCGCCACCGCCGGTGCCGGCGCCGCCCTGCGCCTCTCGCTGCCCTCTCCGCCGTCTTCACCGCCATCTCCATCACCATCTCCTCCTTGTATTCAGTGGTTCATCCTCCCACAAACCTCTGTACCGTCCTATGTAAACATGGTGTTTGATGCTATAATATTTATCCTATGATCTATGTCATGTTTATGTAGTTTATTTGTCTTTTGATTGCTTTGTTGAATGTCTATGGTTCATTAGAGTTGTATGTTGATATGGTACTGTCCTTTGGTGTCCATTATACTTGTGCGCGCATGGATCAACACCATAGGGTTAGTAGTATGTGCAAAGGAAGGGGGTAGTCCTGCCGGAGTGACAGAAACCTGAGGGCTCAAACCGGTTAGTTGCATGTATGGGAGTAAGAGGACCATAAACTTAAGGCTATGGTTGGGGAAACCTTAATGCATTGTTAGTATTTACGGATGTTTGCTAACAATCCAATCATATAGTACTTGTAAATCCCAAGTAGTGGAGTGCATGTATATTTAGCCTCTCCCACATTGAAAACTGCATCAAAGACAATGAACTAATGTCTTCACTAATTAATCTTGGACAAAGCCACCACAATTACCACCACTTTTCCACACTCATGGTACTGTTAGTATATGGTTACTTAGTGTACTTTATTGCTGCAGCACTAACTTTACTTTCTTGTATTTATTATCTTGCAAAACTATCTCTCATACCCGTATTGCTACCGTAGTTTTATTTCCTAGATAATGCAAACGTTTAGTGTGCGTAGAGTTGTATCAGTGGTTGATAGAACTTGAGAGAATACTTATCCTACCTTTAGCTCCTCGTTGGGTTCGACACTCTTACTTATCGAAAAGGCTACACGCGATCCCCTATACTTGTGGGTTATCAAGACCTTTTCTGGCGCCGTTGCCGGGGAGCCATAGCGTAGGTTAATGTTCTTGTGTGCACTTGTTTGCTTTATCTCTAAGTAGTTTTTATTTTCAGTTTAAGTTGTTCTTATCTTAGTATGGATAGGGAATGCGAATTACAAAAAAAATTAGTGTAGTTGTTATCTAAAAACGTTTTCAAAAAGAAAAGTGATTGGAAAGATGAGTAATGGTTAAATGGGGGTCGACCTTGAACACTTGTGTTCATGCCTATGAAACCAAAACAAATCTTTCCATGGAAGCTTTTCATTAAAAACATGTAAATATTGTAAATATTGTGTATATACCTCTGTACATAAAAATAAAATGCTAATTATAGTCTTTAGTTAATTGAAAGTTGATAGTTTTACTTTGCTGTCCAGAAACAGATTTTCTGTGCTCCACCGTATTAAATGTTTAAAATCACCAGAACGTGATCTTGATCTGAAATTTCTTGAGTGCAAAGTGATGCTTATTAGCTTTCTTTCATTAGACTAACTTTTTCTGATTTAAGGTACGTAGATAGGTCGAAAAATTCGATCTTTACTGACTGTTCTGTTTAGACAGATTTTGTGCTTCTCTGTAAATAAAATCGTGATAAATCTCAGAATAGTATTTTGACTTGAAAATTTTTGTGCATAAACCTGAGATTATTATCTTTCTTTCATTAGACTAAAGTTTTTTATTTGAGCTACTTAACTATCTCGTTGAATGCCATCTTTACGGACTGTTCAGTTTTGACAGATTTCTTTGTTTATTCAATATTGTACTTGGTGTTGTTAGTTTCATTAGTTTTTACGGACAACGGAAATCATGAACACCTTAGTATATACAGTGGCTAATGTTGAGTAAAAATTATAAAACTTGTCAATGCTTGAACATGAGTGGATTTTATTTAATGAGTACTAACCCTACTAATGAGTTTTGTGAAGTTTTATGTGGATGTAGCTTATAAGATCTAATCAATATGGTGATATGAGATGAATAAGAAGACGCAAGAGCTCAAGCTTGGGGATGTGTAGGTGCATCCCAAGAACATATTCAAGAAGATACAATCATCTAAGCTTGGGGATGCCCGAGTCATCCCCCTATTCATCAACTAACATGAGGTTGTCTCGTTCATACTCTATATTACCCGTCCACATGATATGTATTGTCTTAACTTGTATTATAATTGCTTTTATATGTCTTGGTTTTACCTTCTTTAGTTTTATTAGGCTCCTTATTTGGTTTCGATTGCTTCTTTACTTTCACTTATAAATTCAAAATAACAAAAATATTTTCTTTTGTTTTGCTTCTTTGTTTGGTTCTTTATTTTAATTTTATTTGGGTTTTACTTTTGATTTTTATTTAGAGTTTTCCTTGCTGTAGCTAGCATGTTTAGGTCTTGCTTAGCCTCTGGTTTCTTAGTTTATCAAAAATAAAGTACCAAGTTTTATCCATTTAGCTTAGTTGATACATATGTAAAAAGTGATTTTCTGTTTTCGGTATCTACTGCTTATTGCGCGATTTTTCATATTTTACTGGAAGCTCTAAAAATCACGAAAAAATTACTGATGTTGTAGCACCTAATCCTCTGCATGTACAAAAATTGGCTAAAATTTCGGGCATGTTTAAGTGCACCTAAAAATTGCGTTTTCCAGCTGCTGTTTTTCTGGACAGATTCTGACTTTTGTTGCAAGAGTGGCCTCTTTTCGTTTTCATTTGATTTTTAATGGTTCTTACCTTTCATTTATAAGTTGGCCATTTAAGCAACCTTTCTGTAACTTAAAAACAAAATTTTATTTGGTTTAATAGTAGCACTTGGGAAATATTATCTATTGTACTAATGTCTAACCGCAGAAAAGAATGGGAAAGTTTTTGTGTTGAAGTTTTTTCACAGAGAATGAAGGAACACCAAACTATGAAATTGAAGAACGGCCAAAGTCATAAGCTTGGGGATGTCCCCGCATCCCTCTTCATCAATAACCCCACGGTTTGCAAACCTTTAAACTTTGTTTTTTGAGCAACATAGGAACTTAACTAAACTTGAAGCGGCTGTATTTTATTATCTATTTATCTTAGCATCAAACACCAGTTACATTAATAAGTGGATCGTCACATATTTTATTTATCCTCTGTTTTCAATGTTTATTGGTTAATGGATTACTTGTTGAAACTTAAAAATGATGTGTGAATAATACTGTTTAGTAGTTTATGTTTTCTTATGGTTAGTCTCAACTAGCTAATAGTGCATATTATGTTATTTTGATATCAACATGCATTGTCCTGTCATAAGATGGTATGGTATTGTGGTATCCTCCTCTGAATAATTCATTCGAATTGACTTGGCACATGCTCATGCATGCGTATGACTGAAAAACAAAAGTCAATTAAGCCTTGATGATTTATTTTGACTCAGAGTTCTTGTATCACTTTTATGTCTCAATTAATTTTATTTTGTCGCAAGCATGATTATGACGGTTATTGCTCTCTTGATTGTCGCTTCCCAGTCTATTGCTAGCCTTCACTTGTACTGAGCGGGAATGCTGCTCGTGCTTCCAAAACCATGAAAACCAAGTTATTCCAAAGTGTCCACCATAAATACCTATGCATGGCATTTCGAACCATTCAAGTAAATTTTCATGTGCTACCTTTAAAACCTTCAAAGTACTTCTCAATTTGTGTCAATGTTTTATAGCTCATGAGGAAGTATGTGGTGTTTTATCTTTCAATCTTGTCATTCAGACTTTCACCAATGGACTAGTGGCATATACATCCGCTTATCCAATAATTTTGCAAAAAGAGCTGGCAACGGGGTGCCCAGCCCAATTAATTACAACTTTCATTAATAATTCTCTTCACATGTTTTGCCCTGATTTATCAGTAAGCAACTTAATTTGCAATAGACACTCCTCCATGGTATGTGAATGTTGGAAGGCACCCGAGGATTCGGTTAGCCATGGCTTGTGCAAGCAAAGGTTGGGGGAGTGTCATATAATGAAACTAAAATACATGTGTAAACAAAAGAGAAGAGGGATGATCTACCTTGCTGGTAGAAATAACGTCCTTCATGGGAGCCGCTCTTGAAAGTCTGGTTGACAAGGGGGTTAGAGTACCCACTACCATTCGTTGACAACAACAAACACTTCCCAAAACAATTTTGCTTCTGTTTTAAAAATGAAAAGCTCTAGCACATGATAATCCTGCTTCCCTCTGCGAAGGGCCAATCTTTTACTTTCATGTTGAGTCACCATCCTTTCTTTGAGCACTTTCTCGAGAGCATAGTTGTCATTCTTAGTGTAATGTGCTTGTCCCAGAATGTGGTTAACTGTGATATAACTTTGATGCTTTTATCTTTGATATCTTTGATTCTAGTCTTCCCATGAACTTCAGAGGTGCCTGGGCATTTATGTTTTGCTGTACAAAAACGGGCAAGCGAGATACCATCTTATCATATCTATTATGAGCATTACAATCTTGTTGATGTTTATAAATTTCATGTTATAAGCTCTTAGTTCGTTGATACTTTTCATTAGGTAACATGATTGCTAAGTTTTATTATCCATACATCATGCAATTGTTAAAGACCTGATCATAGCATTTACAATCAAAAATTATTTTGTTATCATTTACCTACTCGAGGACGAGCAGGAATTAAGCTTGGGGATGTTGATACGTCCAAAACGTATCTATAATTTTTGATTGTTTCATGCCATTTTTATGCTTTTAGCACTTGTTTTTATATTAAGTTTATTATTTATTTGGACTAACCTACTAATAGTTGCAAAAGTGCACAATGTTCTTGTTTTACTCTTTGATGTGTAGAAATTATCAAGAATACAAGAGGAAACCTTGTTGGAGTCGAATTGGGACTTTCCTGAAATCTGTCTGAGAACTTTTTACGAAGTTTGCCAGTTTGACCCTCGAAGATGACGTCAATGGAGACCTGGCCGAAAACAAAGTTGTCACAATTTTCCATACGAAGATTTTAAGCCCGAGATCAGCCCAATCGGAGTTCGGACGCGGCCTGGAGGCCCGTTTTGGTGGAACCCTAAAAGGGGGTGACGGAAATCCGAGAAGATATATAAAGGGAGGAAACCTAACTCGTGGAGGACTCCTCCACCCACGAATTTCCAGCCACCAAAGCCACGTTTTTGCCTCCCCCATGGATCCCATCTCCATGGGGGAGGGCTCCCTTGAAGCCATGAAGGAAGGGGGCTAAGGGGCGGTGCTCCCCCATGGAACCGGCGGCGCAGGAGGAGCCCCCTGCGCCACCGCCGGTGCCGGCGCCGCCCTGCGCCTCTCGCTGCCCTCTCCGCCGTCTTCACCGCCATCTCCATCACCATCTCCTCCTTGTATTCAGTGGTTCATCCTCCCACAAACCTCTGTACCGTCCTATGTAAACATGGTGTTTGATGCTATAATATTTATCCTATGATCTATGTCATGTTTATGTAGTTTATTTGTCTTTTGATTGCTTTGTTGAATGTCTATGGTTCATTAGAGTTGTATGTTGATATGGTACTGTCCTTTGGTGTCCATTATACTTGTGCGCGCATGGATCAACACCATAGGGTTAGTAGTATGTGCAAAGGAAGGGGGTAGTCCTGCCGGAGTGACAGAAACCTGAGGGCTCAAACCGGTTAGTTGCATGTATGGGAGTAAGAGGACCATAAACTTAAGGCTATAGTACATGTAAATCCCAAGTAGTGGAGTGCATGTATATTTAGCCTCTCTCACATTGAAAACTGCATCAAAGACATTGAACTAGATGTCTTCACTAATTATTCTTGGACAAAGCCACCACAATTACCACCACTTTTTCACACTCATGGTACTGTTAGTATATGGTTACTTAGTGTACTTTATTGCTGCAGCACTAACTTTTACTTTCTTGTATTTATTATCCTGCAAAACTATCTCTCATACCCGTATTGCTACCGTAGTTTTATTTCCTAGATAATACAAACGTTTAGTGTGCGTAGAGTTGTATCAGTGGTTGATAGAACTTGAGAGAATACTTATCCTACCTTTAGCTCCTCGTTGGGTTCGACACTCTTACTTATCGAAAAGGCTACACGCGATCCCCTATACTTGTGGGTTATCATTCATCAACTAGGAAACAAAAGGCGCCCAACGACACAAAGGACATTTTTTTCGGGGAAACGATAAAGGACTTGGGCGATACGATGCCAATAAACTTGCATATCGATGCTAGATCGGGGTTGGATTTGGGTAGGATCGGGGTCAGACGAACTACTTCTGGTAATTAACATTGTGACATATAGTTTTTCCTCCCAAATTCTTCCTGTTTCCGGACATGAAGCGCTGTCGCCATTCACGAAGCAGCATGCACACACATGCAGGCACCGCGCCGATGAGGAGAATTATTAACCGGCGGAGCACGCCGTGCCACGTCCGGCGATCTCACTGCTCCCTGAGCTTAATCAAATCATGATCGCCAGGGTTTCTACCTTATCCACGCATAAACTACCTTATCTCTCGACTATCTCCCTCTCTCTCTAGCTCCATCCCTGAGGATAATATTATCCCACGTGTTCTAGACCATTCACGACATATGTGAATTCTCTTAAGGGAGAAATGCAGACAAAATGGATAGCTAGCGGCATGTTGATGCTTCCTCTGCCAGCTTGGAGGTTGGAGGCTGGATCTGATCGACCGGATGTATATGTTCAGACAGGTTCGAGGTTTTAAGGACATGTACATGTCTGGACGCGACGTACGCATTTCATGTCGGCCTAGCTTGGACATGCTATTTTCTATGCATACTTTGGAATTATTGCATGTCATATATACATATATATATAGCATGGCTGCATGCGTATGCATGTCTTGTGTGTATGATTTGTTTCTCTGGAATACTCCGGTGGTCTTTGCGGCGTGCATGATTATTGCATGTGTGGATATTCAGGCCCATGCCTGCATGCCGTTGACTTGATTGCTACTTCTCGTCTACGTGGATAATGTGCAGGATGAAAACGGTGGGCGACGATGGCAGAGGCTGAATTGCCAACGTCTGGTTTTGAGATGCCCCCACAGGAAAAAACCATTCTAGCGATTTTAACCTGCCGATTTAGGCTTCACATGCTTCTGTTGGGCTCGGCCCAGCCCAGGACCATGTACACGATTGACACTCGCACGGTCCTCGTTGCAAGCTACTGTCGAACAGTTGTGCAGAACGTGGAAGAAGGCACCATTGGAGTATACGCTCATGTCGTGCGGGAGATTACAGAGGCGAGAAATGCCTTTGTTCGGATGTCTTACTGCCATGAACGCAGAACTCATAATAAAGAAGCTCATAGTTCGGAAAACACATTTTGCTCTCGAGCTCCAGTGCTTCCTATAGTAAAAAAAAATTCAAAAATCATATTTTTAAGTCTTAGAAAAATCTGAAAAAATTTAAGCATGTTGCTAATGATGTATCCCACAAACGTGCATTTTTTATTATTTTAAATGCTTTATATTCTGGGCTACATGAAAATAACAAATCTTGTATATTTTAGAGATTTATAAATATGTACATTTAGATCCACACATTTGTCATTTTTGTATAGAACAAAATATCAAATATTTCAAACCGAGATTTTGCAGGAATGTGGGACATATCATTGAAAACACAAAGGAATTTTTCCAAATTTTTTGAAACTAATAAATATGTTTTTTTATTTTTTTAACTAGATGGATCACTGTAGCCCGGGAGTAAGAAATCTCTACTCATAATAGTCTAGCTAGAAGTGTAGTTTTAGTTTCTCCAGGCCGCCAAGTGTGGCTCATCGATCCGCCTGCGGGCTTATATTCCTGTTTCGGTTAGAGATCAATAAAAGGCTGCGGCCACCCTCTCAGAAAAAAAGAAGAAGAACGGAAACTGTGAGGTAGCAAGGCCCTAGAAAATTTCGTAGTAGCCACAGGCTCGATCTGAAGCCGATCACGACCATTGCATGTGCATCAGACGGCGGATCCCGCTTCTAGATCCAAGGCGATACGCATCGATCGTGCATGCTCTGGCGCCACGAGAAGTGGTCAGAATGAAGACCAGTCTGATAGTCTCTCGATCGATCTCCCGCCAACTGCTAACCCCTCTTCTTCTTCTTCGATCCACTTATCACTCGATCTCCTCCCGCCACGGCCTGCTCCTCCCTCCTCTCACTCTAGCTATATATACACAGTGACACTCCACACACACACGTCACAAGAATATCGAGCTAGAGGCATCGGCATCGACATCTACGTCCGTGCACAGCACACCATGGCGCCCCCGAAGCTCTCCCTGCTCGTGCTCCTCTTCCTCCTCTTCCCGGCCATTGGCAACGCCAATTCCGCCGACGCCGTCGACGCACCCGGCGGAGGCTTCAACATCACGGAGATCCTGGGCAAGTACCCGGAGTTCAGGCTCTTCAACTACCTGCTCGGCAAGACCCGCGTGGCCCGGGAGATCAACCGCCGGAACTCCGTCACCGTGCTCGCCCCCGCCAACGCCGACGTCGACTGGCTCCTCCGCCGCAGCGCCCGCCTCCCGCGCGAAGCGCTCCTCGAGCTCCTCTCCGTCCACGTCATCCTCGACTACTACGACGCCGCCAAGATCGCCGCCCTGCCCCGCGGCGCCGGCGCGCGCCCCGTCGTCGCCACCACGCTCTACCAGACCTTCGGCCCCACCGCCGGCGACAAGTCCGGGTTCCTCTCCATCGTCCCGGCCCCAACGGCGGTGCGGTCTTCGCCTCGGCCGCGCCGGGGGCGCTCGTCAACTCCACGTTCAAGCGCGCCGTCACCGCCAAGCCGTACAACATATCCGTGCTCCAGATCAGCAACTTCGTCGTGCCGCCCGGGGTGATCACCAAGCCGCGCGCTCCGCCGCCGCCCAAGAGCATGAGCTCCATGGCAGTCGCGCCGAGCCCCGCGCCGGTGCCGGCCGCGCTCCCGTGCCCGCCGGTGACGATGCCCGTGGAGGTGGAGCCCAAGGAGGAGATCCCGGCGTCCGCGCCGGCGCCGTCGCAGGGATACGTGGTGCGGGCGATGATGGAGTGGTGGTCCAGCGTCGGCGTGGCCCTGGGGATGGCGTGCGTGCTGGCGCATTTGTAGGCTGCGGATCGGAAAGATATAGGCTCGCTCGATAAATTTTGATCTTAGCATGCACTCCTTTCCAACTAGCTCAGAAGTTTTCTTAGAGATCGAATTGTTTTTCCTACCATGTTCAGGCAAAATTTATTGCTATGTTTCAAATGTGATCGATGGTTTTCGTGAGTGTAAAATCTAGGGAAAATGTCAGCTCTGAAATCGGTTTGATTAACAACCTCCAATTTTTTTTTTTTTTGCCAAACATAGTAGTACAGTACAACCTCCAATTCTCAAAACCATTGAAATTTCACCTCTAGCTTTCAAATTTGTCCGCCAACACGGCAGGCTGACAGGGGTTATTGCCAGCTCAGTGGCCATGCAACGCATGCCATCTCAGGTCAAACTCAATTGAAGTTCGGATTTTGGAATCTGAAGTTACACCAAAAGAAAAGAGTTGGAAATGGATTTTATCAAGCGAAAAAAAGAATGGAGCACGGTGTGGTCAGTACTTAGGCAGTGGGTATGTGACTGGAGTGTATTGTCAGCCACTCTGAAAACATATATGAAATTGCTATGTTCCTGATCTGCCCTGTGGATTCTTGAGTGTAAAATTTAGGAAAATGTCTTTTTTTTAAAACATTGGAAGTTCAATATGGTTCAATCATTATCAAAACCATTCAATTTTATTACTAGTTTCCACGTTGTACCCCACCAATCAAGACAGCCTGACGGATGAGGAAGGTCAGTGGCAGCCACTTGGGGCTGAGATCGGACGAGACTTCAAGGTTGAAATCCCAACTTACAGCAACAGAGCTGACCAAGGGATTTCAGCAAGCGAATAAAACTGTACTGCAATGTGATCAGTACTAATAGATGTATTCACTGGGTTTATGAACATCTATTAGCAAAGATCTAACCGGAAAAGAAATATCCCTTGGACTCGATCATGCGCATCATATGTTTGAGTACCTCGACAAATATATAGTTCAAATCATGCAAATAGGACGGTCACATTTGAAACATTGATACATATCCAACAGCTACAGCAGGACCTACCAGCAATCACCAATCAGCAATTCATAACATGAAAGTTGATCATTCGTTCATTCAGGATACAGAACTCGAGTTAACATCAGCTCAAATACTATGGAACAGAGTCACTAAGAGCAAATGGAGACGAGTTGTCTTTCAGCAGTGAACAACATGCATCGACCTAGGAACAGTCCATGTAGTCTTCACTCTGCATCTTCTATCTCTGTATCCTCTGGAACACCTCGGAGGTACATGACGTTGTTGCATCTGAAGATTGAGCAGCAAATCAGAATACTAATTGCATGAATTGCATATGTAATGTAAAAGTGCTACCAGTTGTGGATTCACGATATTACATCTTTGATCAAATAATCAATACAGACGAATCAGAGGATGGGAGTTTTAATGCGTAACTTTCAGAAAATATATAGCTATGGACTGCTGATACATTCTAGCCGTGGTCAAAGACTGAATGGATTACCTTATCAGTATCTCCCCCAAATTTCCAGAGAATTGCCCATCGATGTATTCCTCAGTATTAGCGAGCTGCAATTAGTAGGAAGTATAAGTAACAAACTAGAAGTATAAGTAACAAACTAGTGTGGTGAAGGATGAAACAGTGGGAGTATCCCCAATCATGTAAAATTGTTAATCACAAACAATGTGAACTTTACCTGCAGATTCATGTAGGAGTCCACTGAAACAAGATATCCTGAGGTATAATAGAAAGCAATTCATGCATTAGTACAATGAAAGACATGTACAAGAATGGAAAATTTGGAAAGAAAAATCTGATAATGCATGCAACAAACAAGTGATGAAACCCCATAAGAGTACCTTTGTACTCCATTCCCCACTTCAGCTTGACGATGACAGGCTTTCCAGTCAAGTTATTTAAGAATGGCTTAGGGTTAACAGGCACAGTCTGCAGCAGAGTGAAGAAACAAGCAATTAGCACATAATAGGATATAAGTAATAGTGTAATACAGTACATTGCATATCAGGTCACTTTCATATTTATTTATTTAGAAAACATGTACAAAGATGTGCAATACAATTGGGGTAATTTGGCAGCTAAGCAAGTACACTGCAAAACATTTCACTACATGACATGTAAATCATACAACTTTAAAAAAAACCCAACCAAAAAGAATTCCCTATACAGATGTTCTTGCAGGCATGACACAATGCAAATCGTACTACTAAGCACTAACCTTAACAGGAAGATTCATACAAAAAAAATCAACCGTTCAGGCTAATTTAAACATAGCAACCCAGCAAGCAGCCGGAAAGATCCATCTCGATTCATATTAACTCATGAAAAATAGTTGTGAATCAACTACCGCAACTCCAATACTAAGCTTATACGACCAACACGATAGTACCCATGCGCTGAATTCAGCTGATAAGTGTCTTAAGATCCGAATCCGTGCTGTAACAGAGATATCAGTTTAAAACAGAATTTCACAGGTTGTCAACACAAATAGCAAGTATAAATTTCACCACTAGCGGGATCTAAATTCGTAGAGAAATATCACACAACTGGAAACAGGTTTAAATCTTTTTGCTTCTTTTTGTCGAGAACTACGCTGCACAGAGCATCATCAACACATCAATATCGACAACACAGGGATGCCCGGGGTTCCAGACAGGTAAACTAATCGGTGCAAAGACCAGCAACTCGAAGGGGTTAACTCGGACCTGGGGAGAGAACATCAATTCGAGTTCGATCTCCGCTGGCGCTTTCACCCAGTAGCTCGCACAAAACGACCCCGTCCCCCAATCGCACCCGCACCCTTCACTAGCCTACAGGTCGCCGCGCCGCAACCTCGCGAGTTTAGGGTTCCGCGCGCAATTATCTGCTAGCTCGCGCTGTATGAAGAGGTCTGCTACGGGAAGATGACGAAAAGGGAGGGAACGTACCGCCATCTGAGGAGACGAGCTGGTGGCGGGCCGAGCGGCTGGCTGGAGGCGAAGGCGGAGACGAACGACGACGGCGACGAGGAGGAGGAGCAGGAGCAGCAGCCGTGCGGTGTTCGTGTGGAATCGAGTCTAGGGTTCTATGGCAAAGGGGATAGCAGATTTGTTGTTGGGCTGGGCCGTTTGCCCTAAGTCGGCTACAAGCTTACAGGGCTAGACAGTTGAATTTGTTCTAGATACCCAGCCCAGAGGCTGACCCGGGACTTCCTATTCAGGCCGGGCAGACCTGGTAGTTTTTTTGAGGGATAAAAAAATAACTACCAGGTCTTCGTTCAAAACTGCGACTATTATGCATCTGAGTTAGAATGTAACTAATCTTCGCACTAAATTCAACACACTTCACGCCAAGTTTGAAAACTTGATCAAAGATAGTTACCTCACTTCACACTAATACATTTCATAAAAAGAAAAGAGGAGGGCAAGAAATGAGCGCGTTGGAAAGCAAAAGATGAGGGCGATAGAGAGGCATCACACAGATATTTTGACCAAGGCGGGATCTAGGTTTTCACTGCGTGACGCGACGCGGGCGACGCCCAAATGGACCCACACGACCGCATGCCCATGCATCATTGAGAGGGGTTGGCACCTGATGTGTACAAATCTGTTAAATCCGAAGGGTTGTCCCCCGTGAAATTAACGGTGGACATAAACCCGATACCTGAACCCCGAACCCGAAATATCGGGACCCGAACCCGTATAACCCGAAACCAAAAAACCCGAGCACTTGATCGGGTGGCAAGTTCAGAAACCCAAAATTAGTTCAGGTAATTCAGGTATATAGTCCGGTACCCAAATATCCCGAATAACTCGAAATAAACAAGAAATCCCACTGTTTTAACGACTCGTTACAAAGCCCAATGAAAGAATTCCACTTCAGGCCCAAGTCCACGTCCTAGGCCTCCACTAACTCACGTACACGCACAAGCTGGGTGAATCGATCCACGTCTGGCTCCATCTAGAAAATATCTAGATGAATCGATCTGGCTAGCTAGCTTCTCCTCTGTAATTTTTTTTGCGACACAATACAATCCAGACGTTTATATACACGCGCACACACTTACCCCTATGAACGCACGCACGCACACCCTACCCCTATGAGAACCTCCGAGAGAATGAATCGGTGGGTCGAGTCTTGAAATTGACGAAGTCACCAAGGGTGTTTTGCTGTCGACGGGAACGTCGCCTCCCACTGAAAAATATTCCGCCTTAAATGAGAAACACCAGCGTCAAACCTGTGGTTTGAACTCTGATGGGCTGGGGGTACAACCACCCACCTAACCATCTTGCCACAGGCAAGTTCTCACAAACGCATAGATCGTCGTCTCCCCGTACGCGAGAACAGCTGAGCAGCCCGCACCGGCGCACTTGCGCACGTCCTTGTACCTCCGAGCTCTGACGCTAGCGGTTGCCGCCGTGATATCCGATGAGCTAGCCGCCCACCACCCTCTCCTCGTCTTCCTCGCGCAGCCCGCACGGCTGGGCGCCGCAATGCTCGCCAGTCGCCTCCACGGCGCTCAACGCCGGCGTCCCCTCCTGCTTCCCCACGCAGCTTGTGTCCCTGGCCGCAGCGCTCGCCGCCAGCGAGTTCCAATTTCGGGCAAATCGGGAAAACCCATAAAAACCCGTACCCGAACCTGAATTTCGGGGTACCCGAATTGTCAGGTTTAGATTATTTTGGTGAAATTTCGGGGATGACATATGAAAACCCGAATTTTTAAAAACCCAAAAAACCTTACCCTAAATTTCGGGTAAACCCGAACTCCCAGCCTTACGTGAAACCATCGTGGAGGGCTGGAGGCCATGGGGGCATCCTTTAGAGCATCTCCAACAAACGCGCTACGCGTCGGCGCGCTAATTTTTTTTATCCAGCGCCGAAATAGCGTTTTTGCGCGCTGATAACCCCCATGAGCAGGGGATCACTGTAGCGCCTCTCAATGTGGAAGTAGGGTATCGATCCGCAGGAGCAAGAAGGAAAAGTTATCTATTCCCTACAACTAAAGTGTCACAAGTTTTAGTTGATTATGCACTAAACAAGTTTAAAGACAAGATGGTTGATTTAATGGATGGAAGTTTAATGTAACAAAACAAGAATGTAAAAGTGTCCCAATCCTCTTCAATGCAAGAGTACAAGACAAAGGTTTTCTCTCCCATCTATGGTGATTATCATGTTATAGATAAAAAAGTACACACAATTGTCATGATTTAATGATAAACTTCTATGACTGCTACATGTCCTAAAACACATAGTTGAAAGAAAATAATCATTTGTGTTGCTAGGTCACCCTCATAAGGCTAGCGTGGTTTGTTGTCACTCCCACATCATACTTCTTCCTTTTTACCCCCAGATAAAGGATGTTGGGCTGTATTGTGTCACTCAATACATATGTCGTTGTCACATCGGCCATCCCGTACCTACATACATCATACTTCACAATGGACAATATTCTAAACACTAGTGCAATGATTCATATTTCGTGTGCATGACCACATCTCTCTCATCTATCTACACTTGGTGGTGTCAATCACCTCATGACATGGATAAACAAGGCATTATGCATAAATCGAACCATCACATGCATCATAGAATATCTCCAAAATATGACAAGTCATAAAAGATCCAACACAACGGTAAATGCATAACAAATATCATCTCATACCACAATATCCACCATAGGAATTACAAAGATAGATCCATACTTATGCAAGGCACATCATACGGACTTCAACAATGATCATACATAGAGAGATTAGATCAAGTTACCACCACAAACCTAAAGTCCAACGGGTGGACTACTCCCTCTTCATCATGGTGATGATGGTGGAGATGTTGGAGAAGATGGAGACCACCCCGGCAGCGCCCCGCCGGAGTTTTCCCCCTCCAATCTGCAGCTCCAGGTCTTCTGTTTCGTGGTTTTGTGTTTCTGCGGCGCTCCTTTCCGAAGGGCGTCGGGGACTATTTTCATAGTCGTTTTTAGGTCAAGACGAAGCCACGGAGACGAAAACGGACGGCATCGGAGCCACGAGGGGGAAAAGAGGGGTCCTCACGTGGCCAGGGAATCTGACCGCGTGGGGCCCTCTAATTTCCAGCTGGTTGGGCTTCTGGTCTTCATTTTCATCACATTGCGTTCGTCTCGAAAATTCTGAACCGTGCTCTTTGGCCTTGCCCTTTTTGGAGTCCCGAAGCTCCCGAAAAGTCCGAAACACTAAAAAAGACGTTTTCTGGAAAACAGAGTTAGAACCAAAAGAGGGGGGATTGTATAGAAAATCCCTGAAATCATTATAAAACATGAATATAACATCATATAAGTTACAAATATGTAGTAATATCTAGTAATAACATCCAAAGTTCATGTATGCATTTTACATGCATCACGCGCGGGAGAGGTGGAGAGGTTTTCCAAAGGCGCTATTTTTTAGCGCGCCGCTGTCGTGTTTCACCAGGCGCGATAAAATGCAGCACGCGACCAGCCGGCGCTTGGCAAATATGAAACCAACTTGTCAATATGAAGCAAGTGATGATTTCAAACATAAAAAATATGCACTTGAGAAACATAGCATCGTTCACATTCATGGCATAGTTCAAAATCACCAAACCACAAGCAAATTCATGACAAATAAAAGTTCACACAAACGAATGAAACATCAACAATCATGCGTCATCTTCTTTCTCCTCCTCATCATCTTCTTCATCATGCGTCTCATCTTCATTGGAAACTCGGATGGTGTTGCCACTATCTTCAAGGGCACCATCCGAAGTCATGGGAGGCACATCGGGAGCCATGCCCCCACCCATAGATGCTCCCATGTCACCCGGAGGTGCACTCATCCCTCCCATGCCTCCATATGCTTCCATGAGAGTCCCAAAGCTCATGCCACCCATGCCTCCCATGAGAGACCCAAAACTCATGCCTCCCATGCCACCCAGGTCACCCATGCCGCCCATTGCTCCCATGCTTCTTCTCAAGCCTCCCATGGTTAGCTCCCATGCCTCCCATGGCACCTCCCATACCCATCAATCTTTTTTGGACCAAGAGTTGATCACGGCAAAGGTTGATGTACTCCTTTTGCTTATCATCGAAGTTAGATGTGTCCATGAAGAAGAGGTACTTCTCATATTCCATCAATCTAGCTTGCTCCTCCATGGGCACTTTCTTCTCCTCCAATGCCACCTTCCTCTCCTCGGCCGCCACCCTCCTCTCCTCCGTCACCACCCTCCTCTCATCGGCCGCCGACTCTTGGCTCCTTGCCAACCTCCTCTCCTCGGCCGCTTCCTTTCTAGCTTTCACCATTTCCTCCATAGCATTCTTGAGCTCATCATCTCCTCCTTTCTTCTTCTTTTCTTTTGCTTGTCTAGCTCCCATTGGTCCTTTTGGCTTGGAGTAGGCAACCGAGTTTGGCGTAGGGCTCCTCTTGGCGCCGTCGCTTGATGCATCGTCATCATCTAAGTTTAACACTGCATCAATAGTCGGAAAGTTCTTTGGCACCTCTAAGCCATCAAGTTTCTTCCATTTCTCTTCATCCTTCAACACTTCATAGCAATGGGACAACACAAATGCTCTCCCTGTCTTTGGCTTGCCTTTCTTGGTCGTCTTGTCTTCTCCTCGGAACAAGTTTTGTGCAATAGTGAGCTACACATAATAGAACCAAGTTAGAACACAAAATAGAGAACAAGCATGAAGTTGCAACACAAAGAAATGCCACTTACCCTATCTCTATCATTAGTCCCACTTGGGTTCAACGCGTCAACCGCCGTCATTGCCGCCGACCACTTTTGACAATCGGTGTTTATCAACGACCACCGGGACCGAAGAGATATATTGGTGCGCTCAATTCCACTCTTGTTGCATATATCAAAGTACTCCTTCATCCTATCCCAATATGTATCTCTAGTTTGGTCCGTCGCAACGGTGGCATCCATGGACACATTCAACCATGTATTGCAAAGCAATATGTCTTCCTCCACGGTGTAGTTACCCGCCCTTCCTCCTTTCGGTGCTTCCACCATACCCTCACCCTCCTCATCCACTTCAAATTCATGATCATCTTCATGAATTTCATTGGTTTGAGACCAATGGGAATTGTTGGAGCCAACACCCATAGTTGACAAATATATCTCATCATTGAAACTACAAGATTGGTAAAAGAAAACTAATCAAGCTATACACATATGCACATTTATCTAACAACAACAAAAAAGAAAGAAAATTTCATACCTTGTGGGCATTTGATCAAACACCATGTGCGCATCGGCCTCCGGCGCATCAAAATGCGAGGTCACCGGCGCTTCGGGTGGCGGAGGCGGGGGCGACAGAGGCGCGGACGGCGGCGCTGCCGCAGGCTTCCTCGCACGCCTAGAAGCGGCGTCCACCTTCCCCTTCTTTTGCGCTACCATCGCCGCCAGCGGCCGCTTGGAGACGCTGTTCCGTGGCTTCGCAGCGGGCGGATGCACGACGCCTCCGACGGAGTTCGCCCGGGCGCCATGAAGAGGCCGCGCGCGAGACCGACTCTAGGAGTTGGTGCGGCGCCGGCGGCGGAGGTGGTCAACCCCGCGCTAGGGTTTGCGGCGGCGCCGGCGGCCGAGGGGTCACGGGTGTATGGAGGGGGCAGGGGATGTCGGATCTGCCGTCCATCGCAGGAAATTCGCCGGCGGCGGCGCGGGGCGGGGCGAGGGCGGGCGCGACCCGAGATTTAAGGGCGGCAGTTGCTCTCTGGGGCGAGAATTTCCTTTGTCCCGCGCGCTGGAGCGGGCGCACGAAATACGCAGCTTTCGATCCCGCTTTCGCCAGCGCGCTGGCCACTATTTATCGCGCGCGGGATGATAGCGCGCCTGCTGGAGCGCTGCTTTCGGCCGCGCGCGCTATAGTGACGGTTTTTTTGACGCGCGACGTTTTTCCAGCGACTGTTGAAGATGATCTTATAAGTTAAAGTTAGGCGTCCGCCACCAGAGATTGCCGGCCTCGTATAAAAAGAAAAGGTTTTTTTTAGCTCGATTCGAGATCGGCTCCAAAATAAATGAGTCGAATATGAGTGACTTATACATAGCTCGATTAAATAATGAGCTGATTGAGCCAACACTAACTCACTAGCTCCAAAGAATATAATTATGTTATATATTAAAAAGGAAACAACATATTTTAAAACCTTATATAATGTGGATGAGATGTGTAGCAAGCTCAGTCGAACTCGACTCGTTCGCTTGTAGCAAGCGCTACAACGAAATCTCCCATGGCAGTTGTCTAATATGCTGGATTCCGTCCGGTTCACCAATAGTTGATGTTTGGTCATTTTATTCTATTTTTTATCTCCAAAATAAATTTATTAATTAATTTTATATAATCACTTTGCTATCTAAGAAGATTGAAAACCATGAAAAAAGTTCAAGTTTTATAAAAAAGTTTCCATGATCAAAAAATGGTCATGATACAAAAAGGTTTCATGATCTAGAAAATATTCATGTGCTCAAATAATGTTAACAAGGTTCAAAAATCTCGAGTTTGAAAAAAATTCAATGTTGAAAGAAAATAAATATTCATGTATTACCCGAAATTGAAACTAAATAAAATAAAAAATGAAAATAGAAAGATAAAGGAACATAAGAAAGAGACATAACAGAAAAAGAAAAAAAGAAAAGGGGAGGGGGGCAAAGGCAACTAGGACGTGACCCGCACAGCAGCGGCGGAGCCAGAAAAAAAAACCTGTGGGGTCAAGCTTCAAATCATACCGAATTTCATCAGCAACAAAAAAGAAAAAAATCAATAACGGAGTACATTTCATTACATTAACCACGAAAATAACAACAGAGAAGAAAAAACTATGGCAACAGCTCCCCACGGTCATGATAACCTTGATAGGTATGCATGATGGCATCCGTACTTATCAACTGAAATACATCAATTTCAACATACGTAATGAGACAATGGTTCAGAAAATCATCGCCTATTCTATTTCGCAGATCAGACTTGATATATTTCATTGCAGAAAATGCTCTCTCAACCGTTGCTGTGGCGACCGGCAAAACCAATATTAGCTTCAGCAAAAGAAACACTAGAGGAAAGGTTGTATGCTTCTTTTTCTCAACTAATTTTTTGCAAAGATCGCCAACACCTTTCAAATATGAGCAGATTTAGAATCCTCCATCACTAAAGTCTTCAAACCATTCAGACGACCTTGCATGTTACTAGCTCCATCATAACCTTGTCCACGGATTCGAGAAGGATCTGCTGGAAGGTTGCAAAGATCAACAACCTCTTGTGCAACTCTTTGTACAGAAACAGCAGCAGCAGTTGACCTTGCATTCACCACAACCGTAGAATGAATCTGTTCCTCTTCACCGAGAACTGATGGTTCTGGATCTGGAGCAGCCCGTTGATCTGGAGAATTTGAGATGTTTTCCTGGGATGCCCATAACTTGGCAAATCTGTCCATTGTAATCTGAAAAACAACAAATACTTATCAATTACTATGCAAAATTCCACTTCAATTACTAAAGGAGCACAGAACTACTCGCAAAAATAGAGAGCACAGAAGTCAGAACGAGCGGAACAAGCGCCTCACCGAGAGTCAGTCAACAAAGGAGCGGTGGTCGACTGGTCGGCGGACGGGCCTCCGGCGACGGCACGATGCTGAGCAGCAAGTTGCAATCCCGGCCGGCGGCCGCTGCTCCTAGGCTTCCAATGCCTCCAAAACTTCTCAGCTGGCTTGTTTGAGAATAAAAAATCAAGGAAGAAAACTAGGGATTGGGTTCGCACGTGAAGAGAGAATGGGGAATTCGGTGGATTTGGGGAGAGAGAGACGGTGAGTTGGATTGCTCCTGGCCTCCTGCTAGACGTCCCAATTTTTCTACCAAACAAGTGAATGACAGTGGGGTCATCCGCTGAAACCTGTGGGTTCAGTGTAGTACTATTAGCTGGGGGTAAAAAGTTAAGCAAAAACCTGTGGGGTCGGCTGACCCCACAGCTTGTGAGCAGCTCCGCCGTTGCGCACAGGACCCACAGGCGAGCGCGCCCTACGACTCGCACCAGGACATAAATAATGCCCAGTGCCCACATAGATTGCATATATAGCGAGTGTATAATGGCTGGCCAAAACGGCGGCCTCTCCGCGCCCCGCGGACTGTAGATGGCACTGTAGCAATCTACAGTGTTCTACAGTGCGTGGTGGGGCCCACACGTCAGCCTCACAGCGCCCCTGACTTTTTTGCAGAAAGATACAGCGTGGCCCGAAAATTCCATGTTCTTCACAGAAAATTCGCCGCGAGGGACCTGTTCGCAATTACGCGAAAGTACGGGTTCTTTTTCGTAAAAAAGCCACGACACCCCCCCAGCCCCTCTCCTCTCTCACGCGCGGCGCCGTGCCGCCGCCGACGCCTGGCGCCGCCGCCACGCTGCTCCGCGCTCGAATCCAGGGCCACAGGCGGCTCCGCCGTCCTCGCCTCCACCGCCTCGCCGACGGACGTGTGCCGGGATGCCGCGGAGGCGCCGGATTCGTCGCGCCCGTGCGCGCTGCCCTCCGCCGCGTCCGCGGCCCGCCGGCGCTGCTCCGGCGACCCACAAGGGGCGGCGCCGCCTCCTTCGGGTCGGCCGCGGCCGGCCGCATCCAGGGCGCCTACGCGCCTGTGCCAGATCGCGGCGGCGCGCCGCCGGCGACCTACGCGCCGCCGCGGCCAGGTCTGGCCACTGTGACGTCATCACGACGTCACAGTGGGCCCCACGCGTCAGTTTTTTTTTTAAACCCAGCTTATTCAAACAATTGTAAAAAATATTCTAAACAGCGTAAACCCAAAATTTTTACATATATCAACCAAAAAAAATTAAAAAAATATTTTACATGTAATCGAAATTAAAATTTAAATATTCCAAAATCGTAACTGCCTTTGAAATTTGTCCACTTCGTAAGACGTTGAAGAATTCAGAAAAAATATGAATAACATATCCGACCCATCAGAAGAAATAAATACTTGCTATTTATGACAAAATACAAACATGTCTCCAAAATCCATAAAAAGGGCCAATATTTCAAATAATAAAAAAGGATCCAATTGGATTTCCTATGAATATATGAAGGCAAAATTTCCCACAAATGCTTAATTATATGAATAATTGCAAATGATACAAAATCATATCTCCTAATTATGGATTGGTTTTAAATTAAATATCCCAAAAATCTCATATAATGTATTTCCTCCAATTATTGAGCTAAACTATACATCTAACAGAAAATCAAAACCGTTTGCAAGATTTTGTCTTCATTTCAAATAAATCTGAACATTCTTTCTGCAGTACAAATATTTTTTTGAATCCAAAACACCATCTAAATTTGAACACTTCCAAATTTTACGATTCCTTTAAACTTGATCGTTCTACAAATGCAAAAAAAATTCAAATCTTAATACATTTCCAAATTAGCCAATTTTTAAAATTTAAACGCCTCTAAAACATATTTTCCCTTTTCCAAATTACAACAATTTCCAATTTTGAGCAACCTCTAAAATCCGACCATTCTTACAACGAGACCCTTTTCGAATTCCAATAATTTCCAAACTTAAACATTTTTACAATCCCCACGTCTACAAATTCAAATTGCCCTTTTTTTCCCTCATCCTGTTATTTTTTTCCCAGCATTTTTAAAACACCTGAAATATAGGTCCAAATAAATTCTAACAAATTTTCAAAATTTGCATAAACAAAAGTAGTCATTCTAAATACTTCGTGACCTTTTCCAGAATATTTCAAATCTTGCACATTTCAAATCATAGATAAATCTTCATTTGCCACCTTCGCGCTATTTCAAAAAATATAGATTTCAATGTTTCCTTTTAAAATTCTTAATTCAGACCAGTTTCTAAAAAATTAAATTTTTTAAAAAATCCAAACAGTTTGGAACCTTTTCCAGATGATTTCAAACCTTCGAAATTCCAAATAATATAGACCATCTTATGTAAACAAAATCAGAGAAGTGACAAATGTTACAAAATCAATATCTTCATATCTATCCATCACAAAAATATCAACAACATTTCAGAATGATCAAAAAAATACCTACCAACTTTTGGTACCAAAATGCAAACATATTGGAACATTTCAAATCGACATACATTTAAAAAAAAACTAAATATATTTCCTTCGATAATTGAGTTAGATTAAATATTTAACACAAAGCACAAACATATCATACCGATTCGAATTACAGTTGATATTTACAAATAATGTAACTAAAATCCCTCTAATTATGCAAATCGGAATTAATAACTTCTCAAAATACACTTACCTCTCTCAAATTATGTAGTTAAATTTAAATGATGCTTTACTACATGCACATTTACAAACAATCACAAGTTCATCTTTTCTACAGATGAATTCAATTTAATAGATGCTAACACAACATATTTCTTCTAACCATCGATCAAAATTACACAATTATGACGGAATACGAATATAATATTTAGACACAACCATGGTATAATTCATCTAATTATGGTGGTACACAAGAAATTTATGGCAAAATGGAACCATAATTGACCATTTAGATTTAGCTAACATATTTGCAAGTATATAACTTAAAACTCTCGAATTATGTAGTTACATTCTTAACAAAAATGATTGATTAGATAAGTATTTCCAAGAATTGCAAATACATTTCCTCTAATTATGGATTGCTTTCGAATTGAATTCCAGCTAAGTACATTATACAAAATATAACTACTAACTTTCCTTACAATATATATAACGCAGCTAAAATAATAAACAATTTACCACAAACATAATAAAACATTCAAATTTGCCAAGTATTCGAAGCTAACGTAGCATTAAAAAAAATCAGCATTTGAACATAACTCAAACACATTTTCTCTAATTACAGTTAATAATTCATGGCAACATAGACACATATTTAAATACTCCAATTTGCTAAATATTTCGATATTATCTAAACTATATAACAAATCCTCCGAAAAAAACAACACTAATTATGTATGACAAAACACATAACATATTTACACAATTCAAAATAGTCAATATTTGTATAAAATAAAGACAAACTTTCCCCATTTGTTAGCACGCATCCAAATAAATATACAGTACCACTACCTACATACTTAACTTACCTATTATTTGAAAAAAAAGAAGCACATTCTAACATTTCAAGTTGCTAAGATATTTGATGTACCCCAAAATATATCAACATGTTCGACAAAAAAATTTGATACTTCCTAATGCCAAAATACAAACAAACTTAAACAATTCAAATTGCCTAATATTTGTATACATTCTAGGTGCGCTTCATCTGATTATGAATTAAAATTTAATAAATACTCGCAAGATACATTCCCTTTGGTTATACTATGCAATCAAAAAGAAAAGAAAAAGGTACCAACCATTATTTGCACTACTTATAGCATAATGCAAACGTATTTCAAGATTTCAAGTCAGCAAATATTTGAGGAAAATCCAAATTAATTCCCTCCAAATTATGGACATACTTTAATATATGTCCACATAATGTATTCCATTTGATTATGCAATTCAATTAAATTTACAAGTCAAAATGAAAACTTATTATACCTTATCAAATTATTTAATAATCTACAATTAGTAATTTTGCTGAAATCTCTCTAACTATGAACGTAAAATTAAAACATGCTTCGTCCATTAAATGTTTGCATAAAATAAAAATCCGTTTCCTCAAATTATGGATTGAATTTAACAAAATTCCTTACAATGCATTTCCTCAAACTATGAAGTTAACTTAAATATTTCAATATTTACGACAAATTACAAAGATACTTCACTATTTCAATTTATGGAATTAAATTAATTCAACAAATGCTGTTTTTTACAATAATGCACATTTTAATATGAATATGCAGAGAAAATAAGAAAAAAATTCCCCCATCTAAGCGATTTTGTCACTTAATCTTCTCAATTTTAAATCATTCCTTTAATATGCTTTGGACATCTGCAGTACTTTAATAAAGCATTGTTTACGAAATATTACAACCACAACTTGCCAATCAAAATTTAAAAACTAACAAAGGCGCGTCGTGACGACGCGCAAAATTCCAACCATTTCGACTAGCTGCTGATAAAAAAAATAGAAACATTTTCCAACCATTTCAATTTTAGATGTACCAACATGCTCACAAAAAAAAAAACTATTTAAGTCAACATACCGACATTTTCAGACATTTCCAAATGCTTAATATTCCGATGTTCCACAAAATATAACGCAATGCTCAAAAAAACAAAACAAAAAAAATTCTCATAGCAAATTATAAAAATATTTCAATATTTCATTTTAACTAATATTTCAACACCATACGAACGAACTTTCCACAAATGTAAAATAAAATTCAAATGAATTTTCCTTATTTCACTTACATATTGATATCGAAATGCAAACATGTTTGACCATTTCAATCCACTGAATATTTGAATATTATATACAATATATCCGATATGCACACAAAAAATGCTACCTATTCATGACAAAATAAAAAGATGTTCCAACATACCAATTTAGCTAACATTTTAGCTTAAAAAAACAAATATACTGCACAAAAAAAACATCAAGGGTGTGCCGTCGTCACGGCACGCCAAATTCAACTAGTGTCTGTCGATGACAAGACTACAAGAGGTGGGATAGCCATCAGTCAACAGAAATGTCACTCTATAGTCTTTACTAGCTAGTACTACCTCTATTTCTCAAAATTCAACATAGTATCACTTTGACCAATTATATATATATAAAATATGAACATTTACAAGATTCAATACACATGTTGCAAAAATATATATTCTTTGGTGGGTATATTGATACTTATTTGATATTCCAAATATTTATATTTCGTCTATATAGTTGGTCAAATTTATTTTACGACTTTTGACTAAATTTATACGTCTTATTTTGAGAAATGGCTTGAGAGAGATCGATCACAGGCATGTGGTGAACCATACCGAGAGAAGGGACAGCGTGTGGATTTTACCATTGTATTTTTTATGCACATAACTTTGACCTACGACCTATTGGAAGTTATCTTATCCTGAAATTAACTTTTAGATAACATGAAGCGCTCCAGGGAAGTGTCGACAAGAAGTAACAGTCAGGATGCGACAATAGGCTCGTTGCCATAGAGCGGTTGTATGTAAACAGATGTATTGTTGCGGAAACAGTGAGTGACGGATAACTAGATGTTTATCACCAATGTATATAGCACAGTCGCGGGTCCATTCCTGAAAGGACTCACCCGCCACGCGTAAATGTATTTAACCATGGGGCTTTTTCGTGCCGTTTCAAATGAATGGTGTTCTTAGCGTAATTAGTACGAGTGACGGACAACTAGATGTATGTCACAATGTATATAGCACAGTCGTGGGTCCACTAGTATAGAACGACACATCGGAAACGGGTAAAACCCCATCGGCAACGAAAAAGGGTCTGTGTCCCCGTCCCCGTGGCTGATGTGAAGACCCACATCGGCAACATAAGCCAAAAACCGTTGCCGATAAGGCTTCTTGTTGGCAACTGTTGTTTTCTGACCACCGTTTCCTAGTTTCGAGCTCATCAGTAACGGAGATCTTAATTTACCCGTTTGCATTGAGATTTCTTTATACGCCTATTATACCACGTTTACAGATGCTACTGTACACTTAAAATCTCACAGCACAACTACAAAAAGGATAGCAAATTCATTCATAACGTATAACAATAACAAATGTCACCGATACATTGCATCACAAGATAACCAGTTACACTTATCTTCGTTGACATGCCTAACTAAATCTATCAATGTCATGCCTCACTAAACTTATCCTTGTCATTTCTAACTTAATTTATCTTCATGACTTGCTGTTACTTTTGCCTTACAACTTTCGCAAGTTCATGAATTCAATCTTCTTCTTGGACGGTGTCGCCGAAATATAATCAAACTCACCACTTTGTCCCCACTTTGTATTTAGGATCAGCCCCATGGTCACTGAAATGGAAAGAGAGAATATAAAACTCCATGTTAGCTCAGTATACATATAGCATAAATGATGTACAATATAAAAGGATGCATAAGACAGAATAACAAACTTACAAATCCATTGCATAGTTGTTGTGTACCAACAATTATGCCGGACGACAAATGCATCTTGGCTAAAGACCCGGCTTTTTATGCAGTGTCACCGAAATGTGCATCTGTTTTGCAAAGGAGTTAAGTCAGCCATGCGTTTCTTACTCTATCGATTTGTGCTATGTCTGTTCTTTTCGAGTTACTCTACAAACGGATCGGAGGGAGTCATGTTTTAACTGGTCCTATGGCAAAAACCTACACTAAACAATGACAACAACCCTAGTTCGTCGACACGCCATGAGTCCTATGTATCACCTTTGGATCTGGCGGGAGTACGTAGTCGTCCTCCGGTACGGCAGGTTCCGAGGCAGCTGCACCGACCGTGGATCGACACGCCATGAGTTCTCCACTTATAGATCAGGCGACGCCGGACTCCTTCCTCTGTCTCGCCGCCCGGGCAACCTCCTACCCCGGAGCGACGAGATCTGCCCAGGTGGAGCGAAGAATGGGGACGCGCTGCCACGGTCGGAGGAGAGGAAGATGCGCGCCGCCACGGTCGGAGGAGAGGTCGATGCGCGCCGTCACGGTCGCATGAGAGGGAGATGCGCGCCGCCACGGTGGAGCTAAGATCTGGTGCTGCTTGGAGGCGCCGCCACACTTTGAGAGTGAGAGTGAGACTGAGAGCGATAGCGTTTAGGGTTGTGGGATTGGCGCATTTTTAGCAAAGTACAAAATCAGAAACGAAGGAGATAAACAACCGTTTCCTTTGATTTGTTCACTAACACACTGGGCTTATGCACCGAAAAGAACAGGGCCTTACTGATCTATACTATGGAGAATTGATATACATAATCATAAACATACTTAAATTAATATTATCGATTGTTACATTAGTACATATTAATAATAAAGTAAATTGCACATTCTGCTACTAGCAATGGCAAATGAAGAACATAAAAATAAGTAACTACTCCTCGGCCTCCGCCTTCTCCTGCTCATATGCGAGGAGAGTCGCGTAGTCGTCCGTGTCGTCGCGCGGCTCCTCGCCGACGATGTCATCGCCGCCCGTGTGCCGCTCCCACATCTCGTCGTCGTAGTAGGCAGGATCGTCGCACAGCTCCGACGGGAGGAGGAGGCGGCGGATCTGAAGCAGCTCAACTCTTTCCGGCGGCATAGGCACCGACGCGCGGTTGAGGTGCCAGCCACCGGGGAGTCGAACCTTTGACCAAGGCACTGGCCTCCTATATTGCCAGTGCCGCTCCGCGACGGCCAGCCCGACAATGGCGTCGTTCCATTCAGGCGGCCGGGACGAGCGGCTCTCCGCTGCTGCGAGCGGCTGCGGTCGCGGGCGCCCGAGGGTCCCGTGTCGTCTTCCAGTGGCATAGTCACCCTCGTGTGGTTGAGGCGCTAGCCACCGGGGAGGCTAACATTTGACCACGGCACTGGCCTCCTATATTGCCAGTGCAGCTGCGCGATGGCCACCGGTACGATGACGCGGTTCCAATCAAGCGAAAGGAGAGAGGCTATCCGCAGCGGCAGCGAACGGCTGCGGTGGCGGGCGCCCGAGGAGTTGATAGGAATATCCATGGCTGCGGCGAAGTGGCGTACTGAGATAGCAGGGAGATTGTGGGTTTTTAAGGAGTAGTGGGTGGTGCCGCAGCGCCACTACGCCATAGTAGTTACTCGGCTCGCATCGAATTCGAAGAAGATGGAATGTGTCCACATTGCACACGGACAACCAAAAGTCTCCGTTGCCATAGAGGCACATATCGGAAACGGAGCCAGAAATATGACCGTTGCCAATACTTTGGGTAACGGAGATTAAAATTTATCCGTAACCAATGTTGACGGGCCTGCCGCGGCCCAGTTCGGTCAGGCCTCAGCGGACACGGTAAAATCGCGATTTTCCGTCACCTATCTAGTGCCGTTTCCATAGAGGGGTATCCGATGTGTCGTTCTGTACTAGTGGTCCATTCCTGAAAGGTCTCACCCGCCACACGTAAATGCAGTTAACCATAAGGCTTTTTCGTGCCAATTTCAAATGAGTGGTGTTCTTAGCGTAGTTAGTACATAGTGTTTATTCATGCACTTCTCGCTAATATGATCTACAGGTGACAATGCCATAAATAAGTGGAATTCAAATCGTTTTCCTTCCGACGTTTAGCGTCAGAGTTATGTATGTGTGTATCCCCATCAAGATTCATAATAAACAAATCATTCCCAACGGGATCATGGCCATAAAAGATGGCATTCATGTAAATCAAACAACTATTGTACTCAGACTTAAACGAATAACCATCTCGCAACAAACATGATCCAAAAATAATATTTTTACTCAAGGCCGGAGCATAGTGACAATTATTAAGCTCTAAAATAAATTTTAAAGGTAGATGTAGAGGTAGGACGCCGATAGCGAGGACAACAAGTTTAGTCCGTTCCCGAAGAGCATTGTCACCTCATTCTTTGCCAGTTTCCTAGGGCTCGGTAGTTCCTACATCGAGTTACAAATATGAGTATCTGATATCAAATACCTAACAATTACATTTTTGACCAACAAGGAATACATCAATAACATGTATGACCTCATACCTGAGTTGGACTTTCCAGACTTCTTTTTTTCTGCCAAATACTTCTTATAGTTTCTTTTCCAGTGCCCCTTTTCTTTGCAGAAGAAACATTCAACATCAAGTGTGGCGCCTTCCTTGGACTTGCCCTTTTTATTAGACTTGACCTTTCGCTTGAAGGGTACTGTTTTATTCACCATCCTCACATGATCCACGTTCTTCTCGATTACACTCTCAGCAGTCTTGAGCATAGTGAAGAATTCACCCATACTCTTATCCATCCCATTCATTTTGTAGATCATGATGAAGTTACTATAGCTTGGAGGGAGGGAAGCTAGGATAAGATAATTTCCCACATCTTGGGGGATCGGATAACCTAGTGTCTTCAACCTTTCCATGTATCCAGACAATCTGAATACGTGTTGACTCACAGAGCTACCCTCAGCCATCTTGCAAGCAGGCAATGACAATTTTTTTGACTATCTCATATCTTTCAGCCCTTGTTTGCTTATGGAACAAACCTTTCAACTCCTGCATTGTCTCAAAAGCACCATAATTCGCAAAACGCTTATAATAAATTGGGTTCCCTAGAGGCAAGTATAGTACACTATACTTGTACTGCTAGGGATGTCCCATACAATTGGGATGATTGCACCTAAGAGCATCTCCACTCGCGGCGCCCAAACGGCCGCCCAAACGCCTTTGGGGCGTGCCGGACACAAAATCGCCCCCACTCGCGGCGCCCAAACGCGAATTCGGTCCGGCGCGGCCCAGTTTTGTGTCCGGCACGCCCAGCCCACGCCCTCAACTTGGGGAGGCTTGGGGCGGCCCCGGACGGAAGGAAACGCGACGCCACGTCGGCCTCCGACGCGCGGGCCACGCCTGGCAGTGAGACACGGACTATGTCTCGTCGTTTTCTCGCCTGATTTTATCCCCGTCTTCCATCGTTGCCCCAGACGCCCCACTTTGCTCGTCGCCCCAGTCGCCCCCGCCGCCGCCCGCCCGCCGGCTCCACCCAAACCTGGATGCCGGCGCCGCCGTTTGATTCCTCTCATCGACGGCCTTCGGTTCCGGGCACCGGCGATCTCTCCGCCGCTGTATTTGATACAGCCGTCCCCGGCGGTCTCTCCGCGACCCGCCCTGCCTGCAAGGTGTTCGGCGGAAGGTTCGCCTGGTTTTTGACTGAATTATTGATGCTAGCCGGCGACCGGTCGTTGATCAGTGGCCGCGTTGTATTGCAGATGGATAGCGACGACGAGATGATGGCCGCGATGCTGTTGGAAGAAGAAGATGCCATCACCGCGGAGGAAGATGAGAATATATCAATTCTCAGTTGTCTTCTCGGACTTCAAGCCGACGAGGAAGCCAATGCCGCCCCAAAATGGGGAGGCTCGTCGTTCGGAAGTAAGAAGAGCAAGCCGAGGCAGAGAATGGAAGGCCACTGCATGTTAGTCTCTGACTACTTTGCCCAGGGGCGGAGCCAGGATTTCAGCATAGGGGGGGCGAGATTGTGATGGTCGCATGAGAAGTATTGTATATCAAGATATCAAACCCCAAAAAATAGTGTAACAACATATGGTTTTTCTTAGCACACGAACCGCCTCTACTAGAGAAACCGCCTAGTCATCTTACTAAGATATCAACTTATGGTTGTCAAAGCCTCAAGGCCATTACATGAATATAAGTTATCTCAGTCATCAAATATGTAGCATTTTATGATTTCAGATATAGCTGTGTGTTGAAGATTAGATAAAAAAATTCAGCACCGGCCAGGACAGATTCAAGATTTACACAATTAGGATGAAAAATCAATCCATTATATTCTTTCTCTTTGTTTATGACTAAGGGTACTAGAAAATTGAAACAAAAGGGGATCTGATCTATTTAGGATTAGCAGACTGTATATCACATGTATTGTAGTGTGTACCTTAGACAAATAATTCGGGGACGATATGAAGAAGGAATTGTGATGCGGGCGTACAGCAAGCGGCAACGACGATGAGCGGCGTTTCCGTTCGCCGCCACTCAGCTGTTGTACAAGAAATAAGGTCGGGCGGTCGGCGGCTTGCTAGCGGGAGCAGTAGCGAGATCGATCGTGGGAGGCGAGAGCGACGGTTGACAAGGGCACGATCCAGGTATATGGGCTATGCTTGGTGGGCTTCGGTGCTCAATACTACTTTGGATTGCTGCTAGCTTTGGTAGTTGGGCTTAAGTAAGGACCAGCAAAATAAACGTTGGGCTTAAGTACTGACTACGTGAATGTCCATGGCCGTCAGAGGTTTTACTGGTGTATATACTGTACTACAAGCAGTAATATACGTATAGAACCATTGGGGGGGACGAACCATTGGGGGGGTCTGACCCCTGCTAGCCCCCCCCCTGGATCCGCCCCTGACTTTGCCGAAGTTCCTGTCGCCACCGCCAAGGATTTCCGTCGACGCTTTCGGATGAACCGTGGATTGTTCAACCAGATCGTGCAACCTGTGAGGGCGTATGATCCATGGTTCAAGTTGAAGAAGGACGCCGTGGGAACTGTTGGTTTCTCGTCAATCCAGAAGTGCACTGCAGCCATGAGAATGCTTGCATATGGAGCACCTGCTGATTCTGTAGATGACTACCTATGGATGTCAGAGTCCACAATCATCAAGTCGATGTACAGGTTCTGCAGGGCGGTGATTGGTGTGTTTGGCCCAAACTATTTGAGAGGACCAAATGAAGAAGAAACAGCTCGGATCCTGGAACTGAATGCAGCTATAGGATTTCCTGGGATGCTTGGAAGCATAGACTGCATGCATTGGAGCTGGAATAACTGTCCATTTGGTTGGCAATGATTGTACAAAGGAGACCACAAAGGATATTACAGTGTGGTTCTTAAAGCTATGGCCGAACATGAACTATGGATTTGGCACGCATTCTTCGGCATGGCAGGATCACACAACGATATCAATGTGTTGCAGCGCTCTCCTGTGTTCGCGAAGCTAGTTGAAGGCCATGCCCCACCTGTCAACTATGTGGTCAATGGCCACGAGTACAACAAAGGGTACTACCTAGCCGATGGCATCTATCCAAAGTGGGCAACATTTGTGAAGAGCGTTCCCAACCCTCGCGGGAACAAAGCTTGTCATTTTGCCGCTGAACAAGAGAGCGCCAGGAAGGATGTCGAGCGGGCATTTGGAGTGCTGCAACAAAGGTTTGCTATCGTTCGGTATCCTGCTCTGACATGGTCGAATGAGCAAATGTGGGAGGTGATGAATTGTTGTGTCATCCTGCACAACATGATCATCGAGAGTGAGCGCTATAATCCAGTGCATGATCATATGCCATATGACTTTGAGGGTTCTCATGCACAGGTTGATCACAACGTGCCGGCAGATTTCGCTGATTATATCTCAATGCATTTGGAAATTCGTGATGAAAATACTCATAATGCACTCCAAACTGATTTAGCGGAGCATTTGTGGGCACGCCGGGGCATGGCAGCGGCAGAGGAGGAAGAGGAAGACGTTTGAACTTTATTTTATATATTTGAACTATTAAATATTGTATTTGAACTATTACATATTTATGTATGTTTGATTTTTCCTTTCACAAAATAATGAAATTCATGTAAAAAATCCTTTTGGGGCGCCACGAGTGGGCATCGCGGGCGCCCAAATGGCGCACCTTGTCCGGACGGCGCCCAAATGGCACGTCCGGACGGGATTTGGGCGCCCATTTGGGCACTGCGACTGGAGATGCTCTAAGAGTGGATACTGCGACCCATTTTAGAGCATGACATGTAAATCCTACAAGTGATAACCCTATAAGATTCATAGCGAACTAAAAAATAGTCCAGGCCAATTTATATACAGGAACTCAACAAGCACCCAGAAAAAACATCTCAATTCATATTTACTCATCTAAATTAGTTCTGAATCGGCTACAGGAAGTCCACAACCAGAACTAAGCCAATACTAAGCTTATACAACCAACAAGATAGTACTGATGCCAGATGCTGAAGTATCATACACATCAGGTTATGTCTGTGGCAGGAAAATAAATTGAAATAGTATTTTACAATTTTGCATTGAGAATAACACCGCCATAATATAATTCGGTGCTTTGGAATAGCAGATAAAGAATTTTGAAAGTAGTGATCCACAGTCCACATAGCGATAGCATTACAGGACAAAACGTTATTGGCAACAATTTCACGAACTAGGTGCTTGGTTGCCGCGCCACAGCCGCACGAGCTTAGGGTTTCCCGCCTAACTGCTAACTTGCTGTACGAAGAGGTCTGCTACGGGAAGATGAAGAGGAGGGAGGGAAGGAGAGAGGGAACGTACCACCATCGGAGGAGACGAGCTGGTGGCACGGCTGGTTGCGGGCGGAGGTGAGCTATGAAGGCGACGAGGAGGAGAAGCAGCCGTGAGGGTTTTTTTTTTTGAGAGGAAGAAGCAGCCGCCAGGTGTTCGTGCGGAAGCGAGTCTAGGGTTCTATGGACTTTGGGAAGGGGATAGAAGATTTGTTGTTGGGCTGCGCATGCGTAGTAAGTCGGCTACGAGCTAGTCGTAGAAATTGCTCTAGATACCCGGCCCAGAGGGATTCAGGACTTGCTAATATAGGCCGGGCAGCCGGTGGAACCTATATGCCGCCCGTAGGCGCCGCGGAATTCCGGGGCGCCTACAGGATTTCGCTCGCGAAGCGTTATCTGGGCCGGCCCATTAGCACCTCAACCGCTGCTAAAAAGGAATTTTACATGTCGCTGAAGCGAGATTCGAACACGGCACCTTCACGTGCGTGTACACGGAGACTACCAGCCGGCCACGCCGGTGTACATGTACTGCTCTCATTCTTTTCCTTCTTATTCGTTTAAAGTTTTGCGTTTTCGGGTTTCTTTTTCTTTTTCTTTTCCTTTTTTTCTTTCTTTCTGTTTTGTTTTTCCGTTTCCTTTTTATATTCCGTTTTCCTTTCCTTTTTTGTTTCTTTTCCTGTTTTGTTTTTATGTTTTTCTTTTCTGTTTTCTTTTGCGTTTTATTTCTTTTTGTTTTTCGTTTTCTGTTTCACTTTTTCCTTTTTTATGTTTTAATTATTGCTTATTTTTGAAAATGGTTCATATTTTGGAAAATAACTATTATTAAAAAATGGTTCTCATTTTTCGAAAATGGTTCCTTTTTTAAATGGTTCCCAATAAAAAATGGCTCCGATTTTTTAAAATGATTTCGAATGAAAAACATCGTTCCGATTTTTTAAAATGGTTTCGATTTTTCAAAAATTGTTCCGAACCGAAAAAATGATCCGGTTTTTTAAAATGGTTCAAACCAAAAAAAATGGTTCCGGTTTTTCAAAAATGGTTCCGAAACGAGAAAATAGTTCCTTTTTTTAAAATGGTTCTGAACCGAAAAATGGTTTCGATTTTTAAAATGGTTCTGAATGAAAAAAATGGTTCCGATTTTTCTAAAATGGTTCCTTTTTAATATGGCTTCGAACCGAAAAATGGTTCCTTTTCAAAAATTGTTCCGAATGAAAAAATGGTTCCGATTTTTTCAAAAATGGTTCCGAACCGAAAAATAGGTTCCGATTTTTTAAAATGGTTCAGAATGAAAAAATGGTTCCAAATTTCGAAATTAGTTCCTTTTTTAAAATGCTTCCGAACCGAAAAAATGGTTCCTTTATAAAAATGGTTCCGAACGGAAAAATGGTTCCAATTTTTGAAAATGGTTCCAAATTAAAAATGGTTCCATTTTCAAAATGGTTCACAACTAAAAAATGGTTCCATTTTTAAAAAATGATTTCGAATTTAAAATGGATCCAAATAAAATATAGTTCCAAATTGGAAAATGGTTCCAAATTTGAAAAAAATTCATTTTTTAAAGTGGTTCATTTTGAAAATAAAAAATGGTTCCAAGTTCATTTTTTGAAAATGGTTCCATATTTGAAAATTGTTCATTTTTAAAAATGGTTTCATTTTTTAAATGGTTCCAAATAAAAAAACGGTTCCAATTTTTGCGTACTACAAATGGTTCATCGGAGTTTAAAAATCTACAGGTTTGAAAGTAGAACATATTTTCCAGCTACAAAATGGTTCTTTTCTTCAAACAAGCGAGCTACAAAGAAAAAAAAAATAAAACAAATTGTATCAACTCAGGAATCGAACCTGGTTGCTGGGTTCAACCTGCGCGCCAAAGAAACATCAGTACTGGAAATAGTAAAAAGCAAAGAAAATTCCCGTCAGTCAAGAGTCGAACCTGCGTTGCTGAAAGAACGAAGAAGGAAGCAGCGCGTGCAAATCGTGGGCCGGCCCATTAAACGGATCCTGTAGGCGCCGCGAAATACAGGGGCGCCCACGGGCGGCACAAAGGTGCTCCCCGGGCAGCCCTATCGTTACATACAAACATCGAAAAAATAGTAAACCATTTCAAACAATTCTAATTTTTTTTGTTTGGTGACGGACATATATAAAATTTCTACAAATGCCAAGTTTCGTTGTGAAATAACATTTGTGGTGTTGTCTGACAAAAATCAATGGCCAAAACAAGATTTTAAAAAAAAATCTTCAATACAGCATTTTTTTTATGCAGAGGTTGGGGGTTTCAAGCTCCATTTTGAAAAAAACAGTTGGTCGACATCGTTACTGTGCGCGCCCACCGTTCAAATTACTAATAGAAAGATGGAACTCAGGCGGCCTCGAAGAGAGTAACATGGACACATAACTGACCACATGATGAAATATACCACAAGAGATTGGTTTTGGAGAATGAGCAATTCTCGTGGGAAACTGCTCGGTACCGTCTGGGCGATTCCTACCAATGGTTTACCTAAGCCGAACCGAGTCCCACGGGCCCATCCGAATGGAAGGGCACAACACCGGTTCCCATTCTTTTCGTCGATGTATGAGCTATATTCCTGTTTCCAGCGCCTTGTCAATGTGCTTCTGTTTTTTGACCGATAAGATCATAGTAAAGCACACTGTTAGCATTCTTGTTTCCACACCTACTACACTTATTCTACCTTTTTCATTTCTTTTCCTTTTTTCTTTCATTTCTCTTGACTTAAATTTCTATGGTTTTTTATATCATGATTTTCATAATTTGTTTTTTTCCTTTCAATTTGATTATTATGGTTTCATTTTAAGTTAGTTTTTATAAAATTTTGTTCCGCTTAGAGTTATAATTTATTCCACGCGTACTAAATTTTTGTTCTAATTACTTTATAAACTTCTTATTACGCTCCGGATGTGTTCCACGGTGCTAAAAAATTTCAACCTATAGTTGTGATTTTTTTAGCAGTCCTCATTTTTGTTTCACTTCTAGTGTGATCTGTTCCTAATGTCTCTAGTTGTTCATTTAGTCAATTTGTGTTGCTCTTGTGCTTGTGGTTTTGTTCTAGTGTTTTGAAGTTGTGGTCTGAATTTTATTTGCATCTCGCATATGTTAATTTTTTCACTGGGCAATTTATTTTTTTCATCTCGTCCTTTTGATCTAGTGATATGTTTCAAGTTTTTATTTATGTAGTCGAAATGCTATTGTTCCGCTTATTTTTGTTATTTGTTACGTGAGTACTAAATTTTTGTTTCACGTGGTGCAAACTTGTGTTTCTTTTGTTTTGATGATTCTTTGTTCCTCATGTGTTAGATTGTTTTTGCTTAGATATTAATCACTCAGTCAACATGAATAGACTAGCTCACAACCAGCCTTCAAAAACAAGGCTTGGGTGAAGTTTCAACCATGTCGAAATCTATCGAAACACACTTCATTAACAAAATGTTCTTTTAGAATAACTTTACGCACAAATTGATGTCAAAATGCTCATGCCCTAAGTCGCATGGGCTGACGGGGCTTAGGTGCGACACACTTAATTGACAAAGTTCTATTAGCATAACTTGAAAGACACAAAGTGATGTGAAAATCTCTCTACGCTGTGTTCTTTCTAGCATGACTTCGCTAACGCGTTGTACACACGCCCAAGGTCCAACAAAGGAAAACGGCAAGACAGCCGACCCACCGACGACGACTCGACATTACAGTACATGTCACAATCACTGTACCTAATAACGGGCATGGTTAGGTTAAAAAGTCAAAGCAAGCTCAGACACCTGCTGACGTGGCACCACTGGCCGCAGTCAACCCACCCACTCCTCTGTCCAAGTCTCACGAAACCCGCGTCCTCTGACCAGTGGGCCCCACTCGCCATACTCACTGACCAGTCCCCCACCAGCCTTCTCCCCCGCCTCGCCGGTATATTACCCCGCTCCCAAATTCCTCTGCTCTTCCCAGCCGGAGACCGGAGGAGGAGCTAGCACGCGAAATCCCGGCCACCATTCCTCCCCGTCCAGCCCCGCCCACCGAATCCCACCCGGCGCTGGCGGCGAGATCATCCATGGGATCCATCCCGGCAGACAACGCTCCGGCCGAGGAGCTGGTGTTCCGGTCCAAGCTCCCGGACATCGAGATCCCTGCCACCTGACGCTGCAGGACTACTGCTTCGCGCGCCTGCCCGAGGCCTCCGCCCGTCCGTGCCTCATCGACGGGCAGACGGGCGCCGTGCACACCTACGGCGAGGTGGACGCGCTCTCCCGGCGCTGCGCGGCGGGGCTGCGCCGCCTCGGCGTGCGCAAGGGCGACGTCGTCATGGCGCTCCTCCGAAACTGCCCCGAGTTCGCCTTCGTCTTCCTCGGCGCCGCCCGGCTCGGCGCCGCCACCACCACCGCCAACCCTTCTACACGCCCCACGAGATCCACCGCCAGGCCAGCGCGGCGGGTGCCAAGGTGATCGTCACCGAGGCCTGCGCCGCCGACAAGGTGCGCGCGTTTGCCGCCGAGCGCGGGATCCCCGTCGTCTCCGTCGACGACGCCGGGGTCGCCGCCGGATGCCTCCCGTTCAACGAGACCTTGCTGATGGGGAAGAAGACGGCGGGGAGCAGTTCGCCGACGAGGAGGTGGACCCCGACGACGTGGTGGCGCTGCCCTACTCGTCCGGCACCACGGGCCTGCCCAAGGGCGTCATGCTCACCCACCGCAGCCTCGTCACCAGCGTCGCCCAGCAGGTCCGTCAGCTCAGCTCACTAGCTCGCTCGCCCACTCGCTCGTCGATGCCATGCTTCCATCTCCGTTACCAGACAAAGCTCCGGCCAGCTCGGAACTTTTACCGTTCGTTTCCGTTTCTCGTGGTGGCGTTTTACGCTTTCCAGCTCGGGCCGTTCTTTTTTCACACACACGCTTTCCTGTCGGCGCCGGAGTGAGTGACCAATTAATTCCCTCTTAATTCCACCACATTTACCACCGGATCCGACTGTGCGGTCCCAATCCAGGCACGGTGGGGCCTACGCCATGCCTCAAGATTCGCGCCCACGCATGATCATGCTATGCTGTTCATGTGTCAACTGACAGACATGGCTCAGTCTGATCACTAGACATGCTCCAGTTATTTTTGAGCTGGTTTTCTGACGGATTTCGATCCGTGTTTGCTGCAGGTGGACGGAGAGAACCCGAACCTGCACTACGGCGCCGACGACGTGCTGCTGTGCGTGCTGCCGCTGTTCCACATCTACTCGCTCAACTCGGTGCTGCTGGCGGGGCTGCGCGCCGGGTGCGCCATCGTGATCATGCGCAAGTTCGACCACGGCGCGCTGGTGGACCTGGTGCGCGCGCACGGCGTCACCATCGCGCCATTCGTGCCGCCCATCGTCGTCGAGATCGCCAAGAGCGCGCGGGTCACGGCGGACGACCTCGCCTCCATCCGGATGGTCATGTCGGGCGCCGCGCCCATGGGCAAGGAGCTGCAGGACGCCTTCATGGCCAAGATCCCCAACGCCGTGCTCGGGCAGGTATGATTCCTTTCTTGCTCATGATCGTCCAGTGTTGTTGAAGTGAGTGTGACGCACGTCAGCGTCGGTACTGGCCACAGTGGTAGGTTGTATAGAAGTTTTATATGTATAAATGGAGTCCTGCACGGGCAAGCGAGCTCCAACGAAGACGATGGATGATCCATGGTTGTTGGGGGAGCATGCCCGGAGTACTCCATCTGATTGGATTGGATTGGATTGGCTAGTTGCTTGCGCGAGTTGAGGGGGAGGACGTAGTTGGTGGTGGTGGGTGGCATGGTGGTGTCGAGCTTTTTGGCCGCTTTTGCCCATGAAAGAGCGGTGGACGAGATGATGCGGATTGGGCATCATGGGAGCTGCACGTTACCGCGACATCTCATCAACCTCTGACGATTGGAGATGGGCTGTGCGTGCGTCGCCACTCGCCAGGGCCCCGTGACCATGATTCCGGCGAGTTCCGTCTCTGCAAGATACGCATTTGATTATCAACCACCTGTCGTCACATTTTGTTGGTGTACAAGTCTGAAGTCTCACCACTGAAGCCACTGCAAGTGCACCACATTCTGTCATTCTCAGTTGTCTGAATTCTTTTTTACTTACAGTGTTGTCTGAACATCACCTAAATTGAACTGCAACTACGGTGTTTGACTGTCAGCAAAAATTGACCGAGCTATCTGACATTTTACCACAGGGCTATGGGATGACCGAGGCCGGGCCCGTTCTGGCCATGTGCCTGGCATTTGCCAAGAAGCCGTTTGAGGTCAAGTCCGGTTCCTGCGGCACCGTCGTCAGGAACGCCGACCTCAAGGTCGTCGACCCGGACACCGGCGCCTCCCTGGGCCGCAACCGGCCAGGAGAGCTCTGCATCCGCGGGAAGCAGATCATGAAAGGTACGCCACAACCAGATCGCTGATCCGTCGGTCCGTAATTTTATAGTCTTTTAAGTTCAGTTCCGAGTTGATTTGATTCCATCCATCACTGTCCAAGAAAAACATTTCGATGCTGTGGAACTCGTGGTTTCGTTTTCTATGAAAATGGGTCCGGGGCGTGGCCCTTTCCCTCTAAAAAGAAAAATATTTCGTTGGACTGCCACTATGCTGTAGCTAATTAGGTGAGTGGCTTGCGATCAGGCCTAGGTAGCTCATGAGTAGATATGTACTAGTTAGGTGATTGGTTTGGACAGCTCTCCAGCGCTCAAATTATTGGCAACTTCTATACCAAAACCTTCTTCCCCTTTCTGAGAACATGTTCAGATAGATATGAGATGGTATCCCTTTAGTCAGTCAGAAGAGAAACATCCTGGAATCCAGCAGGTTGAGAAAACGGATGCCTCCTCACCAGCATGTGTTCTCACGTTCTGTCAGTTTGGCCACTAGCGAGCGAATGACAGACTGAACTAAGGAGTAGTTGCACCCAAGCTTCTTTCTCCCTTCCACTGACCAAATGATCGGTGCATCCATCGGTCTCCAGTTAGGTAGTTGGTGATTGGTGAGCGTACTTTAATCCAACCTAACCACCAAGTAGGAGTTGATCCCCTTGTAGAGCACGTCTCCATGCATAGTCCTTGGCAGCTGTTGGCGTTTCATCGTCAGCTTGCCAAGCAGCCAGCTCATCGACCACGACAGCATAGTCGGTATCCCTTGGTTTTCGTGGCAGCACATCCTGACTAATGCGTACCATCAGTGCTTCTCATATCAATGGAGTCTTGGCTGAAGCCATGCATCTCTGATGCAGATATGGGCACCGCTGCTTATTGGCGCATGCGCATCAATGGAAACTCAACAAGAAAACAAGCCAACATATGTGTGAATGTGTCCAACCTGAGTTTGGCATGTTTCCAACATGAGCACTCCAAACGTTTATCCAGAGCGTCAACCGCCGTTTTCGCCGAGCCTTCAAATGGCAGCTCGTCTATTTTGCTGTGTAAAATCGAAGCAGGGAAGGTTCTTTTGTTTGGTATGTTGAGCTATCAGCCTCTGAGTCTGACCTATCATAGGACCTACAGGACCCCACTTTGACAAGGTTCCTCTAGTCAAAGTTTGCTGGACTAGAAAGACTTGGATAAATAAAAGATCTTTTTTTAGAAATAAAGGAGAAATTTTTAAAGTGTCACGACTCTTTTTTGTTTGCCAAGTTTCTATTTTTGAAGCCTGGCCAAAAGAGAATCTTTGGAAGTGTCACCTCACTGAAATGTTTCGCTGTCCAGCACTTAGTTTTAGTTAGGATGTCGCACTAATCACCTCCCAAATGTGGAGAACTCCAAATTCAGTTTTAGATCACACACCAATTGTGTGTTATATGAGGTTCCAGCAGTGCGACCTTCCTGAGTACAGAGAATCAAATTTGGCATCTTCTGGATGGTCCATACTACTTAGAGCTTTCATTCATTGATGCAGCATGATGGCCATGTGAAAGCATTTCCCAAAGACAATCAGAATCCAGAACAAACCCCCATGCATGACTAGTCATATCTGTTTTAGTGTTTCTCTTCCTTTTGGGAAAACAACCGGGCTTAGATCTATCGATATTTATCGAAAAAAAAGATCGATAACATAAATGCATCCATACATGATGTGCAGTGAAGTGGAGATGTTTTCCTCGTTCTGACTTGTCGTATGGACGCATTGCATTATGTATGATTGATTCACCGTGCCAACAGCCTGTTCTGTGGCCCCCATGATTGTATACATGATAGTTGATGATTCCTATTTCTGCCAATTTCATATGTTTTCCCTTCATTTTCCAAACCAAGGGCAGAACCACCGCCCACTCCAATCCAACAAAGCTCTTTCTCGTTTCTCGGTTCCTTGCATATTGATGCAATGCTTTTGTACTTTCATTTCAAGAAGTGTCAATTCTGCCATTGTAAACTGTTAGAAAAAACGACACTCCCAAATGAAAACAAATATTGGTTTTCTCAAACAAAAAAAATCTGAGAATTGGATATGATCACTGTTGCTTTTGGAACGGCTGTCTGCATGCTCAGTGACTAAGACACTGAAGAAATAATGAAATATTCAACTTTTCATAGTTGGTGGTAATATGTTGATACCAAAAAATAGACACATTGCTTATAGAAGTTACTATAGGTTGCAACTTGCAACGTAACTATCCCTAGGTAGCACGTGTATCAACTTTCAGACCTGAATTTGTCATTCACCACCATTCAGTAGTATTTCTACCAAAACTACACTATCTCTTCACCTGAACTACATCTGTTTTTTATCTAAGAAGAACGTACCAGTAACGCGGCATTAGGCATTGATATGCACTGGATTTTGTGAGAACCTAAAATAATTCTCAGTACGCACTAGGATGCTCAAAGATAAAAATTCATGTAAATAACCAAGCCTATGACTTGCAGGTTACCTAAATGATCCGGAGTCCACAAAGAACACCATTGACAAGGACGGTTGGCTGCATACTGGAGACATCGGTTATGTCGATGATGACGATGAGATCTTCATTGTCGACAGATTGAAGGAGATAATCAAATACAAGGGGTACCAAGTACCTCCGGCAGAACTTGAAGCCCTTCTTATTACGCACCCTGAAATCAAGGATGCTGCTGTCGTATCGTAAGTTGACACGTTGTTTAAAAGAACTTAGAATCCAGTTTGGCCCCTGCAAAGCTAGATTTAGATTCCTAAACTTACACTGGTTTTTCATTCTTGCAGGATGCAAGACGAACTTGCCGGTGAAGTTCCAGTTGCGTTTGTTGTGCTGATTGAAGGTTCTGCGATCAGCGAAAACGACATCAAGCAGTTCGTCGCAAAAGAGGTAATAACGACTCGTCCACTTTCCAGATATTCATTTTATGGCGCACAAGTAGCAAATAGACAAAGCATTAACAATACTTTTTAGAAGACTCGGTAGAGAGCATAAATGTTCGCATTCGCCACCTCTACCAATTCAGTGCCAAAACATGTACGGCAATTAAAATCCGATAATGTTCAAACCTAAAAAATTGTACAATATTACAGGTGGTCTTCTACAAGAGGATCAACAAAGTTTTCTTCGCCGACTCCATCCCGAAGAGTCCTTCTGGCAAGATCCTCAGGAAAGACCTGAGAGCAAAGCTTGCCGCAGGCATCCCCCAGCAGTGAAAGCACTGTCCAAAAGCACGTAATGTTATGAAATGGAAATTATTACATATATAGAAGGGCTGCCAGCCATATGGTCGATTCTTTCTAATAGATGGCTAAGATATAATTTGTTTGTTGGTCCGGTAAGATGTGTATCCTGTCATGTATAGTAGATAGATACCGCCTTTTTTTACAACAAAGGCTAATGTATACTGCGAGTTAAATTATAATCATTCGTTTTTATCAAGGAAACCAGGATTGGACTGCCAATTATTATTGACATCCTAATTCAGTCTGTTCTTTCCCGGTTAGAAATGATGTTTTCTCATGAAGAAGAGTACACTGTGTTCAGCTTTTGCAGAGTGCCACAATGGTAGTCCGAATATCTGCAATGTTAGACAGACGATACCAGACTAAAATTAGTCTGACGAACTCAAGGACACTGGAATACTGGATACAGTTCATTTCCGTGCGAACGGGACATAATTCCGGTGCTCCAAAAGGGGCCAACCTGGTACTGCGCTGGGACGATGTGGTTATTCCATCTTTTAGCAGACAGTTCATATTACCGTCTATGACAAATACATACAAACACACTGTATTACACGCTATTTTGCTGGATAAAATACACTGCAGTAGTAGTAGAGTCTTTTTTATACTAGTAACAACTAGTGCATACAAGCCCAAACAGAACTTCACTCATTAGGCCGGCTGGGGTTCGGCCGATCACGTCTAAGCAGCCCAACAGCACTAGCTCGCGATCATCGGGAACCCACCCTCATTCGTACTGGGCTTGGCGCAGCTGGTCGGCCCGGCAGCCTACTTTGTGGTCGTTGTCGAGGACGGGGAGCGCTGCCGCTGGGAGCTGGAGAAGGACGGGTAGAGGCGGAAGAGGTTGCGGGCGGACATGCCGGAGAGGACCGCGGCGCCGACGGCGGCGAGCATGCCGCAGGTGAGGCTGCCGGCAACCTGCTGGCAGAAGCGGGTGAAGATGTTGCAGACCTTGTTCCACTGCAGCGCCTGCGCGCCCTCCAGCGCGATCATGCACGACTGCGCCGCCGCCACCGTGACCGCGAACATCAGGTACGCGCAACCCTGCATGCATATATGCATCGCACGTCGTCAGACTCAGACAAGATGCAAAACAACTATACTCAGCCCGTACACTTTGGGGCTACAGATTTTGTTAAGCGGCCGGTGGCCCATGGCAAAAATAACGAAATATGGTTATACGACAGGACACAAAATATTTCTTCCCCATAAGAAGGAAACACAGAGCCCTTTGATTGAAATTCATGCAAATTTAACAAATTTTAGTTAATTTTCTACACAAAAACATTCTGGTATGATCTAAAATTCTCAAGATTTTACGGGACAAAATTAGTATTTTCCAGTTGCAATTTTTTTGACACTATCAACTAATGAGTAAGTTTTTCTAAGAGATACAATAAGAAGTTAAACTGTCTTAAATTTGTAACACATGGTAGACTAACTTAAATCAATAATATATATAAATATATAACTATCTTAAACTTTGACCTAACTCACCCACCCTTATGACTTTGTGGAGACTGAGTAATGAGCTCCAACTAAGTCGATACATTTATTATTTGCTTCTTATTCAATTGTACCATGTAGGTTCCTTACATGGGGTTTTGGCAAATCTTTCTAATAGTTTTGTGTAGTATGTAATTGTGCAGATGCCATGTTAATCCCCTTTTCGAAACAAAAAAACAAGGTAACTGTGCTGTGCATAGGCCAGGAGAAAGATATACATATACTCTTGTAGTTGGTCACCACCGTATTAACACGGTGATGAAATAGTACCAAAATACTTCATTATCTAACAAAGTTGCATGATACTCACTTTGTCCCCTATATAACATGTTTTGGCAAGCTATTTTAACTTGCCAAAACGTCTTATATTAGGGGACATAGGAAATATCATTTTTTCGGTAAGACTCACTAGTTTTTTTTAATTTCACTCTTCTTTTGAAGTTAAACAGTTACACATATAGTTGTATGCATGCATGTTTGCAAGGGCAGCACCAGGCACTTTGGAACATAAATGCATCGATCTTTTTCGACCCGGCATCAGAATGACCGGCGTTTAGTGCATTGATGGAAGAATGAATGAGTACAGTGGTGCAGCTGCAACCAACGGATCGAGCAGTGCTGTCTTGGTCTGATCTGCCAGCACGCTTGGCAATTCCGGTAGGCTTGGGACTAGTACAGCGTTTCACTGCACTCTGTGTAGTGTGCTGCCGTGAGCCGCAGGTACGTTCTCTAGAATGGTAATTCTGACGCGGCAGACGGGAAGATGCTAGTAGCCATTTACAGGCGAATTAATTAAGCGCGCGGTATCACGACGGGTATCGACGGATCGCAGGATAGGGATAGCTCAGTGCTAACTGTTTCCTATCCCTGTCGTGCAATTGAAGTGGCTTGTTTGCTTTGCTCAGGTCGTCGTCAAGCAAATCAATAATAAGCTGCCGAGTTAGTAATACCTATCTTGTGAAAATTGCTACTAATCATGATTGATATTGTGTTGACTAATTAATTAGTCACCCTGTGTAAAAAGAAGCAGGAGATATGCACTGAACACAGAACACTCTCGAGTTTGTGTGCGTGGACCGTGAAGCTACATGCTTGAAATTATTAAGAAGAAACATTCAGGTATGATATGAGTAGTACTATACCTTGTCGAGGAGGAGCCAAGCCCAGGCCAAGGCCCTGCTGTTCCGGCAGTAGTTGTTGCCGGCGGAGCAGCGGCCCATGTAGAGGCACCGGAGCAGGTGCAGCAGGTGGTACCCCGCCGCTGCGCCGGCCGCCATCGCCAGCACCCTGCAGCAGCACACGCGCGCGCCCCGTATCAGTTACGTCTGCTCAGTCTCAGTCGGCCCGATGCATGCGCGCGGGTAAAAGTACTACAGTAGGAGCACATACCAGAGTGCGCGCACGTCCTTGACGGTGGCCTTCTTCCTGATGAGCAGCACCGTCTCCGTCTCCGTGTCCAGCGCCACCAGCAGCGCCGCCGCCGCCGCCAGCACCACGCACGCGCCGCGCAGCAGGCCCTCCGTCTTCACCTCCGACGTCCTCCTCCTCCCCGCCGCCGGCGCACTGGCTGCCTCCATCGCCCGAGTCACTGCACGCGCGTGTGGTTTCAACTTGCAAGCTATCTAACGACGACGTTGCCCCGTGGCTAGCTAGCGAGGGGATCACGCGGAATTTTTATAGGCGCCGCGAACGGCGAGTGAGGGAGGTAGCTACGGCGAGTGTGAGGAGGTGTCTGTGCATGTGAGTACGGCGGCGACGAGTGTGGCGTGGCTAGTGGTGATTGGGAAGGTGGGTACCCGACCGTGCGGCGTGTGGTTAATGCACAGTTAACGGACCTGACCGCCAACCGACCCAAGTACCATGGAAATTACATGAAGGATCGTCGGCCGAGTCGTCAATTCTTCTCTATTTATTCAGGGTAGAGGTAGAGAGACAATCTTTTTATTTTTTTGCAAAGAGTAGCGTAGTATAATCTTCTGTTTCTGAACGAGGTAACATTTGCCTCTTATTGAAAGTTTCAGTTAGCCGGAGTGTAAAATTATGTACTCAGGTAATTAGATGGCAAATTTCTTGAAAAGCTACAAAGAAACGGATATAATCTTGTTTGACTTGCTGCCCAAAAATACTCTAAATATTTGCAAAAAAATTACACCCTCTGATCCTAGGCCCGACACTTTTTATGGATCGCAGGGAGTAATATGTCTGGGCCATTGACATAATATACATCTAGCTACCATGCCATAAGTTTTAAGTTATTTCTAGCATTGATTGGTAAACAAAAAAAATCAGTACTGATTGTGTTAAAGGGCTAAATTCACAGCCCAATTTTGATAATATCTACCTTTTATGCTATGATTTGATATTTTGTTTCTCAAGTTGTGAGTCGGATTTGAATACGATTTTCTTTACTTGGAAAACACACATTATATCTCTATGTTCGGCTATGTGCAGTTTTATTTACCTGTCATAAATCAGAAGCAACACAGCTTAGTTCATAAACCATTAACTTGGGCGTAACACCAAGGCTCTCGTTTGGAAACTCAGTTTTCTAAAACCAATGTATATCAATATCACAGTATTTTGGTGCCTAGCCAATCCATACTTCAGTTTTTCTCCTTGCTCAGATTTACAAAAAAGAGGGTCTAGCCACTTTGTCCAATACTTCAATAGAAAAGAAAAATTGATGAGACCATGGTTTTTTAAACTGTAATTATTCTTTAGAGCTAAACTCCAAAGTATATTAATCTATTAGTATTTTGTAAACCATAATATTCAATAATATTTGGAAAATACTTTGCTACCAAACACCCCCCAAATAATCTAGTCACCATGTTACTTAGTTCCATTTCCGGAGCATAAAAACATATAAAGCAGTAGACCTGATATTGCTAACTAAACATGGACAGGTCATATTCTCCACTTGCAAATGAACTGGCTTGAAATTAAGGATCAACAGTTCAAAAACTTAAAAGATCCCGAGCTACCTCGGTTGTGATTTTTCTTTTTTTTGAAAACTTCAATTTTTACTCCAGAATTATGGATGTTTACAATGTATGTATAAATTTTTGTTGAATTATGTTTTCATGTGCGATCTACACAAAAATGTTTTTTCAATGCTTACCTAGAGTCACAAGTTTGGTTTTTTTTAGCCCAAATATAGCTCATTTTTTCACCGATATTTTGCTGGTTCTTAGAAATCATCACTATATACCTTAGTAAAAAATCTGATTTTTTTTGAAAACCTTAAATACATTATTTTTTGAAATTTCCGGACCCTAGAGCCTGGAAGCCAGATGTTTGCCCTCATCAACACGTAGTCTCCACGACCTTGATCCAACAGTGACATCCACTATGTAGGCAGCGGGTTATGGACCGGTTAGACGGCGTGCTTGATGCTCTGCTGGAGGCAGTACGCCATCTCTAGTCGTTGAGCTTCATTTCGTGTTATTATCCCAGCTGACTATCTTTCTTGCTTTTTGTTTGCACTTAGATTTTTTTTAAGGTCAAAGTGGTCGATATCCACTGCCCGAATAGATATAAGAGATGACCCAATTTATAAGGGAAACCGGGTCTATTGCATGAATTTGGTTGTTTACATTATTTCTAAATCTGTACGAAACCCTATTTCGAAGTCAACATGTAATCTATGCAGTCAGCGTGCTTTAAGGAGCATACATAAGCACAGTAGCACGAGCTAGAACAAGCTGCAATACTCGTCGCTGTAGAGTGTAAACTGCAACAGAACAGGTGTACACTATTCAGATTTACTACTGCTACGGCCTAGCTCGCCCTCTGCGCAGGGCACTTCCCTTTCAGATAGCAACTAGAGAATTCAATTTATTTGTCCGTTTCCGGTTTTTGGTACAGGTATAATTACCCGCATGGTTTCTGCTGAGCTCCAAGAACCGAGACTGTAATAACTTCGGCACCTACTAATCTTGCCATAAACTTTACGTCAGAAAATACTGTATGGAATTTCCGTCGATGAGATCTAGTGTATCTTCAGAATTGATGGAGTCTGAAAGTTAGGTATTTTTCCAACTCCAGACACTGTTAACCTAATTAATACTGGAAAACAGTTCGATTAGTGTGTCCTTCTCTATCATCAATGCTACAGTGTACGTGTTGATGGAGGGTTTCACCATCAGCCGTTCAAGTTGGGGCATGTGAGGTTCAATGATCGATATCACGTCGCCCATAAAGAGAGGAAAGGAAGAACACTAGTTCCTTTTTTTTTCATTGGTTCTGACCATTAAGTTGCGAACAATGAACTCAAGAATACATATATAGTCCTTTTCTTTGGTTTAAATGTTTGCAATTCAAACTATTGTGGGGGTAGTGGGCATTTAATCTTTATTGCAAAAACGATCTCGCTTTGCCTAGTATAGTTATCACTGACAGTGCCTTCGCCGATTTTCACAAGGGACAATTTTCTTTAATTTGCCGAAGAGACATGTCCTTATCTTTTACTATCTTTTTAAGAAAAGGTCAGAAGCACACAACCTAGTCATTAAACAAGTAACTTTTACTATTCAGATTGCCAATTCAAAAATAGTGTGAGCCGATTTATCAAGAAAATATATTTTTAGTTCTCACGATATCTTTTAGTTGTAATTTTGTAATTCTCTGTGCATGCCTCGGATGCTAATATCCACATATGCATATAAGAGACAACTTTTTCTTTTCTTTACTGCTTACTTATCAGATGTATCCTTAATTCTGCGGATACCATATGGACACATTTGATAAAAGAACATCTCTACCGGCGCGCCGGCAATCGTTGCCGTCTCATTGGGATTTGCTCCCCCTCCCCCCAAATAGATTCTTCCAATAGTTTTTTAGCTCTTTTTTACAAATACCACATATTTTTACAAAATATAACCATTCAAATTAAACACATAGATTAATTCCACAATAATTAAAGTATAAGTAAAATAATTCATACAACAATTCAGATTAACTAAAATTCGTGAAGTTCAACTGGATCGAGACTCAAACTTGGAGTCCTTTGAGCGCCCGCAGATGTTCAACTAGATCATTTTTGCAGTTAATTATGAGTGTGTTCCTCTCGTATTTCCGCATGCATGGCGAGAAAATTGGCAAACTCGGCCGACACCTCATGATCAACCTTGTTAAGAGGGTCCTGCGAGTGATACGGGCGGTCATCAACCACCAAACCAGGTAAGAGCAGGGTACCGGACAATAGAATAACGAGTTTGAAACATATAGATGGTCTCTCGACATCCTTCTTAGCACTCTCTTGTTCTTGTGCAAAAGATTGGCTTTGACTTAAAGGGTTCGTGATTGTTTTCAGAAATGTCAACCATTTTGGATAAATGCCATCTGCTAGATAGTACCGCTTGGTGTATTGGTGGCCATCATCACCTCGTCGCCGCAATCCATTGCCTATCAATCCAAAACATGAAGGAATCAAATAACTAAACACCCCATCTAATTTTAACTAAGCAGAAATCTCAAAAGAACACACATTTGCAAAGCGGGGAATGCGAGCGCCGGTGGAGATGATCTAACTTCCGTGTCCCGAACGCACCTTTAGAAAAACAGTTCTACACGGTGGTATACACACATACACACATTGATTATCTATCAATCCCTGTGTATATGCACAATGGCGATCGAGCTGAATATATAGGTTATCCTTTCTGACAGCGGAAGCTAGCACGCTCCGGATTGATCGAACAAAGTAGTTGGCAGGTGCAGCTTAAGTGGCAAGTACTCCAGCGCTAGCCGATAGGCGTGTCGACCAGTCCAATCTGCATTCTGCAACCCCTCGAAAGGATAAGATCTGAAAGCGAGTCGACGATGGGGCGCCGTTAATGTCACGGCGGCGAAGGACGGCCGGCCGGCACGCATGATCGTCGAGGTAGCGGCCGGCGGGCTCTCGCTGTCTAGGTGACCACTGGGCACTGGCCACCGCTGGCGCTGGGCATGTCGACGGCTGGGCCATTCGAAGCATGCGCGCGTAGACTACGGTTGATGGATAGACTGGGAATGACGTAGAGTAACTGCTGATGCAAACGTAGGAACGGCAGGAAGATCGTTGTGCATGCCGTGTGGATCATTCCATTTAACCAAGACGGATCAGTGAGAGAAGTAACTGACTAGTAGTTGCGACGGTGCGTGCAGATCGATCGATCAGCCGGTGTTGCAAGCAGTGCTACTTCTGTATATCCTGGTCATGGCGCGGCCAACTACTAAGCCGGCATGTGGATGTGGGGGAGGGGCGGTCGAAGAGCTTTGGGACCTTGGGTGCCGCCATTAGTGCGGGCACGTTAAGCATGCAATGCAAGCTCCCAGCTGCCAACGCCACAATCCGGCGCCCATGCCGCGCCATATCTATCTTTGCTTGCCCCCGGTTTTGGTGCCGTGCGTGCATATAGAATAGACACGTGCGCCTCGAGGTCGTTTCGAGGTCTCCGGCCGGGGCCCCTTGACTCGCCGCGCCACGTCTGTTCCTGCATGTCGCCTCGCAGGAAGCAGCCAAGATGGGTCTAGACGAGGCAGGGGCAGATCCAGGATTTGAGCATAGGGGGCGAGACGAAAATATATCAAGTCTTAACGTATCCCAAATTTGTTGGCGCTTTTCAGGTCTCGCCATGTGGTTGTCTTTTTTTTTAGTTTGCTTTAGGATTTCCACAAATGACTCAAAAATTTAATCGCAAGTTAGCGTATCAACTAGCTTGAAATAATTACTTAGTAGAGGGGTCTTCCCTATTCATTTCATGACTTAAGCAACTATACTATTCTAGTTTGTTCAGAACAATTAATAGACTATATGAATCATATGACTAGCAAATCAAACAAGAAGTAAAAACGGGTTAATCAAAATAGCAATTAGAAATTGCAATATCATATGATATAGTACGCATACAGTAATACAGTAAAACTTTAGATCGATTGGCCGATTACCTCGGTTGGGAATTGGCCATGGCGTGCGGCAATGCGACACTTTGTTGTAGGTTTCCTTCGCCAATCACCGACAGAGCGACGCCTAAGTCCTAAACTCCTGAGTCCCGTCCATATGACGGCACGGCGCTCAATCAGCGAAGCTCTAGGTGGGGGGCTGGGGGCGTGGCAAATGCATTACATTTAGAACAATACCTTGGGCCATCAGGCTCAGAAATAAGCGTGGGCATGATGTGCCGGACGGTGGCTGGTCATAGTCGTTGTCGCTTCCATGTGGCCGGTCCTTGCGGCGGCGGCGGCGGTGGCAGAGAAGATCGAGTAGATAGATCGTGCGTGTAGTACAGGACTTTTTTTTATCTTCAATACCCGTTTTAGTTTTAAAGGGTTCTATATTTCTATTTCTAATCGAATAAATTGACTTCGTATTGGCATTTTACTGGCAAGTTCCCTAACACTGTGTTTGGATGTGAGAAAGTTGGGCTGGAATTGGAATTGTGGAATTGCTGGGCCATTTCCGCTGTTTGGAGTGGTCACGGAATTGTGGCGTGGAAACAGTGAGCAATTCCCAGCCCATCCACCCCGTGCCTTTCGCTCGCTCAAAACTTTCCGACCTCTCACCCTTGGAAAGGCACGGAATCGCAGCTCGCTCTCTCCTCTCGCTTCGCTCGCCCTCCTCTCCGTCTGTCGCCCTCCTCTCTGTCGAGCGCGCCGGCGGCGCCGCCCTGGGTGAGTCCATCCCCGACCTCTCTCCCTCTGGCCGCACCCTCCTCTCTTCCTCAAACCCGGCGGCGGTGGCTCGCGTGCGTCCCCTGCCTCCTCTCTGTCTGTCGCCCTCCTCTCCGTCGAGCCCGCCGGCGGCGCCGCCCTGGGTGAGTCCATCCCCGACCTCTCCTCGCGCTCCTCTCTCCCTCTGGCCGCGCCCTCCTCTCTCCTTCAAACCCGGCGGTGGTGGCGGCGGGGATGGGATGCGGCGGCGGGATGAGCATGGCGGCGGCGGCGGGATGCGCACCGTGGCGGCGGCGGGATGCGCCCGTGCTCCTCTGGCCCGACCCTCCCCCATAGCCGGCCTGCTCTTCTCTGTTCTTCTTCTGTTCTTTTTTTTGACTCAATTCCAGCCATAAAAATTCCAGTGACAACCAAACAGTGGAATTGGAATTTGACTCAATTCCCTTTCCATCTGGGAAATAGAATTGCTTGTCGAATTCCAATTCCAGGAAACTTTCATACATCCAAACACAGTATAAGCGATCGTGTACATGCATCGATCTATCGATTCCTAGGCCACTGGGCTATTACCTATGTACCATTGTGGTCTCAGGCCCTTGGCTAATTACGTTGGGCTTGGCCCATTCAAATCAGGACGCTTGGTACAGTCGCTGCCTCGCTGGGCTGTGCAGGATTATCCTTGCGCTAATTGCCGGAGACATACGTATTAAGCTACGAATACTACCAGTCACCGCTGATTTCCATTGGAGGGGGCCGGACCATGGGGAGGGGGGGCCTGGCCACACCGGCATCACGGCGGCCTGCCCAGGAAACGCTGCCGTGCAACTTACCCCGTTCGGCCGTTCCGCTCCCACATGGCTACATCCCAGGTCGAGAGCCAAGACCAAGGACAGAGCGGTACTAGCGCTCATCATAGGTATATGTTCCTCTCTGAAAAGAAAAACAGAGGTGTTTGTTCTCTCCAAGAGAAAACAAACGGAGGTGTTTGCCAGACCTTTTTTTTTCAGATGGTGTTTGTTGGAGTTTGGACTGACACGTCTACAAAAAAAGGGCATTACAATCTCCTAAAAACCAAAAGGGCCTATCCCTGACGGTTCTATACGCAAGAGATTCCAGATTAAGCAGTTCAAGTTACAAACAGAAATTGTAAGTTCAGGTAACATCTACTGCCAATAGAGTAGACTATTGCATTGCATGCCAGGTTTGATGCACTCCCTGTCCAGAAAGCTAAGAATTTGGAAGCCCAAGGTTACAAAAACGATTTATTCAGGATAACCAACAGCAACATCCATCACCAACACACTGAGGTAAGATCACTAGGAGGGCCAATGCAACTCAGAAGCAGCAACTCTGCAGAAAGTATAACCTCCCCACATGGACGCATCAGGGCATGGTGCTGCTGGAGAAGGCGGGTCTGGTACACAACGCCAACTGCTCCTACTGCTGGTCGTGGCCTTCGACGGCGAGCGGCTGGATAAATAAAACAAAAAGGGCAAAGATCACTCACACTTGCACAATTCAGCTATAACTAATGTGCTGGTACATGAAAACTACTGGTTCAGGATAACTTTTTATAGTTGCTAATACACAGAGGAGTTAATCCAAAACAAAAGCAATTCCGCAAATAAGCTCATCTTTCATAGGAAGGAGTTAATTCATACAAGTGCAAGTGACAGTTAATAAACATCCATAGCTTGTACTTGTAGTTGAGAGTTCTGACATGTGTGGTCCAAACACAAGGGCGCTGATTTTAGATTTATTGCTCGTTTTGGATTGATAACGCTAACAAACTGATGAAGATGTTAACCTCTGATGTCATGGTGGGGTGATTGCAGTATAAAAAATAATATACACCCTCATAATGCTTCTTGAATTTTCTTATTGTTTTGTTTAGTTTGCTCACCACATATAACATGTGGTAATGCTTGTTGAAGTTATATTCATAATAGTTTGGAGGAACAATGCAAACACTCAAGAACGTACTGTTCTTGCTGTGCGCGCAAGATATACCACTTTACTGGGACTTTGCTAAGAATAAGAAGGCTTCCAGAAAACTGAAGACAAAACGAGGCAGTGCTGGAAAAGAAAATTGTTTAGAGGGTGAAGTTAACAAAAGGGCTGGTAATTTTGAATTCAAGTAAACCAGAGCACTATTCATGCTGTTCTTATAATAAATCATCAAGCATTACTTGTACTTGAACAAGGAAAGCTGCAGATCGACCAGTTCTCCAATACAACTGCTGCTACTTAAAATTTCTACTCCATTAGTTACACATATACCACCACCTTCTGTTCCCCTTTCTCCACAGTAAAGGCGACCGGGAGGGCGACCCGTTTTCCGCCGGCGATTCTGCCACCCTCCTCCTTCCCGCCGGCCTTGGTGCCGTCGGAAGGGGGTGGGGGGTCGAATCGCCGGGCGGATCTGTGTGCTCGTAGTCTAGGGTAGGCTAGGTAGCTAGGTTTTCCTGCCGGCGTCGTGGGTGGCGGCGGCGGCGGTGAATAAGGTGCTCGGATCGACGGCTGGTGGCTTCTGCGGCGGCCGGTGATGGTTCGATCTGTGAGCCTGGTGGCCTGTCGAGGTGGTTGTGGCGGCGGTGATGACCTCGATGTGGCTTTTGTGCCTTGGCTCCGCCGTCGCAGTGGTGAGTTCTCCGGCGTCACTGTGGAGCTATGGGGCTTGCATAGGAGTTGCTGCTGCAGGTATGTGCCTCTGCCCTCCCTGGCCGGCCGTGGTGGTGAGGGGTGGAGCTGCGGGGGTGCTGCGCCTGCTTTTGTTGGAGGTTCTGGGCTCTGTTTCTTCGGGGCTCCTCCGGCCGGCCGTGGAGGCGAGGGGGAGTTTTTTGGAGCTGCAGGTCCGGAGCGGGGAGGCTGGGTGCTCGGCGCTGGAGCTGGGTTGGTGGGCGCGGTGGTGGTGCTGCTGGCACGGCTTGGTCGCCCTGGCGGCAGGTGGTGCTGGTGCTGGCTGTTGGGGCGGCTTGGCCGTGCTTGTTCATCGTCGAGATCTCGGTGCTTGCGCCGAGTGGATGTTGCGGTCTTCTTCAATGGTGGAGGTCGTCCTTCTTCCAGCTGGTTTGAGGTTTGATCTCTTCTTCTCCGGTGTTCGTCGGCGTGGAAGAGCTTCGGTGGTCCAGCTGCTCGTAGCTGTAGTTCTTTGTGCTGAGTTCTTGCTGTATGATCTTGCTTCTGGTCTTGTTGTTTGGTTCATCTGGTTGTAAGCAGGATTGTACTCCTCCCTTTCAAAAAAAAAAAAAACTGCTGCTACTTGTTTTATACACACACATCTCAAAATGAAATTTTTTTTTGAAACCTAAAAGGTTTTTAGTAAGCTAACACGTAAAGTAATTCAGTAATAAATGCAGCACCGAACAAACATGTTTTTCTCAGTCTCAAATAAGGTTGAATGGAATAGGTAAGGTTCATCAGAAGTAGCATGTACAAAAACAAACAATAATAAAGGTAAGTTTACTCTCTGCTGTGCACATAAGGATTTTGGCACCGCTTGTGCATTCATAAATCAGCATTAGTCTAGACTCTGCACTATTATGTTCGTGCAGGACATCCGAAAGCTAACTGCTCCTACAGCTGTTAGTCTAGACTCTGCGAAGTTAAGAGGGAAAAACATCAACTATCTGCATTCAATACAAATGACATTCTATCATATCCTACAGGAACATTTGCCGTAACAGGAATACAACTAGCACTCCCTTAAAATTGCAATTTGAACAAACAAGACAATTTATTAGGATTAAATGTCTCTGCGCACTTAGCTTTTCCACGAGGACAAGAAAATAAACACTACTAAATCATGTTAATAAGAGTTATCAGTTGTAACAATAAACAACCAAGCATTAGACAAGCTGTACGATAATTATGAAAGGAAGGAGATAACTAGGACACAATAGAATTTTTGTACCACTTCATATTGTCGGTGAAGACAACAACGATGGCGGGAAGTTGGTATATATGTGTTTCACATGGTACATTTTTGTGTCTTGTGCACAAAACCTCTGAAACTTCAACGTCTTGATGTCCATTGCTGAGTGTTCAGCAAATGTTAGGGGTAAGGGTTCTAACTTTCTCAAGAGCAAGCACCTCTCTGTCGCACCAATGATATAATACTTGTACCCAGAATCTAGTGCTATCGTCTTCTCTATCTGCCACTGGCTCCCGTTGTTTCGCGCAATGGTATAAATGAGATCAGATGCAGTTGCGCCATGAAAACCAAACATCCCAAGCCTGCCCTCCCCAGCTTCCACAATGGCTAAACCTCGCGAGGTACTCCATTCCCCTGGTGGGAGGTCAGCCATGGAGAACTCCATGGTCCTCGTGTCAAGCACGAGCAACTTTTTCCTCTTGATAAGCAAATAGTCCCAGTAGAAGCAGCCATAAGCGTAATGGCGCTTGAGAAAAATATGGGGGACTTGTGACATGCTGTCCGATTCGCCCTTGTCAGCGACTAAATCCGTCCAGGCCATGGATGCGGCGGCTTGCCACTGTCCAGTGCTCGAAGAGAAGACGAAGGCGGACAGCTGAGTTTTGCAACGTGCCATCCAGATCACTCTGAATGTTGTATCTTCCGCCGCCGCCGCAGCCTCCTCCTTGTCGAGGGGAACGAGGAAAGGCTTGCACCGAGGCTTGCGTATCATGGGGTCCTGGTTCTGCAGCGAAGCGGTTAGGTCGTCAGGTACTGGGGGGGAGCAGGACGTACCGCCTGTGCAAGGGATCGCAGACCACGAGCTCCATCAAGACTGTACTGTTCTGAACCCCGTGAGTGCCACCGAGGAGGACGCGGCCGTCGCGCGCGTCCTCGACGGTCCAGTGGCAGTGGGAGGGGAGGAAGGAGAAGGAGAAGTCGGCGGCGAGAGCGAGCACCCGGGCGCCGGCTGCGGAGGTTTGGGGCGGGATGGCGGGGCTGAAGTTGTCGTGGTCGAGGAAGCCGAGGGGTGGTGCGGCGTGGAGGCGGCGGAAGAGGCGGATGAAGGACCGGTCGGTGACGAGGCGACGGAAGGAGACGCAGGAGGCGGAGGTGCGGGCGAGGTCCTCCGGGGCGGGCAGCCGGAGGAAGATCTCCGCCAGTAGGTGGTCGGGGATCTCCATGATATGCGACTCCGCTCTCTTGCTTGTCGCCATTGGTGGGGAGGAGGGGAAGTGGAGGACGGAGGGCGAGGAAGAGCCGGTCGCCGGAGGGCGCCGCCGGGAACCGTCGATGAGATGGGGATGGGAGAAGCCGGCGGCTATGTTCGGGTGCTGGTGGACGTGGGAATGGGCCGGTAAGAGCCCAGGTTTCAGCCCCGGCATCTCAGGTGAGAGTTTCAGACATTCCCAGAAAAACAAGTTCAGAGTTTCACACGACTCTAAAAAAAAGAAAAGTTGAGAGTTTCAGACTACCAGCTTACAAAGAAAAAAAACTTACTTGGCACGAGGATTCTCCGGATTTTATTGCCACGCTGAGCATCGTCAACCGGGTCCTTTGCTTCCTCTCATTTGTCCACACGAACACACACAGGAAAAAATATAGACCCTACCGACCCTTTAACCAGCCCAAATGTTGATCATTTAGATCCAATCCATTTGTGGGACGGATATGGGATGGCCGGACACGATGAACGCCTCCACCATCCACTGGATCAAATCCTACCTTTTCCCCGCTTCACTCCACTATCCAGTCCCCTCCCATCCACTCCGCCAAAAAGGTCGGGTTTGGATCCAGCTTCGATGTCATCGATTGGGAGGGGACTGAGGCGGAACGTTTGTTGGCGCCACATGGTTCAGAGGCGGCGGAAGGTTCGAGCTCTCCCCTTCCGCCCACGAACGATGACAAGGAGCTCGCCATCAATTAGGCGATGTAGGACATGGGCGGCTCGAGTCCCGGGCCGGCGGCTAGCTAGGGGCAATGCACCTCCCGTGAACCCCCGTGAACCATCAGCCACGCTGTCCTCGATACACTTGGCGTCGAGCCCTCATTGGTGGACACGTTTGGCAAACTCCCGACACCCTCGTCGTGCCGTGCCACGACACGTATGTTGGTGTGCCATGTGCGAAGCAACCAAGAGGGCCTACGGTCTAAACGAGGGGGGAGCATGAGGGCGTGTGACTGTGCAGGAGCGATGAATAAGCGGGCGCGCGAGCGACATGTCTCACCAGCCTTGCCTGCCTCCGGTCCGGGTGCACGCGTGGACGCTCCCGGCCAGCACTAGGAATCGGACGCTGATCCTGGCTATCCGATTCCTAAACATCATGCATGCGTGGGCCTGGTTGTTAGGTTTGAGTACGTTCTCGTTAACTGCTTCCTATAAAATAGCCTATGTATTCAAAACAACTCCTTATGTATTCAAAACAACTCCAACTATGGCAAAATAATTATTATTTTCAGTCACCGCAACATATTTTTGTAGTACCATGAAGCATTGTTTCCATTAATGGAAGAAATATAATGGAGTACTTCCTTGGAAAAATCATTTCTGATCTAACTGTTCTTTTGAATCGTGGATATTTTTCTTGTTTGTGCAACCTAATTTGTTTCCTACCAAGACTGTTTTGCTTCTATTGCTTCCAAGACTAGAAAAGATGCAACAAATATTCTTCAGAATCAACATGCTAATTCCAACAGAGAGTATAATGTTCTTAGAAATAAAATAGTGTTTGCTTCTAATTAACAAGCATTTGTTTCAATCAACATTGGTTTCAAAAAGATCATACAATTTGCTTCCAAAGGAAAAAGTATTTTTAAAATGAACAAAATATTTGTTTCCGTCATCAATGTTGTGTATAGAGGATATAATTATCTTCCAATAATATCAGAAATTTCCTCCGTGTACAATAAGAATTGGTCGGAGTGTTTGGCACAGTGCTCGCCCACCATGGCGATGCAGATAGGCAGGGGACATGCCTACAAGATCATCGAACCACTAGTCTACATTGCTAACGATGGTGAAGTCGCTAGGTACGCCGGAAAAACCATGGAAGCACGATCGACGTGTAAATGGATGTTTTCGAGGACAACATCGATGAGTAACATCAGAGGCTCACCGATGACCTGCAACAATGACCGCATGCTAATGCAGGTAACCCTCCCTGTCTTTTGAAGTACCAACACCCGCTGGTGAAGGGCACCATGCAGGGGTACTAGGAGCAACACATTGGTATGCTTCCGGCGGCATGGGAAGTCGCTCGTACCAGTGCTTCAAACACAAGACATTGACCAACACTATTTCGATCTCGACATGCTCATTGTGGCTTGATGTCGTTGAAGCCAACATATAGCAGCAATTGGAAAAAGGTTAATGTGGTGACTTGAATTGTGAGCAATTATGAGGAAGAATGGGGCAATATTTAAAGTACAATTATATTGAAAATTTGAACAACAAATGCAAGAAAGTAGAAGCATGGCTCTAATTATCCAAACTCTCAGGAAATAACACGTGCATGCTTTGGAAGCATCAATCTAATGCTATCTCCGCATAACTAGTACCATGTAGAAGCTTAGAAGTCTGAAAATATAACTAGCAGTAGGAGGACAATATTTAAATTACACTAGTATTGACAATGGCAATAACCAAGAAAGAAGAAGCATGGGTATATGCCGAAAACTTTCTATACCAAATAAAGGCATATAGTATACGTAGGAAGCATGGATTTTTCGAATGAATAGATTATCTCAACATAAATCATTTGTATTGGAAGCATTGAAATTTGTAATTGGAAGCACTAATATTTTTAAGCAAGGAATTAGTTATATCTCAATATAACAAATATATACTGGAAGCATAGATATTTTGAAGCGCACAACTAATGCCACATCAATACAAATCATTTATGTTGGAATCATATAAATTTCACCTTGAATCCAGTCATTGATGAACCGAGTAAGACGGTGACCATGAGCGGTGAAGCAGTCTACTGCCCGCAGGCCAAAGTGGATCCTTGACAAATTTGAAGCATAACAAAATAAATGTAGAAACATATAAATTTGAATGGTATAATATATAAAAAATCCACTAAATAAATCTATACATGTATCCAACTTCATCATCATGAACATAAAACCTGGGAAGCATACAAGACGAGAATCATGCATATAACTCCCAGCCAGCAAAATAGTACTACCTCCGTTCCTGTTTATAAGGCTTATAGTTTTCTCTAAAATATATTTTGGCTTCCTGGCCCTAGGGAGCTGCAGGCAGGTCCCCATCGTCTACACTCTAGACCCTATTTGTTGCCTCATGCGAGACGTCACCAGCGGACGTGGGCCCCTAGCGGCGTGGTGAGGGTGCCCAGAGATCCCGAAACCACTCATAATGATGACGACTTGGACTGATGGCTCGTATACGGTGCAAATCTAGCCGGAGTGGACTATGGGTTGTATTGCTCCTGGCTAGCTGCTGCCATGAAGCTAGTGTCGCACGTGTCTTGCAGCGACCGATTGATGGCGAGATCCTCTTCGTCGTACGCGGGTGGGAGAGGAGAGCTCGAACCTTTCGTCGAGTCCAAACCTTGGGGTGCGGACAAACCTTCCGTCTCGATCCCCTTCCAGTCGACGCCATTCGAGCTGGATCGCGTCCGGGCCGCCCTATATCCGCCCACATGTGGATTGGGTTTGATGGTTTCGGACATCAAGACATTTGGGTTGGCTTGGAGAGGTCGGTTGGGTCTATGTTTTTCAGCCAACTTAACAACTATAAGTTGCTATTCATACATTCAAAAAAAAAAAACACTTATCCACCATATTTTATTTAGAAAATTCATCTTGGCAACTTTATTACTTATCTAAAATAGGCTTACACCGTTAGCAATTAATGCACGAATAAAATCCGGAGGATCCACGTGCCACCAGAGTTTTTTCTTGTAAGTTGGTAGACAAAAACTCTCAACCTTTCCTTTTTTTTCAGGGTCTCAACATATTTTTTAGAACGTCTGAAACTCTCAACAATTTTTTTTCAATCTGAAACTCTAAATTTTTTTTTGACCAACCGAAACTCTTATTTTTTTTTTGAGCGGATCTGAAACTCTCAACTTTTTTCTGTGGAAATCTGAAACTCTCATATTTTTTTGAACGTCTGAAGCTCTCAAATTGTTTTTTACAATCTGAAACTCGATTTATTTTGACCATCCGAAACTCTCAACTTTTCTTTTTGAGCGGATCTGAAACTGTCATCTATTTTCTGAGGAAATCTGAAACTCTCAACTCATCTGAAAGAACGAAACCAAAGACGCCCATTCGCATGTCCACCAGGCACCAGCACCCGATCGAACACAGCCGCCGGCTCCTCTCCTCCCCATCTCCTCGACGGTCTTCCTCCTCTCCGGCGGCGCCCTCCCCTTACCCTCCTCCCCTCCAATGGCGGCCAGCAAGAAATTGGCGTCGCGTCTGACGGATATCCCTGACCACCTCCTGGCGGAGATCTTCCTCCGGCTGCCCGCCGCGGAGGACCTCGCCCGCACCTCCGCCTCCTGCGTCTCCTTCCGTCGCCTCGCCGCCGAACGGTCCTTCATCCGCCTCTTCCGCCGCCTCCACGCCCCACTACCCCTCGGCTTCCTCGGCCACGGCGCCCTCAACCCCGCGATCCCGCCCTTCGACCCCGCGATCCCGCCCCACCCCTCCGCGTCTGGCGCCCGGGCGTTCGCCCTCTCCGCCGACTTCTCCTTCTCCTTCCTCCCGTCCCACTGCCGCTGGACCGTCCTGGACACGCGTGACGGCCGCGTCCTCCTCTATGGCACCCCCGGGGTTCCTGTTCAGGAGAGACCAGTCTCGAGGGAGCTCGTGGTCTGCGACCCCTTGCACCGGCGGTACGTCCTGCTCCCCCCAATACCTGACGACCTAACCGATTTGCTGGAGGTCCGCAAGGTATGCAAGCGTCGGTCCAAGCATTTTCTCCTTCCCCTCGACGAGGAGGAGACTGAAGATACAGCATTCAAAGTGATATGGATGATAGGTTGCAAAACTAAGCTGTCTGCCTTCGTCTTCTCTTCGAGCACTGGACAATGGCAAGCCACCACATCCATGGCCTGGACGGATTTAGTCGCTGACAAGGGCGAATCGGACAGCATGTCACAAGCCCCCCATATTTTTCTCGGGCGCAGTTACGCTTATGGCTGCTTCTACTGGGACTGGTTGCTTACCAACAGGAAAAAGTTGCTCGTGCTTGACACCAGGACGATGGAGTTCTCCATGGCTGACCTCCCACCTGGAGTGTGGAGTCCGCGAGGTTTAGCCATTGTGGAAGCTGGGGAGGGCAGGCTTGGCGTGTTTGGTTTCCATGCCGCAACTGAACCTGATCTCAGCTACACCATTGCGCGAAAAAACAGCGATAGTCCGAGCCAGTGGCAGATGGAGAAGAGAATCTCACTAGATTCTGGGTACAAATATTATATCAAAGGTGCTACAGAGAGGTGCTTGCTCTTGAGAAAGAAAGAATCCTCATCCCTAGAGACTCCACTCACTGAATACTTCTCAATGGACATCAAGACGTTCAAGTTTCAGAGGTTTTGTGCACAAGGCACGGATCTGCATGGGAAACTCATATATACCAACTTCCCACCATCGTTTTTGTCTTCACCGACAATATGAAGTGGTAAATAATTTCTACTGTGTCCTAGTTATCTCCTTCCTTTCATAATTACTGTACAGCTGGTCAAATGCTTGGTTGTTTATTGTTACAACTGATAACTCTTATTAACATGATTTAGTAGTGTTTGTTTTCTTGTGCTCGTGGAAAAGCTAAATGAGTGGAGACATTTAATCCTGATATATTGTCTTGTTTGTTCAAATTGCAATTGTAAGGGAGTGCTTGTTGTATTCCTGTTATGGAAAATGATCCGGTAGGGTATGACAGAATAACATATGTATTGAATGCAAATCGCTGATGTTTTTTCCTCTTAACTTCGCAGAGTCTAGACTGATAGCAGTAGGAGCAGTTAGCTTTCGGATGTCATGCATGAACATAATAGTCCAGAGTCTAGACTAATGCTGATTTATGAATGGACAAGTGGTGCCAAAATCTTTATGCGCACAGCAGAGAGTAAACTTACCTTCTTTATTGTTTGTTTTTGTACATGCTACTTCTGAGGAGCCTTATCTATTCCATTCAAGCTTATTTGAGACTGAGAAAAACTAGTTTGCTGGTGACTGAATTACTTTAGGTGTTACCTTACTAAAAACCTTGTAGATTTCAAAAGGAAATTTTAATTTTTGAGATGTGTGTGTATAAAAAAAGTAGCAGCAGTTGTATTGGAGAACTGGTAGATCTGCAGCTTTCCTTGTTCAAATAAAAGTAATGCTTGATAATAATTTATCAAAAGAATGACATGAATAGTCCTCTGGTTTATGTGAATTCAAAACTGACAACCCTTTGTTGCATATCTATTATGCCAAATGTTGTGATAGGATACAGAATGACATAGTATTGAATGCAAATAGTTGATGTTTTCCCTCTTAACTTCACCCTCTAAACAATATTCTTCTCAGGGCCCTTATCTATTTCATTTGAGCTTACATGAGACAAATAATGGAAAACATTGTGTTATTTTTCTGTTATGCCAAAGTTTCCAGTAGGATATAGAATGGCGTATTGAATACAAATAGTTGATGTTTTCTTCTTAACTTCGCCATCTAAACAATTTTCTTCTCCAGCACTGCCTCGTTTTGTCTTGGGTTTCCTGAAAGCCTTCTTATTCTTAGCAAAGTCCCAATGAAGTGGTATTTCTTGCCCGCATAGCAAGAACAGTACGTTCTTGAGCCTTTGCATTCCTTCCTATGAAAGATAAGCTTATTTGTGGAATTTGTTTTCGATTAACTTCTCCCCATGTTAGCAACTACAAGAATTATCCTGGTTCCTGGACCGACAGTTTTCATGTACCAGCACATTAATGTTATCTGAAATGTGCAAGTATGAGTGAACTTTGCCATTTTCTGTATTTATGCAGCCGCTCGCCGTGGAAGGTCACGACCAGGAGTAGGAGCAGTTGGCGTTGTGTACCAGGACCGCCTCAGCAGCACCATGCCCTGTTGCATCCAGGCCCGGAGGTCATGCTTTCTGCAGGTGCCTTCGGATGTCCCCGGTTGCTGCTTCTGAGTGGCATTGACGCTGCTAGTGCCTAGTGATCTTACCTCCCTTGGCGTCAGTTGTTTGTGATGGATGTTGCTGTTGGTTAACCTGTATAAAGCGTCTTTGTAACCTTTGCCTGCCAAATTCTTAACTTTCTGGACAGAGGGTGCATCAAACCTGGCATGCAGTCAGTCTACGGCAGTGGATGTTACTGGAACTCACAATTTCTGTTTGTAACCTTCAACTGCTTAATCTAGGCTAGAATCTCTTACGTTGAGAACCGTCAGGCATATGACCTTTTGTTTTTTTAGGATATCATGTCCTTCTCTGTTTGTAATACGTGTCAATCCAAGTCCAACAAAAACCATCTTAAAAAAGGTCCAGCTAGCAAAAACTTGAGAGGCTATCTAGTGCTACCGTGCATGCGTGATAGTGAGCGGGCATCGGTGGTCTTGGTACTAGTAAGAAACGAAAAACAGAGGTTTCTATTTGAGCAAAAAAAAAAAAAAACATAGGTATTTGGTATCTCCAAATTAAAAAGAAAATCAGAGGTGTTTGATGCACTTGGATTGACACGGCTACAAAACAGCCTTTTTTTTCAACCATAAAAATAAAGGAATCTCACCCAAAAGGGACCAAAAGGGCACGCCTTAACCTAATGGTTCTCCACCCAAAAGGTTCTAGATTAAGCAGTCGAAGGTTACAAACAGAAACGTATTTCAGAGTACTCACGAAGTTCAGGCAGCATACACTGCCAGCAGACTGAATGTCACGTTTGATGCATGTTTTTCTGTCCAGAAGGTAAAGAATTTGGCAGCCCAAGGTCTTTATTCAGATTAAACAACAGCAATATCTATCACCAATACACTGTCAGCATAATTGATGCATGTCTCTCTGGCCAGAAGGTTAAGAAGTCGGTAGCACAAGGTCTTTATTCAGGTTGAACAACAGCAATATCCATCACAAATACACTGTCAGCATGTACTGTCAGTAATTGATCAGCAAAGCAGCAATCACCTGTCCTCAATATGGATCATTCGCTATGCAAAAACATACTGTAATAACTAGGAAACTCATGCTTTCCTTGTATCATGCGTGCATGCTTATCACTGTACAGTATATACAGATCATTATTACCTATACTCCTTATGTATCGCTAACAAAAAAGTTGCAGTGTGAGTATGTAAGAGCAACATGGTGCACTCCGTGGGAGGATATCAGTAAAATGCTTGGTACTGCTGGAGATCAGCTCGATAGCGAGCATTCGTATAGGGTTGGTTATGACGATGTGTTCGCTAGCCTCCTGCTGTGCCGATCCCCGATCATCTTCAGCCCCACATACCTGCCAGATGTCAGTAAGCAAGGAGATCGTGTTAAAACTTATTGTTTCAGTTATTGGTATAACATTGCTCAGAATGATCTTGGTTGAGCAATACCGAACGGCTTTTTTCTTGTAAAATGAATAACAGAAAAACTCTTCCGATTGATCATACCTGCCCATCATCATGATCGTGGCTTGAGGATTTGTCCCAGGTGTCACACTAAATGTTGATCCATCCACCACGCGAAGAGAGCGCGCACTGGTCACCCGGAAATCCTTGTCAACCACCCTTCCAACCACACACCCTCCATGATAATGCCAAAGCGTCGTAACAGTCCGCTTGCAGAAATCTGCCACGGACGTGTCGTTTGTACTCCAGTCAAGTGGCAGAGTCGTCCCAACAATTCTGAAGTCCCTCCTTGCAGGCCCTCTCCTGCCTTGGCTCGACGCCGCACGAAATATGTCCATTGTCCTGCTCCGGAGCACTTGTGCCACACGTCGCACGCCCACGACACATTGTGCCAGGTCTTCAGGATGGCTGAAATAGTTGAAGCGCACAGATGGGGTCTCTAGGGGATTGGGCGATGATAGCCAGAGTGAACCCTCAGACAGTGGGCCAGGAACCTTTTCCATGATAGTTGCCATAGTAACATAGAGTGGTGAAGACGGGCTGATGAAAGGACCAGTAGGGCGCAGCAAGGGAGATAGGGGGACAATGTATGACGCGGCCTCGAGGTAGGAGGCAGTGCCATTGGCAGAAGGGATGCCAACTACCTGGATAAGGGAGTGATCAATAGGGACTGATGGGATGATTGAGATGCCGTTACGAGGGTTGTCAAACATATGCTTCCCAACATCAGGGGCATCAGCAGAAACAGGGATGCCAAGGGAGGTAAGATCACTAGCAGGGCCAATGCCACTCAGAAGCAGCAACTGGGGACTTCCTAAGGCACCTGCAGAAAGTATAACCTCCCCACCTGGACGCAACAGGGCATGGTGCTGCTGGAGAAGGCGGTCCTGGTACACAACACCAACTGCTCCTACTGCTGGTCGTGACCTTCCACGGCGAGCGGCTGAACAAAAACAGAAAAGTTAGCAAAGTTCACTCATACTTACACATTTCAGGTAAATTTTATGTGCTGGTAAGCCATTAGTTCAGGATAATTCTTATATCAGCTTAAGATATGAAGAGTTAATCTAGGACTAGAGCATTCCACCAAAAAGCTCTTTTTTTTCTCAAGTCAAGTTCAAGTGAACAATAATAAACGTCCATGCAAAATTTAGCTTGTAGTGTCCGGTAAACAAAAAGTCACTGCGTTCAGTAAATCGATCTGGCTTGACATTTCTGCAATGTGTGGTTGGCATTTGGACACTGAATATATTGCTAATTTTGGACCCATAACTCAAATAGTAAACTCATTAACATTCTAACAAATATTTTTATGTAGAATATTTGGACATAAGAGGATGTTGCTCTAAAAAATGTTTGGACATAAGAAATAATTATGCAGATAAAATGGAGAACTGTGCAAACGCTCTAGAACTGGTGCTTGCTGTGCCAGGACTTCAGGTTGTGCAAGATGGATCATGTACTTTAGTGGGACTTTGGGGCAAAATCGTTGGGGCCACTAAACATAGGATGGTTCCGAGGAAACTGAAGACAACAAGAGGCAGGGGCGGAGCTAGATTTAAATATTTAGGGGGCAAAGCTACGAGGAAAAACACCAACTATTTGCATTAAATACATATACCATTTGGGCGTATATCAAAGAAAATATTGTCATAAAAGGAACACAACAGAGGGTATAGAACCAGAGTAGTCAGAGGATTATTAAATATTAATATTGATTTGTTGACAGATTTTCAAGCACTACTTGAACAAAAATATAATTACACAACTACAAGTTGTCCAGTACAACTGCTGCTACTTATACACAACAGTCACAAAAATGAAAATTTTGCTTGTGAAACTTACAAGGCCTTCAGTTAGCTAGCTGCTAAGGTGATTCTATCACAAAAACGTTACAGGGATAAATGTTTTTCTATTCTCATTCTGAAGTAAAATTCAATGCGATAGGTAAGGCTCCTCAGAAATAGCATATCTCATACAGAAACAAACAATAATGGAAGTATGCTCATGCTGCTGTGGACATCAGGATTTTGGCACAGCTTATGCTCTCTCAAATCAGAATTAATTTAGACTCTTCACTGTTATGTGTGTGCTTGAGATTAAAAAATTACTAGGATTATAGCGTGCATTGCATGCAAATTCAACATTAAAATGGTTGGCCTAATCAAACATTCCAGCATAACTTATGGCCTAATCAAACATTCCGAAACTGATGTAACTATTCTAGACATCACTTACCATTGCTGTTATGGCAAACATTCCAGACATGATCGTGTGGCAATGCAGTTATGCAGTAGCATTACAAACAAAATTACTCTTTCTAAAGTACAATCAAGTGGAAAAACAAAACAAGTAAGAAGTAGAATATGTGACCACTCACCAGGATCAATAGGGTCAATGATGACGCGGGTAACCGTAGCACGAACAGCGACACGGAGACGGCCAGGACGGGCGAAAGCAAGAAGGTCCGCGGCACTATGGCGTCGGCCTGACGCATCAAAGGTGGTGGCACCAATCTTAGTGCCAGTGACATGGTCCACCGTGAATCCGTTCCATGGCGTCACGTTAGCTTCCAGCAGCGCGGCCCGCACCGCCGCCTGCCACCCATGCACCTCCGGCTGGAACGTCAGCTCCTGCTCCACCCACTCGTAGGACGCATTCACCAGCTTCATGTCCCAATCCGGTACCTCGTTACCCTGAATCGACAAAACATCAATTTGACAAGTTACCAAATCATTTTGGAATGAATAGGTTATCGGAATTTGCACAGATGTTCTTATTTTGGACATCTTTGTTTGGGGTTTATGACTGAATTCTGCATGTAAGCATAACTGTCTAACTGACAAAATAAGGATCGGAGAAGCAGACCTCCCCGGGTGCGGTGAACCAGCCGGTGTGCGCGCGGGAGTAGAAGCCGGCGTTGATAGCCGTCCCGCCGCCGAGCACCCTTGCGCGCACGTTGGCGACGCCGTCCTCAGAGATGAACCCCTGCGCGGGCGCGCTGGACTCGGGGGAGGGGTCGGCGAGCGCGAGCGTCCTGACGAATCCGCCGGCCGTCGCGAGCGCGGGGAACTCGGCGGGCGCGCCGCCGCGCTCGAGCAGAAGCACGCGGCCGCCGCCAGGCCCCGCGAGCGTGGCCGCCAGCGGGCACCCCGCCGCGCCGCCGCCCACCACGATGTAGTCGTACTCCTCCTCCGCCGCCGTCTCCGCCGCGTCCGCCACGTACCGCGCGTACCCAGGCGGCGCCCCTGCGGAGAAAATTACACGGATCAGACGCTCGCGGACAGATCTCACGATTTTTTCAATTGCTCGACCAAATTCGGCTGGATATTTTACCTCCGAAGGGGCGGGACTGGGCGGCGGCGATGGAGGCGGCGAGGAATGGGAGGGCGAGGAGGAGGAGGCGCGTGGGGATGGCGGCCATGGGCGTGGGGTTTGGATTCTGGGGGAGGAGACGGTGGCCGGGAGTGTGAGGGACGAGCGGAGAAGACGAAGTGCGTGAGCTGTTGGGGAGTGAGTGTGGAGGGAAACGGGAATGGGGACGATGGCGGTTACGGATTACGGGGCGTGTGTGCCTGTCAACTCTGAATTAGTTGGGCTTTTAGATTGTTCTTAAGGGATTGGGCTTTTAGATGGCCAGTGAAGGGAGATTGGGATGGCTTATTAGGGCAATCCCCACTCTAAGCCCGTTGTGATGGTTAGCGCCGTCGAAACGCGTACCTGCCGACTCTTTGTCTCGCTGTTCTGGGCCTAGCCCCTTTGCATCGGTGGCAACTGACGGGAGAAGGAAGACGAGCGAAGGCGACGCAAGACTCGCCGCTGACAAGGACGGCGTGGCTGGCCGCGACGTCGCCGGCCAGACGAGGGATGGACCTCACCGTCGCCGGCCAGACGAGGGATGGACCTCACCGTAGCCGGCGACGACGCGGCTCGCCGCGGTGGCGCGGGTGGAGGTAAAAAAGAACAACCTTATCTTTGGGGGTGGTCAGGTGCGGGGAGGTTTCGTCGCGACAGAGGCTTTAGGGTTCGTGTGCGGGGAGGGTTCGCCGACGTCAGGGATGGGAGGATTTACAGGGAGGCTAGGGGTGGCGGCGGACCGACGGTGGGCTGCGGATGGCTGAGAGTGGGGCGGCGAGACGTCGCTCGCGGGAGCGACGCCGACCGCGGGTGTCTGCAGCTGGTAGTTCGGCCGGTGACGGCAGGCGGTATCGGACTCATTGGGGACGAGCGCGAGTAAGGCGTTGGGACGAGAGGGAGGTAGACGAAGGAGTGGAGGGGTTAATGGGGCCGGCCCAGCTCCTCCTCCTTCAGGCGTTTCCGTGCAAACCGATGCTGAATGCGTAGTATAGGAGCACCCCGCTTATTAGGCCGCCCTGAGTTGGATTGGGTAATCTATATGACACGGCCGCCGGGTGTACACACTGAGGCCCATCTATATACGTTAAGTTCTGCCGATCGGAGCTAGGCCCATTACATATTTGGGCTAGGCCGAAACTGGAAGAGTGTGTGAATAGCTAAATAGCCTCCTCCTCATCCACCTCGATAGCCAAAAAGAAGAACATATAATCGTGGATCGTCAGTCACTCAGGGTCTGTTTGTTTGGGCTGCAGCTGTTGAGAAGCAGCTGTAGCTGTTGAGCTGTGACAGCTGCTGGAAGCAGAGATTTGATGTTTGGCAAGAGTGCTGTTGGCAGCTGTAGCTGTTGGTTTTCTGGGTAAAATGTCTGGAATGCCCCTGAGTGCTGAAGATGTTATATAAGTGCCGATTTGAAGCGAAATAGTTGTTTTTGACTTATTTAATTCATTATTACGATGTTTAGGGAGCTGGTGGGCTATTAGAAAGCACATGTGGGAACCAGTTGGTGGAGGTCCCGACAGGAGCCGCGACACTGTCAGCGAAGTTTGTAGCGGCAGCAAACACGAATACACCATGAAATGGTTCAACACGGAGAGTGTAAACGCATACATATAGTATAAAGATATATTCATATATGCCTGCTGAAATAAAAAATTACAACACGAACGTTGTGGAAAACGGCGATATCAATTTATTCCTGAAAGGAAATTTCAAACCGTCGACCGAGGGCGACAAATTTTGTCAAATTCGTCAAATAATGGTATAAATATCGGTCTAAAATGAAGAAGTTATAGTCCACGAAATTCAAAACCGATCATGGGAATGGAACCTACTCGTGGACGCACACATATTTCATGTTCAAATTATTTCGAATTGAAATATATTAAGTGAGATGGAATATGTCTTTTTTGACCTTGTACACGTAGATAGATGCCATGCTAAGCGACAGTAAAGGAAGGAGCCTGTCGTCGTACATGGTAGAAGTGCATGCGAAGCCACTGTCGTCGTACATGGTAGAAGTGCATGCGAAGCCAAAGTTACAGCAAAGGCACTGGGGGGCTCACGGTGGCATTGTGACGGTAATTTAGAGCATCGGAATGGGGCAAGGGTGAAAAACGATTCGCTACTTTGCCGGAAGCTGAGGGAAGCAGCTCCCAACCTGCTTCCGCTCTCCTTTGCCAGTCTAGTTCATTTCGCGACACCGCTTCTATCAAGTGCTTTTCTATTTCTTGGTGTTTGTTTGGGCTTCTGCTTTTGGACCCAAAAGCAGAAGCAGAAGCTCAAACAAACACGGCCTCGGTCCTATGACATCGAGCGAGCCTGATTAGGAACAAGAACTTCTCGAAGCACATGCGATGGAATCCACGCGAGTCCCGGCTTCTTTTTTATGTGAAATAAAAAAATGGAATCGAAGCATCATACTGATATTGATCGGTGACGTCGCTGCTCTTTGCTCCATTCGTTGGATCAGCTGACGCCCCTAATAAACTGTCCTCCAGTTTGGCAGTGTCGGGTTGATCGGGGAACGCGCGGGATCCCCATAAAATTCTGCTGTCGACTGTCGTTGGAACCCAGACACCCAAAGCGAGCGGTCGATGCCCACGATCCGCTGAATCTATAGTACATGCGATCACGCACGTCGTCGCTCGCATGCATGCATCGTTGCCAACGGATGTTCTCGAAACATAAATGCACCGAACGGCATCTCAACGATACTATCTCTGAGCATGATTACGCTTCTGTCATTAGATCTCGCCAGGGTATAGAGTATAGACTAATCGGCATAGAAATCCATCTGCGCGCGACGAGCTAGAGTGATCATTCAGCAGAATATAATCCTAACGACGTGCCTATGTGAACCGATAAAACAATGTGCAGCGGGTGCAGAACACTGCAGACGCCAATTACATATTCAAATCACGCGCAAACAGTACAGGGTCTTCTTCCATGCCACGACTTGCTCATCTGCTAAAGCATAGATCTAATAGTACTACTAGGTGTATTATCTAGCTTATGAGATCCCCTGGAAGATTGTTAATAGTGTGGCTACCGAACTACGGGAGAGGAATATCCTAGCTAGTGGGGCAAATTAAGCAGTTACAGCAACAGAAGGTTCTCTGCACAAGTATGCGTTGGTAGCCCCAGCGAGCTGTCTGTCACAACTGTGGTCGCTTGCTCCGATTGCATTGTGTTTAGTGGCAACAATTGAAAACTAGGTCAGAGTTATGTGCCCTTGTGAGTGGCGACCGTGTTATCTTATTCAGCATCAGGCACATAAACCACGTAGTCCACGTCAAGTTGAGTAGTGCAAGAGCTAGTAATAGGGGAGTGAGAAGGCAACTTGAATGCATCCTTCCACGTACGCCAACTTGATGCCATCTCAATCATGCTCCACACCAACGCACGGCTTTGCACAAAGCAGTCAGAGAAATCAAAGCCAGAGGGGGCCAATTTGTTATTATACTGGTTTGTAATCGAAGCATGAGACACGATAGAGGATTGTTTATGAGATGTTTGCTATGATCGGCAGTGATTCTGTTGGCCACTAGCTAGCTATCTGAAATTCTGAATGCGGATTTATCAAAAAAAAAAAAAAAGAATGCGGCTGTTTGCAACAACTGTTTTTATGTTCGGATGATACCCCGGGAATTGATCCTTGCTTTAAGTCTTTCACCTTGAGATGCTATTCTCCTAATAATATTGTGCTATCATGCTATTGCTAGCTGCTCCTAGCAATTCGGCACGAGTCCACCTGCATGAATTCAACCTTTTTAATGGGAAAAGGGATTTTATTCATTAAACAAGTTAAACGGATACACGTAATGTTTGACATCTCATTAAGCCAGACATCTTTTTCTATCTTGCTCGACGGCAAAATTAATTTGGAGTGTTCTCAGATGTGCTTTTAATTTCCAGACCCTTCCGTCTTCAATTCAGGAAGTGTTTGGATCGTGGTTACATAAATTTGAAAAGAAAATATGAGGATGGTTCTGACTGGGGTAGCAGCGGTGTTTTGGGCAATTTGGAATGCTAGAAACGCTGTTTGCTTTGAGAAAAAGAAAATGAATGATCCGTTTGAAATAATTCACTCGTTTACACATCTAATTGGTTCTTGGGCTATTCTACAGACAAAACAGGTAAACCGAGAGGTGCTGCTGTGGGGAACAAGACTAGTAGAGCAGGTGGCAAGTAAAGCCTTCCATGCTTCGAAAGGATGGCGTCCCGGCGTGCTTCGAATTGCGGGTTGATTACTTGACGAGATGTTGCCTGATGAGGGTCGCTGGGAGTGTTTCTCAGTTCTGCTGGGCGGTAGTTTGTTCAATAGGTTTTTACTTTGCGTTGGTAGGCTTTGCCTTGCTTTCACAACTTACGTGGTTTGTGTTAGCATCGCTGTTGGTATGTAAATTTACTGCTTTCTTTACTTTCCTGTAATGAATTACCAGTTGCCTGGTTTCTATTAATAGAAATCGGAGGGGAGTCTCTCTTTATTAATTTTTTTTAAGCCAGACATGGCGACCAACTCGCAGATCATAAGGACCCAATTTGGTAGTGCGAAAATCTGCTTCAGTGTCTTCACTGCTAAGAGCTAGTAATAGAAAATCAAAACAACTATCTAATCGAGCATCAATCCTATGAATTTTCTCCTCACGGAGAGAGATAGCTTGGCACCGGATTCCGAAGTATCAGCACCCCAAAAGCAAAAGCTTTCGAGAAAACCCGAGCATCGACTCCAATGTTTGGTAAAGGGAATGAGCCTAGATACTCGGTGGCTAGAAAAACACATCCATTTGCTCGATTTAACGAAAAAGCGCAACAACGGCCTTAACAAGAGAGTGTGCTTCACCTCTATGCAGCTTACAGTTCTCAGCTCGTGGACACGTACTCTCCCTTTCAGACGACAAAGATATGGAAGGTACACATAGAGCCGAAATGCAGATTCTTCCCTTGGTTGGTCTTGCAGGGGAAGGCTCACAGCCGACTATCACGCGATCCATCACACAATTTGGAAACTTTACAGGATTCACACAGAAAGGTTCCAACACCTCGTACTTGATTGCTCGTTCTCCAAGGACGTGATGGACAAAATCTTCGCTTAGAATGCCACACTTGGCGTTCCACCGCTGGTGGATGGTTACGACATCAATGAATGGTGGGACTCAGTGAATTGCGGCCTTACCTAAGATGAAAAAGGGAGATGAATAGGAGGGCGTTACGAAATATAGTCCTCATGCCGGCCGCCACCGCAACCCTGGTCCACGAGGAGATTGTGTGCGCGGGGCTATGCCCACACCCTGGACCTCGGACTCTCGGAGACATGAGCGTTGCAGCGTAGTTTCCTCTTTATATTTGATTGTCCTTCCCCGGTAAAGATTGGGGTGTACATAAACACTCTTTTGTAATATAATCGGGTGGTAGAGGACTGGCTTTAACCTAAAAAATAATTACCTTCTATTTTGAGGGGCTCAGAAAAATTAACTTTTTTTTTTTTGAGAACTTCAGAAAAATTAACTAATACCAAATGACTGAAAATGATGTACAGTGAGGCCCATATAAGTTGAGGTATGCCCATATATAAGACACGCCCATTACGTATTTGGGCTAGGCCGAAATTGGAGGAGTGTGTACTTAAGGCCGGGACACGCGAACCTCCTTCAAACATCAATCGACCGCGCACCTCCTTCACGCTGGCTGCTGCCTCCTGCCAGACACGGAACAAGAACTTCTAGAAGCACATGTCGCGTCTTCCTTTTTTTTTTGAAATATGGAATCGAAGAATCACACTGATGTACTTGTACAAGTTCTACAATACTCGTTTGGAGATTCGAGGTTCAGAGACGACTTTGATCGCTTGGTTTTAGTCCATTCGTTCCATCAGCTTTTGCGCTAAAAAACTATCCTGGAGATCGGGGAACGAACGCGATCTCTACAAAATTCTGCTGTCGATTACTGTCGTTGGAACCGGAACACCCAAGAGAACCAATACCAATGATCTGCTGAATCTATATATATCCTCTGGTCACGCACGTCGTCATGTATATCTCTGAACATGATTAAGCTTCTGTCATTAGATCTTGCCAGGGATAGAGTAGCAGTCGTTATGGAAGTATTCTAGAAAAAAAATTGAGTAGTCGTTATGGAAATCTGCGCGACGGGCAAGAGAGATCATTGAGCATCGATGGGCAGCCAGGAGAAGAATATAATCCTAACGTACCTATCTGAACCGATAAAACAATGCTGCAGCTAGCGGTGCAGAGCTTCAGACGCAATGTGCATAGTCTAATAATACGCAATAAGAAACAGAACAGGGTTTGCATGCTACTCTGGTATGCATGCATACCACGATCTCCTAGTAGTAGTAGTACTGTATTATCTTATGAGATCCTTTCAGGGATTGTTAATTGTGTGGCTACCGCACTACGGGAGGAATAATGAACACTTGCGATGCTACCTAGTGGCAAAGCAGTTAAAGCAGCAGAAGGTTCTCTGCACAAGTAGGCGTTAGTAGCCCCAGCGAGCTGTCTGTCCCAACTGTGTGTCGCTTGCTCTGATTGCCTTGTGTTTAGTGGCAATATAATTGGAATCTAGGACAGGGTTCTGTTCCCTTGTGAGTGGCGAGCGTGTTATTTTATTAAGCCTCAGACCCATAAACCATTCATGAACTAATAGGGGAGTGAGCAGGCAACTTGAATGCATCCATGTAGGCCAAGTTGATGGCTTCTCAATCATGTATTTTGCATGCAGTTAGATCAGGGTGCACACATCTTTTGCACAAAGCAGCCAGAGAATTCAAAGGAAGGGGACCTTCAGAGGATCGACGTGGATTTATAATAGTGGTATGTAATCGAAGCATGAGACATGCGAGAGGATTGTTTATAAGATGGTGGCTCTGATCGGCAGTGATTCTGTTGGCCACTACCTTGCTAGCTATCTGAATGCGGCTGTTTGCAACAACTTTTTTAAGGCTCCGATGGTTTATGCCCAGGGAATTAATCCTTACTTTATGTCTTTCAGCTTGAATTTAACTACAACCTCCGATCCATATTAATGGTCTCAACTTTATCTAGATACGGATGCATCTAGTCGACTAGATGCATCCGTATCTAGACAATGTTGAGACCATTAATATGGATCGGAGGGAGTAATATGAAATGCTTTGATGCTAGTAATAATTTGGCACGAATCCACCTGCATATATATACATGAATATAACTAATACTACCAAATGCCTGAAAATGATGCTAAACGGGTGCAGGAACGAAAGAAGTTCAGATTTCGTTACTGGACACCGCAGCAACCAAACGAAGTTCAGAATGTCCTACTTTCACATGAAAAGCTCAGTGCACGATTTTTTTTCATAAACAGCGCCGCCGCGGCAATCACAATAATCACAGTTCCAGTTTCCTTCCCACGGTTGTTCAAAGCTTCTGCACCTAGCTGTGTCAATAAGTCTGAAACTGTCGTTGTATACTGAAGATTATTAGCTGTTGTCGACACGATTCAGTTTTTGTTAGCTATTCTCCATCTCAGGTTTATTGGTGAGGACGCAGTCTTTTGCGACCCCGTACCTAGTTGTAGGATCGTCTTGAGCACACTCCGGTCCTGGGATGGCACGGACAGGTAGTGGAGTTAGCTCCACGATCATCGTTGGGAATAAAAGGAACAGAGAACCGAGAAAAGCAGTCAGTTTTACACTGCGCCAAATACTGTCTCTTGCCCGTTCTTCAGTTTCTTCAGGGAAATTCAGAGAGAGAGAGGAAGAGAGCTAGCAACTACATCCACTCTTTTAAAAGACGATAAGCATATTATTTTTCCCCGACGAGATGCCATGTTGCCACTCACGAACCTTGATCATTTGGCGCATGCAAGAAGAAGTGCAGTACATTCAAATTTCAACATTCTTGAAAACCAAAATGAAACGGTGAGAATAACAGCCACGTCGCGAGCAGAAATTAATAAGTCCTGTACGATGTGCACGCCGAGGATTTCTTTTCTTCGGACAAGACGGCGATCACGATCGGTGATCAACCCATCGCGTTGAGAGCTGGCCGGCAGGGCAAAGGACCATCGGTCCAATCAGGCTCGCCATCTGCCCATCTTGTCAAACCAGCTGGAAGAACTAACAAGCCCGGGGGGTCGTCCGAGCCATCATCTGGGGTCTGAGCCTCTGAGGACAGGAAAAGACCTGTGGATTGAAGTGGCAAATGCTGATGCGCCTGTCATGGTGGGAATATACCGTTTCTATTCCCCCACGACCTCGGATTTCCGGCACGGGAGATACGGTTTTTCCAACCATGAACTCCGAGCCGTCGAGATCCGGGGTAGAGATGCTGGTGCTATCATATCGGACGAAGAATTTCTTGACCCCTGCGTGGGTGAAAGGATCTGCGGGGGTAAAGATCTTGAGCCCTGCCGGCTTCCACTCAAGTCTCGTCTGTCTGTTGGCGATTTCGTCAGTTAACGCCCCTACTAGCTAGGCCAACAGGGCAAAATGGACACAGTTGACCTCGCAGCCAAAAAATAACACAAAATGAACTCCGGACAAAACTATTTCACGCCTCTAACCCTTTCGGGTAGCGCCCAACGATCGGGCGCTACACTCTAGGGTAGCGCCTAGCGATCGGGCGCTACACATTCGGTTTACTAGTGCCTGCGTAGAAGGCGCTATACTCATGCTATTGCCAAACTTTATTTAAAACTATACTCTTATCTAGGACCCCAGTTGGTCATAGTCTGTGTGTGCGCTAGGCTTGGTCGCGAATTCGACTCCCTGCTCTGCACAATTTTTCCCTTTTTACTATTTTTTTTCTCTACCCCGTTCACGTTATCTCTAGGAGCTGAGATGGCCTTTGACCAGCATCTCCAGCGCATCGGAGCACGGCAGGTCGGACGAGGCCAGCGACCGTGGTCGCGCGGCGCCGATTTGAGCAGCCCACGGTGGCGGCGGCGCCGATTGGAGAAGCCCGTGGCGGCGAGCCGGAGCAGCGCCGATTGGAGAAGCCCGTCGGTCGCGGCTGGGGAGTTGGGCCATGCGGCGGCGTCGGCGGCCTCCACCGTGACGCGCCCCATCCCGTCCCGCCGCCCTCGCAGCTGCGCAGTGACAGACATAGGCCTTGGGGTAGCACACCGTGTCGTCCACCGCGCTGCTCCTCCTGAGTTAACGCCGCGCCATGGATCCAGTCTCCTTCTCCCTCCGGATTCGCCAAAAAAAAACAGTAAAACACGAAAAAATGGAAAAGCGGGATTCGAACCAGGACCGCACACATCGAAGTGACCAGCTGGGTTAGGCGACTCGTATGTCCAAATAGGACTACATCTTTTAATAAATTTTGCAAACATCCGTGTGTAGGCCTTACACTCGGGCGCTACTTAACGAAATGTGTAGCGCCTAATCTTTGGCCGCTATCCCGTAGAGTGTAGCGCCCGATCGTTGGGCGCTACCCAAAAGGGTTAGATGTGTGAAATAGTTTCGTCCGAACTTTATTTTGTGTTATTTTTTCGTCCAGAGGTCATTGGTGTCCATTTTGCCGGCCAACAGCGAGTTTTTTCCTTGTACTTCATCTACGGTTCATCCAGAGTCCAGGGAGACGCACCCACGGGGTACATGCGAGGGAGTTCCAAGGATTATTACTGTACCACACCATCACGTGCCAGGATAGCAGTTTTCCTTGGTTAGTCTGACTGACGATTGCAAGATTCAGAAGGCCTTTCGGCCGGTGGTCGAGCGATGATCACATATTCACATAATCAAGGACGATGTCATGGCTATTTTTTTTAATAATACATTTTTTATTAATTTTGAATAATATTACGCAAATCGAAATATTTTCAGAAATAATACGGCCTCGTCTTCGGCTAAGCCGATAGGTCCCTATCGGCCTCGCCTGGGCCGATTAGGCTGTCGGCCGACGGCTGCATGCGGCAGAGTACCCTGTCGACCACGGCAACACCGACTGGACCTAGTCGGCCTCTACTGGGCCGACTGGACCTGCTCGGCCTTGGCGCAGCCGACCAGGCCCAGTCGGCTGCTGCTGGGCCGACTGCTGCATGGCCCCATTTTTTTTTTTTGCGAAAACCGTATTTTCACCATTTTTTCTCCCCGCCACCGCACGCTCCCGCCATTTCTTTCCCGCCACTTTCGCTACCACCCTTTTTTCTCCCGCCACCGTCGCTTCTCGCCCTTATTTCTCCCGCCACATTTCTCCCGCCACCGTGGCTTCCCGTCCTTATTTCTCCCGCCACATTTCTCCCGCCACCGCCGCTGCCGCCCTTTTTCCCCGCCATCGTCGCTTCCCACCCTTATTTCTCCCGCCACCGCCGCTCCCGCCCTTTTTTCCCGCCATCGTTGTTCCAGCCTGTTTCTCTCGCCAAATCCTCTCATCTCGTCCTATAAAAGCTCCTCCTCACTGAGCATTCGAGTCAATTCACTCAACCATGTCGGGATTTCATTTCGATCATAGTTTCCATCGTTCAATGTCCGAGCGCCTTTTGTGGCTTGCGGCCGACTTCAAGGTAGACAATAAGTTAGTGCCATGGGAGGAACTTATTAGCCATCCACCTTATCTCGGTGAGCTTTCAGTGATGCTACGTAGGCATGGGTGACCATCTAGAACCTGGAAGGAAATACGGGAAGATCTTCTCAGGTTGCATGCTAGGTGGGAGAAGAAGAAGCCAACATATAGGAGTGAATCACATTTGAGGTGGGCTGAAAGAAATCCTTATTCATGGGTCGAGGAGAGCGAGGATGAAGATGACATCTTCATGCCGAGTGAAGCGAGCAAGAAAGCTGCAGCGGCGGCGGCGAAGGGCAAGGGTGCTGCGTCGTCGAAGGGCAAGGCTGAAGCATCGTCGAAGGGCAAGGGAGCTGCTTCGGCTGATGCGGGAGGCTGCATCGACGGGAGATGACTTTGTGTAGTGTTGGTAGTACCGATGTATGTTGATTTGCATTGTATCTTAAATTTATGTTGTCAATGTAAAAGCTGCTGCCTTGTGACCATGAGGTCACGGGTTCAAGTCCTGGAAACAGCCTCTTGCAGAAATGCAGGGAAAGGCTGCGTACTAAAGACCCAAAGTGGTTGGACCCTTCCCCGGACCCTGCGCAAGCGGGAGCTACTGCACCGGGGCTGCCTTAATGTAATTTGCAAGGTTTGCTTAAGTAGCAACAAATCTATAAATAAGTCTAGTACATAGATAGATAGACAAGTCTCAACATAGATATAAATAAGTCTGGTACATAGATAGATAGACAAGTCTGAACACAGATATAAATAAGTCTGGTACATAGATAGATAGACAAGTCTCAACTCACAGAGTGAAGTGTCATCCACTACATCTGTCACGACGCGGAGTCCCTGTGACCAAAATGGTTGCACAGAAAACATTGCACTGTCGGGCCTGTGGCTTCAGATTCATCCATATCATTTCGGATACGCTTGCACTGTCATCGACCTCTACCAGTACACAGTAGCCTAGGGTCGGGGATGTACTGCCTTTCAGTAGGGTCAACCGTGTTGAAATTACCCATAGCTCGAAATCCCACCATCTCACCATTCCAGGTATTAAGGACAGACTCTTTAAAAAAATATGGGGACACGAACGAGATTGCTGCCATCCCTAGCTGCCCACAAGCAGCCAGTACATGGGAGCAAGCCAGATGAAGCAATTTTGGTTTGTTGCGTGTGCACTCACACGTTGGCCTGGCTTCATTTCCAATTCTCACCTCATGCGTTCTGATCTGATTTCCACAACTAAATTTGTCATATGGTAAGCGCACCTCAAATCTCCTTTCTTGATTTCCTATGTCCTGCACAGCGTGATTCCGAGCTTTTGCCATCTTCTCATCCATGTACTTCATAATCTTTTCACAGTAAGGTGTGTTTGGGTTGTTCACGATATGTAAATGAGCTTTCTGGCGTCTATCTCTGAAATACTTTACTGTGCCCTGAAAAATACCCTCCACAATGGTTGTAAGTGGCAAGGCCCTATTTCCTCTCAGGACAAAGTTGTATGTTTCAGCGAGGTTGGTAGTCATGACGCCGTACCGAGCTCCATGAGTGTCGTGCAACAAAGACCACATTTCTAGAGGCTCGTGTTCTATCCACTGCTGGAAGTTTTTAATCTGTCTTCCAGCCTTTCTTCTCACACCTGGCAGGTCAAATCCTGGCAAGTCACAGAGCCCAACAGGTTCGTCTTCCGCGGGTGCAGATCCTGTTGCTGCCTGTGCAGCAACAAGTTGTACATGTGCTGCTACTGCTGCAGTTCGTGCAGCTCTCCTCTGCCTAACATGATTGTCAGTGAACTCATCAAGCTTACCACGTATATAAGTGTACTTTCACAACTGGTTCTGCTTGCAAAGTTTTTTGAATATATTCATCAAATCCTTATTTCTGAACTGTGAGAAAAAATTGGCCCCCGGATGGCGCATGCACCAACGACTCTGCAGGTCTAGCCATGGCGTTTGTTCCTCAGGCCCAGGGTTTGTGAGTGACTTGATGGCGTTCAGTATACCAGCATGCCGGTTATGAAGGATGCACACATTCGGCTTATCTTGCACAACTGCTATTTTAAGCTGCCTGAAGAACCGCGTCCAACTTTCAGTGTTCTCGTTCTCCACAAAAGCAAATGTGAGTGGCACGATCTGATTGTTGCCATCCTGACCAATGGCGGTCAAGATCTGTCCCCTATACTTGCCAGTAAGAAAAGTTCCATCAACACAGATGACTGGTCGACAATGACTGAAATCTTCGATGCATACACCGAAAGAGAAGAACACACGGTGCAACACCTTGACAGTCGGAAACTCTGACATCCAGAAGTGTTTGATGCCAACATAGGTGACTGGATTACGGGCCTGCAATGTCTGGAGGAGCCGAACAACTGAGTCATATGAGTCCAGGAACGAACCAAAACTGATCTCAAGTGCCCTCTGCTTAGCCCTCCAAGCTTTCCCATAAGAAATTTTGTACTTAAACCTGGTAAACACCTTATGCTCAATAGCCTTCACTTCCATCGCTTTGCCCTGAACTATATCCGAGTAAAGCAACCGAGCTATAAGCGTCGACAAAATGTTACGATGATCTTGAGGGATACAGTCAATTTTACATGTGTATTGTACTACGTCGCTCACTTTCCAGTTTATTCCCCATTGAGGGCGATAGCCATGCACCCTTCCAGGACAGTCTGCAACCTCACATTCCAATGTCAGATATATTTTACTTGACACCTTGGTTCTGAATACCCTCCACGTCGACATTGCCCACTTAATGATTGCGTCTTGTAAATATTGCTTGTCAGGATATAGAGCACCCACGACAATCTGGTTCTGGTGGTATTGCCAGGCAGAGTCATGACCATCGTTCATAGTCATTGACGAAGAGAAGTCATGACTCCATGACGCAGGATTAGGCACCACCTGTTCGTCATCCGACTCGTCGGAATCATCGGCATAACCATTATCACCATCTGTATCTTCCTCTTCCATCTGGGTCTGCATATGTCCAGATTCCTCGTCTGCATCTGCCTCAACACCATCGTCATCTTTACTTCTGCCTGGCTGTTCTGCCCTGAATCGTGACCACCACCTCCAATATCTTCCTGACTATCATCATGTCCAGATAAATGCATCTCATGGCTGCTCTGGCCAGGATCGTGCCCACCCTCGCCTTCAGGAGGGTTAACCTCCTTCGCGACATGTATCAGTAAGGCGACAGGGGTTGTTCCCCTGCTTTCGCAACCTTGCAGCCAGCGCACCAACTGAGAGGTCCGATCTATCGGCCTCAAATAGAAAAACACCGGTGACCTTGACTTCGTCCACAATGCATACACACCGACGGTGTCTGTGTTTCAGGATTAAGCCCTAAACATCCTGCCAACCAATCTTTCAGCTGACTTATGGACCATGTTTGTGGGAGTTCAGTTCCAACTCTGACCATCGAAACTGACCCAAATCAGCTCCCAACTCAGTTATTTCAACAGTACCAGTACCGTGGTAAAACAGACACTTCACTAAATTACTCATCTCGGCAACCTAAAAATGTGACACCAAATAATCATTATAACCGGATACTACAAACTTATTTATTATTACCGCAACAAATACCTAGTAATTTATACCGGATACTTAGCAATATCAATATCGCACGACAAACTTAACAATAATGCGAAACTAATTAATCTAAACCCTAATTATCCAAAAATCGCATACCCTTGAAGCGTGCCTTGATTCAATGGAGTAGCACCACCACCACCACCACGGCCGGAGCAGCAGAAGCACCACCACCACGTCTTCCGCGACCTACACCAACCTCCACCGCATCTCCACCATTGCTCCAAAAAAGCACCACCAAATCACCCCCACAATCTAACCCATTTGTAGATCGGAGTTGCCCTAACTCTCTAACACCTCTAGCCTTAAGATTTGCTGGCTGGATGGAGAAATCACCGGGGAGGGAAGAAATCGCCAGAGGTTCTTTTCTTTTCGGGTAGGAAGAAGAAAAAGAGAGAGAGAGAGAGAGAGAGGCGAGAGGAGGAAGAAGAAACCCGTCGGTTTGATCCAGCGACTAATCGGTCTCGGCCTGGCCGATAGGCTTGTCGGATTCGACGTGGCCAATTAGTGGCCACGCGTGACCCGAAAGTGCTGTCGGCTGCAGGCCTGGCCCGCCATGCCACCTGCTCGGCTTCGCCAAGGCCGATAAGGCCTAATCGGCTACGCCGATGCCGATAGGTTCTTATCGGCTTAGCCCAAGACGAGGCTGTATTATTTCTGAAAATATGTCGATTTGCGTAATATTATTCAAAATTAATAAAAAAATGTATTATTAAAAAAAAATTAGCGATGTCCTGGGTGTCGGCAGAGTTAACACGTTTTCTTCTTGAAAGCAGCGAGACGATCAGACGAGTATGTACGTTCAAACTTGAAAGGATAAAACCAGTACGTGTACATTTCGTTCTTGTTCCGCGTCGGCGCATGCAAAGTGCGGAATAGTTTATCCGGCCGCTAGCTTGGCCGGCAAACTTTCGAGACCGGCGGGAATGGCCACCGGAATTCGACGACAAGCAGGCATGATTACACGGGTAACTAGGCTGGTGTCGAGCTCATCATGGCGGTATAGCCTAGCTCTCTCTACCCCGGCCGTGCATATCTGGACGGGAGAAGGAGGCGGTGTAAGCATGCGACGACGATGCTCCGCACCCACACAACGAGCTCGATCGCAAGCGCATCAAATTAAGAAATTAAACATCGCTGTTCGTGGTCATGGTCTTCCTGCCCGTTTTAGCACGCAATCCAATCTAGCACAGACATCGCTGTTCGTGGTCATGAAGTTAACGACGGCGATCTGTTTCCGGACGTTTACGTCTCTGTCCACCCCCCGTAAATGCGTTGCGACCATGGACGGCGGTGTGGTCTTAACTGGTTCAGTCGATGTCAAAGATGCCGATGCGTGACCTAATATTATTGTGCCGGCCGGTGGTCGGTCTTCCTCCTCCTTCGGAGCCCGGCCGTCGCTGTCGCCACCGCTCGAGTTTTGCGGGTTTCATCGCTGGCTTCTCCCATCAATCCCGCGTGTGCCTTGCAGCTACGTACTGGCCAGGAGTGTGGTCTTTAAGGGGCATGGCATCGATCATCTTCGATTGACTATCGTAAGTGGTACTCGATCATCCTGATCCTGGTATGATCGATGCCACTTAAGAGTAAATGAGACAGCCGTCTTTGTCGCATGACCTGATGTCTAACGCCGCAAATGAGACAGCCGTCTTTGTCGCCAAAATAACACGCACACATGGCATGTGTTCTTAGCAGTTTTTTGTTTACATGTTTCGGGTCGATAAACATAGACGAATCGTTCAGCACGTACTATTCCTTACCCCCGCCGCCGCGCCTCACATGCGAATCCTTACCGCGCTAATCTAGCTAGCTACGTCTCCTCCGATCGACGCCCTAACTCCGGCAGCCATCCTGCCCCCAATGCACCGCCTCTCATCTCCCTCGGGACCTCTCCTCCTCTTCATGGCATCTGCACGCGGAGCTTTCCCACTCGTGGAGGCGGCTCCCAGCCCACCTGTCTACCGATTTCCCCAACGTCGGAACATGTCCATCATCACTCGGTCATTACGAGGCGATGGTAAACGCGATAGATTGGGCAGGATAGTGAACCTGCCCACCGCCTATGAGGATGATCCGAGGAGCGCGGCGGCCAAAGGTCACACGACTGAAATCGTTGTCGCCGGGGACGACGAAGAGGAAGAAGTCTCAATCAGACAGGAAGAATACACTATGCACAGTATACTGGAGAGAAGCAGCCACGGTGATGGTTCCATGTACACGGGCATGGGTTACTCATCCTGGAAAAGAATCTTCCTCGTCGGGGACCGTGGCGAGACCCGGCTGGAGGCCATGATGTTCTCAGATCCCACGCCAGATTGCAGATTTGGCGACTCCGGAGAGTGCTGCTGGACACATCGCCCTACTACTACTGGTATGTTGCAGATTTTCTCGTTAGAGGTGGTTAAGCTTCCCGCGGATGCTAGCTCGGTCGAGCTGTATGGATACGTTGCAGTGCGGGATGAACTCGATCATTTGCTTAATTACGTCGTCAATATTAGCAGGGATGATCCGATCGTTGTGGAGCAGGGTTCTCTCATCGGCATGACTGGCCCTAAGCGAGGGATCCAGGTAGGGATAGAGATTGTGGACAACGTTCTAATCGAATATGACATGAGGATCAAAATTGGTGAACGAGAACGAGATGACCTACAAATACTCGACGGCGCATCCATCTTAAGCATGCCCGGCTCATGGGATAGGCCATTCAAATTAGACACCCCGGAGACTTTGGCACGATTGATATAACTTTGTCACGTATTCAGGAGGCAGTTGAGGCGACCGTAGATGTTCTCATACTTGAAGTACAAAGCAGATTCAATTTGTCTCTCGTTTGTTTAACCAGTGGGTTTAATCAAGAAATCATGCTCTTTGACGGTGCCATTGCTGAGTCACGTGGCTTAAAGAGGTCCGTTGTGGCAGTAGCAAGTCGTTCTTTTTTAGATCTGAAGTTCCATGTTGGCGCACCGCCATCTAGTTCCGACCAACATTGTTGTTCCTTCAAGGCAGAAATCCATGGATATGTTACTCAATATATAGAGACTGAGTTTGCGTTAATCTCGGTGAAAGTGACTTGGTCGACCTTGCCTCAACCCCAATAGCTTTTGGGCTAAGGTTTATCCGACCATAATTCTGTGTTGGTGATGCGTGGCCAAGAGATGAATAACTTTGACAATCTTGAATTGTATCCTAATGATTATGTTGGAGCGTATCAAACTATGTAGTAAGTATCGCCGGGTGGAGGATCACAAGAGTCAGTGGCGATGTCGCCGTCCGAAGGATGATTTGATGGACGGGAACACTGATCGTCACAATTTTAATTTTACTTAGGTTCATATCAATGCCCATTTGTCCAGTCCATCGATACTATGTCTTAGTTTTGTAGAAAAATCAAAAATCTACTTAAACCTCTTATTTTGGAGATATAAAAATATTGTGTTCCATCAAACGACTATTCATACAATTTTCGTCGGCTTTCAAAATACCTCTTTTTTACACTTGCATTCCTGTCAAGTTGTGTTGAGATATGCTAGATATTCCTCGTGAGTTTCCCATAATATAGCTTGGCCCGTTGAAAAAAGATAATAGTATCCACGAGAAAAAAGGTAAGCTAGGAGGACCTAAGGTCCTTTCCTATTTTTCGATGTTTTGGGGTTGTAAAAATCATATAGAAGTGACATGGGTATGCCTATCGGGTACCCTACCATGAGGGTACCTGGTGCACGTATCGACTAGGCCCAACTATCAGAGCCTACATGAAGCCCATGAAGGGAGGCCCACGAAGATGGAGTATCCTCCAAGTTTGGCGAAGCAATAGTCGGTTTAGAGTTTCCTTACTTGTAAATCGAGTCGGTTACGAACACCCGAGACCCAGCCTATTATTTAAGGACTGGGAGGGCCATCGAACCAGACAACGAACAACCAGAGCCACAAACCCTAGCAAGATCGACATCTCGCCGGGATCCTTGTAACCATCATATTCACAAATCAATAACAGACAGGCAGGACGTAGGGGTGTTACCTCCACACGAGGGCCCTGAACCTGGGTAAAATCTTTGCCCTGCTTGTCAGCCGACGATACTTACAGCTCTACCACGTTCTCTCCCCCATATTCATAACCTAGGGACCTTAACCATGGGTCTTGATGAGTCTACCCCTCGTCAAGTGGCGCCGTCTGTGGGAAAGAATAGCGCTGGACTCGAAGTTTCGCCGGTCCCAACAGCAAACGGCAAATCGCCGATCATACCAGCAAACGGCAACTCGCCGATCTCATCTGCAAACGGCAACTCGCCGGCCATGTCTGCAAACAGCAACTCGCCGATCCAGGCGACACACGGCGACTCGCCGATCCACTCGAAAAGCGGCAGCCTGCCCGCTTCACCTGCAAAAAGCGCATCTGCTCTTCCAATGGATTTCAATCCGCACTCGCCGGAGCTTCAGGAGGCGTTTTTCGGCCTTGAATCAGGTTTGAGTTTGACTGTTGGAGCATTCAATTTTTTCGTAAACAATCTTGGCACGCAGGACTCGACAGATCCGCAACAACTGGCGCTGGGCGCACTCGAGGCTCCGTCGACTGCGCTCGCCCCGTCGTCGATTCCTGAAGCTTGCTCGCCCGCAACAACCATGTCGACCGGCGAGATCGACAGGTTCATGATGGCGGAACTTCAAGGCGAGGAGGCAGAATCAGCATACCGCACAAGCAACATCGACTTCAACCTACCACTCGACGAGAGTTTCGACTGCGGGATCTCTCTCGATGACTTCTACGAGCCCGCGACTCATAACGACAGCAACGTCGACTCGGAGATCTTCACCAACACCAACCTCGGCTCAGAAATCCATAATGGCTTCGCCAACACCGAGATGAGCATAGGCGATGAGCACATCGACAACGAGATTCGCCTCGAAGATCTACCCGATGAACGTACTGGCTCCGACATGAGCCTCGACGGAGACGTCGAGTCCATGACTGGAATCGACAGCACATACACCTGTCCACGGGTCACGCCCCATCAGGTCTACGTGGCTTTCTCCGCAGAATCATCCGCAGACGCAGCCGCTCGCAGGCCGCACAATTCCCATGCACGGTAACCATGCCAGATGGGGTCACAACCTTGACAATCACGGAGGAGATGGCAGCAAAAGCAGATAAAGTCATAAAGGAGTGCACAATGATGCCACCAAATTCCACCCCAGAGGAGATGTTGACCTTCCAGTACTTCAACTAGCAGGAGTCAATTCGACTGCAAAACTACCGAGCAACGCTCGAAGAGCGCAAAAGGCAGGCCAGCCTATCGAGTGCCCGAAGAAGGGAGCAATCCCTCGGATCCACACAGCAACCAACCCCACGACCTAGGTCGCGGTTGGCAAGCCTTCCAGAACATGAAAGGGTAGCAATCACCCGTAACCTGTCGTTCATGACAGAGGACGCTAACGGAATCCCAGTGCCCAAAACTGCTGCGGGTGCATTATTCTCCGTAGGTGCTTACCTCAAGGCAATGCAACCTCCGGCGAATGACCCTAACGCAGCCCTGCATCACCAACAACTCAAATCGCTAGCTCTAGCGGCACAGGCTATACAGCCAGAAGACAAAACTCCAGCAAGGAATCGCGATCGCGACATAGTCGACTCACGACACGCAGCACATCATCGCAGTGGTCGCAGCCACCACTCGGATGAAGGAAGGAGAAGCACGCGCCGGCACAGGTCCAGCAGGAGCAGATCTCGAAGATCCTATAGCAGCGATTCATACTCTGATCGTGAACCAGAGCCATGCGGAGCATTGTGCTTCACCCGACGTATCCGTGAGACGCGGATGCCCAAAGGATTCAAGTTGACAGGCGAACAACCCAAGTACAATGGCCGCCAAGAACCTTCCGGGTGGCTAGAAGATTATAGACTCGCCGTGGCATGCCAGCGTGGCACAAACACCACGGCGATGCAGTACATACGACTCATGCTCGAAGGAACTGCTCGCGACTGGCTCAAGGCGCTCCCTCCATCATCATACGACTCGTGGGATGAGTTCCGCAGAGACTTCATCAAAAACTTCGAGCCTCTATATGAGCGCCCGAAGACATTCGAATAGTTAAGGGCATGCACTCAACGATCAGACGAATCGTTGAGGTCATACATACGGCGGTGGACCGAAATACGCAATTCGGTTGGCAAAGTGTCAGAAGACAGGGCCATGGATGCCTTCACACAAGGACTCGCCAGGAAAGACTTCAAAGAGGCACTGGGTCGTGAAAAGCCAACATGCCTGGCTGACCTCATCAAAGTTGCGACTGAGTGGGCAGATGGAGAGGATTCTGTACGCAGATCCCGTGCTTCCCCACCACGCGACAACTACGAAAGCGGCAGTCGAGGCCGCAGAGATTCATACAGAGAAGATCGCAGGCGCAAACGTTCCAAACGTCCTTACGACGATAACAGACCCGAGTTCATGGCGGCTGGATACGCACAACCTTGGGAGGATCAAGATAGAAGCAATCGACGCTCGGATGATCGACGGGACAGTCGAGATCGCGAGCAGCGGAGCGACAGCTACAAAAGGCAAGAATGGCGCAAACGCAGCGACGCAAAACCCGAGCGGTCATTCGAGGAAAAGATGGACGACTGGTGCAGATTCCACCTCTTCAAGGGGACGACGGAAAACTACGCTCCAATCACACCCTAAGGAACTGCAGGGAATTCGACCAAATGGCGACTGACTACATGATACGACTCAAAAGGTACGGCCCAGCACCTGCTCAGCCTACGCCTGCACCCGCACCACAGCCGAACGCTGTGCCCGCTCTCATGGCGCCACAACCGCCACTGCAACCACCACCACAGCCTGCTCCAGGCGCAAACCTCGCATGTGCCATACAACCCGTACTACGGGCGGAAGATGATCAATATCCACAGCCCCACGGGCAGATGTACATGATACAAAAGGGTCGCCCCTCTAACAGGCAGCAAAAGCTAATCACTCGACAGGTGAACATGGCTGTCATGGCACCTCCTGCCACGCCTGAATTTCTGAAGGGATCGGAAACCATCATAAGCTTCAGTCGGGAGGATCATCCACCAGCTGTAGTTCGACCAGGGCACGCGGCTCTGGTACTCGACGCGCAAATAGGAGGCTACGCCATGACCAAGGTCTTCATGGACGGAGGCAGCGGCATAAATATCATCTTCGCGGACACGCTCCGCAAAATGAACAGATCAGTCGAAAACCTCCCAAAATCTTCAAATACCTTCCACGGTATCGTTCCCGGCAAAGCAATTAGCCCAGAAGGCACCATACAACTCGACGTTACGTTTGGGGACAAAAGCCACTTCAGGACAGAGTCGATTGAGTTCGAGGTCGTCGACTGGAAATCACAATACCATGCTATTCTTGGTCGCCCGACGTTTGCTCGATTCATGGCGGTGCCACACTACGCGTACCTCACGCTGAAGATGCCAGGACCAAAGGGAGTCATCACTGTCCGAGGAAACTTTCAAAGGTCCGATGCCAGGCTCGATTCCTCCGTGAGAACTGGGAAATATTTGCGTGGTGTCCAGCCGACATGCCAGGTATTCCCAGGGAATTCGCCGAGCACTCTCTCCAATTGTTTCCAGATGCAAAGCCAGTCAAGCAAACGATGCGTCGAATCTCCGGCCCAAAGCGAACCGCAGTCGAATCTGAAGTCGACCGGTTACTCGCAGCAGGATTCATTAGGGAAATCAAGAAATCACAATGGGTGGCCAACCCCGTACTCGTAGAGAAGAAGCATACAGACATCCTTCGGATGTGCGTGGACTTCACAGCGCTGAACAAGTGCTGTCCAAAGGATCACTTCCCGCTACCCCGAATCGACCAGATCGTCGACTCCACCGCCGGATGCGCACGACTCTCCTTTCTGGATGCTTACTCAGGTTATCACCAGATAAGGATGAAGCAAGAAGACGAAGAAAAAACGGCGTTCATAACCCCACTCGGGGTCTACTGCTACACAACTATGCCCTTTGGGCTCAAAAACGCGGGTGCAACATACCAGCGCATGATGCAGGACTGCCTCAAAAAGCAAATTGGACGCAACGTCCAGGTCTACGTGGATGACATTGTCATTACCACAAGGGAAGAACACACTACTCGACGATTTGAGGGAGACGTTCGCAAACCTCAAACGCTTCCATATCAAGCTCAATCCTAAGAAGTGCACGTTCGGCGTTCCAGCCGGGCAGCTCCTAGGGTACCTAGTCTCTGCCCGTGGAATCGAAGCAGACCCGGAGAAAATACAGGCCATCCTCACAATGCAAAGGCCTTCAAAGCTTCACGATGTGCAGAAACTAGCAGGACGAGTAGCAGCGCTCAGTCGATTCATCAGCAAACTGGGTGAAAAGGCTCTACCATTCTATCGACTGATGAAGAAGGCGGACAAGTTCGAGTGGACGCCAGAAGCTGAAGCAGCCTTCACAGATCTCAAGCGGATCCTCACAAGCCCTCCGATCCTCGTCGCACCTAAGGAACGGGAACCACTCTACCTGTATGTCTCGGCTACAAACAGGGTGGTGAGCACCGTACTGGTAGTCGAACGCATGGAGGAGGGGCACATCCAAAGCATACAACGTCCAGTCTACTACCTGAGCGAGGTTCTCTCCATATCAAAACAGCGGTACCCGCACTATCAAAAGCTGGCATACGCTGTATTCATGTCCTCAAGGAAGTTGACACACTACTTCACCGAGCACCCGATCACCGTGGTAAGTAACTCAGCAATCGGTGATATCCTCACAAACCCCAATGCAACGGGTCGAGTCGCAAAATGGCTCATCGAGCTGGCTCCAAGAGACATCAAGTACGAGCACCCGAAGGCTATCAAAGCACAAGTCCTACCCGACTTCACAACCGAGTGGATAGAGGCCCAATTACCTGGAGCACCAGACGTGTCCAATTCCTGGACCATGTACTTCGATGGGTCCAAGAAACACGAAGGCGCAGGCGCAGGCGTCATCCTCATATCACCAAAAGGGGACAAGCTACGTTATGTTTTGCAGATGGGATTCAAACTACCCTCCAATAACGAGGCTGAATACGAGGCTCTGATCCATGGCATGCGGATGGCAAAAGCACTTGGGTGCACTCGATTGATGATCTACGGCGACTCCAATCTCGTGGTGCAGCAAACAATGAAGGCCTGCGACGCAATCGCGGACAACATGATCGCTTATCGCGACCTGTACAACACACTGGAGGGCAGCTTCGAGGGCTGCGAGTTGAGGCACATAGGAAGGGAAAGTAACGAAGAAGCAGACATGCTAGCCAATCTTGGCTCAACTGGCGCACAAATTCCACCTGGTGTCTTCCTCGAGCGCATCGAACACAGATCTATCAAGGAGAAACGAGAGCCTCCTCCGTCGACTACGCCAGCCAAAAGCAAAGCGCCAGCACAGAGGACCCCCCAGTCGAGGTACTCCTCATTGAGCCAACTTGGACTCAACCTTTTCTGGCTTACATACTCCGCGCGAGCTACCAGATGACATAACCGAGTCCCGACGCGTGACTCGAAGATCAAAAGCATACACCGTTATCAACGGCGAGTTATACAAGCGCAGCATATCAGGTATGTTCCAAAGATGCATCGCATTCGAAGATGGCCAAGCCATACTTCGAGATATTCATGCAGGTACCTGTGGGCATCACGCCAGCAGTCGATCACTCGTAGCCAAAGCCTTTCGCGCAGGGTTTTACTGGCCTACAGCACTCAAAGACGCGGAGGACATAGTCAAAAGGTGCGTCGGCTGCCAGAAATTCGCAACAAGGCCGCACGCACCCGCATCGGCGTTGAAGACTATACCGCTGGCCTGGCCTTTCGCCCAATGGGGGCTCGATATGGTTGGGCCACTCAAAAAATCATCGCATGGCGGGCATACTCACCTACTGGTGGCAGTCGACAAGTTCACAAAGTGGATCGAGGCGGTCCCCATCACAAATTCGACTGCTACTACGGCAGTCAACTTCATAAAGAGCATCATCTACCGCTTCGGTGTCCCAAACAGTATCATCACTGATAACGGCACAAACTTCACGGCTGAGGAGTTCAAAACCTTCTGCAAAGAGCAGGACATTACGCTCAACTACGCATCCGTGGCGCATCCACAATCCAATGGCCAAGTCGAAAAGGCCAATGGACTTGTGACGAGTGGGATCAAGAAGCGCCTCCTGGTGCCACTCAAAAGAGCTGCGGGTGCTTGGGTCGAAGAACTACCATCTGTGCTATGGAGCCTACGCACAACTCCCAACACTTCTACGCAGTTCACCCATTCTTCATGGTCTATGGTGCAGAGGCAATTCTGCCATCAGATGTAAGGTTCAATGCGCCACGAGTTGAAGCATACAATGAAGAAGACGCGAAGAAGCACTCGAAGACGCAGTCGACTTACTCGATGAGCGCGAGACACGGCCTTGGCCCGCACAGCTGTTTACCAGCAGATCTCCGCAACTACCATAGCCGTCGACTGCGAACCAGGTCCTTCGTCGTTGGCGACCTGGTTCTTCGACTGAAGCAAAAGAAGGTGCACAAGCTCGCTTCCCCATGGGAGGGTCCCTTCATCATCACGGAGGTCCTTGGTGGAGGCGCATATCGACTGAAGCACGCGAAGACAGGCGAACTCTCTCATAATCCTTGGAACGTTGCGCATCTGCGCCGTTTCTACGCATAAAGTGCTCACAGTCATACAATGTAATAGGCTATATGTCGGATGGCTGCAGGTTTCAGACGCGCTCTTTTCCTTACCAGGGTACCTAAGGGGACTGGAAGGTTTTTAATGAGGCGGCCTGCAGCCTAACATTCAAAAGAGGAATAAAATCAATGTTCCTTCGACTTCTTTGTGGCTACTACCCGCATAATTCATACCTTAACCGCACCCGAAACCCTCGGGGGCTGTGTTATCGATCAAATGAGCTCTCGCTCTTGCAGAAACACAATGCCTTAGCCGCACCCGAATGCTCGGGGGCTGCGTAACAAGGATCCAAACAAAGAACACAAAAACTCTGCAGCCGCACTCGAATACTCGGGGGCTGCACAGTCATTGGTTCACAACCAACACATATTTCACAAACCCCGCTCGACTGACTCGGGGGCTCGACAAAAAATCAAAGTATACAAACTATACAATATACAAAGAGTCAAAAATTACACTCGGGGGCTGCCCCCTATACAAAAATTGCACTCGCAAACTATTCTAATCCTCAGGCTCGTCCTTTACGGGCAGCTCGGGACCGCAAAGCTGTTCGCGAGTGCACTCGATTAGTGTCTCCGCAGCTTGGATCGTGTCATCCAGGTCTTTTTGTTCGAGAACCTCTCCGGCTGCAGGTGTCCGCAACACCAACCTTGGTTTTCGACTACGCATATACGCCATTGCAGCGTTGGCTCCAATCACAAGTCTCTGAGACAGCAACTCTCGAATGGGATTTGTTTGGCGGAAGATGTTCAACACAGCACGAATCCCTTGTGGTTGTGGCCCCGAAGGAAAAAGAGTCTCGTTCAGGCGAATAAACGCTGCCCGGCATAACTCCAGCAGTTCAGCACTTCGCCAGACGCGATCCTTCAGGGTGGCGAGTATGCGGGCATGGTACCTATCAAGCCAAAAGTGTTGACGCCCAGTCGTAGGGTCGTCAACCACGCTATCCAGACGCCCTTCCACGCGAATCTTTTCAGCCTGGAAGTTGTCGACAAAGCCTACAAACACGGGCGCACCAGTCAGATCAAAAGGACAAAAGCTACGCAAAAAGCTTGTAAACAGAGCAAGACTCGAACTTACACTCGAGTTGCCTGTTCACAAGATCCATCTCCCCGAGCACATATTCCTCGCGTTGGGTGGCCAACGCGGGTCTGCCCTCAATCGATTCAGCTCAGCCTGGGCGTCCTTCAGATCTTGCTCCATTCTCACAAATTTGGCCTTCATATACTCCATCACCTTGGCATCATTTACCACCTGACCCTGGGATCGGGTGGTGATTGGAGCCTGCGAGGAACTAGTCGCAGTAGCAGGTTCTCGTGACTGTTCAAAGAGCATAATCACAAACACAAAGTTTGTGTCAGAAGCTAAACTCATGTCATAAGCATACAACTCTTCGAGTGAAAGACATTAGCAAAAGACTTTGCATAAACAAGGTAGCACAAACAAAGCGCAGACTCGCGCAGTTCAGAAGGTATCATTACAAGGCATAAAAAAGCAAAAGGGTACAGCTACCCTAAACCTAAGATTTCGATTTCCTAAGCAGACGATTGGCAGTCTCGAGTGCCCGGCGCTCCATGGTGTTCATAAAAACTTCGGCCAGTCGCGCGGCGGCTCCGCTCACCCCCTTCAGGAAATGGGCTTCCCATCTGGCTTCTGAGGGAACGCAGACAGTGCTGCCTCATAGTCGCAATCTATCCCATGTCCCATAAGAAGCTTGATGGTGGACTCGGATCCGCGTACCGTGTTGGCGCGAGCGAAACCCGCCATGGTGGACGTCCCGGGGCCAAACACGTTGGCGAAGTCATCCACCGTCGACGGCACTACGCCAGTCGGGAACACCACTTGGTATACAGCGCCAAGTGTGCTCGTCGATTTGGCGAGTGCTTCTTTCGCCTGGTTGCATAGAGCGCCTAAGCCGCCCACAGCCTGTTCCAGCGAAAGATCGTCACTCGCCACGTCCGCAGAGGCCGGTGCGCCAACAGCTTCTGCACAATTCAAAACAGGCATAAGTCATTTTACGACACTCGACAAGTTATATCGTCATATCAAAAGGAGAAAAGATTACTCACCTCCCATGACCTGCGCGAGTGCCGCGAGCTGGTCAGCATATCTCGCTCGCGTGCAGCGGCTGAGTTGGTGGCGGCAGCCAGCTCTTTCTTCGACTCTTCGCGCTGCGCGGCGAGTGCGTCTTCCAGCTCCTTCTTCTCGCCTGGCCCAGCAAAATCACGTGCATTCAATACTCGACAAAATCAAGCATTGCAAAAAGAAGTTCGGCAAAACAAAAGCAAAAAGGAGAACTCACGACTGAGCCGCTCGCTCGGCGCGCATGGTGTCCCTCTCCTGCTCCACCTGGACATAAGCCTTGGCAGAATCTGCCAAGGTGTGGTAGAAGGGCTGCGAGCACACGATTCAGCAAAAATCAAAACTCTCACAGACCTACAACTAAACGGGTCAAGCAAAAAGCTACTTACGTGGTTCATCCACGGCTCAGGAGCCGCGACTGATGTCCCGACATCTGGAGTTGCCGCCTTGGCTGTCTCAACGACAGCAGTGGCCATTGGCTGGGCAGCCTCGTTTCCAGTCGGTGCAGACTTCGAGTGCTCCAGGGTTGGAACATTTCGACTGGAGGAGTCCCAGGCTGATTGTTTTCAGCGCTGTGGGCAACACAACAAAGCAAAAAGACGGTCAGCACAAATATGTGACAGCACAAAATTTCATACTCAAAAAACACATACCTGTGCTCCTCATCTTCCTCATCTTCGGAGTCGCCAAAAATTGGTCCCCAAAGGCTGGGGTACCACTCGACTGAAGAGGAAGAGTTGAGCTTGTTGAGCACGCACGCAAAGGAGCGGCTTGGAAAACAGGTGGTGAACCTGATTCCTCGTCATCCTCCAAGCCCTGCTCCTTCGCGGGTGAACTTGCAGCAGAAGGCGCCTTCTTGGCCAGTCGACGCCGCTTCGGTGGCGCGGTATCGACTTCTTGGTCAGAGGTGGCCTTGTCTTCAGATTGGACTCTTCTGCTGCTTCCTCCTCGACCTCCTCCACATGTGAAGTGGTGGCAGAAGGGATGGGCGACTGATCCCCTTTCGGGTCCACCACCTGTGCCTGTGTTTCTTCAGTCTCGCCATTTTCAGGCAGAGGAGGAAGGGAGGCAGCAGTCGAGTGACCCTGCATAGCATACATCACAAATTGCAAAGTCAGAATCAAAAATCGCATATCGCAGAACATGCGAGTGGCAAACTCTTCATTGCAAGCAGGCTATAACACATACATACCTCAAGCAAAGGGTTCTCCAACCCATATGGTGCAACAGGGCAGTCGACGTTGCAAGTGTCGCCTGTCGTCAAGTTGGTGATGTGCCGCACATGCGTCAGCAGCTCACTCCTTGAAAGCTCCTCTGGGTTCATTCGGGTGATGTCACCCGCGCCTTCATACTCCCACATGGGGTGCGCTCGGGCACGGATGGGCCACACCCGCCTCTTCACAAAGGTGGCGATCAAATGGATGCCTGTGACCTTGTCCAGCATGCCTCCGATCCGAGCCAGCAAAGGGCTTGCCTCCTCCATTTCTTCGGCTGAGAGTTGGTGATCCCACGCCTTGGTCCTGGTGAAAGCAGCAGTCGAGAAAGGGGCGGCTGCATCCTGCTCGACAGTCGCATAAAACCACCCCTTCCTCCAGCCTTGAGCGGAGTCGACGGTCTTCAGGCGGAAGTAGCGGGTGTCGCTGCGCACCTGGATTCCACAGCCGCCAACGGGTAGGTGCGACCACCTCCTCTGTTCGGCCGTACCATGAAGATGGCTTTCCACAGCGCCCAGCTGGGTGCGACGCCGAGGAAGCACTCGCACAGCGTGATGAAACACGCGATATGCATAATGCCATTTGGGGTGAGATCATGGATCTGCACCCCGTAGGCAAAAAGAAGACCACGAACGAAAGTCGTGGAGGGGAAGCGAAAAGCCCCTAGGCAAAAACTCCGCAAAACAAACACGCTCGTTGGCGCGTGGTTCGGGGAGTACCTCCTTGGGCGACGGCGCGCGGACGGCGAGCTGCTCCGCGGGTGGCAGATACCCCTGCTCGCGGAACTTGACCAAATGGGCGTCCTTGATGGTGGACTTCGCCCAGTCCCCGCTGCCCTTCTTCAGCGCGGCGGATGCAGATGTACCCGCCACGGCCTTCTTGCCCTTGGTCGCATCGGTCGCGGCGGCGGCGGCAGCACCACGCTTCGCACCTCCACCTTTCGCCATTGCTACAGTGGAGGAGTGTGGGGCAAAGAACTTGGGCGCAGAGCAATGGAGGGGCAGCGCGAGGAAGGAGACGAGGGGCGGCGCAGGGAGCAAATGGCAAGTAAAAAACTCTGCCAGCGCCGTCCCCCCTATTTACCACAGATCGCAAAACGATCGCAACCGTCAAAACAAATCCATACGCTCCGCGCGAAATCTGGCCATACACGTGGCGGCCACGGAGAGCAACCGTCGCCGGCCACTCCGCCCACTACGCACGAGAATCCAGGAAACCATCATCACGCCCCGTGAAAATCGCGCCAGAACGGTCAAATCAAGTCCACGCGGCGTCATCCCTGGTCAGCTCTGCAAAACGGGCCCACAAAACAGGGTCACGTCTTATCAAAGCCTCTCCAAGCACGCCACCGCTTGTCAGAGATAGCAGTCGCAAAATGCGTCATTGCTGACGTTGTTCTCTCTTTCACAACTGGCATAAAAGTCACTCGATGATATCTTCGGGTGGTCTCTCGCATAAGTCTCGGTTGGTTTTTAGCAAAGTCATAGAGGCCAGTCGAAATTCTTTCGACTGCAGCATCGTACTCCCATCGGGAGCGTATCAAAAAATTTCTTTGACTAAAATGTGCAGGGTAAAAGATTTTGAGATTATCCTCCATTGCAAGCAATAAAGCACAATCTCGGGGGCTACTCCCATCGGGAGCGCTGTCGCGCACCCGATAGAATAATGGCAAAAGTGTCAGTCGACGAAACATTCGACTAAGTTCATAAGCAAAATCACACTCAAAATATTCCCGAGTTGATCCGACGATCCTTGGATGCTGCATGCATAGTGCAAAGGTAAGACCCCCGATCAGTCGAGCTGGGCTAAGGACCGCTCCAGCAGCGTTATCCTTAAATGTTCCGTGTCAGCAGACATGATGAATAATCCCCGACGGACGCGTTGGGTTGATTCAAAATTATACTGCAGTTCGATTCCGTAAGACCTCAACGGCTGTTTCGAGTCTGTCCAGTTTGTTCCAGATTCGAGTCCGGGGACTCGAGTTTGATTGAAAGCTAGTATGGTTTTGCCACAAATGGTAGTTAACTGGCCCCGATCCGTCGTGTGTGCCGGGCCTGCTAAGCTAATATCCCTTGACTATCATAAGCAAAAACTCATAGTCGATGAAACACTCGACATAGCCAACATGTGCTATTTCATAAGAATTCTAAATACAGATGTAAAAAATATAACGTGCATGATGTATGAGTCCATGCCCGACTCTTCGAATCAGACAAGTACTCGGGGGCTACTGACATGGGTATGCCTATCGGGTACCCTACCATGAGGGTACCTGGTGCACGTATCGACTAGGCCCAACTATCAGAGCCTACATGAAGCCCATGAAGGGAGGCCCACGAAGATGGAGTATCCTCCAAGTTTGGCGAAGCAATAGTCGGTTTAGAGTTTCCTTACTTGTAAATCGAGTCGGTTACGAACACCCGAGACCCAGCCTATTATTTAAGGACTGGGAGGGCCATCGAACCAGACAACGAACCACCAGAGCCACAAACCCTAGCGAGATCGACATCTCGCCGGGATCCTTGTAACCATCATATTCACAAATCAATAACAGACAGGCAGGACGTAGGGGTGTTACCTCCACACGAGGGCCCTGAACCTGGGTAAAATCTTTGCCCTGCTTGTCAGCCGACGATACTTCCAGCTCTACCACGTTCTCTCCCCCATATTCATAACCTAGGGACCTTAACCATGGGTCTTGATGAGTCTACCCCTCGTCAAGAAGGAATTCTTATTCACCCACCTCCATATGAATCTAACATCCTTAATAGCTCCTGGACGTCTCACCCTCTCCCGTCACTGTAGCAGAGGGGAAACTTTTGAGCTCTTCCGGCCGATCCACTCCGCCGCCGCCGTCTCGTTGGATCCCTCGCCCTCCGCCGGCCGCTCCGGCGGCGGGAGGGCGGGGGATCCCCGTCTCGCGGCTGTACATAGTAGGATCAGGTAGGATCCGTGCCGGAGGTGCCGTGGAGGTGGTGGCGCCGCCGGTGTGGTTTTTGCTGCAGGTGCTCGTCCCCTTCGGCGGCGAGGCTCGGTGGAGCTTCGCAGCGGAGCGCCTGGTGTCCTGCCTCGCGCTGGTCTTCGGATCTGCGTGGTGCGGGTGCCCCTGGCCGGAGTCCGTGGTGCGGCGGCTCCGGGAGTTGAAGGTTCTGTGGCGGCTGTTGCGGCTTGATGCGGCGGCTTCGTCGACGATCTCTGGTGTGGCCCTTTGGGGCCGGCGTTCGGTGACACTCTCGCGCGCCGGGGGGCTGCTCTCGATCCAAGGCCAGAAGGAGAGCAGGGGCGGCGACACGCCATCGACGGCGCCGAGGTCGAAGAAGAAGACGTGTAGCAGGAAGGGGTGCGTTGTAATTTCGGTTTCTTCGGGGTCCTTTCTGTAATCGGCCTGTAACAGTTGTCTCACTGGCAAATAAAAAAAAAATAGCTTTGCCAGTTGAAAAAAGATAATAGTATCCATCTCCTTCTTCTTATCCATTAATTATTTTGTTGGCCAAGAACATGTCTTTTTTTTTTCCACATACAGCAGTGGTGAACTATTGATCGATGAGGAACTGTACATGACTAGTAATTGATTTGGTGAGCCGTGCCAACATTGTGTCGCCAAAATTAATGCCAAATAATGCGTTGTGCATTGTTCGGACTAACCACACGCACGGACCCAGCGCCCCGATCGTACGTGCGCGTACTATTCACCTTACCCTGCTGCCGTCACGCGCGATCCAGATGAAACTCCTCCGCTCCATCTCTCGACGATCTAACGCCGCCGCCTCTCCTGCCCCCAATGCGCCGCCTTCCATCTCACTCGCGACCTCTCCTCTTTTCTTCCATGGCATCTGCAAGACGAGCTTCCCCGCTCGCGTCGGCGTCTCCCAGTCCCAGTCCACATGGACGTCGGAGCATGGCCATCCTCCCTCGATTGTTACGAGGCGGCGACTCTGGTAAACGCTATCCATGGCGCGAAGACAAGGATCACACCGGTGGATTCATCGTCCGTAACGACGGCGATGACAGAGAAGAGGTCAGCGACGGGGAAGACACCATGGACAGCCGACTTCGAAAAAGCACGCACCGTGACGGTTCCATCTACACGGGAATCGGTCGCTGTGCCTGGAAAAGGGAGTTCCATGTCGCGGACCGTAGCGAGACTCGACTGGAGGCCATGGCGTTCTCGGAGCCCACGCCAGATTGCTACATTGCCAAGGACGATGGAACTTGTTTGAGACATATTCCTGGGAACATGCTGCAGATTCTCTCGTTAGAGGTGTCTAAAATCCCCGTGGATGCTGGCTCGGTAGAGGTTTATGGATACGTGGCAGCCCGCGACGATCTTGATCCGCACCTTAATTACGTCGTCAACATTAGCAGGGATGATCCCGTCATCGTGGAGCAGGGTTCTCACATCAGCATCGCTGGCCCTAAGCGAGGGATAGAGATGATGGATTGTACTCTCATCGAATACGACATGAGGATCAAGAATGGCGAACACGAACAAGATGACCTACAGCTGTTGGATGGTGCATCGGTTCTAGATTTGGGATGCACATGGGGTAGTTCATTCACATTAAACACCCCCGGAGAGTTTGGCGTCATTGACATAACTTTATCAACTATTCACTGGGCAGTTGAGGCGACTATAGAGGTTTCCATAATGGAAGTGCAAAACAGTTTCAATTTGTCTCTTGGGTGTTTTACTAGTGGGCTTAATACGGAAATCAGGCTTTTTGACGGCCCTATTGCTGAGTCACGTGGCTTAAAGAGGTTTGTGGTTGCTGTAGCAAGCCGTTCTTTTATAGAGTTGAAGTTCAATGTAGGCACACCACCATCTAGGCCGTACCAACATTGTTGTTCCTTCAAGCCGGAAAGACATGGTCATGTTATTCAAAAAATAAAGACGGACATTGCGTTAATCTCAGTGAAGATGACTTGGTCGACCCTCTCGTAGCTTTCCCGGATAAGGTTTGTCCCACCACTTTTGTGTTTTGTGATGTTGGGGATAAGAGATTAAGAACTTAGAGGTAGTTCAGGGCCACAGACTTGTGACAACTTAGTACAGTCAATCTATTGTACTAAGTCATTCAATGTGTTGTCGAGACATCACGCGCATGTATATCTTTATCCATATATGAACTACTCATGTGTTCCAAAATAATTGAAGTCATAGATTTGTCCTAACTCAAATGTCTTTATGTTTGACCATAATTATAAGAAAATGACTCAATATCATTAATGCCAAATGTATATAATATATAAGTATATTGTATTAATCTCAAAAAAAATAAGTATATTGTATGATGAATTTTGTGTGTGGTATGGTGAGATGAAATCTAATATAACTAAACTGGTGTGGTAGATGTTGATGTTTTTTCTACAAACATGGTCAAACTTAAGATAGTCTGACGTCGGACAAAAATCTTGATATTCAAATATTTTGCAAAGGAGGTTGCATATTTTATTGGAATGTGAAAAACCCACAGGAAAATCCTTGAGATAAAAGAAGACACTTGATCTCTTTCCAAACGATTTAAGGAATAATATTTTCATTTTTATATAATTTTGTGCTCGGTATTTAGTGCTTTTACTGTTAAATTCTTGTATTCATATTTTTTAAATGGAAACAAGATACTTGTGGAAATTGAAGATCCCATTAAAGATTAAGATCCTTTTATGGTTTCTTCATAGAAAAGAGTTGTTAACAAAAGATAATTTTAGCAAAACGTAGATGGATATGTTGTAAAAAAATGTGTTTTTTGTCATCAGGATGATCGAGTCTGTTGAACACCTGTTGATATCTTGTACGTTTGCACGCAATATTTTGAGCCTTATTGATTTCACTTTCAATATTTACTCTCCGACTGGCATTCCCAATATGTTTGGTAGGCTGGTTGAATGAGATTGATAAAAAACAAGAGCACGCATTCGAGTAGGAGTATCGGCCTTTCTTTGGGTAATTTGGAATTGTTGTAATGGAATAGTGTTTAACAAATTAGAAGCAGTTCACTGTTTGCAGGTTATCAACAAGATGGTGTATTGAATCCACATGTGGTCTTTCCTCATTCCTATGGACCAGTGACACCTTATGGGGTTCGGATGTGCTTGACTGATGGCGGTCGTTCGGCCCATCTTCTGCCAGGGTGGTTGGCTACACGTGAGCATATTAGATGTTTAGAGCTCCAATATTTTTATTCCTGATTTTTGTATTCGCTTTGAGTGATCCCTGAATTTTAAGATACTTATTAACACTTTTCACTTTGCAATAAAAAAGAAAAAAAAAACAGCAGAGGCCAGGGGACTCCCCATTTCGAAAAAAATGCGGCCTACCTCCATCCCATGTCTATAGACCAAAAAACTCGACGTGAGGCGGATAGATGAAATATATTGCCGCATCCCTCAATTAGTTTGGGCTTTTGAGTGATCTGGTTAGTGCATATATGGCCAAAAGGTTTTGAGTTCAGGACCGGCTGAAGCAATATAAAATAAAAATATTACAGCCCACTTTATGTCCATGTTTAGGCCTGATGGGGAATTATGAAATATAAACGCATTCCCCTCTTTTCCCATCAGTTTGATCTTTTGGGTGAATTGGTTCTTGATCCTAGCAAGCCTCCACAGCTGTTGTTGAGAGAGTGTGCTTCGCCTCTATGGATTTATCTTTTTTTTGGAATCCCAATGGATTTACCAAATGCCTGAAAATGGTGTACACTGAGGGTCATATAAGTTAAGCTCTGTCAGTAGAGCACGTTGATGGCCAGGCCCATTAAGTATTTGGGCTAGGCCAAATTGGATGAGTGTGTATAGCTGAGCTGAGTAGCTTCAGGCCGGGAATCTTCAGTCCTGCGACATCGAGCTAACCTGACAGAGTAGGGAACAAAAACTTGTGTAAGCACATGCGGTCGAGCACGCACGCATCAATCCATGCGAGCGGCATAGTTTTTATACTACTCCGTACATAAATATGGAATCGAAGAATCACATTGATGTACAATAATACTCTGATCGTTGAAGGGAGGTTCAGAGACGGCGTTGATCGGGGACGTCGCTGCGCTTTGCTCCATTCGTTCTATCAGCTCCCGGCCCTAAAAAACTAACTATCCTCGAGATCGGCAGTGTCGGGTCGGGCGCGCAAGATCTCCACAAAATTCTTCTGTGGACTGTCGTCGGAACAGGAACACCCAAGAGAACCATGTCAAGGATCCGCTGAATCTATACATCCTCTCGCTCACGCACGTCGCCGCTCTATCGCATGCATCATTGCCAACGAATGTTGTCGAAACATGCATGCATGCACCTGCCGAGTTCGATCGATCGCAACGAGCTCATTTCTTTTCCTCGTTTTGAGGAGAGGTGACCGATCCACTTGCTGCAATGCTAGTTTATTATCCTAATCAACTGCATGTAGTATATGTCTCTGATCATGATAACACTTCTGTCATTAGATCTTGCCAGGGATAGAGTAGGTGTTATGGAAATCCGCGCGACGGGTAAGAGAGATCATTGAGCATCGATGGGCAGGAGAATATAATCCTAACGTGCCTATCTGAAGTTCTGAACCGATAAAACAATGATGCAGCTTGCGGTGCAGATCTGCAGACCCAATGTGCATAGTCAAATGATACGCAAACAGAAACAAGACAGCGTCTGATACTCTGATAGTATGCATGCATGACTTACGCATCCACTACTCCAGGATAAACCATACTCCTACTAGCCATTATCTTATGAGATTCTTTCAGAGATTGTTAATAGTGTGGCTGCCGAACTACGGGAGGTTGTAAATAATGAACACTTGCTATGCTAGCTAGTGGCAAAGCAGTTAAAGCAGCAGATCGAAGGTTCTCTGCGCAAGTAGGCAGGCCTGCTAGTGTGCCTGGGAGCCCCGGCGAGCTGTCTGTCCAACCTGTGTGTCGCTTGCTCTGATTGCCTTATGTTTAGTGGAAATAATTGGAATCTATAGGACAGGGTTCTGTGCCCTTGTGACTTGCGAGTGTGTTATTTTATTCAGCCCTCAGGCTCATAAACCATTCACGTAGTCCTACTAGCTAGTGAGAAGGCAACTTGAATGCATATATCCACGTACTCCAAGTTGATGGCATCTCAATCATGCAGGTAGATCAGGCTGTACACATCTTTTGTACAAAGCAGCCAGAGAAATCAAAGCAAGGGGCCCTTCAAAGCGACGTGGGTTTATAATAGTTGTGTGTAATCGAAGCATGAGACATGCATGCGAGAGGGATTGTTTATGAGATGGTTGCTCTGATCGGCCGTGATTCTGTTGGCCACTAGCTAAGCTAGCTATTTCCCTTTTCTAAAAAAAAAAGAAAAAAAATCTAGCTATCTGAATGCGGCTGTTTGCAACAGCTTTATTAGGGTCTGATGAAGCAGGCCCGGAGGATTGATCCTTACTTTATGTCTTTTCGCTTGAATTGAACTAATACCAAATGCTATGATGCTATTGCTAGCTGCTATTAATAATTCGGCACGAATTCACCTGCATGATTTGAACCGATACCCAAATGTCTGAAATTGATGTGCGTAAACAGCCGCAGCAACGAAGGAAGTTCAGGATTCAAATACAGCCGCTGCATCCTAATTTTTTTTCTTGGGATTTCCTACTTTCACGATAAAATAACAGCACATGAAAACTTTCATAAGCAGCGCTTGGGCAAAAAAAAAATCATGTGTGTGCCAGTTTGGTCGCTAGGCTACTCCTGCAGGAAAATTGTACAGCAGATAAACCATTTTCTTAGGACATAAGATGCCACTGACGACCCTTGATCACTCACCGCATGCAAGAAAAAGTGCAGCGCATAAAATTTCATCAGCTTGGGCAGAAATTAAGTCCTGTACAATGTACACGCCGATGATTTTTTTTCTCTGTAGACAAGACGGCGATCACTGTCGGTGATCAACTCATCGCGTGGGGAGCTGGCCGGCCGGCAAGGCAGAGGACCATCGATCAAATCAGGCTCGCCATCCGCATATCGCGTCAAACCACCAGGTGGAAGAACTGACAAGCCCTTGCAGGAGTCGACCCGGGATCAACCGAGCCATCATCCGGGGACAGGAAAAGACCTGTGGATTGAAGTGGCAAATGCTGATGCGCCTGTCAGGATGGGAATATACCGTTTCTATCCCCCACGACCTCGGATTTCCGGCATGGGAGATACGGTTTTCCGGTCGTGAATGGACCCTGAGCTGTCGAGATCCGGATTTCACACAGATCGGCCGAGAGATTCCACCCACACAGATCATGATCATGATGATTTTATCCTTCCCGATCGATCCACGGCTTATGTGAAGTCTTTTCTTTGGCGAAGTGACGGCATATTATATGACCTTTGGTGCTGATTGCTGAATCTTGGCGCACTCACAATGTTGCCGACGCGACGGGCGGACGTGGGGCTGGAACGAGTTTATAGTGGGGAATCGGAGTGTGGATGGATATGAGATGTCCGACGTGGTCAGGCCCTTCCGGACAGTATCGCCGTCGGAAGGTACCACCTAGCTAGCGGGGCTCTGGAAACTGCCTTCTCGACAGCAGACAGGGGCGGTGCACGAGCAGAGGCTATGGTTGAGCGTCCGTCTCCGTCCGGTGGCGTGCGCCGTGGCGCCATGGCCGTTGAAAGGAACTGGGTGCGCTACACGAGTCGCGTTCGTGGGCCGTGAGAGGGTGCCCTATCAACAGCACGCGGACCACCACGCCGACGGCCGAGCTGCTGGAGAGCCGTGCACGCAACGGATGCACAGATGGTGATTGGCCGCCGGGACCAGCTTCCAGCCGGCCGCCGTACGGAGGCGCGCGGCCGCCGGAGCACAAAGGTGCGGTGCACCCGTTCGTGCGCGTCGTTCTCCACTGGCTGGCTAGGACATACGGCAGGGTCCAGCATTGCTGGCTTGCTGCTGCTGTTCTCAACTCTGAAGTGGACTCCATAGTATGCAGATTTTTTAGAAAAACCCATAGTATGCAGATCCATTCATCGATCCCTATCAATGGATCAAGCTGGCAAGATTGTTATCTGTATCTCGTTTTCTTGGAACATGGACTTTTTCGATGGCATGACCATGCCATGCTATGCACAATTTGGTTGTGTATATTCTGGAGAAAATGTGGTTGTGGTGAACCACTACAGGAAAACGCCTTATTCCCGACAACTTTTTGCAAGCCGACAGTATTTTATCGGGGCCGTCCGCATACAAAGCAATATGCCAAGCGACTCAAAAAAGCTGCTGGCATATAGGTCGGTATGTCAGACAGTTTTCTTCGGGCGGTCGTTGGCATCGGCATACACGAATTTTACCCTGGGAGGCCGTCAGCATATAGACCTGAAACGTGGTGCTCTTGTTGCGACTTACAACGAAAGCATAATGATACTAGTTGTCTACCGACAGCCCCGCCAGAGGCCCTCGCCATACAGGGTATGCCGAGGGTCAGTGGAGGATCCAGTAATTGATCGATGGGGGTGCCGAGCTTAAATTTTTTGGTTCAAAAGCATCATAAATTTAGTACATGCGTTTAAAATTTACAAAAATGACAATAGAAGTAACGTAATTTGGAGAAACATCGTAAATTTAGCACATTATTTAATCCTTCTCCGACGACATCTTGTTCTTCAGTCAAGCCATCAACCATTGGAGTTGGCCTCACAGTCGGAGATGAAAAAGATGCATTTTTTTCACCGTTGCTTCATGCTTCTCGAGCAGAGACATTATGGCATTACCTCTTTTCATATCTCAAAGTTTGAAACTTTCAAACTCAAAAATCTGCTCAATAAAATCAACACCAATAGTTGAATTAGTACAACATGAACTCAGAAAGTGAAGAGGAAGAGGACGTCGAGGCAAAGCTTTTCAACTGCTTAGTACAGCATGGGGCCGTCCATGGCATCCGTGCCGTGGCGGTCTTCCATCACGGCGCTTCGGAGCTCGCAGGCACGCGCAGCAACGGTCGGATGACCGTGGCGGCACCCTGGCTGCTGCAGCTACGCTCGCACGCGCGGATGACCGTGGCGGCACCCTGGCTGCTGCAGCTACGCTCGCACGCGCGGATGAGCCGGAGACGACAGCCGGACGGGACTGCGCGGCCGGGAGACCAGCGCCCGGCGGGCGCGGCTGGAGATGGCGACCGGCACAGGAGGAGCACCGTAGCCGGCTCAGCTGAGGGGCCGGCGCGCCGCGCTACCGAGGACGACAGGCGCGGCCGGGGACGACAACTGGCAGAGGAGCATGGGCGGCCGGTGGCCTGTTCGGCCTGGAGGGCGGCGACCGGAGCGCTATGGATGAGGAGCGCATGCGGGTAGAGCGATGGGAAGCAGAGAGAGTAAGTTGACTGGTATTGGACCATGCCACGTCACCAAAACAACTATGCAAAACAGCTTATGGTAAGCAGGGGGGTCAATTGCCCGGTATTCGATAGTTGGGGGGGGGGGGGGGGGGATTTGCTCTAGTTGAAAGATGTGGGTGGTTAATGCCCGATACCTGATACTTGGGAGGGGGGGGGGGGGGGGGGGGTTGATATAGACTTCTTTCGAGATTTCGGTCAATGTGATGCAGCCATAGACGAGAGCGTGAGGAAAATTTTCGCAAAAAAAAAAAGAGAGCGTGAGGAGAATGCTCTATTGGGCTTGTTGGGCTGCGACAAATAGATGGGCTGCTGTGTCTGCTAGAGTTTTGATCACAAATCTTTATTATTTTCGCATTTTAACCTAATATACAAGTACAATCAGTATAAGTACCACCAGTAGTTCAAAAATCTGTATTTTCGGTGGGGGTGCCATGACACCCATTGCACCCCCACTAGATCCGCCCCTGCCGAGGGTGGCTGTCAGCATACTTTTTTTTTACCTTTTCCGTTCTGCTTTTATTTGCAAAATTGCAAGTACTTATTTATGTTTGCTTTTGAATTCTTTTGCATTATCCTACTTTTATTTCCTATGACTATATGATCTAAAATGACACAATGTAAAGTTTTTTGCTTTTTTTAATTCGTATGCCCTAATTTTCTCCCATATAAAATGAGACAAAGAGAAAAGTCCAGCCAAAACCCAGCTCCCAACTATGGTGGAAGGTTCTAAACTACAATGTAAACGACGAGATAATTTTTTTATATAGTCAGCGTGCATTTTAACGCGTTGACTTGTTTCCATGATTTTTTTTAGATAAAGGGAATATATTAATATCGCGAAGGTATCAATTACACCCAGCATCTGCACCAACAAGATGTCGAAGACGTCTCGGATACACACAGCCAAGAAAAAAATAAAAAAGAGAGAAAAAGAAAATAATGACCCCGTCGCGGTAATGAAGCACTCGCAACAGTAGCACTCTAACCACCACCGAAGCAACACCCGGCCTACAAACTAGATTCTCCAAAAGCAACGCCTCTAAGAAGGAAACAATGCACACTCGTTGTCGTCGCTCGATCGTAGATCTTGGGTTTTCACCCTGGAGAATGTCCAAATTTCCAAAACAATGCCTTCGGTAGGCCATTGCCAGGTACAACCAATGAAGGCCAGACCTTGGGTTTTCACCCTGAAAATCGAGGCTCGGTACTTGAGGAGCACCACCTAGAAAGCAGTCCGCCTGTGTTGCCACCCCCGCTTGCCAAGACTGCTGTTGCAAGACGCCAAACACCCGACACACAGGGAGCACCTGTGCTGCATTATCCTCATCGCAACCAGTACCCACTCTGTCATTACCAGCCTCCGATCGCAGCCACCATGACTTTCTTCACCTCTGTCAGTTTCATGGAAATCTATTAAGACATGTCCCATGGCACCGACAAAAGGCGAAGCTTCGTGCCTCGCCCAAATGAAACCACTCTGGGAAGACAAGGGCGTGCCCGACTGCATCGATTCCGCTCTAGATATCCGGTAGCGCTCTGCGCCAAACTGTGGAAATCTCTGAGAGGAAGACCAGAACTTGTCGGCGGCCAGATCAAGGAAGCCTTCATGAACCAGATCGGCTGCTTGGCACTCAAAGAACAGCAGGTTCAAACAGCCATTATTAAGAACGCGTGCCCCGTGTCACACGCTCTCCAGAGTTTGTAGGCATCCATGGCCGCACAGCGTCGCCGGCCAGCGAGTTGACGCAGACGGCCGAGACGCCCCCTCAAACTCCGGCCGCCACGCCGTCCACCACAGCCACGGCGACCGCCACCGTCATGATCCACCAGGGCCGCCGCCCCAGATCCAACACCCGCCTCGCCGGTCGACGACAACACCACCGCGGTGCCCGCTCGTCCTTGTAGCAAGGCGCCGCCACGCCACCCACTCGCGACGCCAGATCGGAGGCCCGCCTAGGCCCGAAGATCCAGGGCGGATCCAGATCCGACGGCCACCGCTATGGGGGCGCGACCACCAGGCAGAGAACACCGCCTCCTCGTCGACGCCGGGATCGCCGGTGGAAGGCCGCGTAGCCGCCACGCCGCCGACTCTCGGTTTCGTCACCGCCGCCGCGGGGTTGGCGAGTCGCTGCCCGGAGAAGGCCCCGCCACCGCCGTCAAACGTGCGGGCTTTGCTCGGCGGTGACTCCCGACGGCGGCGAGGGAAAGTGTATCGGGGAGGGGGGCAGAGGGTTAGGGTTAGGGTTAGGGGGAGCTATCTGTTGGTGCTATCAACATGAAAACAATGTGACCTTCTGTTTGAAAGGGTTAGATGCGTGACTTAAAAAATCTCACGCGGCGTTTATATTGGCTGGTCCAAATCCATATTATGTGGTTATCAGTTGTCAACCACGCGCTAGAAAAATATACAGATCCATCGGTCTCTATCAATCGATCAAGCTGTCTAGCTAGCTGTCTCCATCGATCTCTTTTTCTTGGAACATGGCCTTTAATTTTTCGACTTTCATGAGCATATGCGATGCTAAATATGCACAATGTGGTTGTGGTATGTTCCAAAAACAAATGTGGCTGTCGTGATCCATCTAGTAGAGAGTATGGTTCTGGTTCACAACTCACGCTCATGGGTCGCCTTATACGATGTGCCTAGTTCGTACTCGTGTCCAGCGCAAACCAGACAACTGTCTCTGTCGCCGTAACAAGTTACACATGGCATGTGTTCCGAACAAGTTCTTTGTTTCTAGTCGGCACAGAGATGATTTATTCTACGCACGGTATTCTGCACTACTCCTTGAAAGCTGCGAGGTAGCTACGCGAGTACGTTGAAACTTGAAAGGAAAAATCCGTATGGACGTGTACATTGTATTCTTGTTCCACTTCGGCGCATGCAAAGATGAGCTAGCTACACTAGTTTAGCCGGCCGCTAGCTTCGCCGGCGAGTTTTCGAGGCCGGCCGGCGGTAATGGCGACGACAAACCGGCATGATTACACGGGGTAACTAGGCTGGTGCCGAGCTCATCATGGCTCCGGTGCATCGGGACGGGAGAAGAAGTCGGTGCACGCATGCGACGACGCTGCTCCGCACCTGGACAACGAGCTCCATCGCAGGCGCATGAAATTCTAAAACATCGCTGTTCCTGGTCTCGGTCTTCCATCCCCCGTTTTAGCACGCAATCTAATGTAGCACACCGGTACCTATCATGGAGGTGTGCGTGACGACGAATACGACGGTGAACTTAACGACGGCGATCTATTCCCGGACGCTTACGTCTCTGTCCATCCCCTGTAAATACGCTTGCGACTGTCAACGGCGGTGTGATCCTCACCGGATCAGTCGACGTCAAGACGGCGATGCGTGACCGAATATTAATATTGTGCCAGTAGCCGGCCGGTCTTCGTCCTCCTTCGGACCACCGGCCGGACGGCAACGCAATCTAGCCCGGCCGTCGCTGTCGCCACCGCTCGATCCCCGTCGAGTTTTACGGGTTCCATCGCCGGCTTCTCCCATCAATCCGGCAATCCCGCGTGTGCTTTGGCAGCTACGTACTAGCCAGGAATGAGGTCATGGCATCATCTCTGATTGACTAGTCAGTAAGTGGCATGGCATCGCATCATCTTGGATTCTTGGTTCGGTTCCAAGTGGAGTGTAGAATCCAACTGCCCGCCTATGCACGCATGGTATATATACTCGATCGATCGTCACATTGTTTTTGACTTTTCGTTGCTTGGAACACAAATTGTGTTTCCTGTACTGCAAGTGTGCATGACGTCCGTCCATGAAGATATATCTGGTGCTACCACCCTTTACATGCTAATAACATGCTACCATTCTTTTACCCGCAAAAATAAACATGCATCCTACCATTTAAAAAAATCAATTTTATATATTTAAACATGTTCACAGAGAATTTGTCTCCACCTTACAAAATTTCGATACCAAAATCGAAAGGCATATTGAGAAACAAAAAGAAATACATATGTGAATAGTGTTAGTTTTGTCATTTAGTACGATGTTCTGAGACCGGAAAGTGCAAACTGAGGTCGTGCTTAATGAGCTCTTTTTAAAAATTCAAAATCTGCATTTTAAGTTTCACAAAATTCGAAACCAAAATTCTAGGTGGACATAATGACGAACTTTACCAGCGTGCAAAATCTTAATGAAAAATTCGTATTATTTTAGTCTACACAAAATAACAATTATAATAAAATTTCAAGTTTTACAAAATGTGCATTGTCATAGATCCAGATCCACCAATTTGTCATTTTTGCCTAGCCCAAAAGAATTTCCGATTGATTTTTGACACACTTCATATAGTATTATTGTCTAAATCTAGAAAATTTTCCGAATTGAAACTTTAAATGCGGATTTTATACTTTTCAAATATCAAACTCTATGGATCTCGTCCTCCTAGACACCTCACTCGTTCTGAGACAAATTTTCGTAAGTTGAAGTTCTGAAAATCCAGCTCTTTGATCGGAGCCCACCTAATTCATTAAAGCACATGTATTGCGGATAATATCTATGTATGAATTCGAAATTATTGTGGATTTGAGCCGGCGTGTTTGTTAACACATTGACTCCATCTCTTGAAATGTTAACTAGTTGACTTTTTCAAGATTAATAGGGGTGACTTGCTACACTAAATTAGTGGTTTTTTATGTTGACGGATCCAAATTAAATCGACATGGTTGTCATTTGTCAACCAAAGTAGAAAAAATGATGCAGATCCCTATCGCGCGCACTAGCTAGATATCTCTATCTGAACATCTGAGCTCTTATCGATTAGCAATTATTTTCTAAGAACATCCCATTTTCTTCGACATACACTCGTAGTGGTCGATGGTGAACTGTACGCGATTGATTAATCCGGTGAGCCGGGCTAACGATATGTCCAGCGTGGTTCACAACTCGCACTCATGTCACCATAACGCGACGTGCATAGCTCGTACGCGCGTCCGACGCAAATGGGACATCCCCTTGTCGCCGAAATAACATCATGCGGTGCCAGAACCATAAAGCTGTGACGTCAACCCCATATAATTTATATATTTTCAATTGATTTAAAGTTTTTCACGTAATTTTTCTCATATACATGAAGGATTTGCCACAAACTCGTGTAGTCACTACACAGAGACCCCATGGCACCGCCAGTTAACACATGACATGTGTTCTTAGCTGTTTCTATTTACATATTTCGGGTCGATAAACATACACGATTTACTTTCACGTTTGCTAATTCTAACTCGTCTTAGAAGTAACTGAATCTCAGCCATATTCTTAGCTATTGGATTTTGTACCGTGATTTTTGTTGGGCAGGGAGTTGCACCTGTTTTGTAACTGTGTGCAACTTACTGGGATTTAGTTTAATCTAAGTCGACTACTTAGTCGCTAGGTCTGTGTCGTGATTCATACTATGTAGATTTGCACATCAAATGCAATTGTTTATAACTGATTGAGATTTAGTTAAATCAAAATCGTCTGAGACTTAGACAATCCCATTTTCCTTATCAGAGATACCATTCTCCTTCCCCGGCTGCCACCTCAGATGTGAATCCTCCGCGTAAACCTATGTATGTCTCCTATGATCGACGTCCTAACGCCCCCAATGCACCGCCTCTCAACGCCTTCACGACATCTCCTCTACTTCATGGCATCCTCTCGACGTGCTTTCCTGCTCGCGGCGACGCCTCCCTGCCCAAATGTCTCCTGATTTCCTCATGTACGTCAGAACATGGCCATCATCAGCCCTTCATTACGAGGTGACAATGAACGCGATAGATTGGGCCGGAGAGTGAACTTTCCCGCTGCCCACGAGGATCCGAGGTGCGCGGCGGCGAACGGCCACACAACTGAATTATAGACTTGCTGCACTAGCCATCTCAACCAGAAGTCCGAACTCATGGAAAGGGCTATACAATATCTTACCTGAACACTCCCCCTCACGTCTAGGATATTTTACTCCTTAGTGTGGGATCGGTGCATGTCGTAGATTTTTTTTTTAATACTGTGTGACCAGGGTCTTGAACTCGATACCTCGTGGCTTTGATACCATATAAAATTGCTGCACTAGCCATCACCATAAGTACGAAGTGATGGAAAGAGCTATGCAATATATTTGTATTTCAACATGAATGTCACCAAAAAAGTATCACACAGAGACAACGACGAATGGTATACTCAAAAGGAGCGGCTACGGTGATGGTTCCGTTTACACGGGCATGGTCACTCCTACTGTTAAATAACACTTCCATGTCGTGGACCGTAGTGAGACTCGGCTGGAGGCGATGATGTTCCTTGATCCCACGCCATATTGCAACTTTCCTGACAACCGAGAGTGCTCGAAACAATAATTATCCTACTTGCATGTTGCAGATGTTCTCACTAGATATTATTAAATTTCCCTTGGAGACTGGCTCTGTAGAGCTGTATGTATACATAGCCGTGCAAGATGAGCTCGATCTATTGCTTAACTATGCCGTCAATATTAGCAGGGATGATCCAATCGTAGTGGAGCAGGGTTCTGTCATCAGCATGACTGGCCCTAAGGGAGGAATAGAGTTAGGGATAGAGTTTGTGGACAATGTTCCTATCGAATATGACATGAGGTTCAAAATAGGCGAACAAAGAACGAGATGACCTACAAATAGTCGACGACGCATCCATCTTAAGCACCCCCGGCTCGGGACTGGCCATTCAAATTAGACACTCCTAGAGACTTTGGCACGATTGACATAACTTTATCGCATATTCAAGGAGCAATTGAGGCCACCGTAGAGGATCTCATACTTGAAGTACAAGGTAGTTTCAATTGGTCTCCCGTATGTTTGACCAGTGGGTTTAATCAGGAAATCATGCTCTTTGATGGCACCATCACTGAGTCACGTTTCTTGAAGAGGTTTGTGGTTGCTATAGTGAGCCGTTATTTTGTAGATTTGAAGTTCATATAGGCGCACCGACATCTAGTCCTAACTAAGATTGTTGTTTCTTCAAGGCAGAAATTTATGGACATGTTACTAAAAATATGAAGACCGAGTTTGCATTAATCTCGGTGAAGGTGACTTGGTCGACCTTGCCTCAATAACTTTTCGGGCTAAGGTTTGTCTGGCCATACTTCTATGTCGGTGATGTGCGGGTTAAGAGATCATAACCTAGAAAATCTGGAGTTGTGGACTTGTGATAAAATAGGAGTGTATCCAACTATCGAAGTAAGTCTGGTCAGGCGACAACCAGGGAAGATCACGAGGGTTGGTGGCCACGCATGAAACTATAATTGCCCTCCAAAAGATTATTTGTAGGACGCTGATACCTTCAATCCGGATTATCGTATTGCAGTATGTAGTTTTTTCCCAGGGTTTATCGAATCCGGGAAGTACTTGCTTGGCAAGGAAATATTATCAAGTTCAAGAGAATTTTCCTAAGTTTTGTTCTACCAGACCAAACTTGTTTGCTTGTGGTTGTTTCATCAACGGATTAAAATAGGCCAGGCCTTAGGGTTTCAACTGCAGCAGTGCATGTTATGTATGGGATAAATAAAATAAGATGAAGCTCAGTTAGTCATAAATAATTCATATGAATACAAAAATGTATATGAGCAATGCGTACAAGGGCACCAGTGTCTCATAGATCAGGAGCACAAATGATGCATTTTTCCACTTTGGCCCTATCCGTCATGCGCGGGGTTGCCTAGGTAATTAAGTCTTCTTTTACAAAGACAGACAACAGCAATAAGTTTTTTGACGTCATTGTTGTTCTCTAGGGAATTTCTTTCAGCTATTGTATAGCTCGTACGCCTTCCACTTTTCCCGTCCCTTACCTCTACCTTGATCACTCTTCGAGGTCTTCGGTATCTGACAACTCCCAGGAGCGAGGCATTGACAAGAGATATACACATGCATCATATTGTACCATTTACACTAATATCCAATTTGTTAGTTTGCACATATCTGTCAGGATAGGCCTCAGCCCTTAGACCGAGTGGACCACGCACTCACACAGCGCGATCGATCATATCGGCAATAGAAAATATTGTAGAAAAAAAAGATGAATGATTGATAATAGTTCTTACAATGTTGCCAATCACGATGAGATCTGAATTATAAATAGTATATGGCTATGGTGGTGGAGATTGCTATGGAGTGGAGATGGAGGCAGCACTTCATGGAGGCGGTGATGAATAGCGGCTCTCCCCTGAGGGGTCTTCTCTCCTTCATATACTAGTCTGGTAGGGTTTCGAGGCCTTCCGATGCGAAATCATATCTGGGCCCTTCACGGAAGTTGCTTGATTTGACGATGCGGATTTGACCGACACTGGTACGGTCAGGTCCGACCGTACCGTGACTCGTTAAGTTTGGTTTCGTCAGATTCTGGATCTTCTGGATTTTTGGCAATTCCCCATCCGGATTATATCTTCATAAATGTGTGATTTCCATCAGAATAGCTTCCTTAACTGCAAGAAAATAAATCACAAGGAGATTTGCAAAGTAATTTGCATATTAGAGTGATATATTATCATTTTCATGACAAATATATTGTTTGAACATAGATAAAAGATGTGTATATATCAGACGCAATGTTCTTATAGAACACTCACCGTCACAACTTAAATTTTACTTGGGCTCATATCGATGCCCATATTATGTCTGGTCCATTGATACTATGTCTCGGTTTTGTAAAAAAAATCTACTTTAAACCTCTTATTTTCGATGGAGATAAAAACATTGTGTTCCATCTAAACGATTATTCATGCAGTTTTGCCCAAATTCATATATCATCTGGTTTACACTTGGGCATGTGATAACTTGTGCATGTGAAAAAGGATATTGGTATCCACGAGGAAATAAGAAAGCTAGGAGGACCAAAAGTTCTTTAAAAAGAAATTCTGATTATGTGTTGATTGGGAGCTTGTTTGAACTGTAGGACTTTAAGAGGATTTGAATGGTTAGAGTATTTTCCTAAATGTTCATTTTGATGGGTCCGGGTTGGAAAAATCAAATGCAACGCGTTCTTATGCACCCACCTCCATATGAATCTCAATAGAAACTCATGCCTTAGTAGTTTGGAAATCTAATGCACTTGAGCTCAATCTATTTATTTCGTAAAGGGGATAGACCCCACATCTGAATTGATTGATGCAATTAGCCATACTTCGTCTCAATCTTTCTTTGCTATTACATTTTCCCTTTTCTCATTCTTCCCTTGATCAAAAAACAACAACAAGACCGGAGGGGGGACTCCACCCCGGCTTTGTCATTAAGGTAGAAGTGAGGACTCGAACCCGAGACCTGGCCCTTATGCGCATATGCACGGCTACCACTAGTCCACGGAAGAGTTCTCTTCTTCCCTTGATCCAAATTTTAGGTACTCGAGAATACAACCTACTCCCTCTGATCCGAATTGTTTGACTCAGAATTATAGCAAGGCTAGTAGAAATTTGTAGAGAGGCTGGGACAGTCAAATGGGATCGGAGGGAGTACTATTTTTGAAAACTTGGCAGATATTTGAACCATATTTTTATTCACCCGCAATAAAATATACAACTACAAATCATTTTCCAAAGTTTAAAATCCCGAGCTCAATGTAACTCGTGAACCAAAACGTGGATAATGAATTCGAAACTATTGTGTACACTAGTCAGTGTGTTTAATATTTCAATATAGACTATATACATATTAAAATGAGTGAATCTATGTACAAAACAAGTATATATATATATTTTTTATTCAAGGAAAAACTGAAGATGACTTACATTAGTAAACGAAGGGAGTAGTAAAAATAGATGGAGATCCCGTTATTTTTTTTTGAGTTTAAGATGCAGATTTTGTTAGTCTAGCATTTCTGCGTTGGAGCTCAGCTAGCTATCTCTATGTGCGCATCGCACGGACTAACCACACACGGACCCACCGCCCATGATCGTGCGGGTACTATTCAACCAAAACCCTGCTGCTGTAGCGATCTAGATATGCAAATCCTCCGCTTATCTCTCGACGCTCTAACGCAATGCGCCGCCTTCCAGCTACCTCGCGACCTCTCCTCCGTTCTTCAATGGCATCCGCGCGACGAGCTTTCCCGCTCGCGGCGGCGTCGTCCAACCCGCCTGTTTCCCGCTCTCCTCAAGGACGTCGGAGCATGGCGATCCTCGCTCGATCACTACGAGGCGATGACTCTCGTGAAGGCTATCTACACGTGGCAGATCCCACGGGTGGATTCATCGTCCGTAACGACGGCGACGACGAAGAAGGGGCCAGCGATGGGGAATTCACCAGGGACAGCACACTTCGGAAAAGCACGCACCGTGACGGTTCCATCTACACAGGAATCGGTCGCTGGTATTGGAAAAAGGAGTTTCATGTCGCCGACCGTAGCGAGACTCGGCTGGAGGCCATGGCGTTCTCGGAGCCCACGCCGGATTGCACCTTTGACGACGATGGAACTTGTCGGAGGCATCGTCCTAGGGGCATGCTGCAGATTCTCTCGTTGGAGGTGGCTAGAATCCCTGTTGATGCTGGTGGCTCGGTAGAGGTGTATGGGTACGTGGCAGCACGGGATTATCTTGATCCACTCCTTAATTATGTCGTCAATATTAGCAGGGATGATCCCGTCGTCGTGGAGCAGGGTTCTCTCATCAGCATCGCTGGCACTAGGCGAGGGATAGAGTGTATGGATTGTACTATAATCGAATACGACATGAGGATCAAGAACGGCGAACAAGAACACGATGACCTACAGCTCCTCGATGGTGCCACGGACATAGGTTATGGAAACACATGTTATGGGCCATTCACGTTAGACACCCCTGGAGAGTGTGGCGTGATTGACATAACTTTGTTACGTCTTTCTTGGGCAGTTGAGGCGACTATAGAGGTTTTCGTATTGGAAGTGCAAAACAGTTTCAGTTTGTCTCTCGGATGTTTTACGCGCGAGTTTAATATGCAAATCAGACTCTTTGATGGTGTCATTGCTGAGTCACGTGTCTTAAAGAGGTGTGTGGTTGCTATAGCAAGTCGTTCTTGTATGGATTTGAAGTTCAATGTAGGCGCACCGTCATCATCTAGTCCGGACCAGCATTGTTGTTCCTTCAAGCCGCAAAGCCATGGACATGCTACTCAAAAAATAAAAACTAAGTTTGCGTTAATCTCGGTGAAGGTGACTTGGTCAACCTTGTCCGGCCATATGTCATGTCTATGATATGGGGTGCAACAAACTAAAGAATTGTCGTGCACTTGTATTGTTTACTTTCGTTTTCGTTCTAGTTGTAACGGGTGCTCCATAGTGTGGTGCACTGAAGTTGTTTCACATTTCTTTTATTTTCTTCTCCATTCTTCTAGCTCCACAAAGTGGCTTCTTTGTTACTCTTCGGTGCATTAGAATTAGGAAACCGAGAATGGATGATGCATAGGAATCCAGTTTATGGCTGAATGTTTAATTCTAGTTATTCGGTATCAATTGTTTGCATGCACATGATTATTTCGACATTCATAATGCAACTTTTTGTCAACATTTGTTAGAACATGAGTCTTGGTGGATATCTATTTTTTTGCGTGCACATGATTATTTGGACACTCGTAATGCAATTTTTGGTCAACATTTGTTAGAACATGAGTCTTGGTGGAGTGGCGCCTAGAAATGTGCTCAGGTCACTAAGATGCTAGTGTTCTCATATAAATCTAGCAAGATTCAATAATCAATCTCGTTATCATCCTTTGAGCATGTGAAAATACTTATTTATGATTGGTAATAAGTTTTTTGTATCTTCAACCATATATCAGTAATCATATTTGAATTAATATATACTTAATTCATCTGAAAACCATGTCACAACAAGACTACGTATGCATATTAAATTTATGTAACATGTGCAATTTCAATCCAACTTTGGATATAAGTCGTGCACATTTTCCTTCGGTATGACGTCTAAGAAATCACAGGCATGTAATCTTCATCCATATATGTAATACTTCACCCGTTCGAAAAATATTTGAAGTTCTAGGTTTGTTCGAAGTCAAATGTCTTATAAGAAAATGTTTCAATATCTACAACATCAAATCTATATAGTATAAAAGTACATTGTATGATGCATCTAATAGAACTAAGTTGGTGTGGTAGATGTCCATGTATTTTTCTACAAACTTGGTCAAACATAACATAGTTTGACTTGGGACAAATCTACAATTTCAATTATATTGCACGGATGGAGTCCATTTTATTGAAATGTAAACAAATCAAGGAAACCCTTGAAAAATAACAAGACATTTGATCTCTTCACAAAAGATTCAAGGAATAATAGGATTTCATTTTTCTATAATTTTGTATGCTCGGTACTAACTATTTTCTCTTTTAAAATAACTAAACCCTTTTTTGGGGGAGAAAAGTACTAAACCTTACTGTATATAGATATAATTAATTAAGTAATGCTAACAAACCTATTGCACGTTTCTTGTAATCGCAGAAATTAACACCAGGAGAAATCTTGGTTAGTGGAATTAAGCTCCAGCGCCCAGTAGACGTGAGTTTCGGAAAGAAGCTCTGGCAACAACAGAAAACGTACGGGAATGAGGTAGGCCCAGTCCATCGCGCAATATTCCCCATTTCCCCTACCCTGGCGCCGCCTCAGATGCATGCAAATCCTCGCTCCGCTCGATCGCCGGCGCCCTAACGACGCCATCTCTCCTGCTGTCCTGCATGCCCCGCCGCCTCGCGCCCCCCTGGCGACCTCTCCTCTCTTCTTTCCCGGCGTCTGCTCGACGAGCTTGCCCGTCCGTGGCGGCGCCGTCCAATCTGCCTGTCTCCCGATCGCCTCATGGCCGTCGGAACATGGCCCATCCTCAGCCGGTCGCTAGGAGGCGATCCGTCTCGTAAAGGCGGTGAATGGGGCCGGGCTGTGAACCCGGATCACCGGACTGAAATCGTCGCCGTTGACGACGAACAAGAAGAAGACCCGTTCAGAGACGACGAATGGACTCACAACAGTATACTTGAAAGAAGCGGCCACCGTGATGGTTCCATGTACGGTTGGATGCTTTACCATGACTGGAAAGGAGAGTTTCGTGTCGCGGACCGTAGCGAGACACGGCTGGATGCAATGATGTTCTCGGATCCCACACCAGATTGCACCTTCTATGGCGATGGAGAATGCTGGAAGCATTATCCTCGTGGCATGCTACAGATTTTGTCATTGCAGGTGGCTAGACTTCCTGCGGATGCCGACCCCGTAGAGCTATACGGGTACGTTGCGACGCGGGATGGTTTGGATCCGCTTCTTAACTATGTCGTCAACGTTAGCAGGGATGATGCCATCGTCGTGGAGGAGGGTTCTTTAATTAACATGACTGGCCCTAAGCGAGGGATACAGATGTCGTTCGAAGGCACTCTCATCGAATATGACATGAGGATCAAGAGAGGTGAACAAGAAAGAGATGACCTGCAACTACTCGACGGTGCATCATTACTATGCAACGGAGGCAGATGGGACGAGCCATTCAAATTAAATACGCCGGGAGAATGTGGTGTGATTGACATAAGTTTATTACGTTTTGAGAGTGCAGCTGAGGCTACCGTAGAGGTTCACATATCCAAAGTACAAAGCTGTTTCAATTTGTCTCTTGGATGTTTCACCAGTGGGGTTGATCAGGAAATCAGGCTCTTTGATGGCGTCATGGCGCAATCACGTGGTTTAAGAAGGCATGTGGTTGCTGTGGCGAGCCGTTGTTCTATAGATTTGAAGTTCAAGGTAGGCGCACTACCATACAGTCCCAACCTACATTATTGTTCCTTCAAGCAGAAACCCCATGGGCATGATACTCAAGAAATAAAGACTAGTTTTGCGTTAATCACGGTGAAAGTGACTTGGTCAACATTGCCTCGTAGATTTCCTGTCTAAGATTTCTCCCTCTATAGTATCGGTGATGTGCGGGCCAATAGATCAGTAACTTGGCCACTCTAGAGTAGTGAACTTGTGACAAATTTGGAGTGTTCTCAAGCTATCGAAGTATGTCGTTGTATTGTGTGCTTACATAAGGTTTTTTTGCGCTTTGCTTCTTCTCTCCATTATTTTTGCGCAAGGGGTCAGGTTATAAATATGAAGGATAATCCCAGCTGCACATCCATATAGTGGCTTTTCCGTGGATCTGTAGAACTTGAAGACGAGAATGGAGGACACACAGAGACACAAGTTTTTTTTTAATTACTTCACGTATATTTCTAGTTTTCGAAACATGCCATAATTGCTCAACCAACATTTGCATCCTTGTGCCCATTCAAAATGTAATTTTTTGTTAAGATTTTTCGTAATCTTAGTGGAGTCAAACCTAGACACATGTGCTCACTTCACACATGGTAGCGACTACTGTCCTCATAAAAATCTATTAAGATTCAAGGATCCATCCCGTCACAATCCTTCGAGCTTGTGATTAGGGGCGGCGCTCAGTTGTTTTTTTCATGATTTTCTTTTTTACTTATTTAAGAAGAAAATAGTTATGACTTGAAGCAATTATTCGTATATCTTCATCTATATATATTTTACCATATTTGAGGATTTGAATACTTAATTCAATGCAAAACCGTGTTCCCTGACTATGCATGTATGAAATATTGTGTTTAAGATGCAATTTCAGTTCAAGTTTGGATAGAGATCACACACATTGACACATGTATAATTCGCTCAATTTATCCTTCACTATGGGATCAAGGCCAGCGTAAGAACTAGTCAATCCTTGAAATTGTAGAAAACATTAAGCCTTTGACCTCCTTAAAGACGATTACATGAATAAGAATATTTTTTATTTCAGTAATTGATATCCTTAGTACGTGACTAACTATATTTTCTATAGAAGAACTAAACAAAATTAATACTAACAAACCAATTGCATATTTCCTGTAGTCGAAAAAGTAACATACGAAATAAAATCTTGGCTAGCGAAAAGTAAGCTATCGCGCATGACTTCGACATATAATTTCATAGAAATTGATATGCATAGTATGCGACTAACTATTTGTTTACTTCTAAAAGAACTAAACCTTGGTAAATAGTTATAGTAGCAAACAAATTGCATCTTTACCGTATTCGCAAAAATTAACATGAGAATAATTTTTTTGCCTAGTGGAATTATGCTCCAGCCCACTGACTTCAGAATATTATGTTCTCTAGATTTTTGTTGTTCAAGTAGAGCTTGTAATCACTTTGCATCTAATTCCAAAAATTCTTTTGCATGTCTTAGTGATTTACATGACAAGCACTTACCGAATCATGAAATTTCCTTATTTTTTTATGCAGTGCAATCATAATGGGTGTCTCATAAAGGCGAAATATTTATTCCGCGAGAGGCAATGTTTCCGTCGATGGTAAAAACGAAGGCAAAACACTTGCCTTATTAATTAAATAAGAAGGAGTTTTATAGCACTTTTACAACCCAGCCGAACGAGCAAGAGACGCTCGAACCACAATCCCAGCGTAGCGAGAAAAAAACAACTCTCGCCCGCACAAACAAGAAAAGAACTACTCTCCGAGAATAATGGAACCCAAGTTTTTTTGCCCCCGCGGCGCTCCACAACGCCGCCTCCGTCCGGATCCGCTCAAAAATCACCGTTGGCATGGTAGAAACGTGGCGGAAGACGCGCGCATTCCTCTCATTCCAAACCTCCCAACAAACAAGCATCATGAGAGAAGCCAAGGATTTACGCCGTGTGCCGTTGTTGTAAATGACGGATTCCCACCAAGCGTGCATGGAGTCGAAGGAGTGCCACTGACTAATGTTGCACGTGGAAAGCCCGAGCCAAGAGATCACCATGTTCCAAACACGAACGGTGAAGCGGCATTTGAAAAAAGGTGTGTGGTTGTTTCATCCTCCCTTTTGCAAAGTTGACACAAACCGCAGTTTGGCCAGCCACGACGGCGTAACCGGTCAGCCGTCCACACCCGGTTTGGGAGAACAAGCCAAGCGAAAAGCTTGCACTTGGGAGGCGCCCATCCGTCGATGGTAAGATGTACGTGGGGATTTCCTGGCGTACAGAAGTGGCTAAAGAAGCGCCCCTTCAGTCCGTTGTTCTTCCAAGAGTAACAAACACGCACCCAAAAGACAAAACATGGAAAAAAAAAGAGGCTTAACACTAAAGATGATTATTCTACATCACGCATGGAATATCATTTCGCCTTGATCGGCACACTGTAGTTTACGTTCGCAGCAGCAGTACATGGTTCGGTTCGGTGCACCGGCAAGCATTCGACACCCCGTGCGAATCGCCACCAGAAGTCATCGGACAAACGGGCACGATTACACGAGTCATGCATGGCAGGCTCGCCGTCCCGACAGTCGCGCCACCGCTGCCGGTACGGGAGAAGTCGGCGGCCGGCCGCATCCCGAGCTCGCATGCAATGCACACACCACCTTCTGGAGCAAACCTTTACACGTACTGCTCCAGACCTGAATAAGAAACGAGAAGGTGAAGGTTAGCTGGTTTCTCCATGGCGTGGGTGCCCGGTGCCGCCGGGCTCAGGTACCGGGTGACCTGGGACGTGCATGCACCTTGGCGGGATTTCCCTGCCTTGCCTTGCCTTGTTCACCTCGGCTGGCTCTTGTCTGTATTTCTGTTTCGACAGTGCAAGCGAGTGTGATTTGTTCTGTTCACCTTGGCTGGTTCTCCGTCAGTTTAATGCAGTTGAGAGACTGAAGTTTCTAACTTGCAAAGCGTGGTATGCTAGTATGATCAGAGGCAGGCTCCAGACAGATCTCGGGCCTGACCGATCGATCCACAGTTGATGGTGGCGTTCCTTGAAAACTAGACGCGTTTCTCGTGATAGTGCAGAGCCTCCGGCCATGATCGAATCAAGATCGTCGGTGGTAGCAGACAAAGCAGCATGGGGGCGTTTTGTACCATTGAGGGGGACTGCAAATGATCGAAGATGGGTTTCCAAAACTCGCAACAATGGCGTGGATTGTATCGTAGCGTAGCCAGACAGCTGGTGTGTTGTCAGTTTCCGTACTCCAGTTCTGCATGCCATCTCACTCAGAGACTCAGAGTTCATAGTGGGCAATAATTCAGAGAAGCCAAGCCAGATGAGCGAACAAATAACAGTTTGCTTACTGTAGCATATAAAGCAAAAAAAAAAAAACTTTGGGCGTTCCGAGGGCAGTTTTGCAACGGTGATGTGTCGAGCTGAGGTTGGGTCACGGCTCGGTCTTTGTAGTCGGTTTTCCGGCATGTCCGATGGGTTCTCTCGTGCTTCGTTGCGTTTTTGTGGGGTCGGAGCTACGGTGAAGAGTGTCCTTGCAACCACGATGACGGGCAACCAGTGGTTTGCGGAGTACTCAGTCGGCGCAAACCTAGCATATTTCTCCTTTTGAAACTCATCGTCAAAGTCGAATCTGTCTGTCGTTGGCATGGGCCGGCATGGGTTCCGGCATCGCTGCGGCGAGGGCCGTGTTGGTGTCTTCAAAGATCGAGTCGGAGTCACTGGCTCAAATAGGATTGATAACGATGATGGGTTTTTCTCTTCGTTGATGCGTGTGTGCTCCGTGTGGGTGGCCAGTCGACCGGTGGTGGTGCCCAATATGGCCGTGTTCCATGAGGACATTCGTGCACTTGTATCGATTTTCGGTTGGTTTCCCGTTGATTAACTGGCCATCTCTCTTCTTGTTAACCAATAAAAATGACAAGTCTTTTGTCTTATTTAAAAGGTTGTGGATGAGTGTGTATTTTCTTGAAATGAATGTGGATCGAGGATATCATGTAGCTTAGTACTGAGAGCGTGGTTGGTCTCTTTCCATCTCATCACCTGAGATTGGTTGAGTGTGCTGTTGTTCAAAGTATACTCACATATGCATATTAAGTGGTACAACGCTGCACTAATTGTGCAGGTAAAAAGAGGTGTGGCCATCGAGCAAGTCCCCTCCCCGGAACCCTAAACACCAACGAGAAATTAATATACTCTCCCGTTCCAATTTATGAAATGTTTTAAATATTTTAATGTGTTCTACACACGGACTGGAATAAGTGAGCAGATACACTCAAAGTCGAAACACGTCTAGATAAATGATATCTATACAAAAAGCTATAAAATTTTATAAGAGTCATTGGGATGGTTTCCCGGAAATTGAAAACGGCTCCCGAGTTACACGGAGCCCTTTTTTTGAAAAAAAAAAATCAAAATCGACACTTTTAAGTTTCCAACAATCGTGAAAAAAATCTCAGATATAGATAGTGTCGACATTTATAAGCATGCAAAACTGTAACTAGAAGTTCCATATATTTTGGGCTGCGCAAAAAAGACAAATGGATGGACCTGGATGGTGAACATTTTCAAACTTTTGAAACTTTCCCCGATTTGACTTGTTTGTACAGCCCACAATATGACAAATTTGAAGTTATAATTTTGCACGCTTGTAGATCTCGACACTATCTATATCTAACATTTTTTTCATGATTTTTGGAAACTTTAAAATGTCATTTTCGATTTTTTTTCTTCAAAATAACAAGATACATGTAGCTCAGGGGTTATTTGTCGTCTCTCGTTGTTTCCCGATTTACATTCGGATTAGTAATTTCATGAAGCCATCTATATTGTTAGGAGATTCGAGTTAACACTCAGTTTGGGCATTATCGTATTTTGTAGGCTTGTAGTCCTGAAACTTTTAAAAGTCGAGTCACCTCTAGCATGGTATACATGAACAAGGAATGACAACGTGTATTGTCGGGAGAGGCGTTTTGGCCCCCGAGTACACTTGCTCCTGCCCAATAAAAAATTCCAAAAAAATAGTAAGCATTTTTAAAAAAATTGAAATATTTTGGTGACGAATGTATACAAGATTTCTACAAACATGCCAAGTTTCGTGGTGAAATGATAAATCAGTCACAAAACTGAGAGTTACAAAAATAGTTTTTCAGAGCACTAATTTTTTTTGCACCGAGCACCAGGAATGTCATTTCACCACAAAACTTAGCATGCTTGTCGAAAACTTGTATATGTTCATCACCAAAAAATAATCAGATTTTATTTTTTTGAATTTTTTAATCAGGCAGGAGCATGTGAGATCGGAGCCAACGTGAATTTTGTGTATTGTCGATGGTCTTTAAATCTATCAAAATAAAATTCACTTTTGACTAAAAAATGCAGAATTTTGTAGAAATTCTGATTGCGACGTAGATATATGTGCACTCGCCAACTCACTCCCGCGAGTACTGTACTAAAGGTTTGATTGTGTTTTCCCCATAAAAATAAACCAATAGCATAACTCTGATAAATTAGTAAATTACATTGTTTCAATAAAATTAATGAGCATTTCAATTAGACTAATCAGCTTATCATTGCCATAACACCACTTTGTGACGTGTCACTCTTCACACCAAGAACAATAAAACACTTTGGCCATGTTGTACTCCGGCGCAGATCTGAGCACCGAACCTCGATCAGACGGCTAAGATGCCGTACGTCGTCTTCCTGTAAAATTCCACACCAGATCCGAAATTCAGAATTGGGCAGCAGTACAGGCCACTTCGAGGCAGAGGCGTCGGAAGAGCCAACAAAGCCACACGACGCCGGGCAGTGCGCGCACCACTCCCCTATAAATTCCCCACCGCTCCCTTCTCTTCCCCATCTTCCAATCCCAAAACACGAACCAGCCGCAGAGCTCAAAAGCTCAGAGCTTTCCATCCGCCCCGCAAAATTCCATCGCGTCATAACACCACAAAGAAGATCCCCGTCCTGCCGGCACCATGAGCTTCTCGTCCATGAGCAAGCAGCAGGCGCTGTGCGCGGGCGGCGGCGAGGAGGCGCGGCGGGGGCAGGCCGAGGCGATGGAGCTCATCCCGGGCCTGCCGGAGGAGGTGGCCGAGAAGTGCCTCCTCCACCTGCCCTTCCTCTACCACCGCCTCTTCCGCACCGTCTCCTCCAACTGGAACCGCTTCCTCACCGCCGACACGCCGCCCAACAACAAGCCTTCCACCTTACCGTCAATCTCGCTCTCCCTGCCCTTCCTCTTCGCCTTCGCCTTCGACCCCGTCTCCCGCCGCCTCCAGTGTCAGGCGCTCGACCCCTTCTCGCGCCGCTGGCTGCTCCTGCCCCCCGTCCCCTGCGGCAGCGCCGCGCCTGGGTCCTTCGCCGTCGTGGGGCTCCCCGCCCGCGGCGAGATCTACGTGATCGGTGGAATCGAGGAGGAGCAAGAAACGGCGGCGAGAAGGCTGTGCGGAGCGTGGCGGTGTACAGCGCGGCGACGAACGGGTGGGGCAGGCGGCGGGGATGCGGACGGCGCGCGGGTACATGTCCGCCGGCGAGGTGGGCGGGCGCGTGGTGGTGGCCGGGGAGGACGGCGAGGCGGAGGTGTTCGACCCGGAGGCGGGGCGCTGGTCCCCCGCGGCCGTCCGCTCCGGCGCCGCCGTGGCGCGGTACGACGCGGCGGCGTGCGGCGGGAAGCTGTACGTGACGGAGGGCTGGGCGTGGCCGTTCGAGCGCGCGCCCCGCGGCGCCGTGTACGACGCGGCCGCGGACGAGTGGCGCGAGATGGCCCGCGGGATGCGGGAGGGGTGGACGGGCTCCTGCGCCGTCTCCGGCGGCCGGATGTACATCGTGGCGGAGTATGGAGAGTGGCGGCTGAAGCGGTATGATGGGGCGAGGACGAGTGGAGGATGGTGGATGGTGGTGGGGTGCCGGCGGAGGTCAGAAGGCCGCACGTCGTGGCCGGCGAGGTGGGTGGTGGGAGGAGGAGGATATATGTTGTAGGTGCCGGGCTGGATGTCGCCGTCGGGACCGTCCACGGCGGTGGCGCGGAGGAGGAGGAGCGGGTGGAGTGGGAGGTTGTCAAGGGCCCCGCCGAGTTCGTCAGCCTCGCGCCGTGCAACGCGCAGGTCCTCTACGCCTGACTGAGACACCGCCACCACCCACCTCGTCGGCGGCACCAAGCAAATCCTGGGCCCGCATGTCGGTGGCCGCGCACGTGGACCTGCCTGTCATCAACGCCTCCCGCAGGCCGCACGCAGCTCACTGCTGACGCAGACTAGCTAGCTGAGCGCACCCATGGATCGAGGGGCAGAATAGTCTTTTTCTCCCTCGTCAGAGCAGAGTATTGCAGAGCAGAGAGGGAAGCTGCAAGTGTGCCGCTGCCACTAGACTTTATTTCCTGCCTTTTCTAGAGATAGACGATCTTCTTCATTTTCTCCTCCCGTGTCTAAGGTGTCTTCTTTTTTCTTCCACCGGGTGTGGGCGCTAATCATGGCGCGATCGCGACCTCTGTGGCACCTTGCTTGGGTTGCCAGCCCGTTGTGGGAGGAGGAATGGGATTTGAGAGGTACAATGGCGGCGTGGGTGGTGGTGTAGCCCCCCCGGTATGAGGAGCACTCCTCTCCGACATCACTGCCAAGGGGATTCTGATTCAAATAATTTTTGCAGAAAAAAAATAGAGGCCTTCTATTATTATAAGTCTATTTGAGATATAAACAATTGAGGAGAAAAATATGTGGTTGGAACCAATTTAGTTTCCCCGCAACCGAAACAAATCTATTTTGTTAATACTTTTAGTTTTTTTATACTGTAACACAATCTCTGGCCCCTTTACGGAGGCTGATATGCTGTGTGATTGGATTTATTTTATTAATTATGTCCACTAATTGCCAACCGTTCGAGAAATCGTTAAATCGGAGTCTGGACGTTGATCGAGCTCTACGTAAGGTCCTATATTTTCTAAACTATTAGAACAAACCCTACACTTGTTCACTGGATACAAGAAAAAATTACACTAGTGTAAACACTTATATTCGTATGAACTTGTAATATCGGATGAGAAATTACTTAAGAGCAAAAAATTACTTAATCGCAAGCTCAGTAGACCTAGGCAATATTATTATTTTTCGTACAACACGAATGAAATATTATAACACGTGAACAATTTCTAACATCTCTACGAAAAGATTTGTGAAATCGACTAAGATTAATTAATTACTATTCGAATGTTGACATATGGGATCCTATTGATTAACAAGTTGTATGTCTGCATCTATTTTTTATAAGTATTGATATTTTATTCGAAATGAAGGGCTCAAGTCTCTGATTTCATGTAAAATGAAACCACGGAGTTTTACATCAAATAATCCAAAAACACGAACCTCCCTCACATGCGTCGTTGCAAAAATCCCATTAATTATGATCGTGCTGCTAGACAACAACAAGCTCGCGATCCCGGTACAATGCAAGCAGTGCAGGGTGATGCGACGATTAATTTTAATAGATATTATTTTACCGGACATGGGTGAAATTTATACTAAACATTTTTATTTCGTATAACTCAATTAATGGTGTTTCTTTTAGTGGATTTAAAATTTAACATAAAGTTTTAAACAATATCTTTTACATTGTACTTTATAAACTAACCATGTACTTGTGCAGCTAAATATGAATCTATAGTGCCTCCTTGTACAATTACAAGTACAGATCAGAGAAAAATTGAAATACATTTATTGTTGATTTGAGTTAGTTCATTTTAAAATTTGCTTTTGACATATTTGTGTCTATTTTTACTTCCTTATATACTTAGTTGAAGATTCTACAACATTTAAGATTAACGAGTACCATTAGTCAACTATCTAGAGAGTATTGTCAAACACATGTATATTGTGCTTGACAATATTGGGATATACGAAGCTGATATGGAATGCTCACGAAATATATTCCGTGGGTACAGCTGATACTTCCTCAATTAATCATCCAGTGTCTCTGGATCTTTTTGATGGAAAGAACTTATCAGTTGTAAGAAGAACCATCACACTTTGGCAAGATAAATGTAGGTCGGAGAGGTCGGTGGTGGCAGGAGGAGGATTTACCTGGTCGGCGTCGGGCTCGACGTCGCCGTCGGGACCGTCTACGGCTGCGCGGAGGAGGATGAGCGGGTGGAGTGGGAGGTGGTCAAGGGCCCCGCCGAGTTCGTCGGGCTGGCGCCGTGCACGCGCAGGTCCTCTACGCCTGACTGAGACTCCACCACCACCTCCACCTCTTTGGCCGCGCACGTGGTCCCGCCTGTCATCATCAGCGAGATTAAAAAAAATGAGACCACCTAGGAGTAACCCTTAGTCCTTGATAGCATAATTTTATAGCAGAAGTGCTACTTGTGAGAAATCCAATAATTTGTCCCCGATAGGGATTGATCTCAGGATGTTGAGGGCGCTCACCCACGACTCCAACCAGTGGGCCTCTGCCCGTTCTCTCATCAGCGAGGAGTAACCGCCTCCCGTAGGCCGCAGCCCAATGCTGACGCAGAGCAGCTAGCGTCTAGCTGAGCGGAGCGCACGGCGGCACGGGCGGCAAAGCCTTGTGTCAGGCAGCAGATCGAGGGGCGGAATGGTCCTTTCCGTCCTTTGTACCTCGCCGGAGCAGAGCATTACAGTTGCAGAGCATGTGTGTAAAACAAAAATGATTACAGTGTGCCGCTGGCGCTGCCACTAGACTTTATTTTTCCTCCTTCACCAGTGAAGAAACGATCTTTTCCCCGCGCACGTGTACTACACTACATCGTAGTATATATTTGTACCAACTTCCTGCTGAACGAGAACGAGATGGCTGAAGTGAACTGGACGTCAACGGCGTCGATCATCTGAAGTACTTCCTCCGCACAAGCAAAGCCTCCAAAAAGAAGAATCAAACAAACAAACCCCAAATTGCTCGCTCCCGGGACATTCTCGGTTCCCATCCCAAATATGCAGATTCCGCACCGCCCCAATCACCCTGGAATACTCATATTTAGCAATGCTGTTGCTTCGGTTGCTTGCTAATTAAGCAATGGATCATCACCGAGTGAAAATGAGGCAAAAAAGCGACCGGTGTGACCAGAATGGACGGAGAGATTATCGATTTCAGCAGGCCTGGCGGTGCGATCATGCGATTTGTGTCCTCTAGCTTTCTTTTCTCCCAACACGCCGCGGTCTTCTTTTTCCTCGAGTGTCTTCTTTTTCTTACGATGGGGTGTGGGCGCTAATCATGGCGCGATCGCGACCGTGCCTTGCTTTGTTGCCAGTTCTAGTGGATGGGAGAGGTATAATGGCGGCGTGTAGGCCCCCGTAGGGACGGCTATTAGGACAACTCCTCTGCAACATGGGTTTTTATTCAACTGATTTTGACTTACATTTTTATTGTAAGTTTATTTGAAATACAAACAATTAGGAGAAAGTATCTGGTTGAAACCAAGTTATTTTATGAGTAATTTTAAGCCAATCTTTGTCCCCTCTACGGAGACTGGCACTCCACGCGATTGGATTTATTTTGTTAATTATGTTGACTAATTCTAAACCGTTTGATAAATAATTAAATATAGGAGTCCACACGTTTTGATCAGTTCTGAGTAACATCCTATATTTCCTAAACAAGTAGAACAAATCCTACACTTGTTCACTCGATACATAAAACTGCTACACTACCGTGAACATTTCTTATAACATGAAGAAAATTTTATAACATGTAAAATCGGACGAGAAATTACTTAAACTCAGCAGACCTTGGCAACTTTTTTTTTACATACAACATTGACAAAAATATATAACACATGAGCAATTTCTAACATTTGTACGAAAATATATGTGAAATCAACTGAAAAATAATTAATTCTTGTTCGAACGCGACATGTGGGCTTCCCATGGGTTGACAACTTGCATGTCAACATCTATTTTAATACTTTTGGATGTTTTTTTTTTGAATTGAGGGGCTCAAGACCCTGATTTCATTTGTGGCAATATTTGCTAGCAATATTTTCTCACCCCTACAGAAACCAATTTACCACCAACTAAACAACCTCCATGTTGCTCCAAACTTTGCCAGAGACGAAGTTGTGCAACTTTTACGAAACCAAGCTACAGCCAAAAAACTAAAATACACAAAAATTCAATAGAAGTAACATCGAATAGAACAACTACATGATTTTGTTCACTGCAGATTTTATCTTCTTCCTCCTTTTAAGACTGAAGATCGCCAAGGCTCATCAACCAAGGCCGATCCTGCCTCGGTGTTGTCATGCCGAAGATATTCAATCCACAGCCGTACACTACCATCATGCCGCCATACGACAACACAATCGTATCCTGCTGCTATAGTGCAAGATGCGACCAATACTTTTCATAAATATTATTTCCTGGACATGGGCGAAATTTATACTAAACATTTTTATTTTGTATAACTCTTTGTAATTAATGGTGTGTCTTTTCATGGATTTGAATCTGATGACGTGAAACACACGTTCGTTGGGAGACCCTAAGAGGAAGGTATGATGTAGTCAGCAGCAAGTTTTCCCTCAGAAAGAAACCAAGGTTATCGAACCAGTAGGAGCAGCAACTCTTCAGAAGGTTGTCAACGGCGCCAGAAAAATAGTGTTGTTGATGGGAGTCTGGACTGTTGACGTGGAATCTGCACACAACACAATCAAACTACTTTGCCCCAACGAAACAGTGAGGTTGTCAATCTCACTGGCTTGCTGAAAACAAAGGATTAAACGTATGGTGTGGAAAATGAGTATTAAATTGCAGAGAATGAAAAAGGAACAGTTTGCAGTTTGTGGTTGTTTAATCAGTGTAAAAGAATGGACCGGGGTCCACAGTTCACTAGTGGTGTCTCTCCATAAAAGATAACTAACATGTTGGGTGAACAAATTACAGCTGGGCAATTGACGAATAGTGAGCGCATGACAATGCATATACATGACATGTTGACTACTATGATATTTAATTGGGCATTACGACATAATACATAGATCGTTATCCAACAGCATCTATGACTAATAATCCACCGCCGGGTTGTCATCCGAGTCCCCATTGGTATTAAGTTGCAAGCAACGGATAATTGCATTAAGTAAAGTGCGTAATGTAAACAAACACATATGTCCGTGGACATAGCATCGTTAGGTTATCCCTAGTGGCAACAGCACATCCACAACCTTAGAACTTTCTGTCACTGTCCCAGGTTAAACGGAGACATGAACCCACTATCTAGCATAAATACTCTCTCTTGGAGTTACAAGCATCTACTTGGCCAAAGCATCTACGAGTAACGGAAAGCATGCAAGATCTTAAATAACATATAAGATAGATTGATAATCAACTTGACATAATATTCAATATTCATCGGATCCCAGCAAACACAACATGTAGCATTACAATAATATGATCTTGATCATGTAGGGCAGCTCACAAGATCTAAACATGATGGCACAAAGTGGAGAGACAACCATCTAGCTACTGCTATGGACCCGTAGTCCAAGGATGAACTACTCACGCATCACTCCGGAGGCAGGCATGGCGATGTAGAAGCCTCCGGTGACGATTCCCCTCTCCGGCAGGGTGCCGGGAAGAGGTTCTGAACCCTCCCGAGCTAGGGTTGACGACGGCGGCGTCTCTGGAACTTTTCGTGGATATTTGCTCAGGTACTTAGGGTTTTCGCGTCGGGGGAATAAGTAGGCGAAAGGGCGGCGGCTGGAGAGGCCCGTGGGGCCCACACCACCCAGGGCGCGGCAGAGGGGGGCCCGCGCCCTGGCCACGTGTGGGGCCCACGTGGCTCCTCTCCGTCGCCTCTTTGGTCCGTCAGTGAGTTCTGGTAAAATAGGGACCCCGTGTAGTTTCGTCCAATTCCGAGAATATTTCCAGACTAGCTTTTCTGGAATACAAAAACAGCAGAAAACAGGAACTGGCACTTCGGCATCTTGTTAATAGGTTAGTCCCAAAAAATGTATAAAAGTGATATAAAGTAGATGCAAAACATGTAGCAATTGGTATAAAACAAGCATGGAACATCAAAAATTATAGATACGTTTGAGACGTATCAGCATCCCCAAGCTTAGTTCCTACTCGTCCTCGAGTAGGTAAACGATAAAAACAAGATAATTTTTGAGGTGACATGCTACTATCATAATCTTGATCATATAATATTGCAAGGCACATGTAAATGAATGAAGTGATCCAAGTCAATGGTCTATAATTTGCTATCAAATAGATAATGAGTAAACAATGAATCACACAAGCTAAACGTTTTCATGAATAGTACTTTCGAGACAAGCATCAAACAGTTTTGCATAAGTGTTAACTCATAAAGCAATAGTTTCTAATAAAAGGTATTTAATCAACACAAAGGAAGAATTTAGTTTCAGCATTTGCTTCAACTTTCAACATATTTATCTCATGGATATTGTCAACACAAAGTAGTATAACAAGTCCAATACATTGCATATAACGCATGTTGTAACAAAGTTGACACTAGTGTTTGCTTGTGGAAGACAGAAAGAATAGGAAAACTGACTCAACATAAAAGTAAAAGAAAGGCCCTTCGCAGAGGGAAGCAGGGATTAAATCATGTGCTAGAGCTTTTAGGTTTTTGAAAGCATATAGAGATTGCATAAAATATTTGATACTCCTCCCAACCTTGCTAACACAAGCCATGGCTAACCGAATCCTCGGGTGCCTTCCATCAATCACATACCATGGAGGAGTATCTATTTTTGAGAGGTGTTTGTTAATTGTCAACGAATGGTAGCGGGTGAGAACAGTATTCTACCTGTCGAACGGACTTTTAAGAGCGGCTCCCATGAAGGACGTTATTTCTACCAGCAAGGCAGATCATCCCTCTTTCTCTTTGGTTTACACACATTCAGGTATTTCACTGTTTGTCATTGCTTACTGATGAATCAGGGCAAAAGTGTGAAGAGAATTAATTGGTTAAAGTTGTAATTAATTGGGACTGGGCACCCCGTTGCCAGCTCTTTTTGCAAGTTATTGGATAAGCGGATGTATATGCCACTAGTCCAGGTGTAAAAGTCCACTCGACAAATAGAATAAAGAATAACCACACTAATTCCTCATGAGCTAGTAAACATTGACACAAAAAGGGAATAATAACATTTTGAATAATTTAAAGGTAGCACATGAAAAATTTACTTGGAGTGGCAAGGAAATACCACATATAGGTAGTTATGGTGGACACAAATGGCATGGATTTTGGCTCAAGGATTTGGATGCACGAGAAGCATTCCCTCTCAGTACAGAGTTTAGGCTAGCAAGGTTATGTAAGCAAACAAGAATATCAACCCGTACACCAAGTTTTATATGACAAACATATTGCAAACGTTATAAGACTTCATACCGTCTTCCTTGTTAACCAAACCCTGTTATTAGAAAATATCTAGACCTTAGAGTACCACCGATGCAAACCAAATTTTCAACAAGCTTTACGGTAGTTCTTCACTAATAGGCTTAACTCATGTGATGCACAATTTAATCATGATCTACTTGTTAACTCAAAACAATTGACAAGCATCAAGTTATCCATTTTAGTGATCTACAAGATTAAGCAAGTTTTTCCTTATACCAATTACCACATGCAACATTTTCTGAACCAACCAAACACCAATCAATTTATTTCATCAACTCTCCAAACAAATATAAGTGAAGCAAGAGAGTACTTTCTACAAAAGAAAGCTAATAGCTCTGACAAGAGATACATGAAAACAAGAGCTAAAAGCTGAACAGCGCTAGATATGAATACTCAACAAATATAAGTGAAGAATAGGAGTATTCTCATGAAAAAGCGGAGCGTGTCTCTCTCCCAATCAAGAATGCTAGGGTCCAGTCAAGCTTTATTGAAAATAAAAATGCAATACTGAAAATAAAAACACACAGACGCTCCAAGAAAAGCACATATGATGTGAAAGAATTAAAATATAGTTTCACTAGAGATGACCTGATAATTTTGACGATGAAGAAGGGGATGCCTTGGGCATCCCCAAGCTTAGACGCTTGAGTCTTCTTGAAATATGCTGGGGAGATCCATGGGAGCCTCCCCAAGCTTAAGCTCTTCACTCTTCTTGATCCTATTATATCATCCTTCTCTCTTGACCCTTGAAAACTTCCGTCACACCAAACTCAAAGTAGATCTCATTAGAGGGTTAGTGCATAATCAAAAATTCACATGTTCTGTAAAGACGCAATATGATTTGTTACTTTAAACATTAGCTACAGCCACTGATGTTATGTGAAGCTCTTCCACCCAAAAAAGAATTTCACTCAACACTAGTAAAAGAGAGAATGCGAAAAATAAAAAGGCATAATCTGTCTAAAACAGAACAGTCCGCAAAGACGAATTTTTTCGAGGCACTTACGACGCTCAGATCGAGAAACTCTGAACTAATGAAAGTTTCAGACATTCATAAAGATTACGCACAAAAATTTCAGATTTTTTAACAATCTGGTGATTTTAGGAATTTCGTACAGTGAACAGCAAAAATCTGTTTCTGCGCAGCAATCAAAATTAAGCATCATCTTATCATTAGAGGCTACTCTTGGCACAACAATGCGAGAAAATAAAGATACAAAGGAGTTGCTACAGAAGTAAACAAACTCCTTGACTCAATAAAAGAAAAATTGCAGAAAAATAAAATGGGTTGCCTCCCATAAGCGCTTTTCTTTAACGCCTTTTAGCTAGGCACAAAGCATGCATCAAGTATTACCAAGTGAAGAAGCATCAACAGAGGTCGGAAGTTTTCTCAACAATGCAATTTATCTTGTCTATGTAAGTTTCGGAATTCCCTTTCTCAATACCTCTAGGCTCATCATTTTCATCAAATGGGTTCTCAGGAACAATCCAATCAAAATTCTTTTCTAGTGCCTCCTGCATTCCTATAAGCTTAAAAGGTATAGGTATTTTAACTTCCCCCTCACCATTAGTTTCCTTAGTGTACTTGAGCCTCTCTTTTTCAAGTTTTTCAAGTGTATTAACAACGTCAATACAATAACCAAGCATCTTGTATTTAATAAAAACTTTTCTAGCTTCCCTAGCAACATCACCAAATTCTTTAAGTAGGGTTTCTAAAACAAAATCTTTCTTTTCACCATCTTCAGTATCATGGAGTTTTAGAAACATGTGCTGCATTATGGGACTAAGGTTGACAAATCGAGCTTCCAACATGTGAACTAGAGAAGCTGTAGCAATTTCATAATTTGGAGCAAGTTCTACCAAGGATCTATCTTCAAAATCTTTAACCATACTAACATGATTCAAGAATTCCTCAATGTTATCTCTTCCAATGATAGACCCACTACCCACAGATATTTCTTTTAAAGTGTACTTAGGGAGAAGCATGATGAAATAATAAAAACAAACAGAAAATAAACTAGATGCAAGTAACTAATTTTTTTGTGTTTTTGATAATTGAAAGCAAACAAGATAAAATAAAATAAACTAAGCAAGACAAAAACAAAGTAAAGAGATTGGAAGCGTGAAACTCCCCTTGCAGAAGACTGCTGTCTCCCCGGCAACGGCGCCAGAAAAATAGCTTGATGACGTGAAACACACGTTCGTTGGGAGACCCCAAGAGGAAGGTATGATGTAGTCAGCAGCAAGTTTTCCCTCAGAAAGAAACCAAGGTTATCGAACCAGTAGGAGCAGCAACTCTTCAGAAGGTTGTCAACGGCGCCAGAAAAATAGTGTTGTTGAGGGAGTCTGGACTGTTGACGTGGAATCTGCACACAACACAATCAAACTACTTTGCCCCAACGAAACAGTGAGGTTGTCAATCTCACTGGCTTGCTGAAAACAAAGGATTAAACGTATGGTGTGGAAAATGAGTATTAAATTGCAGAGAATGAAAAAGGAACAGTTTGCAGTTTGTGGTTGTTTAATCAGTGTAAAAGAATGGACCGGGGTCCACAGTTCACTAGTGGTGTCTCTCCATAAAAGATAACTAACATGTTGGGTGAACAAATTACAGCTGGGCAATTGACGAATAGTGAGCGCATGACAATGCATATACATGACATGTTGACTACTATGATATTTAATTGGGCATTACGACATAATACATAGATCGTTATCCAACAGCATCTATGACTAATAATCCACCGCCGGGTTGTCATCCGAGTCCCCCATTGGTATTAAGTTGCAAGCAACGGATAATTGCATTAAGTAAAGTGCGTAATGTAAACAAACACATATGTCCGTGGACATAGCATCGTTAGGTTATCCCTAGTGGCAACAGCACATCCACAACCTTAGAACTTTCTGTCACTGTCCCAGGTTAAACGGAGACATGAACCCACTATCTAGCATAAATACTCTCTCTTGGAGTTACAAGCATCTACTTGGCCAAAGCATCTACGAGTAACGGAAAGCATGCAAGATCTTAAATAACATATAAGATAGATTGATAATCAACTTGACATAATATTCAATATTCATCGGATCCCAGCAAACACAACATGTAGCATTACAATAATATGATCTTGATCATGTAGGGCAGCTCACAAGATCTAAACATGATGGCACAAAGTGGAGAGACAACCATCTAGCTACTGCTATGGACCCGTAGTCCAAGGATGAACTACTCACGCATCACTCCGGAGGCAGGCATGGCGATGTAGAAGCCTCCGGTGACGATTCCCCTCTCCGGCAGGGTGCCGGGAAGAGGTTCTGAACCCTCCCGAACTAGGGTGACGACGGCGGCGTCTCTGGAACTTTTCGTGGATATTTGCTCAGGTACTTAGGGTTTTCGCGTCGGGGGGAATAAGTAGGCGAAAGGGCGGCGGCTGGAGAGGCCCGTGGGGCCCACACCACCCCAGGGCGCGGCAGAGGGGGGCCCGCGCCCTGGCCACGTGTGGGGCCACGTGGCTCCTCTCCGTCGCCTCTTTGTCCGTCAGATGAGTTCTGGTAAAATAGGGACTCCCGTGTAGTTTCGTCCAATTCCGAGAATATTTCCAGACTAGCTTTTCTGGAATACAAAAACAGCAGAAAACAGGAACTGTCACTTCGGCATCTTGTTAATAGGTTAGTCCCAAAAAATGTATAAAAGTGATATAAAGTAGATGCAAAACATGTAGCAATTGGTATAAAACAAGCATGGAACATCAAAAATTATAGATACGTTTGAGACGTATCAGCATCCCCAAGCTTAGTTCCTACTCGTCCTCGAGTAGGTAAACGATAAAAACAAGATAATTTTTGAGGTGACATGCTACTATCATAATCTTGATCATATAATATTGCAAGGCACATGTAAATGAATGAAGTGATCCAAGTCAATGGTCTATAATTTGCAATCAAATAGATAATGAGTAAACAATGAATCACACAAGCTAAACGTTTTCATGAATAGTACTTTCGAGACAAGCATCAAACAGTTTTGCATAAGTGTTAACTCATAAAGCAATAGTTTCTAATAAAAGGTATTTAATCAACACAAATGAAGAATTTAGTTTCAGCATTTGCTTCAACTTTCAACATATTTATCTCATGGATATTGTCAACACAAAGTAGTATAACAAGTCCAATACATTGCATATAACGCATGTTGTAACAAAGTTGACATATTTGTGTTAGTTCATTTTAATATATAATTTTGACATACCCCAACCTAGTGTGCTTATTATGTAAACCAAAATAAAACAATAAACTTTTGAAGGAATCAATTTTCTAGGCTAAATTTATTGTATCAAGTTCATATTTGTGTCTATTTTTCCTTCCTTATATATTTAGTTGAAGATTCTACAACATTTAAGATTAACGAGTACCATTAGTCAATTTCATTCAAACTTTAGAAAATTTTACAGATTCGAATGAAATTTTAAAAAACTAAACCTAATCTACTGGCCCCGGTAGCGGCGCCTGAAGGCGTAGTAGGGGTCCTCTTCCTCCTCCTTCTCCTTCTTCATAGCGGCGCCGCCGCTGCTTGGTCCTGCGCCGCCGTCCTCCTCCTTCATGCGGCTAGGGCCGGCGCCGTCGTCGGCGGTGAGGTCGAAGAAGGGCACGCCTTTGGCCTTGGCGTGCTCGAACGCCGACCACGCGCAGGCAGCGGGCCCGTCGAGCGGTGGCACGTCATCTATGGATGCCGTGAGGACGGCCTGAGTGATGGCATCGTCATCCGCGCCCGACTGCGCCGCGACGAGCTCGGCCATGAGCGGCGACAGCCCCGGCTCCGCCTTGACCTTCATCTGCTCCGGCTTTGGCGTGAGCAGAGGCGAGGTGCGGGAGCGGGAGGAGGAGGAGCGCGACGAGGAGGCCCGCGACGAGGGCGCCGACGAGCGCGACGAGGAGGCCGACGCACGCGGCGCCCATAGGTTGGCGGCCGGAGGAGGTGGAGGCGGAGCAGGCGCCGGCGTCTCTAGCTGGGATCCGCCGTTGGAGATGTGCTCAATGACGGCGTGGAGCGTGCGCCCGGGCACGCTATAGAACGCCTCGCGCCCGACGACGTTCTTGTCCATGGGCGCCGGCCCGGGGCCGTCCCAGCGGCGCATCTCCGCGTCGAAGAGGCGCTGGAACGCCGCCTCGTAGCGGCCGTAGTTGGCCGCGTTCTCCGGGTCCCAGCGTGGGTCCGGACGCATCTCCGGCGTCAGCTCGCGCCAGTAATGCGCGATCATGTCGGCCGGGAAGTCGCGGTTCGCCCGTGTCAGCGGGCGCGGCACCGGGATCCCGCGGACGAAGATCGCCCAACCGCCTCCGACGCGCATGTCGGGCGGCACCGGGTAACCATTGTCCCGCAATGCCTCCGACCGCTCGCGGAGGAGGGTGCGCGGCGCGAAGCCGTTCGCCGCCGCGCCCCGGTGCGCCTCCAGTTTCCGGCCATCTCCAGGTGCACGGTGGCGGCCGAGTGTGGTTCGCGGTGGGCAGAGAAGGAGGCGGAGGAAGAGTGGTGGGGAGTGGCGAGTACAGGGCCGGCGGCCTTTAATGGCCGCCGGAGAGCGGTGGCATTAACGCCGCTGCCTCGAAAAGGCGCGCCGCATTCACGCCGACGAGCAGTGGGACGCGATGGCTCACTGGCGTCCGCCGGCAATGAAAACGAGGCGTCGCCACGAGGCACGCGCCTTTGACGACGGCTTTGACCACCGCCGGTTGAAGTCGCCTCTCACTAACAGGCGTGGCCCGCGCGTCGGAGGCAGACGTGGCGTCGCGTTTCGTTCCGTCCGGGGCCGCCCGAAGCCTCCCCAAGTTGAGGGCGTGAGTTGGGCGGGCCGGACACAAAACTGCGACGCGCCGGATCCAAAACGCGTTTGGGCGGCGCGAGTGGGAGCGAAAACCTATCCGGCATGCTCCAAAGGGCTTTGGGCGGCCGTTTGGGCGCCCCGAGTGGAGATGCTGTAATCATGGCGCGATCGCGACGTCTGTGGCCAGGGTTGCCAGCCCGTAGTGGGAGGAGGAATGGAATTGGAGAGGTATAATGGCGGCGTGGGTGCTGGTGTAGCCCCCGGTAGGGCCGGCTATTAGGAGCACTCGTCTCCAACACCACAACCTAGGGATTTTGATTCAAGTAATTTTCATAGAAAAATAGAGGCTTATAGTATTATTATAAGTTCATTTGAAATAGAAAAAATTGACTACAAATATGTGGTGGGAACCAATTTATTTTCCCCGCAAAAGAAACAAATCTATTTTGTTAATAATTTTAGTGTCTTTTTACTCTAGCACAATTTGTGTCCCCTTTATGGAGGCTGATATGTTCACCCATTCGAGAAATAGTTAAATCGGAGTCCGGACATTCATCGAGAGTTCTACGTAAAATCCTATATTTTCTAAACTATTAGAACAAACCCTACACTTGTTCCCTGGATACATAAATTGTTACATACTGTGAGCACTTATATTCGTATGAACATGTAAAATCGGATGAGAAATTACTTAAGCTCAAGCTCAGTAGACCTAGGCAATATTAGTTTTTTCCGTAGTACAACACAAATTAAATATTATAACACGTGAACAATTTCTAAAATTTGCACGAAAAGATTTGTGAAATCGATTAAAAATTAATTAATTCTTATTCGAATGCGACATAAGGGCTCCTATTGATTATCAACTTGTATGTCCGCATCTATTTTTGACAGGTATTGGACTTTTTTTTCAAATTGAGGGGCTCAAGTCCCGGATTTCATTTAGAATGAAACCTTTAAATATAAAAGCTCCCCCGCCCGAGCCGCTGCTAAGCTTTTCGTTCCACGGCTCCCATACCATCTGGACGGCAATAAGCTTGCGATTTCTATGCAGTGCAAGCTACGCCGGTGCGGGATTTTTCATAAATATTATTTTGCTGGACATGTGCGAAATTTATACTAAACATTTTTATTTTGTATAACTCTTTGTAATTGATGTTTTTTTCATGGATTTAAAACATAACATAAAGTTTTAACTATATATTTTACATTGTACTTTATAAACTAACCACGTACTTGTGTGTAGCTAAATATGAATCTATAGTGCTTCCTTGTACAATTTTAAGTAAACATCAGAGAAAAATTGAAATGCATTCACTGTTGATTTTTGTTAGTTAATTTTAAATTTGATTTTGACATACCACAACCTTTTTTTTAAATGTGCTTATTATATAAACCAAAGTAAAAAACAACAAGTCTGTGAACGAATCAATTTTCTAGGCTAAATTTATTGTATCGAGTTCATATTTGTGTCTATTTTTACTTCCTTATATATTTTAGTTAAAGATTCTACAACTTTTAAGATTAACTAGTGCCATTACTCAACTATCTAGAGAATATTGTCAAACACATGGATATTGTGCTTAACAATATGGGATATGGAATGCTCACGAAATATAATCCTTGGGTACAGCTAGTATGGAACGCTCATTACTCTAATGATAAACTTCCTCAATCATCCAGTTCCTCTGGATCTTTCCGGTGGAAACTAGAATTTTTTTTTTGAGGAAGGGTCTGAATCATATATTAGGAGGCTTGACACTTTTACAAACAGGTCCCCGAACAAACACGAAAATACAAGGAAACCCAGGAAAAGTGCAATAAGCACCCTAAACCAACGAAGAAGAAGCACACAGACCCACAGCCGCACCCAAAGCTCCTAGGCACCGTCGGCGACGCCGTACCGTGAACCGCCGAGAGGAAGCACCACCACAAGTCGCAGACAAGTATGTGCTAGGAGGAGGGTAAGAGGGATCCAGGCAGCGTCCTGAAAGTCTCCGCTCTGTGCCTACAGCTTCGTCAACGGCGACGGTGAAGCGGCGACCAGTATCTTCCTTTTGTCTTTGCCACTTCTCTACAGGGTGCTTCTGGATAGGATGCAACAAGAAAATATTGAATACCACTATCTACAAAACCGGTTGTAACTGGGTGTAATTTTTGTATCATCTAGGGTTATGCATTAATAAAGTGCCTATATAGTATCTAAAAAAACCAACACAATCTCTGTTTTCTCCTATATGTGATTTAATGAACTAAATGCAAGGGAGCTGAGACCATATAAAGTTAGAAAAATGAGCAATGTTAGAACAAACTCTTGCTTGTCGAGAGGATGTGACGTAGGAAGGTACAAAAACATCGCTTCTTTACCCTTGAAGAAAGGAAAGATTAGCGAAACCGTAAAAATAGAAAGGAAAACGAAAATGTGAAGGACAAAAATTGTCGTGGGGTAGATAACACGGCAGATGCTACTTTGGGGTAGCTTGAATTTTTGGGCAAGGCGACTCTGGCGTCTGGGAGATTGTTTAGCATTGCAGGGGACACAGGTTTACCCAGGTTCGGCCTCTCCATTGGAGATAAAGACCTACTTCCTGCTATCTTATTATTAATCTTGGTCTCGATCTCGATAACCCGGCTACGACAACAGAGCCGGATCTCGATCTAGGTTACAAAGCTTATGTATCTCTCTCGATGGTTCTCTCGCCTAAAGCTTGGGGGTTATGAGAGACTTGCTAGCTATGGCTCAAGGGCCGGTTTATATAGATACCGGGCCCTCTGACCGCGTACACAGTAGAGCCGGGTTCTACCGAACTCCAAGTCCTATCCTAGCTCCTTTGCTCTTCGTGTATTCCAAGTCTTGAACCGCCTCTCGAACCGCCTCTTGTACCTTCTAGAATATCGCCTTCCTTAGCCGGGTCACCGCCAAGATGCCGGCCCAGAAACATAACCCGGCCCGTGCTGAGGGCTAACTGCCCTGACCGGGCCTCCTTCCTGGCGGGTCTCGTTTCCCTCTGCATGGGCCTACCGGGTTATTATCCCTCCATCAGTAGCCCCCAGGTTAACCAGGTAACCAGGTTGCCATGCTTTGCTTCCAACTTTGTGTCGCTTCCTTGATCAATGCTGGTACCCTGGCTTGCCGGGTTAACCGCCTGAAATACAAAACAACAAATACATATAACGCACTATTTTATCTTTCTGCTTAACTGGGCCAACTCTTCTTGGCGGGTCATACCGTAACCCGGCTTTCTCATACTAGGTCATATGTCTCCGGGTCTCCCACCCAACACTTAGCGAAAACTCAACTCAACTGGACCACTTGCTAGTCATAACTGGAGTCAAAGAATATTCCTTTTGTCCTGTCTGTTTGTCGCTGGCTTCCCGGAGAAGATGCTTATCTTATCCGCTCATTTTTACCGCAATACCCCTAGGGTTTTCACCGTGGCTATAAATATCTGGCCATAACCCCAGAGTAAATTTCCCCATTCTCACGTTCATCCCCTACCTCACGCTCGCGTCACTGCCACCGCAGCCGCCGGAACTCCGATCTTCAATCGCGCCCTCTAATCTCGGTCAATCTCCAAGGTAACCTCGATTCTTACTTTTATCCATTCCGCGCACCGATTCCAACCTTTATTTCTTCTAGATTGGCTCCGTATTTCATTATTCACTTCCGCATCCAAACTAGGGTTCATAACGCCATTGTTGCGCTCTGTCCTCCTCCAGAGCTGAAATCCATGACGAAGGAGAAGATAAAATCTGGAGGGCCCCGTGCGGCCAAAAAGCTCGCAAAGAAACCTTCTGGTACTGCTGCTGGTGCATCTGGATCCGCGGCTCCCGCAGCCGCTCCAGTGAACTGGACAAGGTCCAGTGCGACCAAGACCACCCTTCAGTCTTTCGTGAACCGGGGCGAACTCCCGGCTCAGAACGAGATCCAGTGGCGCGCCCCTGGAGAGGAGATCCGCCCAAACCCCAAGGAAGGTGAAGTGGTAGCCTTCTTAGATCATGTCCTGCGCGGTTTCCGCCCACCGGGTTCCCTGTTCTTTCGCCGGGTCTTAAAATACTACGGTCTTAGGCCGCAAGACATAGGCCCCAACTCCATTCTCAACATAAGCAACTTTGTAGTTTTCTGCGAGGATTACTTGCAAATAGCCCCCAGCCTTGAACTTTTCCTAGAATTTTTCTACTGCAACCCATCCCGCAAAGACAACCTTGGCCCTTACGGTGGAGTGGCGATCCAGCGCCGGAGGGAATGTGATTTCCCGGCTCTTGCTCTTGCCAGCCATCCAAAGGGATGGCAAAACACATATTTCTATTTCAAAGACACTTCACCCGCGTCAGATGATGCTCGTTACCCGGCTTTTCTGAACTCGGGCATGACCTACGAAGCAAAGATGAACAGCTACGCCCCAGACGCAGACCGGGTCAAGCTCGAGCCCACGCTCCGCCGGGCCAAAGCCCTGCTCGCACATGGACTCAGGGGGACTGACCTGGTCAAGTGCTGGATCGGCTGGTTCATCCAACCCCTCAGCATCAGGACCCGGCTCTTCCATGAATACACAGAAGAGACCACTGACGACATGCGTTACTCAGAAATCACACTGCTGGATGACCAAATCGTGAAGAACGCCAAGAGGCTCCTTGGCGAAAAGAAGACCGATATTGCAATGAACGGGCTCGCCCCTTTCAGCACCAAGAACAAACCTCCTACGGTACAACTTGTCATCTACTCACTTCTTTAATTGTAACCCGGTATTTCTTGCAAACTATCTTACCGATATCTTCTTTTTGTCAGGACCCCAAGTGGTGGAGTGCAGATTACACCCCTACGTCCTCTGCTGAGGAGGACACAGAAAGTGATGATCAAGATGAAGAAGAAGAAGAAGGTGAGCCAGACTCCGTAGGCCGGCTCTTCCTCGAGCTGATTAACAACGAAGTCCCCAAAAAGGACAATTCTACTGATAACCCGGCTCTTCTCATTCCAGGCCCCAATGACCCGGCTCCGGACGTATTGCCGGGTCCTCAAACTGCTGCACCCACTCCTCAAAAGAGGACCCGGGCTGCAATTGCAAAGGTGCCATTTTCTCGTTCCTCAACTTGCATGATGAACTCATCTCAAACTCAAATACAACACAGGAAAAGGAACTTGAAAAGAAGCTGAAGCAACAAAAGACCGCGGACCCGGTCTCCGCAAGCCATGTCACTGAGCACAGGTATCCCTCCATGTTCTTTATCAAGCTGGGCCAAATCGATCCAGAAGACGCCCAGCAAAAAGTACCCTTTGGCTGGCAAAATCCGGGTTCCTAAACGTTCTGGTTTATCAGATTCTTCCTCGGACGCGGCTAGCACGCCCGAGGATTTCCTCATCAATACCGGGTTAGGATTACTCTCCTTTCTTTTCAGTTTTCACTACTTTGCAGTCTTTTCTGTATTTAACCACCTTTCCTTTGTTTCAGTGCCAAAGCTATCGTGGAGGAAGACCCGGAATCTTCTCCAGCTGCCTCTCCTCCACCTGCTACAGCTGAACCTTCCCAAATGGAAGTACATGTTGAAGAGCAAGCCCAGAAGAAGAATCTGGCGCAGAGAACGTGATAGCCACACCACCAAGCCCGCCAGCTGCTCCAAAACCAAGCCCAGACGCGCAATCACCCGGGCATGGGTCTGGAACCAAAGAAGTTGACCCAGAAGTCCAGATCACCGGGTCTAAGAAGGCCCGGCTCCTGGCGTGTCCACTGCCATTGCCAAGGTCACAGCACCAGAAATCAAGGTGGATCCCTCTGCAAAGGGCAAGGACCCGGTTGCTTCTTTGGATCTGGCGACTCTGAACTCCATGTCCACACCGGCTCTGTGCGAGGAATACTTTTCTCGCCTTGCTCATCATAAGAACTTGGAGACTGAGCTTGTCTCTCTGCTTCAGAAACGGTACCAGGTGTGCTTTTAACTTTACTTACCTTCTTCTTGCATAACCATACTCTGCCTAGCCCCCAAGCTCCAAATTTATCACTTGTTGAAAAACTTGGTGCTTGAAACGCCAACATCCTTTACAAAAACTTTTCAACACTGTAGCCCCCAAGTGCCGGGTTAGCTGTCCACAGCAACCTGGGACTAATCACTTGAACAATTTTAAAACTTTCACCCGTGTAGCCCCCAAGCACCGGGTTAGCACGCTTGCGGCAACCTGGGGCTTTACTTGTCTGTTGCAAACTTTTGAAACTTTGTAGCCCCCAAGTTCCAGGCTAATAATTCCTTAGTAACTTGAGGCTAAACTGTGCACTTTTTTTTTAACAGGAACATGTGAACCAAGCCAATGAAGAAGTGGCCCGGCTACAAGGAGCCTTAAAAGCTGAGACTGAGACCCGGGCTGAAGGGGCAAACAAACTTCAAGCCCTGGAAGAAAAATAACTGCCTTGACTCAGGAGAACTCAGACTTGAAGCGGGACATGCAAGAGCATGAAGAAAACTTTCAAGAGCAGCTGACCAGCCTCCAACAGAAATTGAATACAGCTACCAACGAGCTGACCCGCCTGAAGAAGATGATTACTGCCATGGTTGCCTCCCTTGTTGGTAAGCACAATATTCTCAAAACCCGGTAAAGTTTTCGTCTGTTCCAAGCTTGGCATATAAACTATGCCTGACACTGTTTCCCTTTTGCAGGTGCACGTGATGGCAACATCCGCAAGACCGCAACTGAGAAAGTCAAATGCATGTATACACTGGTCCGCCAATTATACTTTGGGAGTTGCGAGGTCATCAAGGCTGCAAGAAACTGGGAAAACCCGCCCAGCACTTACACTGAAGTGCTGGGCCATTTGTCCACAATGCCTGGTTGGATTCACCTGCTGAAGAAATCTGCATGCAGGGCCGGGGCCATGCGCAGCCTAGCTTTGGCTAAAGCTTACTATCCCCAACTTGACCCGGCTCCTCTGGCATCGGGCTTTCCTGAGTACAATGCAGATGGCACTCCTTTTGACAGGAAGACCTACAGCCGGGTTATGAAGCAGACCCGGTTCGTGGCTACCCAAATTGCCAACAATCTGAAGCTTAACACCATCCAGTATGGCTACAACGAGGCGAATAAAGAAATTGTGGACGACGAGCCTCAACGCATCGACCTGCTACAAAGCTACAAGAATCTGTTGCTGGTGATAAAACTGCTCCAAGTGCTTCTGCTGCGCCAAGCTCCTCAACTCCCACTGTGCCACCTCCAACACGTGCACCAGTGGAAGATGAAGACGAACATTACTTCCAGTCCCTTCAGCTTGTCACCTGGCGCACTGATGGAGCCCCCAAGACCCGGGAAGCAGAAGCAGAGACGGCCAAGGATGACTCGGCAAGCGCCAAAGATGGCACCCCAGCTACAACTCCTTCCACTAACCCGGCTCCAGAAGCCGGCTCTTAAACTTATGCAGATGCTGTGTCTCTGCCAGAAAACTTAATGTCATTTGGCCCTTGAGGCACATTATTGTAATAACTTAGCTATTCTGATACCATGCCTGTGATGTATGCTTTTGCACTTGTTTTAAACTTTGGTGAAACTATGTGGAATCACATGACATGAGAAATATCCAATTACTTATCTTCTGTGGTTTTGATGACCCTTTTGGTTTCTTTAACTGTGAGCCGGCTTTCGCATGGATATCCTGGCGCAACTTCTCTGAGAAAAACAGGGTCGAACCAAGTCCCAATGGGCTTCATGGTTGATTGAGTTTCCAGGTGTGCAATCAGGCCATATAAGTGCGAGTCACATCAGCTACACAGCAAGATAACCAAGAATACTAGTGGCATAAAAGCCGGGTCTTGGGATTGCAGCTACAGACTTTTTGCAGTAAGAGCCCCCAAGACCTGGATCAATGTTTATAAAGTAAAGGGCTTATGCCTCAGTACCCCATTGATCCAAAATACTGGTGGGACGCACTCTCTGGGCATCCTCAAAAATAAAAAACTTAAACAACTGCAACCAAAACTGAAACCCGGGGATACTTATGAGCCGGGTCCTGGGGAAATAACTTTAGCTATCTCAATGACAAGCCCCCAGGACCAAGCTTGACCCAGAACTGCCACAATACATATAGAACAAAGAAAGATAACCGGCTTATAAAACTGAAACATAACTGAGACAAGACAAATTTCTGCTTCAACCTTCACTTTATTGATAGAAAAGGTTAGGTCAGCAAGCCGCCTCATTAAAAACCTTCCAGTCCCCTTAGGTACCCTGGTAAGGAAAAGAGCGCGTCTGAAACCTGCTGCCTGTTACATCGTGTGTTACATCTGATACATCTTTTTCATGCTAAGTATAATATGGGCGCAGCTGCGCAATGTTCCACGGCCTCTCACGCTCTTCCATAGAAAAGGTAGAGTGCGTTGAGTCATTGACTGTCTCTGATTTCTCTCTAGCGTCCACCAAATAGTATGAACCATTGTTCAATTTCTTGCTTATGATGAAGGGCCCTTCCCAAGGAGGAGATAACTTGTGCATCCCTTCCTTGGACTGCACCCATCGCAACACTAGATCACCTTCCTGGAAGGTGCGAGTTTTAACCCGGCGGCTGTGATACCGCCTCAAATCTTGCTGATAAATTGCTGATCTTTCCAATGCTTTCTCTCTATTCTCCTCCAGCAGGTCAACAGAATCCTGCCGGGTCTTCTCATTTTCTGTCTCCACGTAAGCCGCCACGCGAGGCGAGTCATGAATAATATCACTTGGCAAAACTGCCTCTGCCCCATACACCATGAAGAAAGGGGTCATCTTTGTGGATCTGTTTGGTGTTGTATTGATTCCCCAAACAACTGATGGCAATTCCTCCACCCACGCTCCGGCGGCTCTGAGACACGGGACCCGGAGACGTGGTTTCAATCCTCTGAGTAACTCCTGGTTAGCTCGTTCAACTTGCCCATTGGCCTGAGGATGAGCCACAGAAGCAACATCCAAACGTATACCATTGTTTCCACAAAACTTTGCCATCTCTCCCAAGGACATATTAGTACCATTGTCTGTGATAATACTATGGGGATACCCAAACCTGTGTATGATCTGCTTCAGAAACTTCACTGCTGTTGCCGCCTCACAATTTGTAACAGGCATGACCTCAACCCACTTGGTAAACTTGTCAATGGCAACGAGGAGGTGGGTTTTCTTACAAGGAGACATGCTGAAAGGACCCACCATATCAAGCCCCCAAACTGCAAAGGGCCAAGTCAAAGGTATTGTTCTCAACTCCTGAGCCGGCACATGAATCTGTCTTGCATACCTTTGACATCCATCACATCTATTCACCAAGCGCTCTGCATCTGCCTGGGCTGTGAGCCAAAAGAAACCGTGCCTGAAAGCTTTTGCAACCAAGGACCTAGTTGAAGCATGATGACCACAATCTCCCTCGTGAATTTCCTTCAGAATTTGCCGGCCCTCCTTTCCAGACACACATCTCTGATATACCCCTGAAACACTTCTCTTATATAACTCACCATCTATGACCACATAGGCCTTGCACCGGCGCACGATCTGCCGGGCTATGACTTCCTGCTGGGGCAACACCCCTCTCAAAAGATATGCAAGATACGGTTCTGTCCACTCGGAATTTCCCGGGTTACAGCCACCAGCTGCGAATCCGGGTCTGCCAACTCTTCCTCATCCTGGGACTTGACTGATGGAGCCCATAGCTCGTCCAAGAAAACGTTAGGTGGAACCGGCTCTCTGCGTGAGCCGAGTCTTGACAAAGCATCTGCAGCATCGTTTTTCCTGCGGTCAATGTGATCCACTTGATAGCCTGAGAAGAACCCAGCTACTCTATCCACCTCTCGCCTGTAAGCCGCCATAGTTGCATCTTTTCTGTCCCAAGTTCCTGAAACTTGCTGCGCCACAAGATCTGAATCCCCATAGCACTTAATACGCTTGATGTTCATCTCCTTTGCCATACGCAAACCATGTAACAAGGCCTCATACTCTGCCACATTATTGGTACAATCAAAATGAATTTGCAAAACATAACTCAACTTGTCACCTTTGGGAGAAGTTAACACCACTCCAGCTCCTGAACCTTGCTCTTGCTTAGACCCGTCAAAATGCATAACCCAAGATTTGAGACTCGGGGTGAGAGGTGGTGCATTCAACTGTGTCCAATCATTAAGAAAATCTGCCAACGCCTGAGACTTGATAGCTGTGCGAGGCACATAATCAATGTGATAATCCCCCATTTCAATTGCCCACTTGGCAATTCTTCCTGTAGCTTCGGAGTTTCTGATGATATCTGCTAAGGGAATAGAACTGACCACCGTAATTGGATGCTCCTGAAAATACGGCTTCAACTTTCTACTAGCCATGAAAACACCAAACACAAGCTTCTGCCAATGTGGGTATCTCTGCTTTGCTTCTGATAGGACCTCGCTGACATAATAGACCGGCCTTTGTACCGGGTTCTCTTTTCCTTCCTCTTTTCGCTCAACCACCACCACGGCACTCACAGCTTGAGGCCCGGCTGCAACATACAAAAGCATGGGTTCCTTGGGACCCGGCGCCGCTAAAACTGGCGCTTTGACAACTGCTTCTTCAAGGCCTCAAAGGCCTCATCTGCCTCTTGATTCCACACAAAGTTATCTGTCTTCTTCAACAGCTTATACAACGGAATAGCTTTTTCTCCAAGCCGGGAAATAAACCGGCTCAACGCAGCCACACAGCCTGTCAGCTTCTGAACATCAGCCAACTCCTCTGGCCTTTTCAAACTCTGGATTGCACGAATTTTTTCCGGGTTTGCCTCAATTCCACGCTCTGACACAATGAAACCAAGTAACTTGCCCGCTGGAACCCCAAACACACACTTCGTAGGATTAAGCTTCATCTTGTACTCTCTCAGATTCTTGAATGTCTCTGCAAGGTCATTAATAAATGACCCGGCTTTTTCTGACTTGATCACCACATCATCAACATAAGCGTGCACATTGCGCCCAATCTGATCATGAAAACAATTCTGGATACACCTCTGATAAGTTGCTCCTGCGTTCTTCAACCCAAAAGTCATGGTCTTGTAACAAAAAGCACCAAAGGGGGTGATAAACGACGTCTTCTCCCAATCTTCCTTGTTAAGTTTGATCTGATGATAACCTGAATACGCATCCAGAAAACACAAGAGCTCGCTACCTGCAACGGCATCCACAATTTGATCAATGCGCGGCAGTGCGAACGGATCCTTGGGACAATGCTTGTTCAAGCTCGTGAAATCAATGCACATCCTCCACTCATTATTCTTTTTCAGAACCAAAACCGGGTTAGCTAACCACTCTGGATGAAACACTTCCATGATAAAGCCGGCCTCCAAAAGCCGGGCTATCTCCTCTCCAATTGCTTTTCTCCTTTCTGCATTCATTTTTCTCAAACCTTGTTTTACCGGCCTAGCCTTGGGATCAACATGTAAACGGTGCTCAGCGAGTTCAGTTGGAATGCCTGGCATGTCACTAGGTGTCCACGCAAAAACATCCCGATTCTCACGGATGAACTCGATGAGCGCGCTTTCCTATTTGTCAGTTAAGTTTGTCCCTATGGCGAACTGCTTGGAGGAATCCCCAGGCACAAAATCCACCATCTTTGTGTCCTTTGCTGCTTTAAACTTTGCCCTATCATCTTCTGTCATTGGCTTCTTGAGCGCCGTGTTATCCTGTGGGTCAACATTTGATCTGTAAGCTTTCAACTCCTCTCTTGCACACGTTTGTTCTGCCAGGGCTGCATCCCCTTCATCACACTCTGCTGCTATTTCCCTGTTACCATGAACAGTGATGATCCCATTGGGACCCGGCATTTTCAACTGGAGATACACATAACACGGCCTTGCCATGAACTTGGCATAAGCCGGCCTTCCCAACAATGCATGATATGGACTTGGAACTTTACCACCTCAAACGTGAGCCACTCTGATCTGAAGTTATGGATAGACTCGCCAAAAGCTACCTCCAATGAAATTTTACCCTCTGGTGTGGCTGATTTCCCGGAACTATACCATGAAAAATTGTTGACGTTTTCTGCAACTGTGACTCCTTCAACCCATGCGCACAAACGTGTCCCAGTACAAAATATTGATGCTACTGCCACCGTCCATCAAAACCTTTTTCAACTCGAAGCCATGAACTTGAGGAGCAACAACTAGCGCAAGCAGGCCCGGGTGCTCCACCACCTCCGGATGATCTGCTCTGCTCCAAGTAATTGCATGCTCTGACCACCTCAAATACCTTGGAATTCCAGCTGCCACTGTATTAACCGCCCTTTTGACTATCTTTCTCTCTCTTTTTGTTGTGCCACTGGTATAAATGTGATACTGACCAAGTTGCCTTGGCTGCTGTGAAAATCCTCCTTGGTTACTCATGTTCTGGTTCTGACCCTGACCCGGGTTTCCAGTGGGTACCGCATTTGCTCCTGTTAGAGGCCCCGCAGCCGGGTTACCACCCTGGCCGGGTCCTCCACTTCTGTTTGCTCCCTGCAGAGCTCTCTGCACCTCATTATTTTTCCACCTATTCAAATCCACACACTGTGCCAATGAATGATTGGATGGTCTGCCCATCTTGCTATGGCGAGGACACGGCATCCTAAAAGCTTCCTCAGTACTCATTGGGCGTGTTCCCTGGTAACTACCTCCACTATTGTGATTTCCACTGTTCCCCTGATAACCCCTGTTGTCCTGGTAACCTCTATTTTCCTGATAACCTCTGTTTTCCTGGTAGTTCCCGTCCATCCTTTGCCTCTGAAACCCGGTATTGGTGTTTGCTACTAACTCTGAACTTCCATCATTATGACCTCGCTTATGCTGATTCTGGTTATTGTTATTGTTGTTTCCTGAGCCATTATTGTTCCTTCCACCATTATTTGCCGCGCCTTTCCCCTTCTCCTCCTCAGGCTCATCCTGAGTCTTGTCAGTGGCTGCATGCCTATTGCAAGCATCCATCAACTCTGCCATGGTGACCGGCTTAACCCGGTGCCCTTCCTTCATGCGACCCAGCTTCTGGACAAGTGGTGCATACTTACAAGTTTTCTCCATTGATGAAATTGCATCCTTGGGCTCAATACCAGATGAAGAGTGCAGGATCTCCGTGACCCGGCCCATCCAATGACGTGCTGACTCGCCTTTTTTCTGTATACAACGATCAAGATCCTCAATGGAAAACAAACGCTTGCACGTACCCTGAAAGTGCTTGGTGAAAACCGCCTTCAACTCGTCCCAAGAATTAATGGACTTCTCTGGTAGATTTTTAAACCACAACTTCGCTGCTCCATCGCTCATCATCAAATACATGTACTTGGCACAAACATTCTCTGTGGCATTGCGTATACACATTGCCATCTCATAACTGCTCAACCAGCTGGCCGGGTCCATGCTGGGCTCATAATTGGATATCTTGCTTGGCTCCTTGAACTTCTCAGGGAAAGGCTCTGCTCTAATGGAATCTGAAAGACATTTTGGCCCGGCTAAACTAGAAGAACTTGCCGAAATATTGATATTACCGGGTGAGCTTGCAGACGCGGCTGGTGCAGGACCCGGTCCTCCTTGTGGTACTCCTGCTGCAGGCACTACCGGGTTTGCATTGCCTGCACTTCTCCCCGCGCGTGATCTATTGACTATCTGCTGAGCTATGGAAATTGCTGGGGCGGGTTGATGCTGCTGATTGTTTTGATTTAGATTTTGCTGGGGCGGGTTTTGCTGCTGTGCCGCTACAGGCCCGGCCAATGGCGGGTTACCTCCATTGCGACTCTTGCTACGATACGTTGTGGAATGCAATGCACTTTTCTCCCTTGAATACTGAGTTTGCTGGACAACTGCAGTGCGTAACATGTCAATGGCGCGCCGGGCTTCAATCTCCGCTGGCGTGTCTCCCAATGGAATACGATCAAGCGCCAAAGTTGCTGCATACACGTTATCCGCCGGATTTGAATAGTGACCCGCCGGCGTGTGAAACCTTGGTGTTCTGGGCGGCAGACCCGGATTTCCCCTGGCTACCCCAGCGAGAAGACCCGGCGCCGTTGCCGCTGCAACCCCAGCTGCTCCTGTTCCTCTATCTGGTTCTACATCTGCCCTTACAACTGGAGCCACCTGGGTGACACCAACTGGTTGATCTTCTGGGGTCCTAAACAATACTGCTGGGTTTATAGCGTTTTCTCCGGGGCCAGCCGGCTCTGGTGCCTCCTCCGGTGCGCCCTGGTTATCTCATTGAGACGGTTTTCCTCATCCTCTATTTGCCTCTTTCTTGCTTCTATTTCTTGCCTCTCTGCCTCAGCGTCCCTGCGCATCTGCTCCAACGCTCGGCGTGCTGTATCCAATTCCATTGCTCTAACTGCTGCGTTTTCTGGAGTAACCAACCTTGTAAGTGCTGATGGATCTAAGACCAGGCCATTGTTAAACAAGGCCGGGGCAGCTGCTGTGTTACTTCTTTCCTCTCCTTGGGCCCGGTTATGCAGGAACCCAAAACTGTTTCTGTATCTTGCCGTACCCTCGCTTTCCTCTGAGACCGAAGCCGGCTCTCCATCAACTCTCTGTTCTGCCAACTCCAGAATTGGGGGCAGCTGCTGTTGACCCGGGGTAAAGGCCGGTGGAACAACAGCTGATGGTGATGGTTGCATGCTGGACGAAGGCGCGGTGTACACCGCTACCCTACGAACCGGGCTTGGACTTGATTCTTGTTCCTCATCATCTTCTTCTTCTGCATCATACCCAAACCGGCCTTCGAACAGGGGCAAGATTGATTCCGACCCGGCTTGTTCCACCGCGTCACCCGGGATTTCTGCCGGGTCATCCAGCCGTTCCTCCAGCGTGTTCAGGACCTTCTCAACTTCAGCTGTGCCAACTGATTCCTCTCCATCAGATTGAACAATTGTGGCGGCTCCTGACACAGATTCATAATCTCCATCACTAGCAGATCTAGTTGTAATCATGCCCACAAAAACATTAAATTTGCCAATTGGAATAACATCACCTGATTCAAGCAGATCAGATTCCGGCCCCCAGCCAAAATCATCGACGATGGATTCTCCTTGCTCATTGACTGTGATCTGGCCAAAAACAAAGTTTTCGACCCCTCTCCTTGCTTCTCCCATGATGGTGACACCTTTGGCCGCGATTCCCACAGACGGCGCCAACTGTCGTGGGGTAGATAACACGGCAGATGCTACTTTGGGGTAGCTTGAGTTTTTGGGCAAGGCGACACTGGCGTCTGGGAGATTGTTTAGCATTGCAGGGGACACAGGTTTACCCAGGTTCGGCCTCTCCATTGGAGATAAAGACCTACTTCCTGCTATCTTATTATTAATCTTGGTCTCGATCTCGATAACCCGGCTACGACAACAGAGCCGGATCTCGATCTAGGTTACAAAGCTTATGTATCTCTCTCGATGGTTCTCTCGCCTAAAGCTTGGGGTTATGAGAGACTTGCTAGCTATGGCTCAGGGGCCGGTTTATATAGATACCGGGCCCTCTGACCGCGTACACAATAGAGCCGGGTTCTACCCGAACTCCAAGTCCTATCCTTAGCTCCTTTGCTCTTCGTGTATTCCAAGTCTTGAACCGCCTCTCGAACCGCCTCTTGTACCTTCTAGAATATCGCCTTCCTTAGCCGGGTCACCGCCAAGATGCCGGCCCAGAAACATAACCCGGCCCGTGCTGAGGGCTAACTGCCCTGACCGGGCCTCCTTCCTGGCGGGTCTCGTTTCCCTCTGCATGGGCCTACCGGGTTATTATCCCTCCATCAAAAAGGGTAAAAAGACACAACCATTGCAGAAATTTGGTGAGAAATATGGCAGTTTTCTCCCTCGACAGCGCCCACCGTAGAATGGGATACGAGGCCGTGTGGCAAAGACGGCTCAAATCAATCAGAACTGGTCAGAAAAACAGGAGTCGTGATTGGACTGCTACAGACGAGTCAAAAAGTGCAAAGTCTACTTTCGAATAATACGTATTATTTTGTTTACAAATTGTTAGGTGTATTTCCTTTTTATCCCAATAGATGCTAATTATACCCAAACATTAATTATCCAGTGAAATTACTCCTCTAATCGACGTTGTAAACAGGTTTATTTTCATCCTAAATTATCCTCGAATCACCAAATATTACCAATTGTTTTCATCTGGAAGGTAGAATTATACCTTATTGGAAAATATTATTCAATGTAAAAATTACTCACTTGTGTTTGAGTGTAGAAAGGGTCAAAGGATAATTGCTGGGTGATGGGGGGATGCCCAACCGGGTAGGCCCAGAACCCCGAGTCGGCCTTCAAGGCCGGGTGGCCCAAAGCCCACCCGTGTACATCTTCCAGGATACCGGGTCCCCGAGGATCCCGGTATGACGGTTCGGGGAGGCGGCAGCAGATATCTTCGAATCAGTCTGCGATTGTGTATCCCGAAGAGTGCGCGCCACGAAGCCGCACTTGTAGGCAGGATAGCTAGCGCCGCCAGCGGAACCCGTCATTCCCTGTAAACCCTAGCCGGCTCCCTATATAAAGCCGGCAAGGAGCAACCCTAGATGCAGACTCATCTCATTCCGTAGCCTCCGGAGCACCCGCAAGCTCTGGTGCGCACGCCATTGAACACCCCCTTCAGATCCAAATACATACAAGCAGGAGTAGGTCTTTACCTCATACAGAGGGGCCGAACCTGGGTAAACTCTGCGTGTGCAACCTCTCTGTGAATCCTACGTCGCCTGGCTCACACCCGAGTTAAGCCACCCCGTATGGCATCTGCCGTGATTACCCCACGATAGTTGGCGCCCACCGTGGGGCGAACGATCGCTGGAATTTACTTCATGGAGAGTCCTGAACCCGGCACTGGCGTCTACTTCAGCCCTCAAGCCATGTCGGGTCGCGGTGACATCGTCACCGGCAGCTACTTCGAGCACGGAGGGATCGGCTACGTCGCCGATCCACACACTTGGGGCAGGCCCAACTACGCCCCGATCACTCGCGCGATGGCTATCCCGTTCGGGACCGCTGTCACGCCTACGTCGGCTTCTGCGGCTCGGATGAGGAAGGAGTCGCCAACAACTACGATGGTACTTCCTCCCCCGTCGACCCGCTTGACGAAGCCGCCGTCGACACCGCGGTTGCAAACCACCTTGCACCCGCCCCATCTGCCGAGACCGTCCAGATCTCGAACGACGACGACACCGGTCGATCTTGCCCGTTCTCGACTACGAGTCGGAGGGCTCGACCGATCTGGCCTCGGACGGCACGGCGACACCCGCCCACATCTACATGACGGGCGAGGCGGCTAACTCTGCTGCCGCCAAACCCGCGGCGGCAAACGCCGCCACAGCAGAGGCCAACGCGCAGAAGCAGCGCGACCAGGCACGGCGCGAGCAGGAGGCTCGCGAAAAGCAACAACGCGACGAATCTCTCGCCGCCCTGCGGGGACAAGCAGGTCGGGTGGCTGACCCGCTCAGCACCCCGATCACGCCGGCAAAACGTCGCCGATCAGGCGACACAGCTAGAGCAGCTGCGCCGGAAGATGGCCCTCCAGCAGGATGAGATCCGCCAGAAGGAGCTGGAGGTCGATGCTCAGTCGACCGCTCTCTCCGCGGTCACTCGGCATCACAAAAACCGCAAGTCGCGGCTTAACCCTGATGCACCAACTCGCGCGCTCGACAACGCCTTCGCGCGCGAGACAGAGCTGGAGAGGCAGCGTGACGAATGCCGCAGGGCCCAGCCCGGCGGCTCGAGTCAAGTTCCGCCTCAACCTCGCCCGGCGATGCCGCCTCCGGCGCCGCGGCCACCCCCGAGCCCGGCTCATCCCCAACCCCAGCCGCGGAACGACGACGACGCCGACCTCGCAATTTTCGGCACCCCAGTCGATTGCATGACTGCCGCCGCCTCTCTCTTCAAGAGGATCCAGGTCAAGGACAACCCCTATTGGAGCAAGGGGTGCAAGCTGGTGGACAAGGCGCTGGAGCTGCAGGAGAACATGTCGCAATCCGACGGCAAGCTCTACTCCAGATCGCCACCCAGCGAGAAAACGGCCTCGGCACCACACCGAAGCCAGGGAAACAAGGGTTCCCCCAGGCGTGACGCTGCCCCACAGCTGCCACGCAGTCGGCACGAGGAGCCGGCAGTGTCGAGCAACGCGAGGGCTGGAGGCAACCCGCCTCGGCTCGCCCGCAACGACGCCCGGCACACCATCAACAACAACCAGGCGCAGGCACGCTCCAATCACTCCGCTCCGGATCTGTGCCACCACCTCAACGACAAGCGCGCCGAGGCGACGCGCAACAACAACGACGACGACGTCGGCCCTAGATGCTTTGGACCCGCCATCAGAGGCGACCGTTTCCTAGCAGCTTCAAAGGACCGAGAGAGGCGCCCAAGTACAACGCTGCCATGAACCCGGAAACTTGGGTCCAGGACTACTTGGCCGCCATGAGCATCCAGAACGCGTCTTCGCTCTGTTGCGCGCGCTATTTTCCTCTCATGCTTGAGGGAACGGCTCGCACTTGGCTCAACAACCTCCCAGGAACAGCGTCAACTCCTGGGGCGAGTTGAATAGGCTCTTCATCACCAACTTCGAGGGGACCTGCAAGCGCCCGGCCACGGTCGAGGACCTCAAGCGCTGCGTCCAGAAGGAGGGCGAGTCCACTAGAAAGTGGTATCGCCGAGTCGCCGACCTCATCAACTCGGCAGAACACCTTAGCGTCGACACGGTGCACTCCCACCTTGAGGACAACACCACCTTCGAGTCGCTCAAGCAGAAGCTGCGGCGCTCGCACAAGGGTGACATGACGATGGGCCGGCTACTCGCCATCTTCCACAAGTACGCCGAGTCCGACGTCACCAAGGACGACTCCGAGGAGGACGACGACGAGAAGAAAGGCGGCAAAAACAAGAGCAAGGCCAAGCACTCCAGCGCTCATAAACGCAAGGTGACGGCGGCTCCGAGCTTGTAGCCGCCACGGCTGCGGGGGGCCGCGGCTTCAAGAGCCAACGCGGCAACTTCCCGCGAAAGAAGCTCCGCGCCACGGAGATCCTGGCCATGCCGTGTAGGTATCATAGCGTACCCGGCAAGCCAGCCGGCCACACCACTGACGAGTGCAGCTGGACTGCAGAAATCGTCAATGCCAAGACCGGTGCCAAGAAGCGGGCACCCGACGGAGACGACGACGGTGAGCAGCAGGGCATGCCTCCCACTGCCGGCTTCATGGGCCACACCTTCGTCGGCCTCGATTCCAGGCGGGAGGAGAAGGTCATACGGCGCGCCGTCCACGCAACTCTGCCAGACGTGCCCCAGTGGCTCGACTGGTCAGAGCAGCCGATCACATGGAGCCGTCAAGACCACCCGCCCCGCGTCGATTACCCGGGCAAATTCGCTCTGGTGGTCGCGCCCCAGGTCAAGGGCTACATCTTGACCAAGACATTGATGGACGGAGGTCTAGCATCAACATCCTCTACTACGAAACGTTCCAACGCATGAAATTGCGTAATGAACAGCTAGTCCCCACCATCACCACCTTCCACGGCATCGTCCCGGGAAAGAAGGCCTACCCGCTAGGCAAAATTGCACTCGACGTCGTCTTCGACATCGCCAAGAACTTCCGGCTCGAGAAGATCTGGTTCGAGGTGGTGAACTTCCGTGGTTCCTACCACGCGATCCTCGGGCGACCCGCCTTTGCCAAATTCATGGCAAGGCCCTGCTACGCCTACCTGAAGATGAAACTGCCGGGTCCGAACAGCATCATCACTGACAACGGCACAAATTTTGCTGAAGGAGAGATGAAGGCCTTCTGCAAACAAAAAGGCATCCGTCTCGACTTGGCGTCCGTCGCCCACCCTCAATCAAAACGGGCAGGCGGAAAGAATGAACCAGACAGTGCTAGCCGGGATCAAGCCGCGACTTCAAGTCCCACTGGAGCGAACACCGGGTTGCTGGCTGGACGAGCTACCAGCCGTACTCCGGGGCATCAGAACGACTCCAAACCGTTCCACCGGCTACATGCCATTCTTCATGGTGTACGGGGCGGAAGCCGTCATGCCAACCGACCTCGAGCACGACTCGCCTCGGGTCGCCCTCTACAACGAGGAAGAAAATGAAGAAGCCCGCCTAATCGGCGTCGACCTCCTGGAAGAAGCTCGCGAACTCGCACTCTCCAGGACGGCGATATATCAGCAAAGCCTGCAGCGCTACCACAGCCGCCGGGTTAGAAGTCGCTCTTTCCAGGAAGGCGACTTGGTTCTTCGGCTCATCCAAAAGTCGAAAGGGATGCACAAGCTCTCGGCACCATGGGAAGGACCGTTCGTCGTTAGCAAAGCGATGGGCAACGGCTCCTACCACCTCGTCGACTTGCGTGAGCCGAACAAAAGCTCCAAGTCGGAAGAGGAGACTAAGCGTCCATGGAACATCAGCCTGCTTCGCCCCTATTATACATAGTATCCATTGTAATGTTGTGTAATCAATCAAGGAAATAAAGTCGATACATACCCGGCACGCTCGGGGGCTATCGTTTCGATTCAATCATGCTTTCGAGTCTTTATTCTTCCTACTCACACGTTATATGATTGATGGGTTGTCAAAGAGAGCCGGATGCCCATGATGCGTGGCTCACCACTGGACCCCCTGCTCACGAAGCAAAATCACAAAAATTGTTGTTTTCTCCCAAGTCGTCAGCTACCCGCACAAAGTGAAGCAGTAGTGCAGCCGGTTCAAACCTAACTTGACAATGAAGCCGCACTCGGACTTTGTCACCATGGGTACCGCGCGCGTCACGAAAAAATCACGCGAAGCACACTTGGCGAGGTCGCACGATCGACTAGCTTACAAAACAAGCGAAAAACAAACAAAGTGACGAAAAGCGCACAAAAAACAAGCATGGGAGTGCCAAAACAAAGATTAATAAGCCGCAGAGGCGCATGCTGAAACGCAACCCGACACATATCATACTTGTTTCATTACATAATATTTTTTTCGCCCGCAGGCGACAAACCCTAACTACTTCAAAATAACCCTCTTTTGAAAGCAGGGGAGCAAACTTCAAGACGGAGGAGCCGCCCGAGTAGAAGACGTCGACGCCTCGTTTGTCGCAGCCGGCGGTGGCAGAGCTGAAGCCCTTTCAAAAAGGTACTCCGACGCCGGCTCCCTGTCCGCCACCTCGCCAAGGTCGTTGCCCTCAGGCACCACGTCGAAGACGAAGTCGTCGTGGTCGACCATCTTGGAGCCCGCAGGCGTAAGGGGCGCAGTACTGGAGCACCGGCTGCAGATCGATCTCCCGGCCGCTCTATCGGTGGGGATGCTGGCCGTGATCTTGTCCACGTTCGTCTGCCTATACCGGCCTCGCACAAGCCCAAGGGCATTGCACGCGCCGGCTCAGGCCGACGACTCCCGCACCCAGGTGATCACCTGGGGCATCAGCTCCAGAACCCGCAACACCTTGCAGACGGGTGCGGGGACACCTTCCTTGGGCGACAGCATCTGGACGACCTTGCTGGCCCGGCCGTGAACGTCACGGGCGAAGACTCCGAGCCGGTGGACATGCTCGCAGACGTCAGGCCAGCCGTCTCCTCGCCTGTTCAACAAAACAAAAATCAACAACAAGGCCACCAGTCAAGTAGGCACAAACTGCAAAGGGTCGCATGACGTCTTTACCCCAGATGCCAACGGCGAGGGTGGCAAGCCGCTCAGTCAGCTCCTTCATCTCGCGCTCGGCCTCGGCGGATTTGCGCACGAGTTTTCTCGACGTCCTCGCTGTAACCCTGGTCGCCTGGGTGAGGGCGGCGTCCGCTTCCTCCTTCTGCTTGCTGAGCCGCTCGCAGGATTCCTGCACCGCGGCAAACGCTGCGTGTGCCGGCTCTCCTGCGCGGCCAGCAGTTGCTGGTGCTCAGCGACGGAGATGAAGCCGTCGCGCGCCTTCTTCAGCTCCTCCTGCAGGCGGCGGGTCTCCTGCTGTTCGGCTTCGAGGAGCCAGGACAGCTCCTGCAGTTCACAAGACAATAATCAATTAGGAAGAGGCATGGGGCTACGCCACGGGTTACCTCTACACCAACACTTGCTAACCCGGGGGCTAGCCCCAACAAAAAAATATACGCCGAGTCAGGAACTCGGGGGCTACGTCCCGAGTGGCATACACACCCTCCACCGGCCTGCCTCTACATCGACATTGGCAAACCAAGGACTACGCTACTCGCCAAACTTCGCATCCAGAAAACTATGAAGACCCAAGCCGATTTCTATGAACACGACTCGGCCTTGGGGGCTACATATACGCTACGACGCAACAGGTGCAAGAAATATTCTAAGTACCTGGTGCGCATCCATCGCTGTTTGGATGGCGGTTCGGAAGTTAGGCCGGGGAGCAGACACACCCGGTACGGAGCTCGGGGGCTGGGTAGTCAGCCACCCGACGAGGAAGCCGTCGCGGCGGCGCGGGTCGCCGTCACCACCAGCGCCGTCTCCGCACAGGCGTGGCACCCCTTGTGCCAGCCAGCACGGTGTCATCAATAGTGGCCCCCTCGGGGCGAGGGGCACAATAACTTCGTCGCCTCCGTCGACGGAAGGCGGAGGACTCGGCGCTCTCGTGGTCGGCTCCGCGACGTGCGCGGCGGGCTCCGCCCGCTGGGAGTCGCTCTCCAGCGCGTCCTCCATGTCACTGAGGGACGCCTCCTCAGCCCTGCGACACTCGCACGGGTCAAACTTGTCGTGGGTTTGTCACGTCAGGTGTCATAGATGACTTCGTAGGTGTGGGATTACGCGAGTCAAGCATCTCGAGCTTGGGATCGCAGGAACAAAGATCAACACAGATTTACCCAGGTTCGGCCCCCTCAATGTGAGGTAAAAGACCTACTTCCTGCCTACCCTAGATTGGTATTGATATGATAATCGAGGTGTTACAATGGAGGCGATCCGATCTGGTACTCGCCGTATGAGCTAGGGTTTAGGGCTTGATAGCTTGACCCGCTCTAAGTCCTGCGAGTCCTCTTTATATACACAGAGCCTCGCTAGGTTACAAAAGGAAACTTCCCCCATAATGAATACGTCCACAGAGGCCTACTCGGAGACTACTGGTCTTCACGTCCTCCGGGATATGTCTTCTAGAACTTTCCCCTTATGGCGGTTCAATATTGGGCTTGCTCCCAAGTGGGCCTTTGTCCGTGCGAGTAAGTTAAGTCGCACTGGGCCGCGGGTTAATCCAGAAAGTATTCCCCCGACATTAGCCCCCAAATTTAGCTTGGATTTCGAGTGAAGGCTCTTTCGTCTTAACAAACCCCTGAGCCGCACACGTGAATTATCCCAGCTGAACTCCAATTTTCTTATTTCCAATCCGCGGCTTATAACTCTTCTTGGCGGCTCAAGAACGCGACTTATCCTGCCTTGACGGTTGATTTTCAGATCTAAACGTCTTCCGCGTCTGGGTTATTTATCTTGGCTCATCGTTTTCCCCAGCGTTCTTCATCAAGTCTTGCATTACGCATCCGCTACTCCTTTCCGCCGCCTCCAATCTCGCTTCTCGTACTCACAATCCTTCGGTGGATATCTCCATCGATCTGAGAAAAATGTCTCGCCGCAAGTGCAACTGGAAGGCTCGTGGGTCGACGAAGATTTCCTGGAATCCCTATCTGCACGGGCCTTCTTCCGCCAAAAGATCAATGCGAATGGCGGGCGGCCGGTGAGGAGGTAATCCCCAATCCTCAACCAGGAGAAATAGTGATTTTTATGGAGCATGTTGAGCGCGGTTCAAGCCCCCGGGCTCTCTCTTCTTCAGCTCCTTGATGCAGCGGTTAGGTCTTCGCTTCATGATATTGGTCCTAATTCAATGTTGCAAGTTAGCAACTTCCACGTCCTCTGCGAAGATTATCTGGGTATCCCGCCCTCAATAGATTTCTGGCTTGCTTTTTTCAATTGCAATAGTCAAAGGGAAACCACAGATGGTCCTTTTCTCCAATGCGGCGCCATTTCCTTCCAACGCCGTAGGGGTAGTATCTTCCCAAAGCTAACTCTTGCCAAGAAAATCAAGGAGTGGCAAAGGACATTCTTCTATTGTAAAAACACTTCTCCTGAGGGTGAAATTCCTCCTCTTTGGTCTCCTCTTCCCTTCGAGGCTACGATGCTCTGTCTTCTAAACCTGATCCTTCTTCGTTGCCCTTTATCGAATCCCTTTTAGACAAGGTGAGAGCTCTGACACTCCATGGTCTCACTGGATTAGATCTCATATCTTGCTGACTAAGTGGCGAGTTCAGCCTGTGAGTCGTCGCTCGCGGCTTATGGTGGATTTCACTTGTCATGCAAACGACGTCGATCGTACTTGCCCTGAAGATTGGGACAAAGGGGAGTGGATAAATTTCATTCGCCGAGTGACGGACGAGGATATTGACTCGTATGACAACGTCGGACTTACTCCCTTCCGGGCTGAGCACAAGCCTTTATGGTAATGTTTACTTGTCACCTGTTTCCTCGAAAATTCCTTCTCCAAAATTAATTATTTCTGACCTGAGCTCCTTTTCAGATCGATCCCTATTTCTGGGTTCTTCCCTCAGAGGACGTCGATGATACGTCTCCAACGTATCCATAATTTCTGCTGTTCCATGCTTATATTATACCATTTGCTACATGTTTTATATACACTTCGTATCACTTTTATGCATTTTCTGGGACTAACCTATTAACAAGATGCCACAGTGCCAGTTCCCTGTTTTCTGCTGTTTTTGGTTTCAGAAAGTTACTTCTGGAAATATTCTCGGAATTGCACGAAACAAAAGGCCAGGTCCCTATTTTTCCAGCACGTACACGGAGTCCGAAGGAGAGACGAAGAGAGCCACGAGGTGGCCAAACCACCAGGTGGCGCGGCAGTGGGCCCAGCCGCGCCTGTGGTTTGGGCCCCTCGGGGGTCCGCCGACATCGCCCCTTCGCCTATTTATTCCCCGAGACGCGAAAACCCTAAAACACCGAGCCTTTCATCCAGAACATATTCGCTGCCGCCGCCGTCGTCAACCCTAACTCGGGGGGTTCTGAAGCTCTTCCCGGCACCCTGCCGGAGAGGGGAATCATCACCGGAGGGCTCTACATCGCCATGCCCGCCTCCGGAGTGATGCGTGAGTAGTTCATCCTTGGACTATGGGTCCATAGCAGTAGCTAGATGGTTGTCTTCTCCACTTGTGCCATCATGTTTAGATCTTGTGAGCTGCCTATCATGATCAAGATCATCTTATTGTAATGCTACATGTTGTGTTTGCTGGGATCTGACTTATATTGATACCTATGTGGAGCTGAATATTATATTATCATGTCTATGTCATTTGTGATCTTGCATGCTCTCCGTTACTTGTTGAAGCCTTGGCCACGTGAATACTTGTAACTCCAAGAGGGGGTATTTATGCATGATAGTTGGGTTCAACCTCTATTTAACCTGGGATAGTGACAGCAAGTTCTAAGGTTGTAGATGTGTTGTTGCCACTAGGGGTAAAACAGCAATGCTTTATTCAAGGATGAATGTATTGTTTACATTACGCACATTACTTAATGCAATTGTCTGTTGCTTGCAACTTAATACTGGAAGGGGTACGGATGTTAACCGGAAAGTGGACTATTTAGGCATAGATGCATGCTGGATAGCGGTCTATGTACTTTGTCGTAATGCCCAAATGAATCTCATAGTAGACACCACAGCTCACACATGCATGTTATATGCACTTATCAATTGTCAATTGCCCAGCTGTAATTTGTTTACCCAGCATGTTAGTTATCTTATTGGAGAGACACCACTAGTGAACTGTGGACCCCGGTCCATTCTTTTACATCTGAAATACAATCTACTGCAATCATTGTTCTCTACTGTTTTATGCAAACAAACATCATTTCCATTCGATACGTTTAACCCTTTGTTTTCAGCAAGCCGGTGAGATTGACAACCTCACTGTTAAGTTGGGGCAAAGTAATTTGATTGTGTTGTGCAGGTTCCACGTTGGCACCGGAATCCCTGGTGTTGCGCCGCACTACACTCCTCACCAACACCTTCGAAGCAAACCTCGTTTTCCTACTGGTCGATTAAACCTTGGTTTCATACTGAGGGAAAACTTACTGCTGCACTCATCATACCTTCCTCTTGGGGTTCCCAACTGACGTGTGACGTACAAGCATTGTTTCTGGCACTATTAACCTAGAGCCACCAACACGTTTTCTGGCGCCGTTGCCGGGGAAAACAGAATTGCTTCTGCAAGGGGAGTCTCTCACACCCAATCTCTTTACTTTGTTATTTGTCTTGCTTAGTTTATTTTTATTTAGTTTGTTTGCTCTCTTATCAAAAACACAAAAAAATTAGTTACTTGTTTAATTCAGTTTATTTTGTTTTTCAAAATGAGTACTCCTGAGAACACTAAGTTGTGTGACTTCACTAGCACAAACAACAATGATTTCATATGCACTCCTATTGCTCCACCTGCTTCTACAGCAGAATTTTATGAAATTAAACCTGCTCTATTAAATCTTGTTATGAAAGAGCAATTTTCTGGTGTTAGTACTGATGATGCTGCTGCCCATCTTAATAACTTTGTTGAACTTTGTGAAATGCAAAAGTATAAGGATATGGATGGGGATATTATAAAACTGAAACTTTTTCCTTTCTCCTTGAGAGGAAGAGCTAAAGAATGGTTGCTTTCTTTGCCTAGAAATAGTATTAATTCTTGGACAAAATGCAAAGATGCTTTCATAGGGAAATATTATCCTCCTGCTAAGATTATATCCTTGAGAAGTAGCATTATGAATTTTAAACAACTTGATAATGAACATGTTGCTCAAGCTTGGGAAAGAATGAAATCTTTGGTGAAGAATTGTCCCACTCATGGACTGACTACTTGGATGATCATCCAAACCTTTTATGCAGGATTAAATTTTTCCTCAAGGAACTTATTGGATTCAGCCTCTGGAGGAACCTTTATGTCCATCACTTTAGGTGCAGCAACAAAGCTACTTGATGATATGATGATCAACTATTCCGAATGGCACACCGAAAGAGCTCCTCAAGGTAAGAAGGTAAATTCTGTTGAAGAAACCTCCTCTTTGAGTGATAAGATTGATGCTATTATGTCTATGCTTGTGAATGGTAGATCTCATGTTGATCCTAATAATGTTCCTTTAGCTTCATTGGTTGCTCAAGAAGAGCATGTTGATGTAAACTTCATTAAAAACAACAACTTCAACAACAATGCTTATAGGAATAATTTTGGTAGCAACAATTATAAGCCTTATCCTTCAAATGGTTATGGCAATTCTTATGGTAATTCCTACAGCAACAATAGAAGTGTGTCCTCTGATCTTGAAGCTATGCTTAAAGAATTTATTAGCACACAAAAAGCTTTCAATAAAACTGTTGAGGAAAAGTTTGAAAAAATTGATGATCTTGTCTCTAAAGTTGATAGTCTTGCTCATGATGTTGAAATTCTAAAACTGAAAGTTATGCCTAATGAAGTTAAAGATATTAAGTCATTTGCTACAGCAAATGCCATCCAAGTTCGAATTGATAATAATATTAGGATGTTGGCTGAATTGCATGCTAGGTGGGAAAAAGAGGAAGAACTTGAAAAAGAGAATAGTATAGTTAGAGTTTGTACTATCACCACCACTAGTAATGCTAATGTTTCACATGCTAGTAAACCTCCTACTATTGATGGTAATGTTATTGGTGTTGTAATGTCTCTACTACTTCTGCTAAGCGTTTGAAATTGCCTAAAACTGCTGAAACTTTTTCTGATAAAAGTGCTGAAATTTTTCAAACTATTGGAGACAATGGTTCCACCACCATTGACAATAATGATTTTGATTTTGATGATTGTAACATCTCTGAAGTTATTATGTTCTTGCAAAAATTAGCTAGAAGTCCCAATGCTAGCACTATTAATTTGGCTTTTACAAAGCATATTACAAATGCTCTTTTGCAAGCTAGGGAGGAGAAGTTGAAACTTAAAGCTTCTATTCCTAGGAAATTAGAAGATGGTTGGGAACCCATCATTAAGGTAAAGGTGAATGATTTTTATTGCAATGCCTTGTGTGATCTTGGTGCAAGTGTTTCAGTTTTGCCCAAGAAGCTTTATGATATTCTTGATTTGCCACCTTTGGAACATTGTTATTTGGATGTTTTTCTCGCTGATAATGCTATGAAGAAACCTTTGGGGCGAGTTAATGATGTTTTTATTACGTAAAAGATAACCTTGTCCCCGTTGATTTTATTGTTATGGATATTGAATGCAATGCATCTTGTCCTATTGTTTTGGGAAGACCTTTTCTTCGAACTGTTGGTGCCATCATTGATATGAAAGAAGGTAATATAAGGTACCAATTTCCTCTCAAGAAAGGTATGGAACACTTCCCTAGGAAGAGAATGAAGTTACCTTTTGACTCTATTGTTAGAGCAAGTTATGATGTTGATGCTTCTTCTCTTGACAACACTTGATTTTCACTTTCTGCGCCTAGCTGAAAGGCGTTAAAGAAAAGCGCTTATGGGAGACAACCCATCGTTTTTATTTGCTGTTATTTTTGTTTTCTTTGAGTCAAGGAGTTTTGTTACTTCTGTAGCAACTCCTTTGTATCTTTATTTTATCGCAATGTTGTGCCAAGTAAAGTTCTATATTGAAAGTTGATGCAAGATTTGGATTTCTGCGCAGTGACAGATTTTTAGCTGTCACGGATTTGAGCTTATCTCCCTGTAGAAAATTCAAAAATTCTGAGAAAAATCACGCATATTCCTGAGATATGTACGCAACTTTCATTATTTTAGGCCAGATCCATCTGAGCAACTTAAGTGCCTCGAAAAAATTCGTCATTCCAGACTGTTCTGTTTTTGACAGATTCTGCCTTTTGTTTTGCATTCGCTCTTTTACTGTGTTTGTGTGGATTTCTTTGCTCCACAAAGCATTGGTGGCTGTAGCTAATGTCCAGAAGCTTTGGGATTGATTGTATCATTACAGAATATGAGAATTTTTGATTATGCACTAACCCTCTAATGAGAACTGTCTTGAGTTTGGTGTGAAGGAAGTTTTCAAGGATCAAGCGAGAAGGGTGATATTATGTGATCAAGAAGAGTGAAAAGCCTAAGCTTGGGGATGCCCCCGTGGTTCATCCCAACCATATTCAGAGAGACTCAAGCGTCTAAGCTTGGGGATGCCCAAGGCATCCCCTTCTTCATCAACAAACTTATCAGGTCATCTCTAGTGAAACTATATTTTAATTCTTTCACATCTTATGCGCTTTACTTGGAGCGTCTGTGTGTTTTTATTTTTGTTTTTGTTTGAATAAATTCGGATCCTAGCAATCCTTGTGTGGGAGAGAGACACGCTCCGCTTTTTCATGTGAATACTCATGTTCTTCACTTATATTTGTTGAGTATTCTTAACTAGCTACTGCAGTGCTTTTAGCTCCTGTTTTTCATGCATCTCTTCGAGCTGTTAGCACTTGTTTATAAATACTCTCTTGCTGCATTATATTATCATTTGGAGAGTTTATGTTTAATAAATTATTGGTGTTTGTTTGGAAGAAAGAAAATGCTACATGTAGTAGTTGGTATTGGAAAAGACATATGCATTCTTGTAGATCATTGTCTTGTTTTGATTTGATGCTTTGCAATTGTTTTGAGCTCTCAAGTAGATCATGTTTAAGCTCTTGCATCATGTAGTTAAAGCCTAGTAGTGGAGAACTACCGTAGAGCTTGTTGAGACTTGGGATGCATATTTGTTCTCTCTAAGGTCTAGATATTTTCTGGTAAAATGTTTGAGCAACAAGGAAGACAGTGTAGAGTCTTATAATACTTGCAATATGTTTTTATGTGATTCTTGCTGTACCGGTTTATACTTGTGTTTGCTTCAAACAACCTTGCTAGCCTAAACTCTGTACTGAGAGGGAATGCTTCTCGTGCATCCAAAACTTGAGCCAAAACCCATGCCATTTGTGTCCACCATACCTACCTACTATGTGGTATTTCCTGCCATTCCAAGTAAATATTTCATGTGCTACCTTTAAACTATTCAAAACTTTATTACTCCTTATTTGTGTCAATGTTTTATAGCTCATGAGGAAGTATGTGGTGTTTTATCTTTCAATCTTGTCATTTACTTCTGACAGACTTTCACCTGGACTAGTGGCATATACATCCGCTTATCCAATAATTTGCAAAAAGAGCTGGCAACGGGGTGCCCAGCCCCAATTAATTACAACTTTCATTAATAATTCTCTTCACATGTTTTGCCCTGATTTATCAGTAAGCAACTTAATTTTGCAATAGACACTCCTCCATGGTATGTGAATGTTGGAAGGCACCCGAGGATTCGGTTAGCCATGGCTTGTGTAAGCAAAAGGTTGGGAGGAGTGTCATCTATAAAGAAACTAAAATACATGTGTAAACAAAAGAGAAGAGGGATGATCTACCTTGCTGGTAGAATAACGTCCTTCATGGGAGCCGCTCTTTGAAAGTCTGGTTGACAAGGGGGTTAGAGTGCCCACTACCATTCGTTGACAACAACAAACACCTCTCAAATACTTATTTTGTGCTCTCTATATGCTTTCGAAAACTTAAAAAGCTCTAGCACATGATTTAATCCCTGCTTCCCTCTGCGAAGGGCCTATCTTTTACTTTATGTTGAGTCAGTTTACCTACTCCTTTCTATCTTAGAAGCAAACACTTGTGTCAACTTTGTGTGCATTGATTCTTACATATTTACTTATTGCACTTGTTATATTGCTTTATGTTGACAACTATCCATGAGATATACATGTTACAAGTTGAAAGCAATGCTGAAACTTAATCATCCTTTGTGTTGCTTCAATGCCTTTTACTTTGAATCTATTGCTTTATGAGTTACCTCTTATGCAAAACTTTTTGATGCTTGTCTTGAAAGTACTATTCATGAAAAGTTTTTGCTTATATGATTCATTGTTTACTCTTTATCTATTTGTTAGCAAACTATAGATCATTGCTTTGAGTCACTTCATTCATGACATGAGCCTTGCAATATATTGATCAAGATTGTGTGAAAGCATGTCTCCTCAGAAATTATTTGTTGTTATCGTTTTACCTACTCGAGGACGAGTAGAACTAAGCTTGGGGATGCTTGATACGTCTCCAACGTATCCATAATTTCTGCTGTTCCATGCTTATATTATACCATTTGCTACATGTTTTATATACACTTCGTATCACTTTTATGCATTTTCTGGGACTAACCTATTAACAAGATGCCACAGTGCCAGTTCCCTGTTTTCTGCTGTTTTTGGTTTCAGAAAGTTACTTCTGGAAATATTCTCGGAATTGCACGAAACAAAAGGCCAGTCCCTATTTTTCCAGCACGTACACGGAGTCCGAAGGAGAGACGAAGAGAGCCACGAGGTGGCCAAACCACCAGGTGGCGCGGCAGTGGGCCCAGCCGCGCCTGGTGGTTTGGGCCCCTCGGGGGTCCGCCGACATCGCCCCTTCGCCTATTTATTCCCCGAGACGCGAAAACCCTAAAACACCGAGCCTTTCATCCAGAACATATTCGCTGCCGCCGCCGTCGTCAACCCTAACTCGGGGGGTTCTGAAGCTCTTCCCGGCACCCTGCCGGAGAGGGGAATCATCACCGGAGGGCTCTACATCGCCATGCCCGCCTCCGGAGTGATGCGTGAGTAGTTCATCCTTGGACTATGGGTCCATAGCAGTAGCTAGATGGTTGTCTTCTCCACTTGTGCCATCATGTTTAGATCTTGTGAGCTGCCTATCATGATCAAGATCATCTTATTGTAATGCTACATGTTGTGTTTGCTGGGATCTGACTTATATTGATACCTATGTGGAGCTGAATATTATATTATCATGTCTATGTCATTTGTGATCTTGCATGCTCTCCGTTACTTGTTGAAGCCTTGGCCACGTGAATACTTGTAACTCCAAGAGGGGGTATTTATGCATGATAGTTGGGTTCAACCTCTATTTAACCTGGGATAGTGACAGCAAGTTCTAAGGTTGTAGATGTGTTGTTGCCACTAGGGGTAAAACAGCAATGCTTTATTCAAGGATGAATGTATTGTTTACATTACGCACATTACTTAATGCAATTGTCTGTTGCTTGCAACTTAATACTGGAAGGGGTACGGATGTTAACCGGAAAGTGGACTATTTAGGCATAGATGCATGCTGGATAGCGGTCTATGTACTTTGTCGTAATGCCCAAATGAATCTCATAGTAGACACCACAGCTCACACATGCATGTTATATGCACTTATCAATTGTCAATTGCCCAGCTGTAATTTGTTTACCCAGCATGTTAGTTATCTTATTGGAGAGACACCACTAGTGAACTGTGGACCCCGGTCCATTCTTTTACATCTGAAATACAATCTACTGCAATCATTGTTCTCTACTGTTTTATGCAAACAAACATCATTTCCATTCGATACGTTTAACCCTTTGTTTTCAGCAAGCCGGTGAGATTGACAACCTCACTGTTAAGTTGGGGCAAAGTAATTTGATTGTGTTGTGCAGGTTCCACGTTGGCACCGGAATCCCTGGTGTTGCGCCGCACTACACTCCTCACCAACACCTTCGAAGCAAACCTCGTTTTCCTACTGGTCGATTAAACCTTGGTTTCATACTGAGGGAAAACTTACTGCTGCACTCATCATACCTTCCTCTTGGGGTTCCCAACTGACGTGTGACGTACAAGCAATTGTTTCTGGCACTATTAACCTAGAGCCACCAGTCGACTTGAACCAAGGAACCATGGCTGAGTCGTCAAAACAAGCCGTAGCCTTTGGCGAGGATACAGTTATGCACGAGGGTAGCGCTTCTGAAGAGGAACAACAAATGGCCGACGCTCTTCTGTCCTCGACTCCAAATACGCCTTTCCTGGAACTTCCTGAGGTGCCTCGCAGGTCCTCGAAACGTATTTTATGCCAGAGCTCAGAAGACCCCGCGCAGCCTGAAAAACGTCGCAAAGCCTTGGCGTTACTAGCAGAAACAAGAACGGCCAAATCTTTAAAACTCGCTGATCCCAACAAGGCTACTTTTTCTTCCGAGGCTGTTGCAAAGGATTGCTTCTCATAAGCTCGGGTAATTGTTTGCGACTCTTCTCCTTTTCTTTTTGTGTTACGTATTTCTGGCAAGGAATTGCTGATCACTACTTCTTTTCATACTCTGTAGGTTCAGATTTGCAAGGTTTATCTTCTCCTTCCTCTGGTTGCCTGATGAAGAGTATCCGTGTCGCCTCTGGTTATGGTTCGCCTTCTTTTCAATGTTGCGGCTCTGCTAAGTCAGCTTATTAACCCATCAATGTTTTGCAGGGCCATGTCTGAAGAGGATACCAAGTCTAATTCCCATCCCACTTCTTCTCAGCAAGCTATGAGCGAGGACGATGCTGCTGATGAGAACGTGGAAACAGTAATGGTGCGACTCATCCAAAGCCCTCCCTGGAGGAAGGTATGCAGACGCGGCTCCTGCCGCGACTCTAGTCGCGGCTCCATCCACAACTCCTGCTGCTGGTATGGTATCTACTGAAAATAGAATTCCAGCTCCAGGAAATAGTTCCAAGTCAATCGCAGATGCCATAATTTCTGCTGGAGACAAGCATGCTGCTCTGGTGCGCGGCTTAGTTGAGCAATTTTCTTCAAGTCGCTAGGTACATATACCGTAGCCCCCAAGGATCAAAACCTTGTGTCATCGCACGGGGTGTTGATTCTTTTCCTGGCTTCGAACTTGAGCCCCCAAATTCCTGGATAATTTACCTATGCATTTTGCTCTGTTTGTTTTCAGCGTGAACTGTCCTTGCTTGATGCTTCTGGCTCAATAAAGGGTAAAGGCATTTCCATAGACCATCCTGAAATGATGCAGTCTCGCCTGGAGCAGCATAATGAGGTCATTAGGGACCAAGATCAGGAAATAAAATCTCTCAAAGGTCAACTCGACTCCTGCGAAGAGCAATTTAAAGAACTTGAAGCCGATATGCAGCAGCGACTCATGGAGAAAGACGAGGTCATTAGATCTTTGCGAGAAGGGCTGACTCTTAAATCTGAATTGATTGATCGCCTGAAGGGAGACCACGCAAAGGAACTCGCCGCGCGAGATGAAAAATATAACTCGCTGCTCAAAGCCTTGAGGGTTTTGCCTCCATGGTCAAATCAGCCGTCCTGCAGCTTGCTGGTTGGTCTTTTATTCCTTTAATCATACATATTTTGGGTAGTCAACGTTAATCTCTGACTTGTTTCTTGCCTTTTCTTTCTTGCCATAGGGCCTGAGGCCCCAGTGTCCCGCTCCAATTTGAAGGATCAACTGGTATATCTGTCTGACCTCAGCCAGCGCTTCTTAAAGGTTACCAAGGAAGTTATGACGGTAATCTCTCCTGCGACTGATGGCCCAACATCTTGCGAGTATTGGATAAATAAACTGCTCAAGGCTCCGCATTATGTCTCTGATTGGAAACGATCCTCTGCTCGCGCCGGAGCCGCGCATGTCTTGACATTGCTTCGAGCATATTATCCAGAGATAGACGTTGGCAAGGTTGCTCGCCATGGCCTGGCGATGAGCGCGGATGAAACTGAACTGCCAATAAGCGAGTACTTCGATATCTGGAAAGGGATGCGCGGATATGCCACAAAATTTGTTGAGAACTTAGACTTGGGCACTTATCTCGATAAATTCAATCTTGATGCGAGCAAGGTGTCAAAGGAAAAGTCCTCAGGAGCTGAGTCATCTCGGGCTGCCACTCCAGCAACAGTATCTGGTGGCCCTTCTGCCTCGTCTGGCGGCGCCCTGATTATTAGGACACCTGCGACTGCAACTGCGAGACAAGCCGCGCCAATTCCCACTCCTGTAGCTCGGAAGAGGAAAAATAAATAATGTGGGACATGCCCGTTAGTCTGTAAGACATTCATGTATTATAAACAGTATTTTTGTGACCTATAAGCAGGTTCTTTTCTTGATAATTCCATTAAGTAGACGCTCGCGCGGCTCAGTATTTCCTAGGAACATGTGTGTTCAGGGTCGAGAGCGGCCATGATAGGCAATCAAGCTCGATTGACGCCACACCCCAGTACTTTGGCCGCATAATGCAAGACGCTTCTAGCTTAAGGATTGCCACTAGTTTGGCAAAATTTGAGGTGCGATTGGTACTCGCGATGCTCGTAAGGAGCCCTCAAGGGTCAGTGATATATGAAATTCAAAAGACTCAGCGACTCAATGATAGTTGAGGCGAAACGACAAACCCTTGAATGTCAAGGGTGCCGGCTTTATTTCATAATCACTCGATGTTTTACAGGGTGTTACAGGATGATGCAGGCCCTTTAATGCGGGTTTTCTATTCCCCGCAGGCCATGCATACTTGATACTCATCGCACTTAGTTGCGAATTAATACTCCTAACGGAGTGGGTTGAACACCTGATTGGTTCAATTTTGAGTCGCTAAAAGCGACTCGGGTCGAGCATGATAGCTCCGATGTATGTCTCATGTTGAAGCAGAGAGCAAGTGTGTTGGGCGATCAGCCGCACTGAGCTGCGACTTATGTTGAGTTGAGTGCTTTGTAAGGACTCACGATAACTGAGCCCCTTTGGCTGGGGTTGTTGATCGAGGCTGGGTTTATGCACATGCGCCATTTCTTGTCTTCTTTTTGTATCAAGGCGACCTCTGGGGCATTATCTTGCTGATGCGCGACTTCTCGGTGGGTATTTACCATCCGGTGGCTGCATCCTGTTGGCCGCTTCCGCGGTACCTCCAACGCGACTCGTTTTGAGCTGCGATTACCGATCTGCGACTGATATCCATGTGAAGGAGTTGGCGATGCAAGCTTCTTCTGCGAGTACTGAGCCTGCGTTCTCGCATTCTAACGCTCTCTGCCTGTCTCCATATATTGTAATAACACCGTTTGGTCCTGGTATCTTTAACTGTAGGTAGACGTAGCAGGGGCGAGCGGTAAATTTGACATAGGCTTCTCTTCCAAAGATCGCATGATATGAGCTTTTGACTGCTACAACCTCAAAGTCTAGGAGCTCTGTGCGGAAGTTCCGCTCTGTTCCAAAGCTAACTTCAAGTGTTATCTTTCCGATTGGTCGCGTAACAGCTCCTGGGATTATGCCTTGAATTTCTTTCCTGGATGGTCGCAGCCTTGTCTCGGGTATATTCATTCTTCGGAGCGTGTCTTGATATAGGATGTTTACTCTTCCTCCTCCGTCCATTAGGACCTTACTTAACTTGTATCCCGCGACTTCAGGCGTGACCACAAGAGCTGGCTGTCCTGGATCTCTTACTTCTGGGGGGTGATCGCCGCGACTCCAAATAACCGATTGCTCTGTCCAGCGACGATACCTTTCTGGCGTTGAAATCTGACCGCTCTTCCGGCTTCCGTCCGTTGTTTGTACTTCCACTGTATGAAACTGTCCTATGTTTCTTCTAGGTAAAACGTCAGGCTTGACGAGAGCTAGATTTATTCTTGTGCTGCATCGATTGCTGCGAGCTGTATCTGGCGTGTCGCCTTCTTTCCACCTCCGGTAATAATGACATTGCGCCTTTGTGTGACCCGCTGGCCTGCCATCTCTCCTGCGATGTAAGTCGCAAGGCACGTCGAAGATCCCCTTGCAGTTATTAGGGAGTAAGGCCTTATCACTCTCTTGCTCCTGTATCTGGTGTGCGATGTTCGTCTTCGCGACTTGTAATTTCCCTTTGGGTTCTGTGATAAGCCGCCTGTCCCTTTATCTGTCTTTGCGTACTTGTCAGCTACTGCCAAAAGCTGGTCGAAACTATCAATCTTGTGCTCAGCGCGACTTAATTTGTGCACCAACGGCTCAAATCTACAGTTCTTTCTCATAGCTTGTATTGCAGCTTGTACTGTTAAGTTTTTGGCGGAGCCAAGGATCTCCGCGATTCTCTTGATCCAGTCGCCGCTTGATTCGTCCTCTTTTTGAATGCATTGTCTAAGGTTTTTCATATCTTCTGTTTGGAATCTGCGATGAACTTGTCCTTCAAGTCTTCCCATGTGCTTATTGATTTTGATGGCAGCCTTAACAGCCAATCCCTAGCTTCTCCCTGTATTGCCAAGTGGAAGTATTTCGCACGTATTTCTTGAGTCACATCAGCCCCTGTTATGCTTGCCTCGTAATCCTATCCATAAGGCAGGGTCTTGGTCACTGCGATAGGTGGTGACTCGCTGCGACTCGTCGAAGTTCGGGGGGAAACGAGTGAGCCGTATTTCCTCTCCAAAACATGCTGGTCCTTTCAATAATGAATAGGAGTTTACTGGCGCTGAATCTTCATCTGAATCAGTTTCAATCTGGGATGGCTGAGTCGCTCCGGACGTCGCGACTCGCCTTCTATCTTCTTTTCTTTTTCCAATGATACCTGCAAACCTGCTAGCTGGTTGACCACTTCTTCGACGCTGCACTTTTCTCCTCCCCATGATACCTCGTTTTGCGGCTCATTGGGCGTGACTCCATACATATTTGCTTGTTGTAAAGCAGCGGTTTGCAGTAGGTCGATCGCATAGCGAGCTTCCTTATCAGCTCGCGTGTCTCCAACCGGTGCTATCTTTGACAATATCCCTATCGCGGCGTGCACGTTGCTCTCTGGGTCGCCGTGGAACTGTGATTTCATCTCTCCTTGTCCATCTTGATCTGATGTTTTTGCTGCCAACGACGGAGTCGCCACTCTTCTTCTTGGAGTTTCTTGCGCTCAGATGTCGTCTTGGTTCGCACCGCCTGGTGCTTCGGCTGGCAGCGACGGAGTCGTCGACCTTCTTCTTGGAGTTTTTCGCGCTCAGCCGCGAGTCTTTGTGCCTCTTCACAGAGTTCCGTCCTGATAGCTTCAATCTCTTCAATCTTGAGGTCTCCTTCCTGATTTGGTAGAGATCCCCAAACAGGTCTTGACGGGACGGGGATGGGCAATCTTGCCGTAGCTTGTTGTAGCTCCTCCAACACGCGGACCCTGACCGGCCGCAGTCCTTCACCGATTCGCTTCCTTGAGTCGCGTCCATAGATCTGCGACTGACGGATCCGACGAAAACTTTTACTGATCCGATGGGAACGATGTATCCAACTCGATGCGATCTGCCTCGGGTCCCCACTCTGAGTCGTCGATGAAGGGGACCCCATTGATGTCTTCAACTTGGCCGATGGCGATGTCCTTGAAGCCTGATTTCGATCCTGCGCGGAACGTGACGCTTTTGACCGCAGGCCCCACGGTGGGCGCCAACTGTCGTGGGTTTGTCACGTCAGGTGTCATAGATGACTTCGTAGGTGTGGGATTACGCGAGTCAAGCATCTCCGAGCTTGGGATCGCAGGAACAAAGATCAACACAGATTTACCCAGGTTCGGCCCCCTCAATGTGAGGTAAAAGACCTACTTCCTGCCTACCCTAGATTGGTATTGATATGATAATCGAGGTGTTACAATGGAGGCGATCCGATCTGGTACTCGCCGTATGAGCTAGGGTTTAGGGCTTGATAGCTTGACCCGCTCTAAGTCCTGCGAGTCCTCTTTATATACACAGAGGCTCGCTAGGTTACAAAAGGAAACTTCCCCCATAAGGAATACGTCCACAGAGGCCTACTCGGAGACTACTTGGTCTTCACGTCCTCCGGGATATGTCTTCTAGATCTTTCCCCTTATGGCGGTTCAATATTGGGCTTGCTCCCAAGTGGGCCTTTGTCCGTGCGAGTAAGTTAAGTCGCACTGGGCCGCGGGTTAATCCAGAAAGTATTCCCCCGACAAAACTCAAGATAGCGTTTCGAGCGGAACTTTGGATGAGGATCGGCAGCAGACCTGTCACCCGCAGGTGGAAGAGTTGAGGTCCGAACCCCTCGGAAGCGAGGCGCAGGCGGCGAGTCGGCGCGGGCTCTCGCAGGGATGTCCCGCAAGGCCTTCTGCCTCCGCTCGGCAACGACGGTGCGCTGCACGGCAGCCCCAGCCGATCGCTCCGGTGGCGGCGGCGTCGGGTTCGCCGACTTGGAGCGTTTGGAGTTGGGCCCGGCGTCCTCAGCCGCAGGCCTACGCCTCCGCCGGATGCGGAGTGGCTGATCATCTTCATCATCATCTTCAGCAGGCGCCGGGTTCTTGGACCCGGCGCGTTCTTCTCTTCCTTCTTCTCCTTCCTCCTCATCCTCAGACAGGATGGGGATCGGTTGGCGGAGGAGAAGACGGCCTCGTTGGCCATGGTGGCGCTGTCGGCTTCGTCGTCGGAGTCGCGCTCGACGACGTCGTTGGGGCCGGCAAGCACCGTGGGAGCATCTCCACGGGTCGGAGGCAATCCAACAAGCGATCGAAACTCCTGAATTCGACAAGCAGGAAGGATCGGTATAAAAAGACCAAGAAAAGGAAAGTATTTCGAATCGTCAAGCAAAGGGACTCACTTCAGGAGCCGGATGCTTGGCGGAGTAGGCCTCCAGGCCGCCCACGATCCACTCGGGAGCCAGGTGGACCGTGACACGCTTCATCCGCAGCGTGAATTGCTCTACCGACTCGAACAATGTCGGGTCATGGCGCTGCGGGTCCTTCGTCCCCTTGTACTCGCAGATCAGCGAGGGCCGGTGTTGCAGAGGCGCGATCTTCCTCTTCACCCAAGTGGCGATGAGGTTCAGACCCGTCAGCCCTCCATTCTTCAGCTCCTGAAGCCGCGCCATCAGCCGGCGCACCATGGGCAAGTCGGCGTCGCGCGGCAGCTCCTGAAGATTGCGAGGCCGGCTCGGCGATGGCGAGAAGCAGGGGATCCCGATCTCGCCGTCAGGCGCCGGCTCCCGCATGTAGAAGCCCGACTTCCTCCAATACACTTTGGAGGGGAGGCCGAGATCCAGGTAGTCGACGTCGCCGCGGACCTGGAAGTTGAGGCCGCCGCAGGGCGCCATGTCGCCGCCCTTCCCCAGCTTGCCGTGGAAGATCCACAGCCACAGCGGGAAGAACGGGGCGCACCCGAAGTAGCCCTCGCACAGGGTGACGAAGCAGGCGAGATGGAGGATCGAGTTGGGCGTCAGGTCATGTACCTGAAGCCCGTAGAAGTCCAGGAATCGTCGGAAGAACTCCGACATGGGGAAGCCCAGCCCGCGCTCGAGGAACGCGAGGAAGGCGACGAACTCGCCCGGCGATGGCCGCGGGCGAGGATCCGCGCAGGCGATGCGCCACCGACGCTCCGACGCCGGCGGCAACAAGCCCTCGTTGGCGGCTTGCTCCAGCGCCAGCGCCGTCACGACGACCTCTCCCACTTGTTCTTGGGCGCCACCATCTTGGCCAGAAGAGAGGCGGAGGAGCAAGAATGTCCAATGGCAGCGGCGGCGATGCGGCGAAGAACTCAGGCGCGAACTGCTTGAGGAGTGACGGCGAGCGCAAGGAAGAGGTGGAGAATGAACTCACCAGCCGCGCTCCCCTGCCGTTTTAATAGGCATGGTGAGTGGAGCCGTTACCGCAGTAAATGGCGCCGCCCGCGTCGCCCACGTCGCCCACTATCGCCACGTCGCACGACGCCTCGATTCCCGCGCGACGCCTCGGTTTCCACGGGAGCGTGCCGAAAAATGCGGCTCAGATTCGGCCACGTCGTTCTGTCACGATGTTTTGGACCGATGGATCGGGCGCGTGCAGGTCAAGGAGCGTCATCATTGCCACTGCTCCATCCCGAGGTGGAGGCAGTCGATGCGCCGTCAAGTCCCATCAATCGACTTGGCGCCAGACGGACAAACACTACAGGACAAACGGTCAAAGATGCCGTGACGTCAGACGGAGAAGGCAAGGAGACAACCCGCACCGAGGCGAGTCGAGATGGCAAACGTCCCGACGGGCACAAGCCGGCATCAAACAAAAACTTGAGTTAGACCGGACGTTAAAAGCCAAAACCCACCACTCCGAGCCGTTGTTTTCTTTTCTCCGTTTCAGGAGTTCGTTCAACGACACGACCCGGCAGTTCGCAAGACGAAGACCAAGCCGGAGACGAGTCCCTGACGAACTCGGGGGCTAATGATGGGGGGATGCCCAACCGGGTAGGCCCAGGACCCTGAGTCGGCCTTCAAGGCCGGGTGGCCCAAAGCCCACCCGGTGTACATCTTCCAGGATACCGGGTCCCCGAGGATCCCGGTATGACGGCTCGGGGAGGCGGCAGCAGATATCTTCGAATCAGTCTGCGATTGTGTATCACGAAGAGTGCGCGCTACGAAGACGCACTTGTAGGCAGGATAGCTAGCGCCGCCAGCGGAACCCGTCATTCCCTGTAAACCCTAGCCGGCTCCCTATATAAAGCCGGCAAGGAGCAACCCTAGAGGCAGACTCATCTCATTCCGTAGCCTCCGGAGCACCCGCAAGCTCTGGTGCGCACGCCATTGAACACCCCCTTCAGATCCAAATACATACAAGCAGGAGTAGGTCTTTACCTCATACAGAGGGGCCGAACCTAGGTAAACTCTGCGTGTGCAACCTCTCTGTGAATCCTACGTCGCCTGGCTCACACCCGAGTTAAGCCACCCCGTATGGCATCTGCCGTGATTACCCCACGACACTGGGAGCTAGTGGCACCTGCGAAAAGAATGTACTTAGGCAGAAACAAACATATTGATGCAACTACAGAGCAGCAAGAACTCTAGTTAGGGGACGCATCGTTGAGAGTATCACTGGGTCATCGGGAGTGGATGAACCATGAAACAATGCTTAACTCAAACAATGATGATGTTTCATGGAAGACAGGAAGACACCTAGTGAATCCAAAAAAAAAAAAATCTCAGCTCACGGTGGTTAACTGCATTATGTGCAACCACAAGCACCAACCTCCGTCAGGTGCGAAATTCATGTACTCGGCAGTGCTATCATTCTCAAAAAAAAAAAATGCATGAGTTTATCCTTGAGTTCTTACGAACCCCATCTTGCTTCGTCCTTCTTGCTTCTCCAATCCCTGCAATTCAGAATCGTGAACTCACCAAGACATTCCCATAAGAACTTCCCTAGCACCAATGAGGAATCTAAAAGACGGAATTATGAAAATCTGCAGCATGATAATTGTATAGGAAACTCAGGTGAATTATCATCTGCTCCTGGTGGTCAATTAAATTGCCGCAGAGACAATATGACCAGTACCAGGCAACTAATAAACAAGGGAAGGCACCTGACGGCAAGCAATTTGTATGAACAGATGCTGCTATCAATTGAAGCCAAATCAGAGATTTTGCAAACACAAAACTTGTGGAACACTCAGATGGCGAGTCAAGATTGGACGACCAGGGTAACAACATCGACGGCTGTGGCGGGATCCTATCGCTGAGCAGGATGCCTGACGGGCGACGATGGGGGCAGGGAAGGGGGCGGTCGCCGGCGTTCGGGGGCGTGGTCGCTGGCGTGCGGGCGGCATGCGCCAACAGGGCAGCACAGCGTGCACCGGCGGGGTAGCAGAGCTTGGGTGTGTGGGTGGCTTGATGGCGGCGTGCAGGCGGTGGTGTGGACTGTGGACAGAACGACAGAGTAATTGGTGGCGATGCGCGTTTTTGGGCGAGAGGTGAGGGAAGGGAAAGACGAAGGAAAAAATCAGGGGCAAATAATTATGATGCGGGGCGATGAAGCTGGACGAAACGCTGCGGGCAGAATGTGGAACCAAATTTTCTTTTATGGTAGTAGAGATTAAGTCGTACTCTCTCTTCTTTGCTGGGCCCCACATGTTGCATGCATGCAAGATTATTAGCAGTAGCGGTGAGAGAAACTGTCCCAGCAAACTGGGCCCATCACATCCCGCCATTTCCAAAGGCGAAAAAAGCCTGCCGCCACACTGCATGGCGGGAGGAGCCACGTGTCACTTTTCTGCCTTCCGCTAGGCTAGTTTTGGCAATAAAATTAGGGGTGGGCTATTTTTGTCAATGACACTGGTCAGAGGGACATATTTGTAAAAAAATCCACGGGTGGCAAAGCCTTGTGTAAGGCCGGCAATCGGGTCGGGTTGGATCGGGTCGACATCTTCCAGACCCATGCCCATTTAACAAATGGGCAAGCTTCTCTACCTGTGACCCTGCCCATGGGTCAGATTTCATGCCCATGCCCACGTCCGTCGGGTCACCCGACCCGTCGGGTCTGCATACAACAGCTCCTCATGTCAATTCTGGCACTCCAAAATGGCATATTTTATGTGTCAAACTGCATCAGTACATCAATAAAATCATAATAAGTGTTGAAATGCATCACAACATCAGTACATCAATATCATCAAACTTGGTGTCGAGAATTACATCAAATATTCAAGTCATCAAGTGGCAGGCAAGCAGCCACACAAATAAGACACACAACTGTTTGTCCACTGTCCAGCATTACAACAAACTAACAAGCTTATACATGAGCAGATAAGAGGAGTAGAGAGCTCCCAGGAAGGCAACCAGCAAACACGTCCAGGAGAGACTGGGGAGGGACACGGTCACACCTAGGGTTAGTGGCTTAGTGCGGTGCGTGTTGGATTTGGACTGTTGGGCTGAGCTGGAAATTACATGGGCTCTGGTCATGTCTTATTATGAGACCCCACATGTCAGCTAATCGGGTTACCCATCGGGTCGCCCATGGGTACACATGTCTGCCCATATCCTACCCATGACTAATCGGGTCGTCCACGGGCGAGACCCATGAGCGAACATAGCGACCCATACCCTGCCCATTAGGGTCGGGTGCCCGTGGGCGGACGTGCCCATGGGCGGAATTGCCGGCTTGAGCCTTGTGTCAGGCAGCAGATCGAGTGGCAGAATGGTCCTTTCCGTCCTTTGTACTTCGCCGGAGCAGAGCATTACAGTTGCAGAGCAGAGAGGGAAGCGTGTGTGTAGAACAAAAATGATTACAGTGTGCCGCTGGCGCTAGACTTTATTTTTCCTCCTTCACCAGTGAAGAAACGATCTTTTCCGCGTGTACGTGTACATCGTAGTATATATTGTACCAACTTCCTGCTGAACGAGAACGAGATGGCTGAAGTGAACTGGACGTCATCGATCATCACTCTCTGGACAAGCAAAGCCTCCGAAAAGAAGAATCAAGTTATCAAACAAACCCCAAATTGCTCGCTCTCGGGACATTCTCGGTTCCCATCCTTGAGGCCCAAATATGCAGATTCCGCACCGCCCCAATCACCCTGGAATACTCATATTTAGCGATAAGTTTTTGATAAGCGATATCCCCAACATTGCACTAGTGTGAGCACTTATATTCGTATGAACATGTAAGATCAGATGAGAAATTACTTAAGCACAAGCTCAGTAGACCTAGGAAAAAAAAATCATATAACATGAATTGAATTTGATAACTCGTGAACAATTTCTAACATCTGGACGAAAAGATTTGTGAAATCAACTAAAAAATAATTAATTATTATTGGAATGCGACATAGGGGCTCCCCATTGCTTAATAACTTGTATGTCCACATATATGTATAAGTATAAGATATTTTGGTCAAACTGAAGTGCTAGAGCCCCGATTTCATATAGAATGAAACAGCCAAACATAAAGCCTTCTCTCGCTGCAGCTGTTGTGAAGATCATCGTTCCACGACTCAGCACTACCATCGTGCTAATGGACGGCAATAAACTCATGATTTTGATATAGTGCAAGATGCGCCAGTGGGGGACGCGACCATTAATTTTCAGAAATATTATTTTAATGGACATGGGCTAAATTTATACTAAATATCTTTATTTTTTATAACTCTTTGGAATTGATGGTGGTTTTTTTCATGAATTTAAAATATAACATAAAGTTCTAAACGATACGTTTTACATTGTACTTCATAACTAATCATGAACTTGTGCAGCTAAATATGAATCTATAGTGCTTCCTTGTACAATTATAAGTACACATCTGAGATAAATTGAAATACATTCATTGTTGATTTAGTTTATTTTAAAATTTAATTTTGACATACCACAACCTTGTTAAAGCGTGCTTATTATATAAACCAAAATAAAACAATAAATCATTGAACGAATCAATTGTCCAGGCTCAATTTATTGGATCAAGTCCATATTTGTGTCTATTTTTACTTCCTTATATGTTTTAGTTGAAGATTCTACAACATTTTAGATTAATTAGTACCATTACTCAACTATCTAGAGAATATTGTCAAACACATGTATATTGTGCCTGAATACAGCTGATATGCAATGCTCATGAAATATATTCCTTGAGTACAACTGTTATGGAATGATCGCTGCCCTAATGATAAACATCCCCAATCATTGAGTGCATCTGAATCGTTTTGGTGGAAACCAGAAAGAATGCTTATCACTATAGCATACTTTGAATAACTTATCAGCTATAAACATGGCAATGAAATAACCATCGAACTTTGGCAAGATAATGGAGCGCGGAATATTTATTTTCCTTCTGCAATACTCAAAATGTCTCTTTTAAAGTAGTGTTGACGTCTATAACGTCTTACATAGAACACGGCCACGTCTATCCTTGTAGGTAGGGGTGCACCGCAAACTTCCGCGGGAGGCCTACTTACATCGCGATACTGCCGATACATAAGAAAATAAGCCGACGCTTTTGAGGGACCCCGTTAGGTCTCGCAACGACGATTAGCTGAACTAGGCCGATTCGCTCGCTACTAAATCGGTTCTCGATCAAATGAGAAAACTTGGGGTAATAGAATCGCTGAATTCAATGTAATCAATGAAAAAAGAGATAGAAGATGAAAGTAGCTGTAAAGATACGATTGGTTGGCTTTGTTTACTTCGATTACAATCGGTCATCAGCCTTACAATATATAGGGGTGGCTGGACTTCTCACAGTGTCAACCCCTTTACAAGTTTAAACCGGACTCCTACTATTTGCCAAACTAGACAGGTCTATTTCAGCTTCGTACTGAACTCGAATTTCAAGCGTCTGACTTTGCCATGGAATAGATCAAGTCACCTTCCATGTTGGAGGTGCCTCAAAAATTTCCACGTCGGAGGTCTGTCAATAAAGCAGACGTGACAATGATGCAATTGGACAACTTTTATTTTGTTTTTTTAGTTACGCAGATTTTGATAGCCATCACATCTGATTTATATGCCTTTTTCAAATCCTGCGATTTTTGAAGTCATACGAACAAATGAAAACACACTTAAAAAAAATCGAATCGATCGTAGCCACGATCTGCACAAACGGAGCAAGATCGGTGGCAGTAAAACCTCGTCACAGTGGTGTCCTTTTAGGGCGCGAATGACGACGATGAACTCCTCAGAAAAAGAACAACTCCTCAGTCGTGTTTCCTGTTTCGAGACGAACTTATAGTAATATTATTGAACCATTTCTTATTTGTTTCTTCTTACGATCAAGGGTCGATTATACTTAATACAATAAGTATAACCATTAACTTGTGCCGCTAAATATGAATCTATAGTGCTTCCTTTTACAATTATAAGTACACATTAGAGCAAAATTGAAATACACTTATTGTTGATTTAGTTTATTTGAATCTAATTTCGACATACCACAACCTTAATAAAGTGTGCTTATTATATAAACCAAAATAAAACAATAAATCATTGAACGAATCAATTTTCCAGGCTAAATTTATTGTATCAAGTCCATATGTGTGTCTATTTTTACTTTCTTATATTCCTTAGTTGAAGATTTTACAACATTTTAGATTAACTATTACCATTACTCAACTATCTAGATAACATTGTCAAACACATGTATATTGTGCCATAATACAGCTGATATGCAATGTTCACGAAATATATTGCTTGAGTACAACTGTTATGGAATGATCGTTGCCCTAATGATAAACTTCCCCAGTCATCCAGTGCATCTGGATCTTTCCGGTGGAAACCACAAAGAATGCTTATCACTATCAGAAATTCACTTTGACACCCGGGTGCATATGTTCCTTTTATAGTTTTCAAAATTAAAAAAAATATGAAAACACTTCAAAAAAATCTGAAAAAATTTGGGCACAAACATATGAAAGTTTTCAACTCCATGCAAAATTTCGGAAGGAAATGACACTTTATATGGTCTGGGCAAAAATGACAAATCTGCGACCGAAATGAGATTTTAAAATACATTTTTCAAAGGACAAATTTTGTCTTTTTTTGCACAGAGCGCATAAAATGTTATCTCCTTCCGAAATTTTGCACGAATGTTGAACACTTGTATATCTTTGTGCCTAATTGTTTTCAGATTTTTTTAAAGTGCTTTCATATTTTTCTAAATTTTGAAACATATATCAAGAGCATATGCACCCGGAGCCAAAATGCCTCTCCCACTCACTATAGCCTATTTTGAAAAACTTATCAGCTATAAACCTGGCAATGAAATAACCATCGGACTTTGGCAAGATAAATGGAGCGTGGAATATTTATTTTTCTTCTGCAATACACAAAATGTCTCTTTTAAAGTAGTATTGACATCTATTACGTCTTACATAGAACACGGCCACGTCTATCCTTGTACGCAGGGGTGCACCGCAAACTTCCGCGGGAGGCCTACTTATATCGCGATACTTCCGATACATAAGAAAATAAGCCGACGCATTTGAACCAGACGTCCACTAGCCCGTTAGGGCTCGCGGTGATGATTAGCTGAACTAGGCCAATTTGCTCGCAACTAAATCGGTTCTCGATCAAAGAAAACTTGGGGTAATAGAATCGCTGAATTCAATGTAATCGGTGAAAAAAGAGATAGAAGATGAAAGTAGCTGTACATATACGATTGGTTGGATTTGTTTACTTCGATTACAATCGTTCATCACCCTTACAATATATATGGCGGCTGGACTTCTCACAGTGTCAACGCCTTTACAAGTTTATAAACTGGACTCCTACTCTTTGCCAAACTACACAGGTCTATTCTAGCTTCGTACTGAACTCGAATTTTAAGCGTCCGACTTTGCCATGTGATAGATCAAGCCACCTTCCATGTTGGAGGTGCCTCCCAAATCTTTACGTCGGAGGTCCGTCAATACAGCAGACGTGACTATGATGCGATTGAACAACTTTTATTCTGTTCTTTAGTTACGCAGATTTTGAGAGCCATCACATCTGATTTATATGCCTTTTTCAAATCCTGCGATTTTTGAAGTCATAGGAATAAATGAAAACACTTAAAAAAGAAATCGAATCGATCGTAGCTACGATCTGCACAAACGGAGCTAGATCGGTGGCACTAAAACCTCGTCACAGTGGTGTCCGTTTAGAGCGCGAATCACGACGATGGACTCCTCAGAAAAGAACAACTCCTCAGTCGTGTTTAATGTTTCGAGAGTGCAGGTGAGCCTACGTGAGTAACATGACGGACGAACTTATAGTAGTATTGTCGAACCATTTCTTATTTGTTTCTTCTTACGATCAAGGGTCCATTATACTTAATAAGTATACATTTGTTGTAGTAAGTACACTAATCCGGACTAATGATGAGCACTAAAGAAAGGAGCAGTTCATGTTAGAATGGGAGGACACAGCTGGGCATGAGGTCAGGTGTGTCAGTGTGCGCGTGTGCATGTGTACGTGCGTGGAGCGGTGATCTGACGCGCGAACAAAGTCAACTTATTAATAAGTCGTAAAAAGAAAAGTCTAATACTTATTAATAATTCAGCTTAAATAACTATCAGGAGCTGACGATGGATCTAACAGTTGAATAAAGGGAGTAGGAACCTGCAAGAAGACAGCTTCGGTACAGCCATTGAATTTCCGTGTTGTTAGGAACAGTGCGCCACTAATTTAGTGGCGTGTGAAGGAGCTGTGATGTTTCGCGACGCCGATCGCGAACGCGGCACCCTGACACGTGGCCGGCCAGTGAGTGTATAGCGACAGAGGCACCGTCATACTAGGATAACAAAGTGAGGACAAAGTAAGACACAGAGCTCCCAAGGGATTTTTCTTGCGGGATGCCTGGCCCAATAGGTGATTGCTCTGCGCTTTTGTTTTTTTCCTTGCATTGTTTTCTTTCAAGGATTTTTTCTTTTCTTTTCATTTGTCCATGGAATTGTTATAATCCACTTCAATGCCAGACGGGACCTAAGTTTTGCTTTGGATTTTCTCGACTATTTCTTATAACTTTACAGGTAAGGTTGTGTTTGGTTTTTGGCTGGATTGCAATATTTCACCTTGCCCAACAAGCTAATTTTATTGAACTATTTTTCTACTTGCTTAACCATTTTTTTTTTGTCTTCGTGCTTAACTTAAAAAACAGTACAACACAATTTCGCAAACATAATTTAGCCAAATCTTTAGTTGAACAGTCAATTGTACATTGTTCACCTCATTTTGTGTAACCGACGGGCTAAGAAATCAATATTGGTTTGTCATATGTCTCACCTTTCAAGCGTCATAATAATTATTTATAAGATGCAACTTAAAAAAAAGGTATGGCAACTAACAATGGTTATTTTTGGGGCCAAATGTATCATTTCAGCTATATCTTTGGATTATATATAACATTTTTCTTAACTCGCATCACAACACTTGTGGTGAAATAGGTGCGCGGGCATTGAAAACATATGTTAAAATTTACCAAATTATGGAAATAAATTAGCATAGCATGTATCCATCATGTCACGACTTTTAGAATCTAACTTTGAACCAGAACTCAAAAATATAAACAACAAATTCAGCTATTCTAATGTTATTGCTAATGTGCTCAATTCATAGTCCTGTTCCAAATAACTAGTATTACTCATCATACATGATTTGAGATTTTATAATAAGTCACGAAAAATATCCATTTTTGAGACAAACAAATTATCCACGTTGTGGCACCCGTTCAGCTCGTGAAAGATACTAGGCCTACCATGCATGTACTCGTTTGTAAGCAAATCAGTGTTCCATATCTGTTGGAAGCTCCTATACGGCGCTTAACGCGTCTGTTAGGGACGCGGCGCTAAAGCGCTAGCCTCACATGGCCGGCCCAGTTAGTTCGCCACCCTCACACTAGTTTTTTTCGCCTGTGTTTTCCCTTACTATTCGTATAAGAATTTAGTCAAATAAAAAAAAGGTTCACTGATTTTAAAAAATGGTCACATATGAAAAAGTCTTCACGAATGTTGAAAAACCTTGTGAAATCAAAAATAGTTCCGCATTTCATAAACATGGTAACAAAAATAAAAAGTGTTTATGAATTCGAAAAGTGTTCATGAACTCACAAATGGTTCGTGAATTTATAATGTCCCAAAAATTTCAAAAAAGTTCGTGAAATTTGAAAAATGTTTCACAAATTTGAAAAAATGTTCATGGAACATTTTTAAAATCTGGCCATTTAAAAAAACTAATGTACGAAAATTTCAAAAGTTAGTGACTTTGAAAATGGCTCGCTGATTTTTTTTGAAAAATCACGAACCATTTTCAAAATTTGAACATTTCCAAAAATGTTTCGAGGATTTAAAAAATCTCAAAAAACTGTTACAAATTTGAAAATGTTTCATAAGTTTGAAAATGGTTCATAAATTTGAAAACAGTTTATGAACTGAAAATGGTTCATTTATTTGAAAATAGTTCATGAATTTGAAAAATGTTCATGAACTAAAAAATAGTTCACGAAAAAGCGTTCATGAATTAGAAATGGTTCACGAAGAACGTTTTAAAATTAGTCGACAAAAGGATTTCCCGTCCCTCCCTTTAGCTGTACCGCTGCACATTATTCTTTATTGGGGTTCATTTCCAACACGTGCCGATGTCTGACTGACCATCTATGTGTGTACTCCTCATGCCCCATAGAGTGATTGTCGTTTGTTTTTGTTTTTCCTTGTATTCTTTTCTTTCAAAGATTTTCATTTCATTTATCCATGAAATTTTTATGATCCACCTCAATGCCAGACGTGACCTAAACTTTTATTTGGATTTTCTTGACTGTTTCTATAACTTTCCAAGTTAACGTTGTGTTTGGTGTTTGGCTGGATTGCAATATAGTTCACCTCGCCCAAAATTTAGTTTTTTAAAACTATTTTTCTACTTGCTTAACCTTTTATTTTGTTTTTCGTGCTGAACTTAAAAAAAAAAACAGTGCAACACAATTTGGCAACCATAATTTAGCCAAATCTTTAGTTGAACATTCACTCGCATATTTTCACCTCGTTTTGTGTAACCGACAGACTAAGAAACCAATAAGGTTTGCCACAGTTCTTACTGTTTGAGACCTCGTAATATTTATTTATAGAATACAAGCTAACAAAATTATGACAACTAACAAAGGTTACTTTTGGTTGGCAAGATGTTTTATTTCAGTTACATCTTTGGATATTATATAACCTTTTTTTAATTCGCATCACAACATCTTGTGGCGAAATCGGTGTGCCGGGCATTTAAAACAGATGCTAAAATTTAATTAGATGATGGAAATAAATTAGCATCGCACGTGTCTATCATTTAATAAATTTAAAATCTAAATTTGAGCCAGAACTCGAGAAATATTAAGAACAAATTTAGATATTATAATGTTATTATTAATGTGCTAAATTCATATTTTTGTTCCAAATAACTACTAGTCATCATTACATGATTTGAGATTTTCTATTCAGTTGCGCAAATTTTCCATTTTATGGTAACCGTTCAGCTCTTGAACAATGCTGGGCCTACCATGTCTGTAACTATGTATAGTTTCAAAAAACAAATGTCTGTAAATTTGTTCACATGTGCCTTCATGGACTTCACTCGGCCAATGTATGTACCAGTGCAGGTCTGGCCCAATACGTGATTCTGGCCCAATGCTACTTACCTACTTGGGAGCGATGCGGATACCCGGGCAATCCTGCTGCTCGATCCGTTGTCAAGTCGGTTTTTTTTTTTTTTTTTGACGATAACAGCGAGCGCTGTGATCTTTTATATTAAGAGAATACGGACCAAGAGCCGTTCACAGAATTACAACTGCCAAAGAAGGCGGCAGCAAATATATACAGACGAAAAACAAAAGGAAACTATACAGGGCGTAGAAACACGCCCGCAGCCAGGCAGCTACAGCGCGTCGGTCCAGGTTGCTCCTTTTAGTCCAGCCCGCGCCCAGGAGCTGAACTCTGTTGCAATCTTGTCGCAGGTCGAGAAGAAGTGTAGAGCTTTTCCATTGAAGATCTTTTCATTCCTTTCACGCCAGATGAACCACCAGATCGTCATTGTCATCGAAGAGAAATGACTCCGTCGCTGGGCTTCCATGCTATTCAGCGCTTGCAGCCACCATGTCTGTAGGTTGGTGACCTCTTGAGTAGGCGCCAGCTGAATTGGGAACCTGTACTTGGTCAGGCAGTATCCCCAAACTCCTGCAGTATAGGGGCAAGAGGCAAAAAGGTGTGGTGATGTTTCCTGTCCCAAGTTACACAGAGGGCAAGAGGGGTTGTGTGGCCAATTACGCTTAGCCAAGTTGTCGGCCGTTAAGCATTTTTCTTGTATTGCCAGCCAAGCAAAGAACCGAATCTTTTCGGGGATCTTGATGTGCCAGATAATCTCCCTATAAACACATTCAGTTCGGCCAGCAAACTGGATGTGGTAAGCAGAGCTTGATGAATATTTCCCATTTGCGGTCAGCTTCCAAGTGATTGTGTCAGCTGAGGTAGTGAGTGTAATTTGCTGCGTAGCGAGCCAAAGCTCAATGTATTCTCGATGCACTTGCTCAGTGGGATTCTGCTTGATCAATGCAATCCATCTTCGATTGATTAATCCATCTCTCACTGTTAGTTTTCTGCCTTTGCTGTGTTTGAACAGAGCTGGAAATTTGTCTTTTGGTGTTTCACCTTGCATCCAATGGTCAAACCAGAATGAGGTCTTGGTGCCATCGCCAATAGCTATATCAGTAGCTGCTTTGAACAGAGAGAGAGCATGAGGGGAGGTTGGTAGCGGCAGCCCTTGCCAAGGTTTATCATCATTGACCTTGTTTTGCCATAGCCAGCGAATCTTGAGTGCTGTACCTTGCAGCGCCATGTTAGGTATGCCTAGTCCACCCAGATGCAGAGGTGCGCAAAGCTGCGACCACTTCACTAGGCACTTGCCTCCGCTCACCTTATCAGATCCCACCCACAGAAATGCCCTCTGTAATTTTTCCACCTGTTTTTGAGTCCATTTAGGGAAGTCAATTGCCTATAGCTGATAAATGGGCATGGCCGCCATAACAAACTTAACGAGAATAAGTCTGCCATCAATAGAGATCCATCTCCCTTTCCACCCTGCTGCCTTTTTAGCAAGCTTGTCGATGATAGTTTGTAAGTCATTCTTCTTCAGTTTTCGGTCAGACAATGGCATGCCCAAATAAGTACAGGGAATGTTGCAAGCTGGCAGCCCAATATCTGTTGCAGGGGGTTTAGGTTCAGCCCATCACATCTGATTGGGATTATTTTGCTCTTGTTTAAATTTGTATGCAGCCCCGTAGCTTCACCAAACAAAGCTAAGATCTGAGTCACAGCCAGCATATCTTCATGAGCAGGTTTGACAAAGATCATCACATCATCTGCATAGATGGATGCTCTGTGTCGCAAGTGCTGCTGCCCTAGCGGTGCGAGGATACCTTCAGCTTGTGCTTTGTCCATAAGTCTGCCCAAGCAGTCCATAACAAGAACAAATAGCAGGGGGAAAGAGGGTCTCCCTGCCTTAGGCCGCGGCGGTGCGAGATGATATCGGAGAGAATTGAGTTAACTAAGACCTTGGTGGAGGAAGTCAAGAAGAGAGCAGCGATCCATCCACACCACTTGGTACCAAAACCTCTATATCTCATCAGCCTTAAAAGAAACTCCCAAGAGACGGAGTCAAATGCTTTAGAAATATCTAGCTTGAGAAGCAAGGAGGGTATCTTCTTTTGTCTCAGGACCTTGGCCATTGACTGGACATAGATGAAATTATCATGAATGGCTCTTCCTTTTATGAAAGCATTTTGGCATTGGGAGATGAGAGTGTTCATCTTAGGTTGCAGCCTGGTTGCTAGAATCTTGGCTGTCACCTTAGCAAAGCTGTGTATTAAACTGATCGGCCTGAATTCAGATGGTGCATTGGCGCCTGCATGCTTCGGCAATAAGATCATTGTAGCTTTATTCAGGAGATGCAAATTTTGTGTATTCAGGTTCTGGAAGTGGAGGAAGACCGCTGTCCAGTCATGTCTGATCACCTCCCAACATCTCTGGAAGAACAGGCCGGTGTAGCCATCTGGTCCGGGTGCTTTCTCCGGGTGTATATCAAACATTGCCTTCTTTATCTCCTCAGCAGTGAAAGCAGTGTCAAGTTCAGCAAGATCACACGGAGGGAAGTCAAGCGCTGCGAGGTTTAGATCAGTTTGCCTGTGGTTTTGGGTGCCCAGGATGTCATTGAAGTGTGACCAAATGCACTCCATTTTCTCCTCTTGATCAGCAATGCAATTCCCGTCGACCATCAAGCTTGGTATCATATTCTTTCTGCGTCTAGCGTTGGCTTTTTGGTGAAAAAATCGAGAATTGCAGTCACCTTCCTGTAGCCACAAGTATCTAGACCTCTGTCTCCACATACAGCGATCAAGTGCAGCAAGACCCAAGCACTTCATTTTTAGATGTCCTCTGAATGTGTGATCAGCAGCAGTTAGGTTACGATGGTCTCTTGCCTGATCGAGCATAAAGATAAGCTCATTTACAATTTGCATCCGCAAGCGTAAGTCATGCATGAGAGAGGATGCCCATGAAGAGAGCCGCTTGTCACAGTGGGAGAGTTTGCTAGCAAGATTAGTGAATGGATCAGCCGAAGTAGGTGCCTCTGTCCATGCCGAACTGACGGTTTCATCGAAGCCTTGCAATTTGACCCAAGCATTCTCAAATCTAAAGGCACGCTGTGGGCGAAATGCAGCATTGGTAGTTAGCAAAAGCGGGCAGTGGTCAGAGCTTGCAGATGATAAAGCTTGGAGGATGGAGTTAGGGAACTCGTCATCCCAGTACTGATTGTAGAGCACTCTATCTAGCCGAGACTGAGTGGCAATTAGCTGCTCGTTGCTCCAAGTATAACGACGACCAAGTAGGTACATGTCCTTCAGCTCTTGCACATTGATAAAGTTTTTGAAAGCATTGATCATGCCCCTGTTAATGTTGTCATTACTCTTCTCTTCAGCAGCAGCAATTAAGTTGAAATCGCCCAAGATCAACAGGGGCCAGTACAGTTGTTCGCAATGGCTTGAATTTCAGCTAGAAAAGCAATCTTATCTGGGGGAGCCTGAGGCCCGTAGACACCAATCAAGGACCAAGAACTGCCACTCGGGGTATGTGTACAGACAGCAGAAATGCATGATTTTGAGCTTTGGATTGGGATAACCGAGAGCTCATCAGTCCATGCCAGCAGCAGCCCTCCGCTTGCACCGTCAGAGGGAAAGAAAGAAAAGCCCGTGAAGTTTGAACCACAGATATCCATCACCAGACTCAGATCAACCATCATTAACTTGGTTTCTTGTAAGCAAACTAGGCTAGCTCGATTAAGGGAAATAATAGCTCTAACAGAATCTCTATTGGCCTGGGAATTAAGGCCCCTCACGTTCCAGATGAACAAGTTGCAGCTAATCATAAGAACTTAAACTCCTAAGATATAGGGGTAACAGACCAGCTTAGGCCGCGGCCGCATCAGCAATCGCTCTTCTCCTTCCTCCACAGGCGGCTGCCACCAGCTCCATGAGGGCGCGGATTTGGTCCTCGGTGAGTGGCGCCTTGAAGTACTGCATGTAGCGGGCAAGCAGATCTGCAGGGTCTGCGATAGGTTCCTCGAATTCCTCTCCGAGCCTGCGACAGACCAGCTTCTTGGCCACGGTGAGGACGTTGCCCTGCAACTCTGGTGGGCGATTGGCTAGGCGGCGGCTACGTCGGACGGTGGTAGGGCAGGTCGAAGCAGGTGCCCGCTTCGGGGCACGAAGGGGCTTGAAGGCAGGCCCCCTGATCAGTCCAGGGGAAATGGGCTCTCCCATCTGGCCCAGAAACTTCTGCAGCGGTGTGCGCACTGTTGACTCTTCAGTGTTGGACCCAAAGGCTGGGCTGACTTGGGCCGGCGAGCCCACGGGCCCCAGGTCCACCTCTTCGCCCTGCTCACCCTGGTCAGCAAGTCCAGATCCAGCGTCCACGTCAGCCATGGGACCCAAGTCCTGGTACGCGCCCAAGACACTCAGGTCAACAGCGAGCGCCTCATCAGCAGCAGGCTCCACCTCTTCCAGGTCAGCAACAGGCAGGAGAGCAGCGCCCTCCACGCCGAGGACGACCGCGCCCGTGACCCTGTCGCCCAAAGAGGCAAAGGAGCGGGTATGCAGGCAGGGAACAGCCTTGCTTAGATTTCGAAACATAACCGTGCCGCGCGCCGCTTCTGCCGACAGATCCGCCGTACGTCCTCGACATGGAAACCAGAGCGGATCACCACAAGCAACCACCATCCGACGATCCTTCGCCGGTGGCCGCCGGCCGGTACCCTCGCTGGGTTTTGCTCGAGAGCGACACGCTTGGCAAAGATCACAGTGCTGCTGAGACCGTCGCGCACGCTCGCACCTACGCAGGCCGCCCCGTCTGCTTCTCCCTTGTCCTTGCCGCGCCGCCGGCAGTGTCGCGCCTGCGCGTCGACGTCGACGGTCCCGAGATCTATGTGAGGATCATGGCGGCCCACGGGACTCCGTCCTCGTAGAAATCCATACACTTAACCGAACAGACTATGACCTCGGAGACGGACTGGACTACTTCGTCTATTGTGCCGGCGACGCCGCCGCAAACCCGTCCCGGCCGCCATCGTTATCGCTGCTGCCCCCTTGCTACCTCACCAAGCAAAAGGAGGGGAGGCGGAAGAAGCAGTGCTCTATGCGTGGGCATGGCACCGGGATCATGCGACGCGGCACCGACCAGGTGCTGGTGGCGGCGCTGGATTTCATTTGTATGGACGAAGAGGGGTCAGAGCCGGTGGAGGCCGAGCTCTGCGTGATCCGATCCGGCGAGTGGGATTGGGAACTGAAGCGACTGCCGGTTATGCACGACGAGGGCAAACAGCAGGAGGTTGCCTTGTGGGACACCGACAATTTCATCCCCGTCGGCGATCGGTTCTTGTTCTGGGTGGACTATTACCGGGGAATTATCGACTCCGACGTGTGGGAGGAGACGCCCGAGCTGGGTTACGTGTTTCTTCCCGTGAAGCCCAACACCCAGAGTTACCACAAGTACGGGCGCGACGGGTCGTCCTACCGGACGGTATGGGCCGCCGACGGTGGGGGCGCGGTGAGGTTTGTAGAGGTCTTCGCCCGCTGCTGCTGCGGCTGCCGTGGCACCACCTTCTGCGCCCGGTCCAGCAACGCTTTCAACATAACCACGTGGGCGCTAAGGATGGAGGACATGACAACGTGGGACAAGGTCGGCATCGTCGATTGCGACGAGATCTGGTCCCTGCCCGGCTACCATGGCGTTGTCCCGCGCATCATCCCGATGTACCCCACCGTGAGCCTAGACGACCCCGACGTGATCTGCTTCAAGGTGCAAAAGATCGGGCAACACATGGAGGACGTCGAGGGCGACCTGGAGACGCGGTTGATCGAGTTCGACACAAGGCTCATTGAGCTGCGCTCCATCTTCTACCACGACGGCGGATACTGCTCCTACCCCGATTTTGTCGTCTCCGCGTTCTCCCAGTACCTCGATCCCTCATCTCGCAGCCGTCATTCAGTAGCAAAGCGGCACAAACAAGCACCGATGCCAACTAAACTGAGCTTCCTGCAGGTAGCGGCAAAGGTTTTACCCAGAGAGATGTTGACGACACTTCGGAAGATACCTGACTTGACACATGATGACATGCTGAGAACGTATAGCGTTCTTAAGTGTGATGAGAGCCAGTTCAAATTTAGGTGTCTTCTAGCGCTTCCAATGGACATGAGGAAGGGTTACTGCTTGGTGCTCACGGGAAACTAGATGAAACCTATGTGATGCCGCCGGAATTCATGACACAGTGTTTTGTTGCTTAGAGCATCTCCAAGCATGTCCCTCAAATCCGCCCCAAACGCCCGGGCGGACAGCCCGGATGGCATTTGGGCCAAAATCCTTGACCCAACCAGCTCCCCTATAGTCAGCCCAAACGTCCGGGCTGTCCGGCACACCCCAAAGGCAGCCCATATGTAGGGCGGGTTTGGGGCCGCCCGGACGCGCCCGGACGCGTCCGCCACGTCGGATCTGTCAAGGCGGGCCTACCCAACTTTCCCCTCAAATCGGCCGGAATTCCCCTTCCACCACCGCTCCGTCCAGTTTTGCCCGCCCACTGTTCTCCGCCGCCGCCCCCGTCCGACCGCGCCGCCGCCCCCGAAGGCACAGACTCCGCGCCCAAGTCCGGGGCAACCGCCGGAGCCCTTTGGGAGCCGCCGAGCCCGTTTTGACATAGTTTTCGGTACGTTTTGCATCGGCGGACATCCACCTCGCTCTCAAAGTGTTTGTTGAAACGCCGGAGCCGGATTTTTGAGAAATTTTTCATGCATGTAGGCATGAATTCTTCGTCCGATGAGGACCATGATTACTCGGCCATCGATGACTTCATTTACAACGAGTTCGTCGAAGGGTCGAGTGATGAAGACAAGCTTGACGACGGAGACGAAGAGAACGCCATGTCCATGATGAGCATGCAAGAGGAATTGGAAAAGGAGGAGCATGTTCTTAACTTCAAGGGATCAATTAAGGGGCGGATCACCGTGAAACGTGACAGGCTCAAAGGAGCTCGAGATCTCTATGACGATTACTTCAAGCGTCCGAATCCGGTGTTTCATGAGGGTTTTTTCCGACGCCGTTCCGGATGAGCTCAGGGCTGTTTGAGCGCATACAGGAGGAAGTCACAAAATATGATGATTATTTCAAGTTGAGGTATGATTGATGCCGGAAGTTATCCTTCTCCCCTATGCAGAAATGCACCGCTGCTTTGAGGATGCTCGCCTATGGGAAAGCTGCTGATGCCGTAGATGAGTATGTCCGAATGGGAGAGAGTACATGCATTGAGGCTATGGAGCACTTTGCATACGCTGTCGTGAAGGATTTTGGGCCAAGATATCTGCGAGAACCTAATGCTGAGGATACCGCAAGGCTACTTGCACTAGGAGAAGCAAGAGGATTTCCTGGAATGCTAGGTTCAGTGGATTGCATGCATTGGCAATGGAAAAACTGTCCAACGGGATTGCGTGGGCAGTACCAAGGGCACAGCAAGGAGGCTACAATTGTACTTGAAGCTGTGGCATCCCAAGACTTGTGGATTTGGCATGCTTTTTTTGGCATGCCCGGTTCTCACAATGATATCAATGTGCTTCAGCGCTCTCCCCTGTTCAAGAGGCTTTGTGATGGGGAAACTCCACCATGCAACTACACCGTCAACGACACGACTACACCATGGGTTACTATCTTGCAGATGGTATATATCCTCAGTGGGCGGCTTTTGTGAAAACTATAAGTAATCCCACTACTCCCAAAAGAAAAGCATTTGCAGCTGCGCAGGAATCAGTTAGGAAAGATGTGGAGAGGGCATTTGGTGTGTTGCAGGCTCGTTGGGGCATAGTTCGTGGAGCGGCTATGATGTGGGATCCGGAGGTTCTATGGCAGGTCATGACTTGTTGTGTAATTTTGCACAACATGATTGTGGAGGATGAGGGAGAAGGGGCTGCTCGCATTGACTTTGAGAAGCCCGGAGAACATGTCCACCTACATGAACAAGAAGCAGAGTATGTCTTGCAATTCCTTGAGATGCATCGACAACTTCGTGATCAAGTTGTGCACACCCAACTACTCACAGATCTGGTGGAACACATGTATGTCTTCATGGGAGGGACTGATTTGTCCGGCTACTTTTATTTGTTTAAGTACAATTATTAATTGTAATAACATGGTGTGAACTTTTTTAAAACATCAAAACTATCTCTATGATGGACGTTGCATGGCTTGCATGGATTTGGGCGTCAATTTTTGTGCATTGTGGTTGTAGGAGCCCAATTTTGGGGGTCGTCCGGTCGGTGTCCGCGGACGCGTCCGGGCGCGTCCGGGCGCAGTTTGGGGGGCGGATTTGAGGGCTCCGCTTGGAGATGCTCTTATATAAACTATAAGTTCGACACAATGAGAATGTTGGTAATCACAGTCAGAAATTACTTGGTTCAAAGATAAATGATGCATCCACATATTGGAATATCAAGTGAATCAGCTGGATAAATAATCACTAGACCCTCAGTGATTTGGTAGACTGATCGAGCTAATACCTAACACATGTGCTTTAATTAGGTTTTCATATTGCGCCTTATACTTAGTGATTCTTCGTCAATACTTGTTTGCACATATTGATTAAGGCTTATGTTTGGACCTCAGTTTTTTCTAACCCATGATGACCGAATTCTTGACGAAAAACTGAAGTAGATCTGTGGGCCATCGAGCGAATTAGCACGTACACTACACGCTACTGTACGTACCAGTGCAGGTCTGGACCAATACGTGATTCTGGCCCAATGCTATTTGGGAGCGATGCAGATAGCGGCAACGTGCTGCTCCTGCCGGTTTGCCTTTGCTTAGCTTTGGAAACATAAGGGCGCCGCGCGCCGATTCTGCCGACAGATCCGCCGTGCGTGCTCGACATGGAAACTAGAGGGGATCACCTCAAGCGACCACCATCCGACGATCCTTCGCCGGTGGCCGCCGGCCGTTACCCTCGCTGGGTCTTGCTCGAGAGCGACACGCTCTGCAAGGATCCCGGTCCTGCTGAGACCGTCGCGCACGCTCGCACCTATGCAGGCGTCTGCTTCTCCTTAGTCCTTGCCGTGCCGCCGGCGGTGTCGCACCTGTGCGTCGACGTCGATGGGGCCGATATCTATCCGAGGATCAAGGCGGCCCAGGGGGACTCCGTCCTCGTAGAAATCATAACAACTAACCAAACAGACTATGGTGACCTCGTAGACGGACCGGACTACTTCGTCTATTGTGTCGGCGATGGTGCCGCAAACCCATCCCAGCCGCCGTCGATGTTGCTGCTGCCCCCTGCTACCTCACCAAGCAAAAAGAGGGGAGGCCGAAGAAGCAGCGTTCTATGCATGGACATGGCACAGGGATCCTGCGCCGCGGCACCGACAAGATGTTGGTGGCGGTGCTGGATTTCCTTTCTGAGGACGAAGAGGGGTCAAGACCCGTGGAGGCTGAGCTCTGCATGCTCCGATCCGGCGAGTGGGAGTGAGATCTCAAGCGGCTGCCCGTCATCCACGATGAGGGAAAGAGGCAGGAGGTTTCCTTGTGGGAAACCGACAAGGTCATCCCTGTCGGCAATCGGTTCTTGTTCTTGGTGGATTACTATCGCGGAGGACGAAGAGGGGTCAAGACCCGTGGAGGCCGAGCTCTGCATGCTCCGATCCAGCGAGTGGGAATGAGATCTCAAGCGGCTGCCCGTCATCCACGATGAGGGAAAGAGGCAGGAGGTTTCCTTGTGGGAAACCGACAAGGTCATCCCTGTCGGCAATCGGTTCTTGTTCTTGGTGGATTACTATCGTGGGATCATCTACTCCGACGTATGGGAGGAGACGCCCGAGCTGCGTTACGTGTCTCTTCTCGTGGAGCACTACAACCAGAGTTGCCACAAGTACGGGCGCAACGGGTCGTCGTACCGGAGCATATGCACCACCAACAGCGGGGGAGCGGTGAGGTTTGTATAGATCTTCACCCGGTGCTGCTGTGGCTGCCGTGGCACCACCTTCTGCTCCCGGTCCAGCTACGCCTTCAACATAACCACTTGGGCGCTAAGGATGGAAGACATGACGACGTGGGACAGGGTCAACATTGTCGATTGCGACGAGCTCTGGTCCTTGTCAGGCTACCATGGCGTCGTCCCGCGCATCAGGTTGACCTACCCCACCGTGAGCCTAGACGACCCTGACGTGCTATGCTTCATGGTGCAAAAGACCGGGCACAACATGGAGGACGTCGAGGGCGACCTTAAGATGCGGCTGATCGAGTTCAACATGAGGCTCATTGAGCTGAGCTCCATCTTCTACTACGACGGCAAATATTGTTCCTCCCCATATTTTGTCACCTCCACGATCTCCCAGTACTTCGATGTCTCCTCCCGCAGCTATCATCCCACGGCAAAGCACCATAAAAAAGCATCAAGACCAATTAAACTGAGCTTGCCGGAGGCAAAGCGCCATAAAAAAGCAGCAAGACCAATTAAACTGATCTTGCCAGAAGTGAGGGTAAAGGTTTCACCTGGAAAGATGTTGAAGACGCTTCGGGAGATACCTGACTTGGCACGTGATGACATGCTGAGAACCTATAACGTTCTTCAGTGTGATGAGAGCCAATTCAAGTTTAGATGCCTTCTGGCGCTTCCAATGGACATGAGAAAGGGTTATTGCTTGCTGCTCATGGGAAACTAGATGAAACCCTTTTTTATGCCACCGGAATTCATGACACCGTGTTTTGTTGCAAGTAAATTATAAATAGATACAATGCGAAGGTTGGTAAGCTACAACTAGAAATTACTTGGTTTAAAGAAAAATAATAGGTCTACATATAGGAACATCAAGTGAATCCTCTGGATAAATAATCATCAGACTCCCCTCGTGATTTGGTAGACAGGTCGAGTTAATACCTAACACAATTGCTCTATTTTAGCTTTTCTTATTGCACCTTAGACATAGAGATTCTTTGTCAATCCTTGTTAGCACAAAGTATTAATTAAGGCTCTGTTTGGACCTCAGTCTTTTAAAACCCAAAGTATCCGGCCAATCGATGTTGGTGCCCAAAACTCCATACATTCGATATGAGGAGTAAATTTGAAGTTCACATTGCATCAACTTTTGCACAGAATTCGTCTAAAAATTATTTTGAGTTAATCCACAAACACGCCGTTCGCCACTGATTATAATTTGTTGATAAACATGTGACTATCACAGGAGTAGTCTTAAGTGACAAGTATACAGAAATGCAATTGGAGGTTTCAGAAACGCAAAATATGCCGCGCGACTATTTATACTGTTCGGCACAACAGAACATCCAAGTAGTTTGACAATAGTGTTCTCTGGTTCAGAGGCCAGAGAGATTTAAACTAAGAGGTTATTTTCTGGCGACTGTTCGAAGGCAGCAATTTAAAAAGAACATCTAAAAGGAAATCAAATGAGGTAGATGCAATTTTAGAGCATTCAACAGATAAGCAGGGCACTACGTCTAAGAACAGATATTGAGTTTTTCCCAAAGTTCTTTAGATATATGTACGAGTACTTGAAGATTGTTATTCTGCACAAAAACTAGACAAGCTTGCAAAAAATCTCTGCTGCCAATATATATAACTGATGGTGGTATCAGAAATGCAAAATATGCCGTGTAAGTATACATAGTGTGAGACACAACATAACAGCTAAAATTCAGAACCGTGTTCTCTGGTTCAGCGGCCAGAGAGATTTAAAGACAAAAGCTTTTTTCACGACTGTTTTTTAAGACATAAATTCAAATAGAAGTTAAAAGGAAATCAAACGAGTCAGGGCAATTTTAGAACATTCAACAGAGAAACAAGACAGGAAGTTAAAAACAGATGTTGCATCTTGCGCAAAGTTTCTTTAGATATATCTAAAAGTGGCTGAAGATTGTTATGCTGCACCAAAACTGGACAAGCTTGCAAAAAATCTCTGCCAATATAGAAGATGTTATATAGAAAGACAAACTCCTAACCTGATGGGTCTCCACAATCAATTTGAGAACTTCCTTCAGGTTCCTCGTCGATCCCAATAGCCATTTTGGCCTGCTTTCTTCGAGCAATCCTTCCAACACTCATAAAGTTCACTTTTAGATTTATCTTACCCAAATTTCTACACGTCGGTTGGACTGGTTAAAACGAACCTGGCTTTTTAACTCCTTTACGTACACACGACAGCAATCATTTAAAGACCAACATCAGTATAAGTCGACATAATAACCTTACAACAATGTTTCAAAGTGGTGGTCATGAACATTGTGGGCTTGGCACTACGCCACTACGCAGACCCATGTATACATATTCAGCTAGCACGATTGGTTCTTGATACAATTTATCCAGTCACCTGATAAAATATAGGGAGAATTTATTAGCTTGCCAACGCATAGCAAGAGGCTAGAAAATATTTTGAAACAGAAAACAACTCTCTCTCTCTGACATTTCAGCAGAACTTGGCACTGAAGAATCTCCAAGAAGCATATAAGAAAATTTCCAAACTGTTTTTTGCTTATTTAAATTGGTGACACCTCTTCCAATAACCTGTTTCTATACTCATCCCACCAAGCATAAACATAGAAAATTTAGGACGTGCTATGAAATGTTGAAAGCATGTATCTCCTTTGTAGACTATACAGGTACACATGTGTTCAAATAAGTGTATTCACATGGTAAACATCGTAGATGAGACAAAATATTAGCATTATGAAGAATGGAAAACCACAAGTACTAGACGGATCAACAAGAAGCAAACCTCGAGGGACATCATTCTATTGGATCACACCTTCCTTCATCACAGGGAATTTAGGAGGCCAAATCATCATAAATGGTCTGACTTGATATAAGTGCCTATCCTCTCGTGTCACCTCAAACACTTTCTTTGCTGTCTTGCGCTTGATATCAAACAAGTAGAGGACCTTATCCTTAAGCAAGAACAGCAACCCAGAATTGGCCCCAGCTGCATATACCAGAAGATCGGAAGCACCCACATCCTCGAAAATGCTAGTGGGTATCATCATATGATTAGCACAGGTCTCATGCAAACAAACGGTACTCACAGGTAACCAGCTGTTGTTGTCCACGGTGTAGAGCCAGGTGCGAAGCTGAGAATCTTTTACATGGATCAGATGGACCTCAGAATCATTTTCACGCGACAGGTCGGTCCGCAGCAAGTTCACCTCTCTGGGAGGTTGACTAGGGACAAGCATGACGATGATAGATCTAGCGAGAATAGCTTAATAGTGTCGCCCACACGAGCAAGATTGTAGATCCTGCCATCAGCAATGAAACTACTAGGCAGTAGCAGTTCAGCCATTGTGATCTCGGTTACAATCGAAGTGTGGATGTCCCAGATACCTTCTTGTAACACATAGACATCCAGAAATGAGCGCTGCTTCTTACACTGGACTGCCAAATAGAAGTAGGAGTGGCCATTGGAGAGGATCTCATACCTGCGGTATGCGAATCTGCCATGGATGCCGGTGGTCTCTGGGGTGGCGGGAGGGAGGTTGGAGATCTGGCAGGATCCAGGGGCAGTGCACCCTTCTGGTGTATGTGGTGGTTCCATCGCGGTGCCACTCACAGGTGATGAGGAGGAGGCCATTCCAGCAGTAATCCACATGGAGCATGTGGCAGCACATGGTGTCCAAATCGAAGCTAGCACGTCGGACGACGGCGGCAAGCTCGGGTGGCTGAGGCATCGGCACGAACCGCGGCGGGTTCTTGTGCGTGGTGACATAGAATCCGAGGAGGCTGGGTGGGTAGAGATCGCGGAAGTGGCGGAGGAAGGCGGGCGCGGAGGCAAGGCCCAGCCAGCGCTTGCAGACGAGGGCGGCGCGGACGAGGCTGGTGGGGAAGGCGAGGTGGAGGAGGATCTCGACGAGGAGATCGTCGTCGTCGAGCACGGCCGAGATGGCCGCCGCCGCCGCTCCTTCCATCTCCGGTCTCGATGGGGTTTGGTGATTTTGAGAAACTGGGTCGAGAACAGGAACATGGGGCCTGGGCCGCTGGGTTTCTTTTATTTATTTGTTCAGATTTTTTAGGTTTATTTATTAGCACAAACTTATGCTAAAATAAATAAATAGCACAAAGTCTGTTCACCCCATCTTAAAAATAGTAAATTTCAAAATACAACAACTCAAGGAAGTCTAATAACAACGGGCAACTTTATGGTTCGCGACTTTTGAACCAAAATCCAGTAGCACAGAACCCTGATCAGATTCCACTCGGACTTATAAGCCAAAGCCAAAGCCAAAAGCCTAACCAAACACCCTCTAGAGATGCAAGAGAGAGGCTTATCTTGGAGCTACCATGCTCGTCGTGGCCCAGAATCAATCGCATACTCACTGGCAATCTGGCATTATCGTCTAAGAACTCGGGGGAGGAAAGAGGTGTCAACAGACACGTGGCGAAGCGAGAAAACCTTGTGGTCTAGTTCTACCTTATAGAACCAAGGTCAACGGGCGTTAACACAATTGTCGTTGCCGCCAAATGTGTAGGGTTCTAGGGTTGAATCATTAACGTTGAAACTATGGAAGAGTTTAGTATTTTGTTACAAGTTTACCTAAAGTTTTGTTTTTTTTAAATTTACTCAAAAAATACATGCACTTTCCAGTTATTAATTTTATTCTAAATAAAAATTGATACAGATATAGATAGTCAAATTTGACATTAAGATTGTTGGTGCTCGGTAGGCGACACATGTGCCATGAGTAGGAGTACGTTTGAGGCTCATATTACATCAAATTTTGCATAGTTTTTTGTCCCAAAATTATTTTGAATTAATTTACAAGACGCGATTCACCATTTGATAGAGTTGATTGTCAACGTTGAGGAAGGAACTAGTCAAACTTTGCCACGCCTAACCTTAGGGACTTGGGCATGTGTTTGGTTCTTGTCACACTCCTAAGTTACCACACTTCGTTACTGATATGGCCCCAGTCATAGTGAATTTTGCCTGGCCCAGTCATGGTGAATTTTTCCCCAACTTTTGCAACGGTTTGTGGATAAACCATGCTTTTGTGACTGCCAGTCTGCCACACTTGCGTAAGGTGAAGTGTGGAAAAGTGTGATAGGAACCAAACAGCCCATAAAAATATTGTTCTACAGATGCTTTACTCATATTTTGGCGACTATAACATACTGCATTTTGTCGCCAAACAAAAGGTTACCAGATCAGCTAAAAAGAAGCCAGAGAAAATAATTGGCGCATGTTTTCAAGGCAGAAATTCAGATAGCACAGCTACAAGGAAATCAAACGAGTTAGCAGTAATTTTAGGGCGGGACAGTAAGTCTAAGAAAAGACATTGCGCTTAGCGATATATATGTACGAGTGGCTTGTCCAGATAAGACTGAAAATTGTTATTCTACACAAAAACTGGACAAGGTTGCAAAAATCTCTTATGCCAATATAGCAGATGTTATATAGAAAGAAATGTACCTACTTGCTCTAAAGCTTAAGAAAGACAAACTCCTGTACTGATGGTGTCTCCCCAATCAACTTGAGAGCTTCCTTGTCAGGCTCTTCATCAATCCCAATGGCCATTATAGCCTGCTTTCCTGGAGCAATCCGGCCAACGCTCATAAAATTCACATTTAAATTCATCTTCCCCAGAATCGATCCCACCTTTCCGATGATGCCCGGCTGGTCGACTTGGCGGCAGAGTATTAGGTTGCCCTCAAGACTGACGTCCACACTGAAAGGCCCAACGAGCGTGAGGTGCGGCGTGCCATCCTTAACTTTCCCCTCCACCCTGATGTCACCCTCGTCAGATAATGCGCCGGCAAACTTGGACTCTACATTGGCAAGTTGGACCTGGATAGAGTTTACAGGGACCTCCGGAGAACCATCAAGGAGAATCCTCTCCTCGATTATGTGAAGCCCTCGTTGCTTGGCCACATAGTCAGCATTCACAATGTTAACAAATGCACTTGAAATGGGTTCGACGATGCCCTTGGTAACCATAGCACGGAGAATCCTTGTGTCCAAGTCATCTGGGTCTCTAGCAGATGAATAGACAACCTTGACTCCCTTAATACCACTTCCACCAGCCACAAGTTGCATAGCAAGACAGCCCAACTTCTCAGCAAGGACGACATATGGGGATAACTCGGATAAAACCTGTTGAAACAAATGAACTATTAAAACACAAGCATATTGTGCTTTGTGCTGTAAACATAAGATCGTGTCCTTGGCAACGAAAGTACCTTGGGAAGGACCATTGGAGCATTAACAGCAGTAGCAGCCAATTCACCTTTCAGTGCACCGATAACAGCCTCTGCAATTTCAATGGCTACGCCTTCCTGTAAACAAACAGCGAGCAGAGTTAGGAGGATAAGCTAGTAAGATGAGGTACAATGAACGTTGCAAAACAAACAGCAAACCTGTGCTTCTGTTGTGCTAGCTCCAAGGTGTGGTGTCACAGTGACATTTTCATGGTGTACTAACTTACTATCTTTTGGCGGTGGCTCTTCAAAAAACACATCAAGTGCTGCCTGAATCACATAGCAAAGCAGTCAGGAAAAAGGCTAGAGGAAATTTTTTGGATCAGAAAGTAAGGAATGTGTACTGTTTCTGTCAAGAGAATAATGGTATAAAAAGTACATGAGATACGACAACTGTTCGACAGAAATATGCACTACCAACATTTGGAATTTTGGATGAATGGCCATGTCAAAAAAGACTACCTGTGCAACAGTCCCGTTATCAAGTGCTCTCAACAATGCTTCTTCATCAACTACTCCACCCCTTGCAACATTGATAATCCTGACTCCTTTTGTCATTTTTGCAAAAGTATCGTCATCGAATAATTTTGTGGTTGATGGTGTGAGAGGCATATGCAGTGATATGAAGTCTGCACTAGAGATGGCCTCATCAAACGATACAAGATCTACACCGATAGCCTGGGCTCTATCAACAGGAGCATAAGGGTCATGAGCAATGACATCCATTCCAAGTCCTTTCGCACGCCGAGCTACTTCCGAGCCAACCTTACCAAAGCCCATAATCGCTAGCGTCTTCCCCACCAAGGAAACACCAACATATTTGCTACGCTGCCATTTCCCTGAATACAAACAAAGCAAATCACGACACTATATTAGTACATGTGCAGTATGTGCAGAAGCAGCACAATGAGTATCGCCACTTCTCCTTAGCATTTCAAATCAGCGATAAATTTCAGAATCCAGCAATGGGCTCTTGCTCAGGATGCCACAAATTTATGCAGTTTAGTTAGTCTAGAATCTGAATGTACTGATGCAACATGACAGTGACTGAAATCTAGCTATCAATGATACAGAAGGAGAAGAACGAAACTGCAACAATCATATACAGTTTCAATAGCGTAACCGCAAAAAACTTTACTCCCTCTGTTCCGATGAGTAAGGTTTATTTTATTTCGTCAATACAAACCCTTGATCAACGGTTACTCTTTTAATACTGCTATTCATGTAAGGTTTATTTTGAAAGCAAATCAGTGCCACAAAATTTCATGCCAAATAACATTATATTCATTCAGCAATTCAAGGCTTGTCTTAATGAAACAAAATATACGGTGGAACAGAGGGAGTATTAGGTGGGGCACCAGACAGGGTCAAATGTTGGTAAAGTTTGAAAGCACGTGACTGCTTCACATATTTTCTGCTGAAAATTAACTACTCAGAGCAGAATAGATTTCCATACTGAAAGTTTAGAAGCAGATAGCATGCAGCTATATTGCATCAAATTGGTCAGCAATGTGCGTCGCTCAGAAAACAATCATGGCATTTTGCGATCGACCAAACGAGTACTATATCCACACCTTATCCGTTGGTGCAGGAGCAATAAACGGGTGGCGTACGTACCGGCCTTGAGCGATGCGTCGGCCTGGGCGACATTGCGCGCCATGGCGGCGAGGAGCGCGACGGCGTGCTCGGCGGCGGCGACGGTGTTGGCGGTGGGCGCGTTGACGACGAGGCACCCGGCCTCGGTGGCGGCCTGCAGGTCGACGTTGTCGATGCCGACGCCGGCGCGGCCGACGACGCGGAGCCGCCCCCGCGCGGCCTCGAAGACCTCCCGCGACACCCGCGTGGCGCTGCGCACCACCAGCGCGTCCACCAGCGACACCTTGGCGCGCAGCTCTTCGGCCGTGAGCTCGTACGCGCAGTCCACGTTCGCGAACGACCGCAGCAGCTCCAGCCCCGCCGCGCCCAGCTTCTCCGTCACCAGCACCGTCGGCCGCCCCGCAGCGCCCGCCGCCGAGGCCGCCGTCGCGAACACGGCGGCCCTGGTGGTGCCCGCAGACGCCGGCGAAGCGGCGAACCTCGCGCGGAGACGCCCGCGGTGGTGTAGCGGGAAGGTCAGGGACGCCACTGCCGCAGTTCCGGTGGGCTCGGGAGCCGCGGGCTGCGCGGCAAGGAGGTTGCGGAGCGGCGTCGCCAAGGCCATGGCGTGGCGGTGGCGGGTGCAGCCTGTCTGGTTGGACAACTGCAATCTGGGTGGTTTGTTCGGCGGACGACGGGAGGCGCGTGTTGGTTCGGCCTTGCAACAGCTTTTCTCTTGTCGCTCGCCCTTTGCTCCTCTTATCTGTTGACTATTTCAGTGATCCTCCCCGCAACGTTTCAGTAACGGTGAAGCGAGAAAGTTTATTTATGGTGCGTTTGTAGCAAATTTTTTTAAAGTTCTCTCAGAATATATGGTTTTCAAAAATATTGTTTATGTCTCAGTCGATTGACTTTTTTTATAAATCTCGGTCACCTCAAAAAGTCATAGTTGAAAAGTGTGCAACTATGCGGCTGCACTTTTCTCCAAGCTAGATTTAGACTAGAGTTGCACCTTTTTAAAAGTAACTAAGATTTAAGAAAAAATCAGTCAACTATGAATCAACAAATCCCTATATTGTAACATTGTGAGGTGTTTCGGAAATTCAAATTGGCTCCCGATCTCATATGCTCCTAGTCGAATCAATGTCTTTAAAAAATAGTAAAATATTTCAAAAAACTCTAAAAACAATTGGATACAAAAATATACAAATGTTCTACATTCGTACCAAATTTTGTAGTGAGATAGCATCTGCGCTGTTCTATAAAAAAGACAAAGCAGTGGGCAAAATGGGAATTCAAAAATATGATTTTAGACCACTGATTTTGTTATTTTTGCACGGATCACAATACATATAATTTCATCACGAAACTTGGCACATATTGAGAAAATATATCTATGTACGACTTCGTCACCAATTGTTTTCAGAATTTTTTGTAATATTTACTATTTTTTAGAAACATTTATTCCCAAAGCATATGATCTCGGAAGTCAAAACGCCTTCCTTCAGGTGTTTAGCTTTAATAAATATGACAACTTCTAAAAAGTATGGTCACTATTCTTTTTTTCTAAAAAAAGATTTGTATAGATAGAATAGTGTAGAATCTCACTCAGAGAATACAAAGACTTGGATTAATTTGGGTGAATCTGGAGTACATCGGGAGAGGGAGGGAGCTGAGAGGAGGTCTGACCAGTTTTCTCCATATATCTCAATCCTTATCGATGGATCCTTTTTAATATCAGCTCCATTTTATAGTTTAAACCCTGAAGAATCATCTATTTACATTTAACAACCAACAAATAGAGTTGACCTAATCTATAATAATCTATAAGGAAATTGGCGAGAAAACAGCACAAGCGAGGAAACTCGTCGCATACACGACGCTAGCACATCAAACGCGGTAAAATCACACATCCGACTCCGGGGCAGCCGCCCCGACTTTCACCACTCGACATTAAAGCCGCACGCAAACCACAACGTCACGTGACCAAATTGTCTTGTAGTCCATGCTACCAATCCGACTGCCCCGACTTATGCCACTCGGCACCAAATTTTCTTCTTTAAAATATTGAGAAAAGTGGCCAATGTGCTAACAAGTATTGACCGATAATCACCATCTTCAAGGTGCAATATGAAAACCTAAAATAGAACATAGTAGTAAGTGTTACATATTAACTCGATATGTCTACCATTTTTATGAGGAAAGTCTGATGAAGCGGATTCACTTGATGCTCATACATATATTATTTTTCTTTTTTTCGATAAAATATATTATTATTATTATTTTTGACAAAATATATTATTTTTCTTTGAACCAAGTAATTTCCAATTGTAGCTTGCCAACATTCTCATTGTATCAAATTTATAGTTTATTATCTGCAATAAAACACGGTGTCATGAATTCCCGCATCATAGGAAGGGGTTTCATCTAGTTTGCCATGAGCAGCATGCAGTAACCCTTCCTCATGTCCATTGGAAGTGCCAAAAGACACCTAAATTTGAACTGGCTCTCATCACACTTAAGAACGCTATACGTTCTTAGCATGTCATCACACGACAAGTCAGGTATCTCCCGAAGCGTCGTCAACATCTCTACGGGTAAAACATTTGCCGCCACCCACGGGAAGCTCAGTTTAATTGGTCTTGCTGCTTGTTTATGGCGCATTGCCTCCGGATGACGGCTGCGAGGGGAGGCATTGAAGAACTGGGAGAACACGGAGGCGACAAAATCAGGGCAGGAGCAATAATTGCCATCGTAGTAAAAGATAGAGTGCAGCTCAATGAGGCTCATGTCGAACTCGATCAGCCATATCCCAAGGTCGCCACCGACGTTGTCCATGTGGTACTCGTTCTTTTGCACCATTAAGCAGAGCACGTCGGGATCTTCCAGGCTCATGGTGGGGAACGCCGGCCTGGTGCGCGGGACGACGCCATGGTATCCGGGGAGGGACCAGAGCTCATCGCAATCGACAAAGCCAACCTTGTCCCACGTCGCCATGTCGTCGTCCATCCTGAGCGCCCACGTGGTTATGGTGAAGGCGTAGCGGGAGCGAGTGCACTTGGTGGTGCCAGGGCAGCCGCAGCAGCAGCGGGGGGAGATCTCTACAAACCTGACGGAGCCGACGCCGGTGGCGCATACGCTCCGGTAGGACGACCCGTTGCGCCTATCTTCATAGTAACTGTTGGGGTCGGTCTCCACGGGAAGAGACACGTAGCGCAGCTGCTGGGTGGAAAACGGTTTTTTACAATGCCATATGGCGCCAGGGTGAAATCTGGGCCGTCCGTTTTGGCCATCCGACGGCCCAGATTCACCGTGGACCGGGCGTCTCCTCCCACACGTCGGAGTAGATGATTCCGTGGAAGTAGTCGACCCAGAACAAGAACCGTTCGCCGACGGGGATGACCTTATCGGTACCCGAATAGGATACCTCGTGCCGCTTGCCCTCGTCGTGGATGACCGGCAGCCGCTTGAGATCCCACTCCCACTCGCCGGAACGGAGCAGGCAGAGCTCGGCCTCCACCGACTCTGACTCCATTTGTTTCCTACCAAGGCAATCCAGCTTCGCCAGTCGCCACCAGCATCTCGTCCGTGCCGTGGCGCAGGAGTCCGGCGCCATGTCCATGCATAGAGCGCTGCTCCTTCCGCCTCCCCTCCTCTTGCTTGGTGAGGTAGCAAGGGGGCAGCAGAGACAGCGACGGCGGCGTCGCCAGCACAATAGACGAAGTAGTCTGGTTCGTCTCCGCGGTACCAGGCTGTTTGGTTTGGTGTCCTAATTTCTACGAGGACGGAGTCCCCGTGGGCCGCCATGATCTTCGGATAGATCTCGACCCCGTCGACGTCGGCGCGCAGGCGCGATAACACCGGTGGCGCGGCGAGGTCGAAGGAGAAGCGGACGTGGCGGCCTCGGTAGTTGCGAGCGTACGCGACGGTCTCGGCATCGGGATGATCCTTGCAGCGCTTGTCGTTCTCGAGCAAAACCCAGCGAGGGTACCGGCCGGCGGCCACCGGCGAAGGATCGTCGGATGGTGGTTCTTTGTGGTGGTCCTCTCTGGTTATGTTTCCAAAGCTCAGCAAACCGACTCGGGAACGAAGCAGCATTATTTGCCTGGCTATCAGCATCACTCCCCAAGTCCCACGGTCATCCGACCACACACTTTCTTATAGCACTGCATCACAGCTAAATTAGCTATAAAAAAGATGATTTGAATAGGAAACAGTACAAATTTGGACAAAATAAAATATGTACTCCAAAACCATTATTTACTGATTCTCCCAAATTAGCACTTAAGTGAATCGTTAAGGAGGCAGTGTTTGAGAGATTTTAATACGTGAGGGGATATATAGTGTTGGATGTAAATTTTGCACCCATTGATCACTTACAAGAAAGAAAGAAAGAAAAGAATGCATGGGGAAACAAAACAACATATTGGCCCGGGGCTGGTAGGTAACACCGGAAAGAGCGGCAAATCCTCTTCTCCGCCTAGTGTGGAAAGCAACGCACTCCGTTCCGCTCGCGCGTGTCACTCTGTTGGGTCGGGTCCAAAACGAACAATACGGTTACTTATTTCTGGCTCCACATATGGTGGATTTTTTGGCCTTTCACGTTTTGGGATGGTATTTCTGTTTTCGGTCCACTTTGACCGGTTTTTTGTTTTCTTTTTCATATTTTCTATTTTCTTTTCTTGTTTTATTTTTAGTTTTTATGTTTTCTATTTTTATTTATGTTCCCTTTTTTGTTTTGATTTTTCTGTTTTATATTAAAATTAAATTTTCCATTGTAGAGAAATATTATTAATTTTTTCTTTCAAATAACATAGATGTTGATATTGAAAAAAAAACAAATAACATTTATATTAATATTAAAAATAATAACATAAATGTTCCTATGGAAAATCGTTATTGTAAAATAAATCTTCACATTGAAAAATCGTTCAAATAGAATGAATAATATTTTTCACGGTTCGAATAACATAAATGTTTGTATTAAAAAATCTTTCAAATAAATGTTCATATAAATAAATCTTTCAAATAACACAAATGTTCATATTCTAGAAATCGTTCATATAAGATAAATATTCTTTACTATTATAAATGTTCTTACGGAAAATCGTTCTTGTAAAATAAATGTTCATATTGAAAAATTCTTCAAATAGAATGAATGATATTTTTGAAAAACGTTTCGAATGACATAAATCCGTATTTAAAAAAGCGGTCAACTAAATTTCATATAAAAACCGTTCATATAAGATAAATATTCTTTACTATTAAATTTTAAAATATATGATTATTCAATTTTTTAGAACAAATTTTACTGTTCTTCATTTTCCGCAAACGTGAAACACATTTTTTACTGCAAAAACAGAAAATAAAAAAGGAAAATAAAATAGGAGAAAGGCAGAAAGACGTCGCTCCCCTGTATTTTGGTTGTTTCCTTTGTTTTTTTCATGGCGAGAGAACTTGGTTGATTGTTCTTGGTTGTGTTGGTGATCCAGATTTACTGCTTGTTCAACTGTCTCTGTCAAAGCCCATCCAAATTTCCGGATGTTTTGGCTGCTGGAACTCTCTGTTTGTTATCTTCTTCGTTTTCTTCTTTTGGTTTAAGGACGTGCCGAACTCTCTGTTAAATGGGTCACAGCAGGAAACCAGAGCCGACAGGCGAGTCATATGCAGGAAATGGAACACAGGTTGACAACAACGCTAGAGGGTTAAACGGGCCTGGCCCAGCAGCAGGTCGCTTCAAGCGGCCCCACGGTGGCGCACGCTACGAACGAGAAATAGGTGCCCAGCCCTCCTCTTCTTGAGTCAATTTCTCAAAATCCGCAAAACCCATCGAGAGCACAGATGCAAGGAGCGGCGGCGGCCATCTCGTCTCGCCATGCTCGACGACGACGATCTCCTCGGCGAGATCCTCCTCCGCCTCGCCTTTCCCCACCAGCCTCGTCCGCGCCGCTCTCGTCTGCAAGCGCTGGCTCAGCCTCGTCTCTGCGCCCGCATTCCTCCGCCACTTCCGTGACCTCCACCCGCCTAGCCTCCCCGATTTTTCAAGAAGGACGCGGCGCCGGAGGGCATCGCCGTCGCAGGCCTCGACTGACAGCCAGGGCAAAGCTTTCGCCCGGCGATATGTCGCAAACCCCGTATACCGTCCGTCGAGGACCGGCCAGACCACCATCACCGCTTGCCGCAGCCACCGCGACACCTCACGCCACGGCAGGCGGCATGCCGACCACGACCCAGCCGCTGCCGTAGCTCTGGGGCCACCGCCCCGGCTTCCTCCTCCCCGACGTCGCCCCTGCCACGGCTAGGGGTGCAGTGCCGGCACCACCGCCTTCCTCCACCTCAACACCGGGATACGGTGCGGGATCTCAAGATTCACCACAACCTGCCACCAATCGGCCAACCACCTCCGGCGTTGGAGGAGTACACCACCGCCATGCCCGGAGCCGCCACCCCGGCGTCCTCATGTCGCGGGCAGAAGCAGCAGATGTCGCCGCCTCGACGCCCAAGCTGCGGGCAACCGAACGCCATTGTTGCGCCCCGGAAAGGCGACCAAGGGGTTCCCGCCACCGCCGCGCCGCCCGGGCTTTGCCCGGGGACGCCTCCGGCGGCGGCGAGAGGAAGGCGGAGGCGTATGGATGCTCGGGCGAGCTCGCTGGGGCGCCCTGGTGCGGCCGCACGGGAGCGGGAGCCGATGGGGATGTGTGCCCGACTCGAGCTTCTCCGCGGAGGGAGACGGCGAGGTCGGAGCTGCTTTTCGAGCTGGATGGAGAGAGGACGGCGAGGGTGTCCGGATTTGTCCTTGGCTAAGCCGGAGGTGGACGGAGGTGGGAGATCAGCTGGTGGCGGCGGTCCTGCGCGGGCACGAGGAAAGTGAAATGTTAAAACGCAAGCTCTTAGAATCCAATTTTCAAAACGAGTTGCACTTTTGTCAAAAAATATGCAACTAGCAACATGTTATCGTTAAAATTCAGATCTGCTCGCTCTGTTCCTAAATATAAGATGATTTAGCTATGGTATATGTTGACTAGATACGGACTAAAATGAGTGAAGAAATACAGTAAAACATGTCTAGATATATCCAGATACATGTGAATTTAGAAAAAAAAACTAAAACATATTACATTTAGAAACGGAGGAAGTAAGTACATTTGCCTTCCATTTTTATAAAGTGTATTTTTTGGTAGTTCTTTCCGTTTTCTAGGATTTTTTTTTCTGTTCTTCATACATGTGTTCCATTGTGAATTGCACAAAACCCATAAAATGGCAAAAATCTAAAGAGGCTGCATATAACCCGAAGCCCACAAACAGGTCAAAGCCTGCTGACCGCGTATTAGACAAAGTTATCAAACAAGAAAACGAGACAGGCCCAACAAACAAGAATCGAAACGCTAAAAGCAACGAGGAAAGAGCTGTGCTAGCTAGCTGGGATAGGCCGCGCCGATCGATAGGCTGCTATGGTCATACTATTTGCAAAAAAAATGGTCATCGGCTGACACGTAACATATTCTCGGTCGACTGATACCTATAGCCACGCCCTAAACGTAAACATAAACCCCAGCGGCCCAGCCCTCCTGTTCTCATCGAGAGCGGAGATGGAAGGAGCGGCGGCGGCGGCCATATCGGCCGTGCTCGACGACGACGATCTCCTCGGCGAGATCTTCCTCCGCCTCGCCTTCCCTACAAGGCTCGTCCGTGCCGCCCTCGTCTGCAAGCGCTGGCTCCGCCTCGTCTCCGTGCCCGCCTTCCTCCGCCACTTCCGCGATCTCCACCCGCCCAGCCTCCTCGGATTCTACGTCACCACGCACAAGAACCCTCCGCGGTTCGTGCCGATGCCTCAGCCACCCGAGCTTGCCGCCGTCATCCGGCGCGCTAACTTCGACTTGGACACCATGTGCTGCTACATGCTCGATGTGGATTACTGCTGGAATGGCCTCCTCCTCATCACCTGTGAGTGGTACCATGATGGGCGCTCCACATACACGAGAAGGGTGCACTGCCCCTTGTATCCTGAGAGATATCTTACCTCCCTCCCGCCACTCCCGGAGACCGGCATCCATGACAGATTCCGTTATGAGATCCTCCCCAATGAGCGCGTCCGCGATGGCCTGTCCAACTTCTATTTGGCATTGCGGTGTAGTAAAAAGCACCACTCATTTCTGCGTGTCTATGTGTTACAACAACAAGGTATCTGGGCCATCCACACTTCGATTTCAACTCAGACCCCGATAGCTGAACTGCTATTGCCTAGCAGTTTCATCGTTGGTGACAGGATCTATAATCTTGCTCATGTGAGCGGCACTGTGAAGCTGTTCTTCCTAGATCTGTCGTCGTCACGCTTGTCGCTAGTCAACCTCCCAGAAGAGGTGAACTTGCTGCGGACCGACCTGTCGCGTGAAAATGATTCCAAGGTCAATCTGATCCATGTACAAGATTCTCAGCTTCGCATCTGGCTCTACACCGTGGACAACAACAGCTGGTTACCTGTGAGTACCATTTGTTTGCATGAGACATGTGCTAATGATCATATGATACCCACTAGCATTTTTGAGGATTCCGATCTTCTGGTATATGCAGTTGACGCCAATTCTGGGTTGCTTTTCTTGCTTAAGGATGAGGTACTCTACTTGTTTGATATCAAGCGCAAGACAGCAAAGAAAGTGTTTGAGGTGACACGAGAGGATAGGCACTTATATCAAGTCAGACCCTTTATGATGGTTTGGCCTCCTAAATTCCCTGTGATGAAGGAAGGGTGTGATCCAATAGAATGACGTCCCTTCAAGGTTTGCCTCTTGTTGATCCATCTAGTACTGTGGTTTTCTAATCATCATTATGCTAATATATTATTATCTCATTTACGATATTTACCATGTGAATACACTTGTTTGAAAACAAATGTGTACTTATATACTCCACAAAGGAGATGCATGTTTTCAACTAGCATTACACATCGTATATTTTCTCTGTTTATGCTTGGCGGGCCATTTGTGTTGGTTGGGGTGTGTGATGAATATCCCGCTCGAATTTCGGCCATTCATGCCACTCCACTTTTGGTTGCACCGGGTACATGGCTTTCATTTCGGAGAGCTACTCGAGTGTTCTGGGCCTTAAAGACATACCATACCACAGGTATGTGAGTTCCCAGACGAATTACCAGGACTTTCACCAGATAGGCAAAGAGTGTTCACCATAGATTTGCTACCGGCTCCAATCTCTAAGCAACCATATTGGATGGCGACAACAGAAATGGAAGAGTTTAAGAAGCAGTTACAAGAACTTCTGGGTGAATTCGACCGAGTTGATCTCCACGCCCGTATTGTTTGTGAAAAAGAAGGACGGGCGCCTTTGCATTTCAACTCGTAAGCCGGGCTGGGAATAGAAATAGGTTATTGGAAGAGTTGGCACCAAATTTTTAAATAAGCAAAAACAGTTTCGAAATTTCTTATATGCTTCGCGAAAATTCTTGCAAAGATTCTTACCATTTACGATGTTTACCATGTGCATACACTTGTTTGAACACATGTGTACTTGTATAGTCTACAAAGGAGATAACATGATTTTAACATTTCATAGCACATCCTAGATTTTCTTTGTTTATGCTTGGTGGGATGGGAATAGAAATAGGTTATTGGAAGAGTTGTCACCAAACTTTTTAAATAAGCAAAAAACAGTTTGGAAATTTTCTTATAGGCTTCTCGGAGATTCTTCAGTGCCAAGTTCTGCTGAAATATCACTGAAAGTTGTTTGATGTTTCAAATTATTTGCTAGCCTCTTGAAGCTTTGCAATGGTAAGCTACTAAATTTTGCCTATATTTTATCAGGTGGCTGGAACAATTGTATCAAGTGCCATAACCAATCGAGCTAGCTGAAGATGCGGGCATTGGTCTAGCGTAGTGCCAAGCCCACAATGTCCAAGACTACCACTTTGACACATGGTTGTATGGTTATAATGGCGACTTGTGTAGTTGTTGGCCTTTAAATGATTGCTGTCCCATGTACGTATGGGAGTTCAAAAAAAATGTTTCGTTTCAACAGTTCAAACTTCAAACCATGTGTAAAACTTTGGGTAAGATGAATCTCAAAGTGAACTTTATGAGATTTGGAAATATTGCTCCAGGAAAGTAGGCCATAATGGCCATCGTGGTCGACGAGGAACCTGAGAAGGAAGCTGTCCATCAGTACATGAGTTTGTCTTTCTTAGGCTATAGATCAAGTAGGCAGATTTCTTTCCTATTTTCCATGCAGCAGAGAATTTTTGCAAGCTTGTCCAGTTTTTGTGTAGAATAACAATCTTCAGCCACTCGTAGATATATCTGAAGAACTGTGCGCGAAACTCAATATCTGTTCTTAGACTTACTGTCCCTGCTTCTCTGTTGAATGCTCTAAAACTGAGGCTAAATCGTTTGATTTCTTTTAGCTGTGTTCTTTGAATTGCTGCCTTCAAAACAGTTGCCAAAAAATAAGCTTTGTCTTTAAATCTCTCTCTGGTCGCTGAATCAGAGACCACTGTTCTGAAACTACTTAGGGGCCGTTTGGAACGTAGGATTTCTAACGGAAAAACGTAGGAAACGGAAATCCTCTGGAATGGGTACTGTAGCGTCGTTTGGAACGCATGATTCGCTCGTAGGAATTTTACAGGAAAGTTTCCTTTGCCTATGATTTCATAGGAAAAGTACAGGAAAGAAAACATTGGCTCCGGCCTCTTTTTATTTTTCCTGTATGAACGAAGCAACACCATCACACGAAGCTCTTGCTAGCAATTCAAGTATGTCTCCTCCAATTCTATCCTCTTTTTTAGATCAAAAAAATGGGACGCTCTGATGGCTGCTCTTTGTAGCCAGCGACGGTAGGGACAAATCTCATGGCTTCTCCAACTCTCAGCAATGGACTCTGTAGTGGTGGACAACCAGATTGAGACCATGACCTCACGTATCAGTTTGCACAAATTGTGCTTTCACTAATTAAGCAGATGCAATGTCATTTTTTCGAAGCTTATGTCCAAATATTACTGTGTTTTTCCTGTGCCCATCCAAACGCTCACATAGGAAATTTTCCCGTGGTTTCCTATCCATAGGTTTACACATGCATTCCTATCGTATTCCTGTGATTTTCCTATCCTACGTTCCAAACAGGCCCTTAGTTGTTTTGGTGTGCCCAACAGTACGTATATTAAAACCTTTTACACTGCATATTATGTATACTAAAAGCTGTGTCTTTAGATCTATTATCGTCATGCTTGTCACTAGTTAACCTCCACCTGTCGCTTGCAAATGATTTTGAGTTCCAACTGATCCATGTTAAAGGACCCCAGCTTCGCATTTGGCTATACATGATGGACAATGTTGGCCTTGCGATGCCAAAGTGTCTCCGTTTGAATTGGAGATGCCGCTTCGTCGTATCATGTCTCCGTTGGAATTGGAGGCGTATCTTCGTGATCCGATCCGGTTTTGTCTGCCAAGAATGGTGGAAAGCTGGCTGCCGTGGCGATGGTCAGACCGGAAGCTGGAGAGTTGGAGGAGGAAGTGTGTTCGACTGTGGAACGATCGCCACGCCCACAACACTGTACGGCGACGCCGGAAGGCTCGTTGCTTCCCTCGATCGATCAATGGTTGATGGTGCGGTTTCAGATAGGCTTTTTGGTGTGGGCTTGTTTGGGTTGGACTGAACTGTGAACTGCACGCTAAATCGATTCGGGCTAAGAAGGTGCATGCACGATCCATTGCAGATTGCAAGGGAAAAAAAACATCTTCTAAAAAAGCAAGGAAAAAAAACAGTGTTTTACCTCCCTCTGCCCGTCGACCTCGTTATAGTCAGGAGTATTTCATGGTAAGACTAGTCACAGTGGGAGTAACATGAGTAGTAACATCAATACCACGTAGGTAAAAAATCTGATGTGGCGGGTAATTAACGAGGAGAGAGATAATTGTGGTAACTAGCTATGTTACCGTAACATCACACATTTCAATGCAAGATGAGTGTACAATTTAATAAATATGACACTACACACATGTTACTCCTCACTATGGAGTTAGTAACTTAGAGTAGTAACATATCCATATTAGTAGTCTAAGTTACTCCCCATTGTAAGCAGCCTAAGCAACTTTGAGAAGTCCAATTAATACACTCTCCTTATCTCCATCTACGGTGTTTCCTAGACAGAATATGCATTTCATATTCTACATTTTCTAATTCACGCGATCCAAAATAGGCCTTTGTGCATAGACATGGGCAAATTTTACGAGACTAACCTTAGCAAGACCAGAAATAATTCACTATTCGTAATTTATTTTCATAATTCTAATTTAGAGTGAACCAAGGAGGTGTATAAACAGTAACTCTAAAGCACATTTGTAAACTTCAAACTTTTTTTTGGTTGAGGAAAGTAAACTTCAAACTAGCTGCACATGACTATCACGATGGAAATCAGAAGCAAATCGATCATAGTTGAACCAAACAATGCATCTTTTACTTACAATAACATAAAAAACAGACCAACAAAAATCGTTACGAATGCAACATGATAGCCGAATTATCACTACTTTTGAGAAGCAAAAATTACTCCCAACATTACTTATTCGTACAGTTACTCCGATATGTACCGCACCGCTCAGGTGTTCCCGGGTTCAGCAGGGCAACGTGATGGGTGTTCCCGGGTCCACTCGACCCAAGCCTCCGGCGACAGGGCTCACTCCGCTCGTAAGACTTTAGCCTTTATCTTTATATGAATTTGTATTACAATAAAACAACATAGCCAATCAGCCAAGAAACCCGTGGAGATGCTTATCTCTGACAGGTGGAGTAAGCACAATCAGAATGAGAAATGCCTAGTCTATGCCTGTCATGATCCATTTGCGTATTCTGCCATGATGTTGTTTTACAGAAATGACACACTGGAGATGCTATTCCAAGAATCAAGGCTAATCATTTATGTTGTTGATTGAAGTGGTAGTACAGTTAGATTGTTTGGTAACTGCAAAAGAAGAACTTCATTCCATCCTAGTGTACTTCACAATGGATGAGGCCTCTCATCTTTTGCTCTAAGATGCAGTACGCAAAACTACAGCAAGCAAGAAGTTCAGAGATAGGCTACGGTTACTGCAGCGAAATGTATCCACCACGAAGGTGTAAGCACTAAGCAGTGAGCCAACGCTCCCCTCCCGACCTCCTCCTTGCTACCAAATGGCATCAGGAAATGGGAGGAGATCCAAAGTGCAGTTGAAAATTCCCGATGGGAGGTACATGGTGAAATGCAGGAAAGTACATGCCCACCTCACAGGTCACTCTTAAAGTCTTAGAAGTAAAAAATCACTAAATGAGGTAAGCGGAATGAAAAACTGTTAAACGGGGTTATTAGAGAATTTATTTCTGAATAAGTAGAGAAAAATATCGGAATAGCAAGTTAAACCTATAATTCCCTCCACACTGCATCCACACCGCATATGGCTGCAATTCATAATCTGGACTCGGGAGATAGTATTTTACTTTGTGGTATTCCGGACTGGTGGCTACCCACAACTGGTGTAGTGGCGATCAGAAGGGCGAAACATCCATGTGGATGTAGAAAGGGTAAAAAACTGAAATTACATTAGTGCATCTGCAGCTCGATTTATAAATCCGGAAGTGGCCACCAGTGAAATTCATAGAGGCATAAGCTATTTACACACGCGAGCATAAACATTTACACATAAGCTGTGCGTATAAAAACAGATACTTCTATCCTCCCCCCAAGAAAGGTGAAGATACACATATACAGAGAGACTTCAGGTAAAATTCAGTCTGACATGCTTCAGATGCTCCTCTACCTGCCTCTGCACGTCTTTCTTCAATTTATTGACCTCACTACGCAGCCGAATCTCCCTGAGGCTTGTGAGGACTGGCAGCCCGGAGATATCCTTCAGGTGGCGACACCAAGCAACTTGTAGCAGCTCAAGCCTACGCATTGCATCTTCTTCAAGCAGCACCGATTCGAGACCAAATAAGCCATAAAGCTCCAGCACCACTAGACTCGGGAAAGATGAGTTTTGGAAATTTTAGATAAAGGGCTTTATTACTCAAAAGTTTAAGTATTACACCCGGCCTCTGCATAAAGGATGCACACAGCCGCAATCCAAGCAAGAACTAAAAGAAAAGTACGACAACTGGCGAATTACAATCATCAAAGACTACAGTAAGACGCCCATGTCCTGAAGCAAGCTCGACGTCCTATGGAGGTCCAATCCGGCGATCAAGCGGCCACCCATGTTGTGATAAAATGTCCCTTGCCACCTCCTCCAGCCGTGCACACGCCTCCGTAAAGAGGTCTCGATGTCCCACACGCTGTAAGGTGGACCACGTACGGAGAATACCTGTGCATCGGTAGAGTACCTGCAAATGAGAAACATCTTTATCGTTGAAAACCTTGTCATTTCTACAAAGCCAAAGCGACCATATAACTGCAATCGCTCCCACCCTAATAATCGTTCTAAGCTTTTTATCTATCCCATGTAACCAGTTACCAAAAACATTGGCCACAGACTTGGGTGGATAAAGATTAGACGCTATTTGGACAGCTGACCATATAGAACGTGCGAAATTACACTCGAAGAATAAATGTTTTATTGTCTCATGTTGTGGACAAAATACACACTTAGTGCTTCCATGCCAATTCCGTTTGACAAGGTTATCCTTGGTTAAAATGACACCCCTACGAAGATACCACGTAAATACTTTTATTTTAAGTGGAATCTTCATTTGCCATATTTTTTTATTATCATCGACTGGAATATCAGAATGCACAAGCGCCCTATACATAGAATCTACTGAGAATTTTCCATTCCCGCATAAATTCCACCGAAATTCATCGGGACCTTGTGTAAGTTGGACTGAGGCCAACCGTGCCAGCAAGGCATTCCAAGATGCTAATCTCGGCCCAAATAAATCACGTCTGAACGTCACATTGGGTGGTGAGCACTGCATAACAGTGGCTATAGTATCCCCTTTGTGTCGAACAATGTTGTATAGAGCTGGATATTGCTCCCGGAGGGTGGTGTTTCCTAACCACTTGTCCTCCCAGAATCTAATCTCCGCGCCATCCTTAATATTGAATACACCAAAGCGAAAGAAATGTTTCTTGGTCGCCATTAGGCCGGCCCAAAAGTGGGAATCACCAGGTTTCCAATACACCTGTGATACCGCCTTTGAACCTATGTATTTTCTTTTGAGAAGAGTTTGCCAAATTCCATCTTCGGTTAGCAGCTTAAACAGCCACTTCCCTAGGAGAGCTGAGTTCTTGATGCTGAGATCGTGAATACCCAGCCCTCCTGATCTTTTGGTCTACAAACAACATCCCATTTAGCCAGTCGATATTTCTTTTTCTCACCATCCCCTTGCCAAAAGAACCTTGATCGGAAATAATCCAATTTACTCAAGACACCTTTTGGTAATTGGAAGAAGGATATCATATACAGTACCATATTTGTAAGTACCGAATTAATGAGCACCAACCTCCCACCAAGGGATAGCAATTTTCCTTTCCAACTAGACAGCCGTGCTTGCAGACGTTCCTCGACATGCCTCCATTCCGCGTTAGTCAGTTTCCGATAATGAATTGGTATGCCCAAATACATTATAGGAAATTGACCCTGCTCACAACCGAATATATCAGCATACTGAGCAGCTGCATCCTGTGCATCGCCGAAGCAAAACAATTCACTTTTATGGAAATTGATTTTTAATCCTGACAATTGCTCGAATGCTGATAATATCAATTTCAGATTCGTCGCCTTATCAAGATCGTGTTCCATAAAGATGATTGTATCGTCCGCATACTGAAGAATAGACAGTCCCCCATCAACAAGATGTGGAACTACTCCTTCAATTTGGCCATCCTCTTTTGCCCGTTCGATCATGATGGTCAACATATCCGCCACTATATTAAATAGTATAGGCGAGAGAGGATCACCTTGTCTTAGGCCTTTTTTTGTTTGGAAGTAGTGGCCGACCTCATCGTTAACTTTTATCGCCACACTACCCCCCACAACAAAGTTTCGGATCCATTCGCACCACTCCTCCGAGAACCCTTTCATTCTCAGAGTTTGAAGTAAGAATGGCCACTTAACTTTGTCATAAGCTTTTTCAAAGTCAATCTTGAAAATTACCCCATTAAGTTTCTTCGTATGCATCTCATGTACGGTCTCATGGAGTACCACGACCCCGTCAAGTATGTTCCTCCCTTGCATAAAGGCAGTTTGGGTAGGTTTAACCACATGATCTGCAACCGAATTTAACCTAATGGTCGCTACCTTTGTAAAGATCTTGAAGCTAACATTCAGGAGGCATATAGGCCGATACTGTTGTATCCTCTCGGCCGCCTGAATTTTAGGCAACAAAACGATTTCCCCAAAGTTAAGACGAAACAGCTCGAGATGTCCAGCATGCAAGCAGCCGAATAGCTCTAACAATTCGGGCTTTATGGTGTCCCAAAAATGCTGGTAGAACTCAGCTGGGAATCCATCAGGCCCGGGTGCCTTATTATGCTCCATTTGAAAAACTGCCTTGCTTATCTCTTCTTCAGAGAAGGGTGCGATAAGCAAGTTGTTTTCCTCCGGAGTTACTTGGGTAATATCATCTGTTCTTGTCTCGTCAAGAGTGAAGTTGCCTTCCTCCGGAGCACCGAACAAACCTTTGTAGTAGTCCGTAATATATTCTTTGAGCATGTCCTGTCCCTCGATCAGACCCTCATCCTGATGAAGAGAATGAATGAGTTTCCTCCTATGTCTGCCATTGGCAACATTATGGAAGTATCTCGTATTCGAATCCCCTTGCAGAATGAATTGGGCCTTAGACCTTTGGTACCATTTAAGCTCTTCTTCCCGCAGCATACGACCCACTTGCTCATTCGAGTTCCGTTTAGGTCACTCTCATTTGCTGATAGGGGTCGTAATTCTGCGAGTTTATCGAGCTCATCAATAATGGAACACAGGCGCTCTTTTTCTTTTTTAAGAATACCAGTTGTGTGCTTGGCCCATCCACGGAGAAATTTACGCAGATTGCGTATCTTAAAATTCCACCGTTGGATAGCACTATTGCCCACTGCCGGTTGAGCCCATATCCTTTTAACTAAATCATCGAAACCATCCCGCAACAGCCAACCTAATTCAAATTTGAATTGGGACTTTACAGACGGTTTCAATGTTCCAGTAGATAGGAGTATGGGGGCATGATCCGAGAAAGCCTCAATACGTTCCAGAGTCCGTACCGTCACCAATGGATATTTATCTTCCCAACGGGAATCCATAGCACACGGTCCAGCTTCTCGTATGTCGGCTCGGGGAGACTATTAGCCCAAGTAAATTGTCTCCCCGTCATATGAACCTCCCGTAAGGACAAGCTATCAATTACAGCATTGAATAAGAGAGGCCAATGACCGTCGAATCTACCCTTACTTTTCTCGTGACGATACCTCAGCATATTGAAATCCCCTCCTATAAGAATAGGATATGGGTTATCCTTAGCTAAATTAACCAATTCACGAAGAAAAGCAGCCTTATATTCTTCTTGGGCAGCACCATACACAGCAACCAAACTCCAAATAAAATTGTCAGACTTGTTTCGAATATGAAATTTAATATGAAATTCACCATCCGAACGGTCTAACAACTCCATGGTGTCGGTTTTTATGCCGAGTAACATGCCACCCGATCTACCTCGAGGGGGACAAGAATGCCAAACAAAATCCACTCCACCTGAAAGGCGGTCTAGTAGTGAGCTTGGAAAATCTCGTCGGCCCGTCTCGGAAATAGCCAGAAAATCCAACTTGTGATCCCTCACATGATGCGCAATATTCAAATGTTTAGCCAAGTCACCTAGACCTCTGCTATTTTCAAATATGCCATTCATTGGGAAACTATTGGAGATTTTGACTTACTCGCATTTTTACGCGAGGATTTGTTCTTTTTATTTTTTGCGGATTTAGATCTCCGGCTAGTAGCGTACAGTCATCAAAAGATCCTAGCTTAGCCTCGTCCAAATCCACCTCCGTAACCTCACCTACAAGATGTGATAGAAGCTGTCCATCTATTGTGTCATTCGCTTCATCATCATCTACAGGTGAGGTTACCGGCCTACTCGAGACACCAGGTGCACCCTACGACGATCATACTCCACATGCTTTAGAACATTAGCCGAAAAAACCACCTCCTTATCATTTGACCCTAAACTTACTCCTACCGCTGATAACTTAGCAGATAAAGCAGAAGTAGGAAAAGACAAAAATGATTTAGAGGTTTGAGATGTACCAGCATCAGGAGTAGAGAAAGACTCGGCTTTGCGACGCATCGCTTTCGCCATCGAGTCCTCGTCCGTCGCCGACGCACCATCCTTCCCGGTGCGATGACGACCGCTACGCCGAGGTGCCACATGAGGCGTCTCCCCTGGTGTGTCCACAATGGGAGAGGGCAGAGGCGGTGTAGCAGCCCTCTCAACCATCGTAGAAGTAGTCGGAGAAGTCACAGCCACAACTGGGGAGGACAAAGTCGACGTATAGTCCTCCTCCACCGTGGCCCGTCCTGGCGATCCCAGCCCACCTCCGCACCTCCTCATCGTGCAGCTCAGGGAGCCCACAAGCAGCTCTGGCGCAGTGCACGCGCTGGCTGTCGCGCAGGCGGCAGTTAGCGGCCCGCCAGCCGGCTGAAGCCCGCTCGCACCGAGATCATCAACAGCGCCGGCGAGAGGCACATCAGCCGCTTTCGGCCCAGCGGCGGCCACGGCGCACGGCCCATCAGAGCCGGAGCAGGGAGCACGCTTGGTGTCGCACAGGTGACAGATACCGGCCCACTTTCTCCTTGCACAGCTGCTTCGCCAAAGGCTCAGGAACATCTGGAAACAAATTTTTCCGAAATAGCACACCACAGGCACCCGAGCTTCAGCACTTGGGTCAGTATTAACCTTCAGACCAGCAGCTTGCCTCCATTGCTTGACCAATCGATTGCCCTCGGGGTTTTAGGGTTAGGATTAAAAGGAGTGACCGCCAAACCCATGAGTGTGTTGGTCGACGGTGCTCCATGTTGTGATCCTCCCTCAGCCGGAGCAGAATCAATGAGCATATTGGAGGATGTTGCCCCACCGGTGGACGTCCCACCTTGAGCGTTCTGGTCGCCCAGCCCGTCATCCTCCATCCCATTATCATCCGAGTCATCTTTTCCTTTGCGTTGCCATACAAAAGGAACAAAGTCTTCCTCCGGGACAAAGTCATCATCTTCTGGCCGGAAAATGAAGTCAAAGCCTTTTAGGCGCAGCACCGCATCCGTTTGAATGTATTGGCCAATATCATCAACTTTGTTGAACAAACCGGTGCTTAACATCCCCACAAGGATACGGACCACCCCTCTGCGTCGGAGGGCAAGCATGTCCACATCGATAGTTGTCCCAATAAGCGTGCCCACAGCCCACAAGCCCCAAAAGTGCCTCAACGGATTTGGTACACCTGTCACATGAACCCATTGCTGATGTAGCTCCATTTTGTGCGCCACATCCGCCGGCTTCCACTGGCTAAACACAAGCTTGGTGTCCTGAGATGGAACACCTAGTTCAATTCCGTCAAAACGCAGCAGGTCTTCTTTTGATGGGAAGTTCACCGTGAATGAATCAGTGCCATTAGGTATAGCCTCCCACCTCCAGGACTGTACCGGACATAGCCTAGCCACCTGTGTTTCCACCTGTTTCGCAGTAGCGGCCTTGCCCTGCACCGTAACTAGAGCAACCGGTGTATCACATTGAACCATCCCAGCCTTGAACAAATGATCCGGGAACTGCAAGAACATCGTACCACCGTGACCCTGACCCACAACGAGCATCTGTGGCCTTGGAAGTTTCAGAGTCGGGCACATCGGAGTAGGGTGCTTCGCATTCTCACATATGATACAGTAGTGTTTCGCTGAGCAATCTTTAGTGGCATGCGTATTGACCGCACACTTCCAGCACCACGCCTTCAGCTTCTTTTGCAACGGAGGCCCAGAGATATTGGCGTCCTGCACCTCTCCTTGGATAGGCGTGGCCACAAGCGCCGGACCGGGCGGCGCAATGAGCTGCGCCACCGTGCCATGTGCCGCAGCCTGCTGCACCCCGGGACCAGCTTGGGCAATTGGCTGCTGCCCCTGAGCCGGTGGCCCGGTCTTCTTCTTCTTCTTCCGCGCGGGAGCTTGCGCCACGGCCCCGAAAGCAAAGCCCGGCGGCGGCTGCGGACCAGCCGGGACCGGCGCGGCTTGCTGACCCACACCAGGCTGGCGAGGTGCGAAGGTCGGAGGACCAGCCGAAGCACCGAACGCCCCTCCAGCACCACGTCCTCCCGCAGTAGGAACAGCCGGCGGAGCCCAGGTCGGAGTGCCGCCACGGCCTGGAGGCACGGCCATCGGGCGCGCCGCCGCAACTTCCGCAAAGGACCTCCGCTGAATCCCGGCAGAAGGCGGAGGGGCGACTGGTGTAGGGCGGCGCTGCAGTGAGATGGAGTATGGAGGCGATGGAGGCGACGGATTGGAGATAGCCCTAGCTCGATCACCTCTCCCCCATAACCCTTCGTACCAGCGGCTGAGATGGTCCCAGGAAGATCGACGGCAGGCGATCGCATGCGCCTGGGACCCACCTGTTGACCTTTGCGAGATTTGAATTCCTCCCGAGCCCGCCCGCACCGCCTTGATCGGCGCCGATCCGCTTTCCCCGCTCGCCGGCGGCGAACACTGCTCCGTCTGCGCCATCTCCGGGAGGAAGTCCCCCAAGCACGGAGGCGGCGTGATCCGGGGACGCGGAAGAGGACCACGCCAGCCCATCCGAACTTGGGGCATCCGAAGAGGACGCGGCTGGGCTGGCCTGCCTTTTCCACCACCGGCGCCGGCGTGGATTGGAGGCGCCGACCACGCCACCGTCTCAGCGTCAACCAAGTCTTGCGTCCTGCACACAGAAGATGAACGCTCACCTGAATTAGTAACGGATTGAGTCGAGGACGGACTCTCCCAGACGCGCGCCGCCGGCGTCGGAAAGCCGATCTCTTCCCAAAATTCCTGCGCGATCTCCTCGTCGGCTTGGGCGGCCGTCGCACATCATCGCGAGAAACAACCCACTGGTCCTCTAGAACCTCCTCCGCTGCCGCCACGGCGACGTGGCTGCCCGCGTCTAGCTCCTCGCGTTCATCCCCCGCAACCTTGGCGAGCACCGCGAACCTAGAGCCGGACCCGGGAGAGGTCGTCGGTGCCGTCGTAGACGCGCTACACACCGCCGGCGTTAGGGCGCCCGGCGCCAGCGTAAGGCGCCGCCGCGGCATCTCCGCTCAAATGGAGCTGTTTCCCCTCAAACGACCGAAATTTCAGCCGTAGAACTGCAAGGTTTGGTAGCATCCTAAGGGCTTGTATGTCATCATCTTGCTCCAATCGGGAATACTCTAGCATCAACTTGGAGAGATTCTGAAGCCGGTGGATCCATGCCGTCATTCTGACTAACATGCCACGCAGTTTGAGGCTCTCGAGGCAGCTTGGTGGCAACAAACACTCACCCAAACAATCATCTAACTCAGCATAATCAGTGTCAGCTTCAACTGACAGAGATCTAAGTTGACTGAGACCGGCAATGGCAGACCAGAACACCATACTGTTCTTTAACGTGACACCAACCACTCCAAGCTTACGCAGCTTAGTAAGCTCTTTGAGCTCTTTTAGAGCAACCTTTCCCTTGCCATCTACAATATGGACATGACGTAGTGTCTGCAGGGCCTTCAATTTCCCGACCCCTCTAGGAATTTGAACACCACGCAGCTCAAAATACCGTAACTTCACATTAGCCATTCTTCCAAAGCGGTTTAGGTTGACTACGTCAGACCTGTTCAAATCAGCATCCAAAATTTGTGGTCTCAAAAGAAGAGGACCTGCAGACATCAAAAGGCCACATGATGCAATTCCACATGTGAAAAAATGACCAACGTAATCTTTGTACTTATAAAAAATGTCAGCCTCTCCATCTGTGTCGTCTACATTTCTTCCATTCCAACAATCAGTAGCATGGAAGTGTTCTAGCTTCCAAAGCTTGGTGATTGTTGATGGAAACTCACATATTCTTGTACCTCTAACATCAAGTGCTTGGAGGTGCCTCAAATTCCCCAAAGAATTAGGCAGGCTAAAAATGTTCCCACATTTTCGTAAGGAGAGGTACTTGAGGTGAACGAGCTGTCCAATTTGATCAAGATGATGGTCTTTTAAGCCTGTTGTGTCTTCCAAATCAAGTACTCGGAGGAACCTCATATTGTGGGAGATAAAAAAGGGTCTCCACTCTCCAAACACGGTCAATGACCGTACATGTGACAAGTCCAGCATGCTCACCAACACATCTTTATCCCTTTTCCAGTTGCCGCCTACAACAAGATGACGTATTGGACCTTGTGTGCTGCTCAAACAACATCCTTCCTCCAGTGTGAAGACAAGGTTTTCCTCCCTAGCCTTTGAGATGCATATTTCACGGATGATATCATGAAGTTGGCAAGAACTGATTTTTCCACTGTAATGATTTACCCCTTTCCCTGGCAGGATCATACTCCTATCCAATAGCTCATCAAAGTACCTGCGACCAAGTTCCTCCGCACTCATTCCATGCATATCCCTTGAGTAACCCTCTGCGATCCACCGCCTCACCAAGCGACCCCACCTAATTATGTGGTCTTCAGGAAATATGGACAAGTATAAAAAGGCAGACTTGAGATGGTATGGCAAACCATCGTAGCTCCTCATAAGGATTGCCTTTATTGTCCTAAGTTCAGGATTTATCTCCATTTCAGCACTAATACAATGATTCATCTTCCTCCATTCAATAGCAGTTTTTGGCCTAGTGGATAAAAACCCACCTATAGTTGATATTGCAAGGGGAAGACCATCACATTTCTTTAGGACAAGTCTTGCTTGCTCCATCATACCAGGGACTAAGTCCTTTTTTTTAGTTTTGTCCTTAAATACCTGCAACGGACATTAACTTAACCAAGTTAATTCTTGGATTAAATAATAATTGTTGCTACATCAAGAATATGAAATACTATGGACTTGTTTGTCCTAGCTTCGCTAGTGGCTTCTGGAAGTCAAAACCCTGACAGCAAGGATTAGGGATGTGAAACTAAAATTTTCCATTTGCTCTTCCTTCAATTTTAATGTTGGAAGTCCCATTTGTTACTATTACATATTAGCGACTTGAAAGTCTCTGGATATGGAGAGTTCGCTAAGCATTCTGATGTCTTGAAAGTCCCATTTGTTACTATTACATTTCTTGTATTTTGGGTGTGCACTAAACATGATGTCTTCTCATCGAAGACATGTGTTCTGCAGGCATCATAGCCCAATTACCTATGCATGTGCGAATTGTTCTGATATTTTGAAATACAGATGTTGGTATTTTGCAAGGTAGGAACATATAAGCTCACAGCCATATTGGTAGTCATACTAACATTACTGATGAAAAATTAAAATTACCTTCGAGAATGAATATCTCAAATTCTCTTTTAATGCCAAATAAGGATTCACTAAGACAGAAATCAAGCATTGGGTCAACCTCTTCTTTGGTGTTAAGGTAGTAGCTGTGAATAGCCATCTACCTGGAAAGGGTAGAAGAATGGGACCTATTTTGGGACCTACAATGCATTGTATGATCATTACCCTTCAACCGGGTTATTCTATTCCACTTCTAGATAGAGAAAAACCTAAAGGAGAATTAATGAAAAAACACGAACTCTTTGAAATAGTAGAGAACTATGGCGTCTATGTGGAATGCAGTGGACATTTTCCATGATCTAATAATTTTACATGTACAAAACTACTAGAGTTTCAAGGTCTGTTTCCAACAAGACATCAGCTTTTAAACTTCTAGTTCCGTATCGAGAGAAATGTCAAGCTCAGTATCACATGAAGCAGAACAATATGTGAAGAAACTTATCTTGAATGTAATAAAGATATTAGTTATAAAAGTACCTTCTTAATGAAGAGGTCAAGTGCAGCATCATCTTTCATACCTTCAAGATTGTATATGTTCTTGTATTCTCTTGAACAATGTATGGCAATGTTTTTCTCTCTTGTGGTGACTATGATCCTTTCAGCATTACACAAACTCTCTTTGACCAATTCCCATTCAAATGTGGATGATATATCATCAAGAACAACGACACATTTTTGTGTGTTTAATAGCCGAGCTAACTCTTTCTTCACTTCTTCAAGTTTCATCACTGCTATGTTTTTCTTTTGCGCTCCTGTTGCTGTTGCTCCAGCAGGATCTTCTTGAATACTTTTTTGAAGTTGAAAAGCCAAATTTCTGACGAGTACTTCCGGGTTAAACGGACGTAATGCAGTGGCCCATGCATGCTTCCAGCCACCAAGCTGTTGGCACTGGTAGACACTTCGGACAAGAGTTGTTTTTCCAAGGCCCCCCATTCCCCAAATAGAAATCACCTTACAACCTTGATTGTTGTCCGGTTGACAAACTAATCTAGTGACAATAGACTTCTCTGTTTCTCGGCCAATGAGCACTTCATCATCCAGTTCTAGTGTCCTGCTGCGATCAAACTTATTTCCAGAAGTTGAATTACATACTTTGTCTTTATCTGCATCCTTAGGTTGTGGATACTCCTCTTGTATTTCACTGGTGGGCAATGTTGTGTTATTCTCAGAAGTAATAACTTTGTTTGGGTCAGGAATGAGCTCGACAGAACATGATGCATGCACAGCCTGAACAAAAAGACGTATAAGAACTTTTTTTACTTGTACTCTACACAATTTGCATCTAAATTACCTGCTTGTCTTTTAAATATTGAGGATTTTCAAGTTTACATTTTTACATATGACCAGTAAACTGTCTTTTAGAGATAATGACCGGACAACCTACCTAACTAGTATTCATTAAAATGGAAATATCACTAATTAGTATTCTTTAATGACTAATTTACTTCCACATATTTACGGAGTGCAAATGTCCATATTAGCCATATAATATTATTGAATACTGATAGTGTCTTATTAAATGCTAACAGTAGGTGTGTTACACAAAATTAATGGTTCATATTAATTTGAGGTCATATTAAAAATTCTCAACTTTAATAAGACATCTTGTTGCAAATCTCATCAAATATGACTAGATAAAAGATTAGATTGGGTATAGTGTGTGACTGTGTGACGATAGAGGGGAACATGAAATTTAGAATTGATTTCAAACAGCCAGCTGAGGCCCACCTTCAGTTCCTCTCTCTCCATGCCAGCAAGCCTTGCTTCATTGCTGCCAAGCACAGCCACACTAGCACTGGCCATGCTGACCTGCTCCTCTGAAGTCTACGATTAGACATGAAATGAAATTAACTCTCATAAATCATGATCATCCATTTAGTGAGAAAATGGAAGTTATAATAGAAGACGGACCAGAAATATATTTACTAGATGGGATATAGTGTCTGTCTGTGTGACGATAAAAGGGAACACACAATGAAAGATTTATCAAACCAAATTTAATCCATAGACATGCAATTTTAGAATTGAATTATGATCATCTAGCATACACCCACCTTTTGTTTCACCGTCTCCATTGCAGCAAGCCTTGCTTCATTGGAATCAAAAATACCCGCGCCAGCACTATCCATGCTGGCCTGCTCCTCTGAAGCCTACAGTTAGATGTGAAACACAAAGAACCCTCATAAATCATCCATAAAAAATTACAGTTATAACAGAAGATGTATTAGAAAAAGCTTTACAAACTGAGATCACCTTACAGTCTTGACCGTTGTATGCTTCGCCAACTATTTTGATCACAATAGATTTCTCTGATTCTCGTCCACAGAGCAATTCATCAACCATTGGCAGTGTCCTGCTGCGATCAAACCTCTTTCCAGCGGTCGAATTACAAACTTTGTCTTCACCTACATTCCTAGGTTCTTGGTCTTCCTCTTGTATTTCACTGGTGGTCACTGTTGTGTTTTTCTCAGTACTAACATTGTTTGAGTCAGAAATGGCCTTGGCGGAACATGAGTACATAGCCTGAACAAAAAGGAGATGTGTGTGCATTTATTTAGTTGCTACAAATTTTCATATCTATACAACACGCTTATCTTTAAAATATTGACGATTTCAAGTGCACACTTTTAGTTAGACTAATATACCCAACAAACTCTCTAACTATATTCGCAGTTCAACTCCAAAGCACCGTGTGTTTCTCCATTAGCATAAATTGTACAAGGAGGCATGCTCGAAATGTCTTAATTTTCTTTCCCATAATTTTTAAATGTTTGAAATATATCCTTTAGCCCTTATTAGCTCATTCATAAATTGAATGAATATGAAATATGTTTGCATATCAAACTTACTAGGTAAATTCTAGGTGAGGTTTTATATACAAGCGGAATATAATCCATAGGCATGCAATTCAAGAATTTAACTTCAATCAGCTTATGGAGTCCCACCTTCGATTTCTCCTTTTCCACGGAAGCAAGCCTTCTTTCATTGATGTTAAATATTTTTGCACTAGAACTGGCCATGCTGACCTGCTCCGATGTATTCTGTAATTAGACGAGGGATGAAAAAAAAAGGCCATCCATACTTAAGAAGAACAAAATTTATTGCAGAAGATATATCATAAGATTTACCTTCTTGTGGAACAGAAAAATAGTTTGGTCAGAAGACACCTGCTTTAGCTCTGACACTTGGTATGGTTTCTCTGTGCACAAACTTGCAATTTCAACTTCCTGCGTGGAAACAATTATTCTACTTTGTTTCTTGTTGTCGGGAAAGTACTTTTTGATAGAATGCCACTCCACTATCGTGGATAGGTCATCAATCACAATCACGTAGCTATTGCAGCTCACTTGTGCATTGAAAACATGAACCAACTCATTTTGCTCCATATTATCCATCTTCATCAGAACATTAGCCCCAATGCTTGTTACCTCTTCTTCCTTTCCAAGATCATCAAGTGAATTTTCATAGAACTTCCACACTAAGTTCCGGAGAAACTCTTTTGGATTGAAGGGATGCATCAACCTAATCCAAGCACGGAATCCAAACCTTTTCAATACCTTGGGGTCATCGTAGACCTCCTGGATGGCAGAAGTCTTCCCGAGTTCACCGCTAGTACCCCACACCGCCATCACCCTAAGGTCCACATCATTGCTGGAAATCAGCTGAAGGAGGTCCACCTCTAATGAATTTTCGTGGTCCAAGGCAGCAAGCCTTGCTTCGTTGATTCCAAACAATGCCGCGGTGGCAATGCTGGCCTGCTCCTCTGCCGCGGTAGGCTTGGAGCCCATGCTCTCGTCGATGAGGTGGTAGCGCCGGTGCCTGTTGCTTACGTCCTCGACCTTGGCCCTCAGCTCCTTTATTTCCTTGGCGATGCGTTGCCGCTCCCCCACGGTGCGCAGGCTGCGCCACCAAGACTTTCTCTTGTCGGAGAGGAGTGAGAAGTCCATGAGAGTGTCCTCCACGTTGTAGGCGAGGTCGCGGACATGCTTCACCCAGGTGGCCAGCACCCTGTGCTGGCCGCGCTCCTCGTTGGCAGTCATGAGGAATGACTGCATCATTTCAAGCTCGTCAGCAATGAAGGCAACATCGCCCTCAACGCCGAGCTGCAGGGAGACCTCCTCCGCGGCCTTGGACCTGGCATAGCCTAGCGCACCGACCAGCACGGACTTGCCGATGCTCACCACCGTCGCCTCCATGGCTCTTCTCTCCTGAATGTTTGAGAGTTTTGTGATCCAGAAAAAATGCTGCTATTCTGAAGACCGAGTAGCAGAGGATGGCTTAACGATGGAGCTCCCAGAGGCAAGTTGGAATTAAGAAGTAAGAAATCACTCAAAACCACCCAATTTATATACAATACCAATCTAGCTCTCCACTGGACGGCTCACATCTCAAGTATAGCTACTGTGACTTCTTTTTCCTGCCGTTGGGTTGGGTACCAAGAAGGTCACTGTATCGGCCCCGATAATTAAGCCTAGCTTGCGTTATTTGTATAACTGTCTACATGGCCGAGGCCAATCCCAGCTAATGCTGACTATTTTAATCTTCCCTCGCGTCAATGGTGGAGACAGAATTGGTGGAATGAATTTCAATAACTCACAGGCTGTACCTTGCGTACCCGGAGCTCGCGGGAGATGGCGATGACTACGTCGCTCCGCCAACGCACAGGAGCGCGCCTTCGGAACCGCCGCCGTAGCTGCGCCTGTCGCAATCAGGTCCCGCCCCGCCGCCGCCGCCCTACCGTCGAAGAACTCCGCCGCTCCACCATTTTGGTTGACTTACGCTAAGATAGAGTGAAGCCTACCTAAGGTTTACGCTTTTGGGCTACAAAAGTGTATTTCAGTACCCAGTTTGCTAGGGAGCTCCTAGCAAACTCGCCTCCCAGCAAACTCACTGGCTGCGCTTGCCTGCTGAGGACAAACGGTTCGGTTTTTTCTGTCTAGTTTTTTTTCTATTAATTTTGGAAACTTTAGTGAATAAAAAAATATTCACTTATTTAAAATACATATATTTAAATATTATTCATGAATAAAAATGTGTTGGACTTAAAAATGTTCATGAATTTATAAATGTTTGCAATTTTAAAAATGTCAACATTTTTCCTAAAATTTCGTGAATTTGAAAATTGTTTTCATGAATTTGAAAGATGTTTACGAATTTACAAAATGTTCGTGGATTTTAAAACAAATAAACAAGTTTTCTGTTGTTGCATATGCATTCAATCTTCATCCATCTTTATTTCACGCACAAAGCTAATACACGCTTGATTTATGTCGTTTAGATAAAACTACACATTTGTCATTACTCCAATTTTAGTGTCTCAACTTTCCTACTAATTTCTTAGGATTATTGTTCCTCGAGAAATTATTTTATAAGTACCTTGTAGGTAAGTTGAGTTATCTAATTCTATAGTTTACCTCTCTCATTTATTTTTGTAGTTACCTCCCTCTTCATTCCGATAGATGTGATGCCGCATTTTAATCAACTTTGAGAAGTCCAATTAATACACTCTCCCTATCTCCGACTTAATTATAAAAAACTACATGTTCATTTTTCTGTGCACACATTTTCTATCTTGTTAAATTCAAAGCTTCTAAATTATGCATTTCATATTTTTGCATCTTTTCTCAACTCCGAAAGGTTCCGAAGGACCTCGATGCTGCATTAAGCAAGTGATTCGTGACATTTTATAGAAAGAACCTCAATGAAAAGGAAAAAATACAGCTATGCCATGCACTTTTACAAAACAGACGCCCTGCAACCTTTCTTTTCGAAATGGGGCATCCCACCCTCTACATTGAAAAGATGCACACGACCGAGAATACAGCCTTTGTATATAGCTATATGCAGATTTGCGAGGCTAATCCTAGCAAGACCTAAAACAATTCACCATTCGTATTTTTTTTCGTGACTCAAATTTCTGGTGAACCAATTAAAGACCCATTTGTAAACTTCAAAGTAGCCTCTCACAATGCAAATCAGAAGCAAATCGATCATAGTTGAACCAAACCATGCATCTCTTATACTTATATAATAGTAACACAAAAACATGATAGCCGAATTATCAGCACCTCTTAAAAGCCAACTATTCTAGTCCAAACATAACTTATTCGCACAATTACTCCGATATATGTGGACATATGATGAATATATAGTATGGTATAGAGATTAATTCAAAGCTTATTATGTTACTCGGTAAGGTAGGATGTTGCTGAGTTCATGAATTATTCAGACAGCAGGCAGCAGCTTGGGTGCGACGGGCGCCTTCTTGGCCTCCTCCTCCTGGCTCTGCTTCTTCTTCAGAACCTTGTTCTCGAGGTGCTGCCTGAAGGTGCGCGGCGCGAACCGGGGCTGCTCCTGGCCGTCGGCGAGGACCTCGGGCAGGGGCTGCAGGAGCACTCGGTCGGGCGGCGGCTCGGCGAAGACGACCCAGGAGACGCGCGTGGCGTGGCGGTTGACGAGGCCGCGGTGGAGCACGCTGGTGTAGCGGCCGTTGCTGAGGATCTCGAGCGCGTCGCCGACGTGCACCACCAGCGTGCCCGGCTCGTCGCGCGCCGTCACCCAGCCGTCGTGGCCGTCGCGTTTGACCTGCAGGCCGGGCACGCCGTTGGTGAGGATGAAGGAGAGCGCGCTGACGTCGGTGTGCGCCTCGACGCCGACGGCCAGGTCCGGCTGCGGGCACACCGGGTAGTAGTTGATCTTCAGCTTCAGTAAGAGGTCGAGGAGCTCTTCGTCATGTTCCTTGTCCTTGTCATCGTCGGCGGTCTCGACTCGGCGGAGGCGGTGCTCGAGCGTGGGGGCGGGGACGCCGAGGCCAAGGGAGAGGATGGCGAGGAGTCTGGAGGCGAGCCCGCTGACGAGCTCCCCGAACTGCCGCGTCACGGGAACGTACTCCGGCGGGTGCGCCGGCCACCTTGCATGGTCCGCGGCGTGGTCGGGGTGGACAAGGTGGAACAGGTAGTCCTCCCACTCCCGCTGCCCGCTCTCGTTCGCCGCCAACCTGCTGCCGTACCCCTCGAGCCGCCCGGCCGCCGGGTCGTTCGCGTACGCCTCCTTGTCCTCGATCGGCATCCGGAAGAACCCCGTCCCAGCGGCGCGGAGCGCGTCGAGGAGGTCCGGCGGGATGCCGTGGCCGGCGACGTGCATGACGCCCCACTCGGTGGCCGCGGCGCGGACGGCGTCGACGACGGCGAGGCTGGGCGCAGAGCCCGGGTCGGCGGGGTCGAAGGAGGCTACGTCGACGACGGGGATGAGCGGGGAGCCCGGGGCGTGGTTGGCCGCCTGGTCGTAGGCGTCGCCGAGGCCGTGGCGCTCCGACGGTGGGCGGACGTACTCCGCCGGGATGGCGGAGAGGCCGCTCATGCTAAGCGCCTCCACGCGCGACATCTTGGAAGGATTTGGGCGAGTTCTTGATGAATGATCAATTGCTCTGTGTACGAGATGAGATGGATGGAAACGAAGAATCGAACGGAATATATAGATACCGGACGAACTCCATGGAGATTTCGATCACGCGTAGCTAGCTGCGGGTTAGCTCCATCGACAAATCACGCGCCAAGTGCTTCTTCATCTGCCCGCACGTGCTACCCCTCGAACGAACCTTACCACGAACGAACAGAGACGTGTAATGATTTGAACCATGGATGATGGGCTGGGCTTCCGGGATGAGATAAGATTTTGGGCTGGACCTGACATTTCACCCTCTACTTGCTTCTCTAGGGCAAAATCAGTTTGTTTTTCTGAAAAAGAGAGAGAGAGAGTAATGGATCAGTTTTGTTTTCCTAAAAAAGAAAAAATGGATACGTTTTTCAATTAAAAGGAGCAGCTTGATGTTGGTTTCCAATGTAGTGAGAATATGGGAAACTGGTGAAAATCACAAAAAAAATCACGAAAACAATCAGTTTAAAAGCTTGATGTTGGTTTCAAATGCATATCTCAACCAAAAAAGATTTTTCGTGGTTTTTATCTGAAAGAAAGTTGGTTTCCACGAGTATCTCAATTCCTCTCCGGTGGCGGCTATACTGAGTGGGCAGCATCTCAGTCGGCGCTACGTATGATATGGGCCGCCATCGGCCTCTTGAGTTGTGGTCTCTTCGGGACCATATCCGTCCGCGTCCGCGATTGGGGAGGTGATATACGGCGCCCGTAGGCGGTGGGTTCGCCCCGCACCGCCTAAATGGCACGGCTCAATTAATTCGTGCCCAGAAAACGTTTCGTTCTTCTTTTTTTGTTTTCTTTTTCTTTTCTGTTTGTTTTTTAAATGAACTATTTTCAATTTTGGAATCATTTTTAAAAATTAGAACCATTTTAAAAAAGAACAAATTTCAAATTTTATTTCATTTTAAAATTTGGAATCATTTTAAATTTGAAACCATTTTCAAAAATGAAGAAATTCAAATTTGAAACCATTTTTAAATTGGGAATAATTTTAAATTCCGAACCATTTTTAAATTTGGAACCATTTTTAAATTCGGAATCATTTAGTTACAAGTTTTCGACAAAGATGCCAAGTTTCATAAATAAATAATTTTTCAAATTTTGAACCATTTTTTAAGTTCAGAAACATTTTCAAATTTGGAACCATTATCAAAATTGAAAACATTTTTAAATTTGGAACCATTTTTAAAATGAAACATTTTCAAAATCGAAACATTTTCAATTTGAAACCATTTTCAAAAAATTAAAAGAACGAAAAATAATAAGAAAAAGAAAAAAGAAAAACGAAAAAAGAAACATAAAAGAAACAGAAAAAGAAAAACAAAAAAGGAAAAAGCGCTAGACGGGCCGGCTCAGTAAGACTAGTCACAATGGGGAGTAACTTAGACTAGTAACATGCATATGTTACTACTCTAAGTTACTACCTCCATAGTGGAGAGTAACATGTGTGTAGTGTCATATTTAATAGGTTATACTCTCATCTTGCTTTGAAATATGTGATGTTATAATAACATAGCTAGTTAGCACAACCATCTCTCTCCTTATTAATTATCCGTCACATCAGATTTTTTGCCTATGTGCCACTGATGTTACTCCATTGCGCGGACGAATTTCTTCAGCCGGCGCGCGCGATAGGCGCCGGGCCCGCGATTGTATATGAGACGCCGCTGTTCACGCTTGACTCTCAAGCGAGCCCTTCTCTTCTCCCCACGCCGGCCGCCGGAGTGCGGCTTCGTCCGCCACCGTGACCTCCCGTGAAAATGTAGCGGATCTCTCCTCCCACATTCCAATCTCATCGCACTACCACGCGACCACCGCCGAGGTGATCAATTCCAGGTCGGAGGCGACCACCGGCGGCCACTGCGCGCTTCATCCATCACGGGGGGTCGCGCGTGACGCGTCTCCGTCGTTCCCCACGCAAGCGGCGATTGGAGCGACTACTAGAGGGAGTGGGACTCGCGGAGGAGACGCCCGTCGGGTGCTACCTGCAGGTAAGCTGCTGCAGTCTCAGCCCTGATGTTTAGTCGCACATCGAAATTTAGGGGAATTTCCGCTGATTTCCAATGCTCTTCCTCAGCGACTCTATCAGAAGTAGTGCTAGTGTAGAGAGACGGTAGACTATAGAGTACACGGATACTGTAGGTATAGCGTTACATGGTGCGCAGGTGAGATGAGGGAGGTATGCCGTATGCACGGGGTCCAGAGCAACGAGAAGGGTTAAATAATTTAAATCCCCCAAAAAGATTACATTTTTTGTTTTGTTTTGCTTTTTAGCCATGGACAAAACGCTTGGATGAGCCAGATGTTCTCGGTTCTCAAAACATTGGAATTTCATGACAAGCTACACATTAAAATCTGTTTACCTAAGTGCTAATCCTCATAAGGCCTGTTGCCTTGTGTTCACTCTCTACAGTCTTTTTACCGAAGTCGTTATCCACATCAGTACTTACTTGATCTTGACTTGGTACATTCTTACACCTCTGTTCTTTTGGGGGAAACATTATCGCTGAGCTGAATTTGTATTGAATGAGTGAACTGCTGCACTAAAATGTTATGTTCAACTAGGACAAAGGACATTCTACAGAATTGTGTAATCCAATGTTGAGGTTTGGTTCGTGGATTTGATAATTTATTGATTGCATCATTGAACTGCAGCAATACACAAGCTGCTGGCTGTCAAATGTTTCTATGGTAGCTGGACCGAAAACTGTTGCCATTTAGGATGCTTTGTTTTGTAACAGTCTGATGAAAACCCCTTATATTTTTGAACAATAAAACAAGTCCTCTGGATTTTTGCTTAAAAGCACTTCATCTACTAGAGGAAGTTACACAGTTTACTCAGATATTGCCAAGTACAAAAGTTCAGATAATTTTGCTGCAGATCCTGGACCATTTTGAGATGAAGGAGCAGCCATAATGATTTCACTTTGGGCATGTATTCGTTATTCTGAATTTTGGTATTGCCCACTTTGCACACTATATATTGTTAGCATTGCTCGAGTATTGCTTTTGACTATAGACAATAACTCTTTTCAAATAGAAAGATGAAGACAGCTGATAGTCACTCAGTTGGTGAGACTACTGCCATTTTTTACTGCTATGTACAAATATAGATTAATATTGTGGAATGTGCTTAGGTTTTGTAATCTGCATATTGGATTTTCTATGACAATTATTTCGCTGTGGAATGTGCATATATTACATTGTTGAACATGAATATACCATTTCCTGTTAGCTGTTGTACTTTTTTACTTGCTATACGTATGGGTCTATAAGTTGTAGAGTGCTGCTGGACTTGCTGCCCATATCGCTAAGTCCTGGGCTCTTTGTTTGGCAGCTCCAGCCCTCTCGACCTGCTATTTCGTCCACTCACGATGGAAGCTCCAACTTGGTCCGAACTACCTGCCGACATATTCTGCAGCGTACTCCAGCTCCTTGAGTTCCAAGACATTCTCCGGTCTTCCGCCGTCTGCACAGCCTGGAACCAGGCCTTCTCCTCGCTCCGCCGCATCAGTGCTTGCCCCACCCTCCAGACCCCCTGTTTACTCTATTGCACCAACGCCACTGGCCAGACTGCCCTGGGAATATACAGTCTCTGTGAACGAAGGGCCTACACCATGCCCCTCCCCGCTGACCCTCCTGTCAGCAATTGGATCGGCTCGTCGCACGGTTGGCTAGTCGCCATGGATGACAAGTCCGACCTGATGCTTCTCAACCCCATCACCCATGACAAGGTAGCGCTCCCTCCTGCCGCGGCAATGGAGCATGTTAAACCTATCCTGAATGATCATGGCGCTCTTCACAAGTACGAGATGTCTTACTACTATGGAGCAGAGAGTAAGAGACCGAAGGATGAGCCACCATACGCGTTTTCTTTGGATGAGTATGGCGATGTGGTCTATATGAAGGCAATTCTCTCATCCGATCCATCAACAGGTGGATGCACTGTCATGCTCATCCACCAGCCCTACTGGCAGCTCTCATTTGCAAAAGTGGGAGATGATCACTGGACTTGGCTCAGAGCAGATTTTTCCTATAATGATTGTGTTTACCATGGTGGGTTGTTTTATGCAATGACTGGTCAAGGCGCTATTGATTCGTTTGATTTTAATGGACCATCGGTCATCCAAAAAAGGGTTCTACCAAAAATACTTGACATTAATCAGAATTGCTACATTCTTCAGGCACCATGGGGAGGCGTGCTCCAAATCTACAGGCTGCTGTTATTCAATGATAACGCACCCGATGGTGAAAGATATATACCTGAAATCGAAGTATACAAGGTCGATTTTGTGGAGCAGAAGCGAATCAAGATGACAGGGATAGGTCAGTATGCGCTGTTTATTGGAAAGAATACAACATCTTGCTTTAGTGTAAAGGATTATCTAGTCCACACGGTCATAAGCCTTGCTCAGCATGGTTTCCTCGAGAAACGACCACTCCACACGGTCATAAGCCTTGCTCATATCTAATTTGACAGCCATATAACTCTTCTTTCCAGAACGGCGCCTCCTCATAAAATGGGACATCTCATAGGCAAGTATAGTATTATCCGAAATAAGCCGGCCCGGTACAAAAGCACTCTGGTTGGGGGAGATAATCTCATCAAGAATACTCTTTAGGCGGTTAGCCAACACCTTGGACACCAGTTTATAAACGACGTTGCAAAGGCTAATAGGGCGTAGATGTAACAGCCCAAATTTCGAGAACCTAAAAAGCAGAGTAAAATTTTCGCTTTTGTGTTCATTGCATCATGGCATTCATTTTAAGTTACTAAAACAACACCCTAATTGGATTGGCATCATTTAAAAACAAAATGCCAAACTTGCAACAACAAATCCCAAATTAATAAAGGCACTCAAACTTGCAAAACAAAGTTACTTGACCTCTTATATTTGTCAAGAAAGTTCCAAGAGTTCAAAATGGTATCTTGAACTTGCTCTAAAAATCACTAGGGCATTCTTCCACTTTTCAAATTACCCAAAAATCCCTAAATCAACCCTATGAATAAATGTTGTCCAAACTATTTTATTTTGCAACCCCAATTTTTGTGGTGCTCTACATACTACTGGGAGGCTACAAGAATTTTCTCACATTTCTCTAAAATGTCTAAGTGCCTTAATTAAATCAGTGAATGCTGCTGGATTTAAAAGAAACAGAAAAGGACTTGTTTGTGATGGCAGCAAATATTCCAGGGGTTTTTTTGCGAAATCTTCATCTTCTTCCCCTGTAGCGACCGACGCCGCGCGAGCTGCTCGCGCCGCACCACCGTCTCGACGCGCTGGGGCCCGCGCCTCCTGCCGCGCTGCGAGGAGAAGAAGAGCACGCGAGGCTCACCTGCTCCCCGACATTTCTTCCCCGTTTCCCTCTCCCCATTCCTCTCCCCATGGCGGAAACCTAGCCGCCGCAGTTGACCGCGCGCCGCCGCTGTAGTCCACGCCGAGCATCGCTGTCTGGGGCAAACGCTCCGCCGCGTCGCCTGCTTCAACTCCGCCGAAGGAATCGACGCGGGAGGGCCGCAATCAACCGCGCCGTCCTCGTCTTCACCGACTACGGCTGAGCACCGTCGAGCTCCGCGCCGCCGCTGTGGTCCATCTCCGACCTCGCCGTCTCCTCCTACATGCTCAGGGTGAGCTGGCGCACCTCCTACTGCTCTCCGTCCCCTCCATCTTCCTCTCTCGCCGTAGATCGCCGTCGCCTGGAATTACCGTGTACAGAATCCAGTTTTTCTCCTTCGCTCGGAATCGATCCGGAATTGACTCGGAATTCCGGATGGCCGGAAATTTCCGGTTATCTACTTACCTCGTTCCGACCGGGTCCAGTACCGTTTTGCGTTTTTCCGGAATGGGATCGGAACCAGTTCGGAAAATTCCGAGTGGTTCGGAATTCCGGATGAATTCCGAAATTGTCCGGTACAAAAAAATTATCATGTTCCAATTATTTTCTTTCTAATTTGGATAAATAAGTCTAGTGTTGTTGAAATTAACTTATTAAAAGCACATATTTAAAAGAGGGAATTAAAAATGTAATAACTTTTTATCGGGACATCAGAAAAATGTGTTCGATATACCAAAATGTCCGGAAAATTGTGAATGAACCTTTAAAATAAATATCATGCATGTTTGAGCACCATTAAAGGACTACACTTGTTACAAGTTAGTAGAATCATTAAGTTCTAATATGGGGTTTATTCCAAATAATGCAATAAATATAACGGGGACCCCATTTAACTTGTTGATCATGTTCAATGCTTTTAGGGTGCATTTAAAATGTCATGTCATCATGTTTGTGCATTGCACCTGTTGTGTTCGTGGTATTTATTTGTTCCTTTCCGGTGTTGTTTGTGTATCGGTAGATCAAGGAGCTAAAGTGCCACCACCGAATCGTGACGATCCCTATTACCAGCCATATCAACAAGGCAAGCGTAATCCCCCTCTGAGCATATCTTATCCTATGTTTCCGCAAATATTTTCTCCACTATAATATTGCATGCGGTTCCAAATGTCAATTTTATTGGATTAGAGTATCCTATAGTTGCATTAAGTTTCCGATGCCATTACCTGTTTCCCTCCTATTATCCGTAGGTTTGTATTGTTGGCCGGAGATACTTAACTATGCTATGTTGATGCTTAGCCATGCTTAGTTAAATGTTTATTCGTCCGATGGATATTTCATGTTGGAAACAGTTGTGGAAATGTTCGGATGATGGTGGAGAAATTGTGGTGACAGGTAATAAATGTTTAAAGGCGGGGATGAGAGGCCACTGTGGTTGTGGTGCTTTGTCTCGTTCTCGCCGCCTAGGTGCGAGTTCTTTACCTCTTGAACCAAGACTGAGCGTGCAACCATACGTGAGGCCTATGCATTCGCAGTGCAGGAACCCTTATTCGACTAAATAACTTGTGAGGGGCTAGCCAGGGTCCTCTAGTTCGAATTTCCATTTGCGCGTGCGTGATGATGGTGGTTGAGAATGGGGTGAGGATTGTGGTGTTAGGAAAATAAGTGGCCGTGGGGCAGGGTGTTGGAGGCACTGAACCTGTCCTATCGCCACTGATGATCCTGGAAAGTCTTGAGCAAGGGAGAAGTCGTCACCGCTCCCACCCAACCGGCTTTCCATGGAAGAGAGCTAATTGTACAGGCGATGGGCCGGACGGTACGCGTGGCAAACATTGTACACCCCTGCAGGGTTAAATCTTTTCGAAAAGCCGTGTCCACGGTTATGGACGACTTGGGAAAGGACGATAAGATCATAGAATAACTTGAACGGAATGATTAAAAACTGAGTACTAAAGGTACTACTCAAGAATGCAAGGTTAGCTTCCTCGAGGGTGATTCGGGGAGGTGCCTTTGTAGAACAGGTACAATGATGATGGTGGTTGAAGATGAGAAAGGTGATCAAAGAAAAGAGTTACTTCTTACCTTTTGAAAATATTCTGATTAGTCGATGCCTTTGAGTTATGTTTTCCATAAATAAAATCAGCTTTATGCAAAACAGCCATAAAACTTTGAAAGTCTCATCGAGCTAAAGCTCTATATATAATCTTGCGAGTTCGTCGAACTCAACGTCGTTTGTTTTGTTTCAGAGGAGGACTTCACCGACCTCGAAGGTGGGTTCTTTGTGGACGTCGACGAGTAGTCCGGGGTTCCCAGGTGGCAGTTTGGGACATCCCGGAACAGCTGACGCTTGAATGTTTATTTGTAGGCCTCTTAGGCCATATTTTGGATCTTGTTGTTTAGAACAACCTATTTCGCTTCCGCATGATGTACTGTTGGGTCTGTGACCTCTGGTTGTAATTTGCTATCTTTCTCTATTATAAGAGTTGAACTATAATGATTTGTGTCGTAGAGTATGTGATGTGCCAGTTGTTCCACAAGTCTTGATCTCTCTATTATGTTTTGATAGTTGTGCCTGTGTTAAGGCATCAATCGGGGTGTTGCGTTGCCGATGATCAATTCCGAGCAACGCCTGCCAAAAGTTTTGGCCGGGAATTGGTAAACCCGTAACCTCCGGTTGTATCGCTTAACCGGTGACACACATCACTATATAGCAGTCGGGTCAGGGCGCCACAAGTTGGTATCAGAGCAGTACTGCCTGTAGGAAACCCTTATACTGGTCGACGTTGAGTCTAGTGTTTGTGAAAATATTTTTAACCTAAAAATGAGTTGTGAAAACCATCTTAGGATTCTTTTTACTCCTTATCTGGTTACCCTCTAATCTCGGAGCAATCTTACCTCGATTTGAGTTAAAAGTTTTACTCCCCGTGATCTTAAGTTTTTGAGGTAAAAGATGAGAAACGAGGTTGGGTTCTACCTTTAGTGTTATGTGTCCGGTTGCTCCCGCTGCGTGGCAATCCAAAATCAACTCAGATGTTTCTACCGAGTCTGATCACTTGTTCCTTTGTTGGGTTCTAACCTAAGGACTTGAACAGAAGGTCCCGGATTGTGCCAACTAGAGTGTGTTAAGTCGTGGTTCCTTAACCATTGCATCCCACGCTAGTAGTACATGATGCTGATCTTTGACCCAAGTCTATCTTGTTGATCCCTTGTTAGTTGTTACACAATGTATTATCGTCCCTAGTCGGTGTACTTGAGTAGACGCTAATGCTATTGTTCGACCATTCGGAGAAAGATACCATGATGGGTCGAGGAGGCCGCGGAGGCCGCGGTAACCACAACAATGAGGAGGATGATCTGCCGCCACCACCCTCGATGGCTCAGGTCTTGATGGCCATTGAGGAGAACCGTGGGCGCAATGAGCGCCTGTTGGAGCAGTTGGTGCAGCAGAATGCACAGAGGAATGGCTGCAACACTCTCACTGAGTTCCTGCGCTCGCAGCCACCCACTTTTGCTGATGCTAAGGAGCCACTGGAAGCTAATGATTGGCTTCCCGCCTTGGAGCGCAAGTTCTCCGCGCTGCATGTCCCAGTGGCCGAGCAAGGTAACTTCGCCACCTACCTCCTGGTTGGTGCAGCTGGCTGTTGGTGGGAAAGCCATGTGGCCTTGTTTCCAGCCAACCATGTCTTCACTTGGGCTGATTTCCGCACTGCCTTCCGTGCGGCTTACATCCCTCAGCCGATCATGGACTTGAAGAGGAGGGAGTTCCTGGACTTGCAACAGGGACGTATGGACCTCCGCACTTATGGTTGTGAATTCAACCATCTCTCTCGTTACGCCCCAAGGGACGTTGATGACTCCCAAGTGCAGGAGATCAATTGTAGTACCTTTCAATTAGAAAAGGTTGTCGAACCCACGAGGAGCTGAAGGTATTGGTTAGTAAGATTGATAAATAAAACAATAAAAGATGCAAGTGTTTTTGGTATTTTTGTTGTATAGTTGCAAGCAGATAACAGATAGTAGCAAGTGAAAGCTCTCAAAGAGAGAAAGCCCAATCCTCTTATGTGGCAAAGGACAAGCTCAAGTGATGTGTAACTTATATGTGGCAAACGTTCCCGAGGGCGGCATGGATGATGCTAGGCATAGAGATTTATTAAACAACACGTTGAATATCTTGTCAAGTTTTAATCTCTTTGGACGGAGCCATAATTAGGTATAGCTAAATAAATAAACTACAACCCCTTATGATGGATCATGTGGCCAAGCAAATGACTGCACAAGAATTATTAAGACTAAAGTCCCACCATAGCATTACACTCTAAGGTCCCCGATACTAATACCCTCATAATATAACTTCATGACTCGGTCTCAGGTTTACGTGTCCTCCCAAGTCTCCATCAATTCATTACACTACGGTGTTCTCCTATGAGCCCATAAAGGTGAAGTGTTGTGCAGTCGACGTTCGCACAACACCATCATAGAATCACATAAAAGATAAACTCTTGACAAAATACCAACACATGTCATATATAAATCATGCCAATTCATCCTATGCCCTCAGGAACATACGGGAACTACTCACAACGTGCGAACATGATCATAATCAGTGGCATAAGTGGTACAACACAATCTGAAATTATAACTTCACCACCAAATAATGACAAGTACTCAATCACAAACATGAATAGTAGCACAAGACAAGTATCTAGGGTATAGCAACTCTCAAACTGCGAGGGGAACGGAGTGGATCACGGTGATGATGATGGTGATGGTGCTGGTCTTGATGGGGGTGATGATGTAGAGGCCTCCTCCCACGCCAAGGAGGAGAGGTGATGACGATGACGATGATTTCCCCCTTCTCCGGAGTTCCGGAGCAGCAGGATCTGACCCCCCTCGGAAGGGATCAGGAGTTTCGCCGCCGCCGCGACCTCGGATGGACTTGGAAAAATTAGGGCGTTACTTTTCGGGCGAGACGAAGGCGTCGATAAAAAGCCCCAGGCGAGGAGGTGCCCGAGGCCAGTTTGGGTGGTCCCACGCGGCCAGGTACATGGGCCGCGTGGGCCACCCCCATTTGGCCCTCGTGGCTCTCCTCTCTTCGGTCTTCTTCCCTCTGCCTTTCTCCCGATGAAAAACTGACGCAGTATTTTTCCTTTTATTATTTGAGTCCTGTAGCTCCTGAAACATTAAAGACAAGAAAAAGGAGGTTTTCTGCCTCCCAGAAATTAAATACCAAAAATAGGGACTTTGTATGAAAGTCCCCAAAATCATCTAAAACATGTAGAAACAATCATATAATCATGCAAATAACATTCTAGTATGATACTAAAAGTTATATAAATGATGATATAAAATGCACGTATCAACTCCCCCAAGCTTAAACCTTTACTCGTCCTCGAGTAAGTAAGGACATAGATCATTACATGCATCAATGGACTTATGGTTGATAAATAAATACGGGCATTGTATCATCATCATATTCAATTGCAAGATAAGATTAATGATCTAAAACTCATACATATGAGGGCAACATAAGTAGAACTCTAGCAATCACCCCTTACTTTTGAAAGCAAATAACCATTGTATGTTGGACAATCGAATCATATTGTTTTTCACATGCTTTTGCTCTTCATGGCAAGCATTATAATCTTTTATACTTTGCTGAAATTCAAAGACAAGATAAACTCTCATTGGATAACAAGTTCAAAAGAAGACAAATGAAAAGACAGATAGATATAAAAATTGTTATCACTCTTGCTTGACTAGTAACTAGTGCAAACTTTAGTCATGGATATCTCAATCAAGTTCCCATGCTCTACACAACCTTTTCTTACACTTTCCATGGCTAGCTGAAATTTCAGGTGCCTTCCTTTCATTCACATTCAAGAGCATAAGTATTGAAATATCCATGATCATTAATTTGCTCAAAAGATACTAGGTTGTAACAAGAGTGTTTTATATCCTTTTCATTAAGTCTTCTCAACTTCTTATCCTACAAGACTATATCTTAACCTCAAACTATTAATTCACAAGTCTTTTTACTTCTTCTATATTGAGATAATTCTATAATTGTCCAACATACTCAAGTTAATTAATTTCAAGGCAAGATGTGATTGAAATTCTAAATATGCCACGCTCATTTGCATGAGTGTTACCCATAAATCCCCAAACAAGAGAATCATGGATGACACCATACTTTAATATTCATTGATAAACCATAAGATAGGGATACATGATAATGCTCCATGAGCTCACACACGCCTAAGAGATATTGATAACTAATCGATAAAAGCAAAGCACACCATGACTAGATAGATATGATAGATTGATAAAGAGAAAGACTAGATGGAACTCCCCCAAGCTTGGTGTCTTGCTAGAACTCCTCTCTTCTTTCACATTGCCTTCATAATAATTATCTTCAAGATCCCCAATGATCTTCATCATGAGGTTGTAAGCTTTTTCGAACTCTTTTGCGGCTTCTCCCAGTTTTTGCATGAGATTCTTCTCCACCGACTCTTTGCAAGGCTTCCACTCCGGGCTTGGCACCTTCTTGTTGGGGATCTTGCGATCCCATTCACCAGGATAGTTCTCTTGAGTGGTGCGCTGAAATTCCCTGTCAATAAGAGTAGAAGCTACGTTTTTGCTCGCAAGGAAGTGCCTGGGAACCTTCCCTCCGGTCTGCATGCGCGCGCCCCGCCTCTTGTTTCCAAGAGAGTGGTTCACCCTCACGCCGGCAACAGCAATGGGTGATGGAGGTGCTGTCGCCAAGGGCGCGATGTCGACGGAGGGCTTGTGCTCTTCTTCTTCAGCTTCTTGCTTGTCCATCTCCTCTTCATCAAGCTTGTAGTCTTCATCGTCGGAGTAGTCCTTCCTCTTCCTATTCCTCCTCCATATGGACGTGGGGCTGTACCCATCGAGTTCATCATCATCGTCGTCCATGGAGGAGCATTGGTAGGAGTCTCCCGAAGACATGGCTAAAAACCTGACAGGCAGAAACAGCAAAAGAAAGAATCGCTCGAGAACGCTCGGTGCGAGATTAGATCGACAGAGAGGGGTATATATTGAGAGTTTTTGGGTCAAGGCGAAGCGTCGGGATCGAAAACGAGACGAAAAAGGACTCCGAGGTGGAAAAGGGACAGCCCCACGCGGCCAGGTACATGGGCCGCGTGGGCCCCTCTCTTTCTCCCTCGGGTCTCCGTTTCGTCCAGTTTTCTTGTCCCATACGATGATTTCCATAAAAATTGACCTCCGTAAAATTTTATGCAATTCCGAGAAACTTTCCAACAGTAAGTTACCTTCTATTGATTTGGGTTTCTGAAACTGCACGGTTTCTCTCAATTACCTCCCGGTGTTTGTAAATTCAACTCCTCCACCCTTCCGATGAAGCTCTTTCCTGCAATATAAGGTTTAAGGCGTTGTCCATTGACTACATGAGGTTTACCTTTCATGTCACCGTGAAGACGGATAGCTCCTGAACGGTACACCTCCTGTATCACTAATGGTCCCTGCCACTTTGAAGCTAGCTTCCCTGCAGAAAACTTGAAACGAGAGTTGTATATAAAACTTGATCACCTACTTTGAATTCCTTTTTCTTAATTTTCTTGTCATGCCAAATCTTAACTTTTTCTTTAAACATCCTGGCACTTTCATAAGCTTCATTTCTCCATTCGTCAAGTAGGTTTAGGTCAAGAATTCTCTTTTCTCCCGCAGTTTTAAAATCAAAGTTCAGTTGTTTAATAGCCCATCTAGCTTTATGTTCTAGTTCAACAGGTAAGTGACAAGCTTTTCCATAAACCATTTTATAAGGAGACATTCCCATAGGATTTTTAAAAGCAGTTCTATAAGCCCACAAAGCATCATTAATCTTAATTGGCCAATCAGATCTAGACTTATTCACTGTCTTTTCCAAAATGAGTTTAATTTCCCTATTGCTTAATTCAACTTGCCCACTTGTTTGAGGATGATAAGGAGATGCAATTCTATGGTTAACATCATATTTTGCCAAAGTTTTTCTAAGAACACCATGCAAGAAATGAGAACCACCATCAGTAATTAAGAACCTAGGAACACCAAACCTGGGGAAAATGATGTCCTTGAGCATCTTCATTGCTGTGGCATGATCTGCACTTTTGGTTGGAATTGCTTCCACCCACTTTGTAACATAGTCAACTGCAACCAAAATGTGAGTATGCTTTGTCTTTGATTCTGGGAAAGGACCCATAAAGTCAAAACCCCACACATCAAATGGTTCAAGTGGCAATGAATAATTCATAGGCATTTCATTCCTCCTACCAATGTTTCCTACTCTTTGACATTTATCACAAGATTTAACATATTCAGCACAGTCCTTAAATAAAGTAGGCCAATAGAAACCAGATTGTAATACCTTTGCTCCTGTGCGATCTCCTGCATGATGCCCTCCATAGGGACTGTCATGACAATCTCTTATAATAGCCTGTTGTTCATGCTCAGGTACACAACGTCTAATAATACCATCCACACTTTTCTTATAGAGGAAAGGATCATCCCAAAAATAATGTCTAAGATCATAAAAGAATTTCTTTCTTTGTTGAGAAGTGAAGTGTGGAGGCAAAACTTTACCAACAATAAAATTTGCATAGTTGGCAAACCAAGGAGATGCAACTTTAGCACTAGAAACATTAACAATTGCAAGTTGTTCATTAACAAAGCTATCATTAATAGGAATAGGATCATCAGGTATGCTTTCCATCCTAGAGAGATGATCAGCAACTTGATTATCCTCCCCTTTCCTATCAACAATGTGTAAATCAAATTCTTGCAATAGAAGTACCCATCTTATTAGTCTAGGCTTAGCATCTTTCTTATTCATCAAGTATTTAATAGCAGAATGATCAGTATGTATTGTGACTTTTGAATCAGTAATATAAGGTCTAAACTTGTCACAAGCAAACAGTACTGCTAAAAATTCTTTCTCAGTTGTAGCATAATTCTTTGAGCAGCATCAAGTGTTCTACTAGCATAATAAATAACATTCAGTTTCTTATCAACACGTTGGCCCAAAACAGCCCCAACTGCATAATCACTAGCATCACACATAATTTCAAAAGGCAAGTTCCAATCAGGAGGTTGAATAATGGGAGCAGTGATTAAAGCATTCTTCAAAATATTAAAGGACTCAATGCAATCATCATTAAAAGAGAAAGGAACATCCTTTTGCAGAAGATTGGTTAGAGGTTTTGATATTTTGGAGAAATCCTTAATGAACCTACGGTAAAAACCTGCATGCCCAAGAAAACTTCTTATACCTTTGAGGTCCCTTGGATATGGTAGTTTTTCAATAGCTTCAATCTTTGCTGGATCAACTTCTATTCCTTCTCCAGAAATCTTATGCCCAAGAACTATACCTCAGTAACCATGAAGTGACACTTCTCCCAATTAAGAACCAAGTGTTGGTCTTCACAACGCTGTAAAACTTTGTTAAGGTTGAACAAGCAATTATCGAAGGAAGTACCATACACAGAAAAATCATCCATAAAAACCTCCATTATCTTTTCAATATAATCAGCAAATATAGCATTCATGCATCTTTGAAAAGTAGCAGGAGCATTACATAAACCGAATGGCATTCTCCTGTAAGCAAAAGTACCATATGGGCAAGTAAAAGTGGTCTTTTCTTGATCATCCTTATGGACAGGAATTTGCGAGAAACCTGAATAACCATCTAGATAGCAAAAGTGAGAGTGTTTAGACAACCTTTCTAGCATTTGATCAATAAATGGCAATGGATAATGATCTTTTCGAGTTGCTTTATTCAATTTTCTGAAATCAATAACCATCCTATAACCAACTACAGTACGTTGAGCCACAAGTTCATCCTTTTCATTTGGAACAACAGTCATTCCACCCTTTTTAGGAACACAATGAACAGGACTAACCCACTTACTGTCAGCTATAGGATAAATGATACCAGCTTCAATAAGTCTTATTACCTCTTTCTTACCACTTCTTTCATTTTTGGATGGAGGCGGCGTTGAAAATCAACAACAGGTTTTGCATCTTCCTCCAGATTAATTTTATGCATACATAGAGCGGGGCTTATACCTTTAAGATCATCAAGAGAGTATCCAATGGCTGGTCGGTGAGCTTTTAGCACATCAAGTAATTTCTCTTCCTCTTCAGCTGAAAGGTTAGCACTAATAATGACAGGATATATGCTCTTCTCATCCAAATATGCATATTTCAGATTTGCAGGCAAAGGTTTCAATTCAAAACTAGGATCCCCTTTAGGTGGTGGTAGCACTCCTAAATTATCAGGTGGGATATGCAATTGTAATTGTGGTGGTTGTTGCCATAATATTTGTTCCAAAGCCTCTTTTTCCTCATCATTAAATGGTTCATCTTGATTAAGCATATAACGTTCTACAACATCAGTTGAAGCTACAGCTATATGAGCAAGAGTTTCAATTAAATTAGGAATTGGCTCTTTCTCAACATGTTTATCAGCAAATTTGGAAAAGTTAAATTCAAGTTTCTCACCAGCACATTTAATAAACACTTTCTCTTTAGGCAAATTAATTTCAGCACCAACAGTATGTAAGAAAGGTCTACCAAAAATGATAGGACAAAATGAATCTTGAGGACAACCAAGCACAATAAAATCAGCAGGGTATTTTATTTTGCCAACCAATACTTCAACATCTCTAACAATTCCAAATGGACTAATATAATCTTTATTAGCAAGTTGAATTGTCATACCTGTCTCTTCCATAACAATGGGATCAATATCAGGCTTGATCTCAAGATAAAGAGAATATGGAATGACACTAATACTTGCTCCAATATCACATAGACCATGATAACTTGAAGTCCCAATAGAGCATGATATAACAGGTTTCCCAACTTTGGCCGAATTACCTTTGATGACTTTGGTAGCATCTTCACATAGATAAACATCCACTGGGTCTTCTTCATTTAGTTGCTTGATAACAGAAATTTGAGTGTTGACTTCCACCTGTTCATAAGGCTGAGAACATCTTTTGTTACTCTTGTTAGTAACAGCTTTAAGTAAATTCTCCTTAACTTGGTTTGGAAATGGAGGTGGTTCAACATACTCCTCAATTGTCACAGATGACATTGGTTCAACCTGTTTAATAACTTTAGGAACAACAATAGATTGTTTAACAGGTTCAACATAAACTTCAAATCCACTTTTTGGAACACAGATATGATCAGCAAAACCTTTAGCTATTTCAATTATAACATAAGGATCAAGACCAAAAGTATCACTCAGATTTTTAAACAAATAGAAGTAGAGAAATTCTCTACACATGAATATTCATAATCAAAATATGGCTCATTACCTTTATCAAGATCCCAGTGGCTAGTATTTTCAGAAATAGTCTCCAATAAATTCCATGCTTCTTCTTCAGTGTTATTAGTAAAACTTCCACCAGATGAATTATCCAGAATCTCCTTGTGCTTCATAGGTAGTCTCACATAAAAGTTTATCAATATAAGTTTCCTTGTAAGATCATGACATGGATTCTTGCGAAGGAGTTCCTTTAACCTCCCCCAAGCTTGAGTAATACTCTCTCCCAGATGTGGCCAGAAATTGAATATATAGCAGCGGTTATCATAAGCTTCTTTAGGAGTAAAATATTTAAGAAAGAAAACCTTCCTCAAGATACTCCATTCATTCTGGACCTCTTCATCCAAAGACCTGTACCAATCACGAGCATTACCAGATAAAGACAAATACAATAGCTTCCTTTTTACCTGATCCTCTGAAATACCAGGTAGTCTGAATAAGCCACATATGTCCTCAATTATTTCCATGTGCTCGCGTGCCGACTTAGTTCCATCCCTGTAAATGGATTTTTCATAACTCTTTTAACATGACCCATGGGAATTTTATATCCCACTTTAGGTACCTCAGACACAGTAGTTTCAACCACCTTTGCAGTAGTGGCATAAGCACTTTCATATAGAGCAAGATGCAGCGAGGCACGATTCATAAATGCCATAGTAACAATGAGATAAACAGCTTTCAAGTTTCCTTACCAAACTTCTTACCAATAGCGCTACGCTCCCCGGCAACGGCGCCAGAAAAGTATCTTGATGGCTCCCAAGTGCAGGAGATCAATTGTAGTACCTTTCAATTAGAAAAGGTTGTCGAACCCACGAGGAGCTGAAGGTATTGGTTAGTAAGATTGATAAATAAAACAATAAAAGATGCAAGTGTTTTTGGTATTTTGGTTGTATATTGCAAGCAGATAACAGATAGTAGCAAGTGAAAGCTCTCAAAGAGAGAAAGCCCAATCCTCTTATGTGGCAAGAGGACAAGCTCAAGTGATGTGTAACTTATATGTGGCAAACGTTCCCGAGGGCGGCATGGATGATGCTAGGCATAGAGATTTATTAAACAACACGTTGAATATCTTGTCAAGTTTTAATCTCTTTGGACGGAGCCATAATTAGGTATAGCTAAATAAATAAACTACAACCCCTTATGATGGATCATGTGGCCAAGCAAATGACTGCACAAGAATTATTAAGACATAAAGTCCCACCATAGCATTACACTCTAAGGTCCCCGATACTAATACCCTCATAATATAACTTCATGACTCGGTCTCAGGTTTACGTGTCCTCCCAAGTCTCCATCAATTCATTACACTACGGTGTTCTCCTATGAGCCCATAAAGGTGAAGTGTTGTGCAGTCGACGTTCGCACAACACCATCATAGAATCACATAAAAGATAAACTCTTGACAAAATACCAACACATGTCATATATAAATCATGCCAATTCATCCTATGCCCTCAGGAACATACGGGAACTACTCACAACGTGCGAACATGATCATAATCAGTGGCATAAGTGGTACAACACAATCTGAAATTATAACTTCACCACCAAATAATGACAAGTACTCAATCACAAACATGAATAGTAGCACAAGACAAGTATCTAGGGTATAGCAACTCTCAAACTGCGAGGGGAACGGAGTGGATCACGGTGATGATGATGGTGATGGTGCTGGTCTTGATGGGGGTGATGATGTAGAGGCCTCCTCCCACGCCAAGGAGGAGAGGTGATGACGATGACGATGATTTCCCCCTTCTCCGGAGTTCCGGAGCAGCAGGATCTGACCCCCCTCGGAAGGGATCAGGAGTTTCGCCGCCGCCGCGACCTCGGATGGACTTGGAAAAATTAGGGCGTTACTTTTCGGGCGAGACGAAGGCGTCGATAAAAAGCCCCAGGCGAGGAGGTGCCCGAGGCCAGTTTGGGTGGTCCCACGCGGCCAGGTACATGGGCCGCGTGGGCCACCCCCATTTGGCCCTCGTGGCTCTCCTCTCTTCGGTCTTCTTCCCTCTGCCTTTCTCCCGATGAAAAACTGACGCAGTATTTTTCCTTTTATTATTTGAGTCCTGTAGCTCCTGAAACATTAAAGACAAGAAAAAGGAGGTTTTCTGCCTCCCAGAAATTAAATACCAAAAATAGGGACTTTGTATGAAAGTCCCCAAAATCATCTAAAACATGTAGAAACAATCATATAATCATGCAAATAACATTCTAGTATGATACTAAAAGTTATATAAATGATGATATAAAATGCACGTATCAGATGTGACCACTGATGCTGACAAGCAAGAACTGTTCCGAAAGGGTCTTTCGCCGCAGCTTCGCTATGAGTTACTGCCCTTCAGGTTCCAGACCTATCAGGAGCTGTTCAATCAGGCTCTTACTCTTGAGCAGGAAGGAAGGAACTCGAGGCTTCCAAGAGGCCAGCACACGGGGACCACCAGAGTTCCTCGGGTTCCGAGAGCAAGAAGCGCAGTGTGTTTGTTTCCTACAGCGCTGTACCGCGTGCTCCATTCATGCCGAGGGCCGCGGGATACAAGCCACCACCTCCGCGCCCCACTACTTCGACATTTGGGTCAAGCGGAAGCGGAAGTGTAGTTCTTGCTTTGCCTATGGCCACGTGCAAGAGTTGTTCTTCCTCCTTGTTGTAGTTTTTGCTTTGCTTTCTTATTTCAACTTCGCTGGCATTTGTCCCGGTTCCCTCTTAATGAAATGGAGCAGTGTTGTTGCCTTCCTTAAAAAAAGCGACAACGGTGAAATCTCTATCCTGCTGTCATAGGCGTGATTTAGTCTTGTGCAAAATCTACAAGAGATAGTGCTTGTTGATCTTCTTTTTCGGCTGGTATTTTAGCGGATGGAAGATGATGACGCAATGATCACGTTCTAATCCAAGACGATATCAGTTAGAATGATGTTCTGCTTGTTTCTCATTCATGTATGTTGTTATGTACTATTGTAGGTTTTATATCAGTTAGCCGATATCAGTTAGAATTATGTTTTAGTGCGTGTACTAAAACATGTCTAGGTGCATTTGGGCCCAATGCACAAACATCTTATATTTTGATACGGAGGGAGTAGTTTCCTACTTTCCTCATTAGTTAATAGTCCGAAGAAAAGGTTCGTCAAAAAAAATAGTCAGAAGAAAAAAATTGTTTCTTCCTAACTGTTACCAAAGTGTAAGTTTGGTCTCGAAGGCTTCCCTTAAGTGTTGGCCTATTGAAATCAGTCGTGACAATGACTTGGTGAAACTAAGAAAATATAGAATCAAATGGTCACAAATAAAAATATACTTTTAAAATTTAAAATTTACCAATTCATGAAAACAAACTTTAGGAATCATGCACATTTCAATAAATTTTCTAAAAATACGAGAAATTTACAACACTTTTAGAAAAGTGAAACATTGTGTTACTAGATTTCATGATTTTTTAAAAGTTCTAAAATTTTCATCATATTTCAAATAGTTTTATTGGATTCTTCCCCCCCCCCCCCCCCCCCCCCAAATTTTGTTATATGATTATTTCAAAGTTTACCATCCTTTCCGGTTTTCCAATTTTTCATATAGACTAGGGAGTCACATTTTTGAAACTTTTGTCATGTCATCGAGTGGTGTAAAGGACCAAACATAAATGATTTAAACATTTCAATGCCCATAAGAAATTATTTCAATCACCAATATTTCGGTTGCATAAGTGTTTTCGAGAGAGGTGGTCGTCCATTGGCTATGTCCTCCTTCAAAAAAGAAACCATAGCCACCATACAACTCCCATCCTTGCCGGTTGATTCGATTGGTCTCTCTTACCTGGAACATATGTTTTCGGTGCTGGGAGGTATAGTTCTTCGTGCTCACATTGAGTCTTGGTATAGTTTGTTTGGTTTTATATATATCTTTGTGTTGTTCGCTGAGGTGGTGGAGGCGATGGCGCGGTGGAATATGAACTACCATCCCTATTCATATCATGGTGGTGATGGTTGTGGTCTCTACGGGCGCGTGAGAGTTGGTTTCCCCCATATCTTATCCATTGGTCTCTGGATTGTGGATGAGAGTCGTAAACTAGGCTGAGTCCATCTTGGATCGTGGTAATACTGGTGATCTTGTTAATAAGTTCATGTGGCACTTACAACATTGACTACTTGTCCGACCTTTGACTTCTTCTATAGGTTGATGTTTTGTGCTCTGGGTCGTCATTAGTACCATCTCCTAGCTGTGTCTTGTTACATCTACTCGTCCGTAGTTACAGCGAATCCCTAACTCTGGCGTTGCGGAGCACATGTGGCATCGGGATAGCTAGGTTCATTGCACGCCATCGACCTGTTGAAAGGATCGTATGGGCACCTAGAGGGGGGGAGGGGGGTGAATAGGTGCTGCTTCAAATTTTAATTCCTTTTCAATTTAGGCTTGACACAAAAGGTAAATTCTCTAGATATGCAACTAAGATGAATTTACCTATATGACAAGCAAGCCACCACAACTAAGCAAGATACAAGTAAAGACCGTAAAGGAAAAAGGAACCAAAGTGAAGCATGTGAAGAAACATGATGTAATTCCCATAATTCCTTCCTTTTGAGTGGAAGTACGTCTATGTTGGCGGGGTGTGAGTTTCACCACAATAGACTTGATCAACGCCACAAAGGGCTCAACCTATTCTCCGATAAACCACACCACAAAGGATTGGTTCACCTTCCACTATCGGTAACCTTTAAGGCAGAAACCGAAGCCTTTACAACAAGCTTGGGGTACGCATCCACAACTGAATTGGAGGCTCCCAAATCACCACAATTTGTCCAACACAACAAGATGTGGGAACAAAGGCCTAGGTTTTCCAATGAAAACCCTAGGCACGAATCCCTCAAGTGAATGAGGGGGAAAAGTAAATCACGTGGGTAGGACTGTAGATCTTGGTCTTCTCCTTCGATTCACCAAATATGAGCATGTTTGAGTGGTTGGAGTATGAGATCTAAGAGGTTGAAGCTTTCATTAATGGAGGAGAGAGAGAATGCTTGGAGCTTATGTTCTTCAGAGAAGAAGATTCCTTTATATAGTCCTACTAAAAATGGCTGTTTGGGGAAGAAAACCATGCATGTCTGGTAGTACCAGACCGAACCCGGTAGTACCGGTCTGTCGTGAAGCGCAGCCACTAACCACAGGCCACCCCGGTAGTACCGGCTGGAAGGGCCCGGTACTACTCTGCATCCGGAGTACCGGGCTACTACCGGGGCTACTTCCGAGTAAAAACGCGCGATATAATAAGTCCCTGGTTTTATGCGGTACTAGCCCCGGTACTTGGCGAGGAAGTACCGAGCTGGGTAGCTCGATACTGCCGGGCCAAATCCCAGTACTAGCGGCAGTACAATGTCAAGTCCAGCATGCCTGGCTCCTTGAATAGAAGCGGGCGGTACTACCGACCTTAACCCGGTACTACCGGCTTCAGTAGAAAATCATAATAAACCTGTTTCTTCGCGCTTATTCTTTCAAGAGTGGAAGTCCAAACACCAGTGCAAACAAGATATATACCTGCAAATCTTTTAGCACACTTGTTATACCGCTTGTTGTGTTGTCAACAAATATCAAACTAATTAGGGATGGAAATGTTCTTTCACTTGTGCAGGATGGACATTGTGATGAATTCCCGTTGGGCATGTTTGCAATTTTTATTTCCATCAAGGGGCGCTCTTGTAAGACACATACTCCCTCCATTCAAATGTACCATCCTTTATATATAGTAGTATAAGTCATATAAATTTAGATAGAAGTCAACGACATCTAAATTTGAGCAAATGTTATAGACAAAAAAATGAACATTTACGTTATCAGTAGATTCACGGTAAAACATTTTTCTAATGCATCTATCTAATACTATAAATATTGATATTTTATTCTATATATTTGGTCAAACTTAGTAAGATCTTACTTTGACTAAATTTATAATGTCATTCAACGGAACGGAGATGGTACTTAACAAATGGTTTCTATCGAAAAAAGTCACAGATAATCTTTTTTGTTTTGGAAGAACATTGATAATAGTTGAGAGAAAGAAAGTTCATTTTCTAGAAAAGAACTACTACAAATTATGTTCCTATGGGCGCCTATTTCAAACCCAAATTATGTGTTTGTTTGCTCAAATTATGTTCCTGTGGTCGCTCCATTTCAAACCCTAGAATACGCCGGGAGCAGAATCCCCTAAAAAAACCAATGGCAGAAATTGGAGGCAATAGGGCGCCGCCATCGGCGGCTGCCGCCGCCGCGTCCATCTCAGCCGTGCTCGACGACGACGACCTCCTAAGATCCTCCTCCGCGTCGCCTTCCCCACCACCCTCGTCTGCGCCGCCCTAGCCTGCAAGCGCTGGCTCAGCCACGCGCGCGTGCCCGCCTTCCTCCGCCGCTTCCGCCGCCTCCACCCGCCCCGCCACCTTGGCTTCTACATCTCCACCATGGGCACCTACCACCACCGGTTCGTGCCGTTGCCTTAGCCCCCTGAGCTCGCAACCGTCGTCCGCCGCGGTAGCTTCGATTTGGCCACTGTGGACGAGGGGCACGAGCTCTCCGTGCGTTGCTGCAATGGCCTCCTCCTCCTCACCCTCCGCAGGTACCCCGAGTCCCCCAGACGCACAGTGCGCTGTCCCCTGCACCCTGCGAGGTACACATCCATCCTTCCAGCAGTCCCGAACACCAGTGTCCATCCCCTGCGCTCCTTACACGATGATGACGTTCGTGGTGAGATTATTCACAACGAAGGTGATGGCAGCAATGCCGCGTCCTACTTCTATTTGACAACACTAGTAGCTGTGCACGTGCAACGCACGTCTACAAATATAAAATTTCATTTTCAGTGACAAAAACAATGAATTTCATAACTAAATAGGATAAGGCATTGAGCTTATCACCCATTCGTTCCTGTGAAAGAGAGAAATTTGTGACTACAATGACACATATATAACATGAAATGAAGTGCCAAAAAAAGATGACTTACTCCAATGAAGGGACATCATGAACCATGTTTATGTATAAGCAAAGCTTTTTTTTAGAGCATGTATAAGCAAAGCTCATCTATTAAGTCACCGTTTGTTGGTTTGACATATGGTGAAAGTACCGATGACTGCGATAGAGCCTCATCATCATACGATGATTTTATCATTTCTCCTTTCGGTGATGAGTTTGATATTTTAATTTTTTTGGGAGGATGATCCAAAATCACACAATCTGTGGGATCTATGTTGCTTTCCTCAATTTCGAAGACTCGATTTCTCACGGCGTCATCGTTCACTTCCGAGTCGACTAATATCACAGCTAATTTTGTCCTAAATTTTGTCATGTGAACCTGTCAAATAGTAATCCAACTTAGTTTCAAAAAAAATAACAATACAATATATATCATGTGATATCGAGATATATACCTGCTCAGGAATATCAGATAAAAAGTCTCCTGTCCAATACTCCATCAAATTTAACATCCACAAACCACATGATGACCTGCTCGATTGCACATTATAATTGTTAATATATTCAGTTTAAATAATAATCAGAAAAAATGAATATCAATTTTAAGAACCTTTGATAATAAAAATGCCAGATTTATTTTTTAAAAGGGAGAAGGAAAAAAAAGGCTTCTTTTCCCCACTCTCTCTGCCTCTTCACTTCACCCATCTGCTTCCCGTGAACACTGCCTCCCCATCGCCGGAGACCTGCGCACCGGTGGACTCTCCTCCCCTCCGGTAGCATCCCCGCCGCCGCTTCGTACTCCCCGCCGCCGCTTGCAGTACCTTGAGCCGGCCGCACGCACCTCCCCACCGGCCGCACCCTGCCTCCCCCACCGGTGGCTCAACCCCACCGCATTCCTCCACCAGATCGTACTTCCGGCCGTGGAGGTCCTCGACTGCGTCGGCAGGGTCGTCTTCATGACCAGCGGCGTCGCGGCCACGGCCGAGGAGATACGCGCGATGGCGGCGCGGGAGGAGATGGCCGTCGAGGAAGCGCTGCTTCCGGACACCGCCCAAGGGCTGCGACGCCTCGTGTGCCGCTCCATGCACCGCCCGCCGTGGCCCCCGGTCTTCGTGCTCCACGACTTCATCCAGGTTAGCTAGCGCCGTTAAATTTTGTCTGTGACTGTGTGTTTGTCTGATTTAAGCCACCGAGGTTCATCTTTAAAATACTCTCTCTAATTAACTAAGTTGAAGTTCTACTGTCGATCTGAGGTTGCTCATCATTCTGGATGTGAGCCTCGGTTGGTATGTCGCAATTTGTTCACTTTTGGTTTGTGCTGTTATGGATGAACGGATGTGTGATTGTGCTGTGCTCCCTCACTGTCAGATATGCTCACTTTGTCAGTTAAGCTACTGTCTAATTAATATATTCAGAGAAGAAATCTAGGTGATTTAAACTCTAGCAGATATAGTGGATTGTTTGCTTGATGACTTGCTAGATAATGTGCAATCTGAGCGTGAAATTGTTGCGGCGTGTGTAGGTTTCAGTGGTAGGAGAGCTATTCTACTATTCAGCAAGGGCAGGGCAAGTCCAGGAGGCAAATCATCCTCAATGCAGGTTGAGCCACTGGTTGATGAGGTAACCAATGACATTCATAAGTCTGCACATATATGTTTTAATGTTTCTAAAGGGAAATAACGGATATATTGGCTATTTTTCTTTCAAGCTGATCACTTAAAGTTCCTATGCTGTCTATTTGTCTATCAATGCTCGTAAATTATTAGTGAACTTGGTTAACCATAATATATAAAGAATCGGAAGGTACTAATGGTAGTAAAACAGAATCATCTTCAAATCGTGCAATTGTGTGGTGTGGACACCATCACACCAGGAGATGATGGTTGTTGTCAAAACTCCAAATAACCAAACTTTTATTTGAGGTCATCTATTCTTTTCCGGACAGATTTAATTTTTAGTTCGGTTGTTAAGGAGGACATTCAAAAAACACATAAAATAGACATCTTTATGTTCACCAGTTGAAGTTCCTAATGGAATGTTGCAATTTCCTAGATGCAGTAATTTTTGAAGATATGCGACAGTGAACATCTTGCTTAATGCTGAGTAGTTTGGTGAGTTCCGAAGTACTTATAGTTTTGTTGTTATCTTGAGTCACACAAGCAACAAATAAACATGCACATAGCAATGATAGTGCTATTGTTGCTTCCATCTTATATGCAAGCACGTTGCTCATTTGTGAAGGTTTGCTATTTCTGAAGGTTAAACGTGAGGGATGAATAATCTGCTTGTGACGGACACATTTACTTGAGGTCATCTATTCTCAGTTGGTACGTGCATATGCATACTTTATTCTTTTCCAGAGAGCTTTCATTTTAATTCAATTATTAAGGGGGACATTAAAAAAACACATAAAATAGAGAGCATTGAGTTAGGAGTTGTACCCGTCTTTCTGCAAACTGCTTTTAAAAATCTCTATCCTTGGCCATGTTGTGACGTTCAAGTCTTTCCACTTATCAGATTTCAGTTCCATGTGTTGCGATGCAAATTTGAATAAATTTTCCAGTCCTTTCAGCTGTTGCCCGTATAAATTACAAATTATTAGTTGCACAAGCGGTGAATAACAGAAAATCTTTTGATTTGCTAGCTTAATCTGTTGACTTCATCAATTAGTTGCTAATTGCTGCCTTTTGATGAAAATTGGCTGGTTGTTGCTTGTTGTCTCCTTGGGTTAAGTAGTACCCTCTCTAACAATTGAGCTCAGAGTAGTACACTCTCTAACAATTAACAATTAAATAGATGCATCATGTGCTGAACTTTTTTGCAACATTGGTGGAAAGAATATCTTTTCCTGGAACTAAATCATCGGGTGCATGTGTCTTATAGAGAATTTCCACCAACACGCCTGTTAAATTCATGTGGAACTAAATCACTGCGTGCATGTGTCTTATAGAGATTCTAGGGCAAGACACGAATATAGGTTACGCAGAGATTGTACTTTTTAGATTGCAAAATTATTCTTTTGAGAATGGTACAGGTCATACATAAGCAATTTACACAGGTATGATATTGCACCTGGCGACGGTGAGGAGGCGATGGTCGTCGAGATCGCCGGTTGCGCGTGCCGGCGCCGGCGCAGGACTGACAACGTCAATGGAGGCGGCGGCGGCAAACTGAGGTGTAGCGGCGCTGGCGCATGGTAGGGAGCTGCGGCGTCACTGGCGGCAAAAATCTGGAGCGAATGCAAAAAAACTGGACGTCTGTCTCACCTGGAGGCAATTGATTATTTCCGTAATTGTCGTCTTAATTAAGCATGCCCTTAATTGATCATTGAATAACATTTTGGAGCGATCCTTCCTAACTTATGCGTCCAGGTCATTGTCGTCCTAATTAAGCAGGCCCTTAATTGAGGGATCTTTTTTTTTTAGATGAATTGCGTCTGCTGGTTTTCGTCTTTCGTCTGCTCAAAAACGTTCCACCAGACAAAATTGCTAGATGCACACACGAAATAGGTGGGACGAATCTGGACCATTGGATGTAATCAAGTGGGCCTGATTGTTATGTGGAAGTAAATCTGTGTACATCTGTTGGGGTGGCCGTAGCAAAGAAAAGTTTGCTTGTTTAATAGTAGTGGAGACTCGCGAAGCAACAGCAGACTGTCATAGATGTGTATGCGTTACGAGATGGGCTCTGGGGAATATACTCTTCGGTTGTAAGTGAAATCCCCAAAATTCAACTGATGCTACCTAGTTTGCTTGCTGACGACAAGATTTATAATGCGGCCTTTGTGAACAACACTTATAAGCTAGTCATGCTAGATCTTTCGTCCTCATCTTTGTCACTAGTTAACTTTCCAGAAGAGGTGGAACACCTTCTGTATGCTCGGCTGTCGCTCACGGATGATTCCGGGGTTTATCTGACCCGTGTAAAGGGCTTTCAGCTTCGCACCTGGCTCTACAAGAGAGATAACAATGGTTTCCCCAACTGGTCCCTTGTGGATACCATTTGTTTGCGTGAGATATGTGCTAATCATATGATACCGACTTGCATGTACGAGGATGTGGATGATCATATTTTTGAGATTGCTGCGGTTGGGGTCAATTCGGAGCTTATTTACTTGGAGATGAATGGTGTCCTCTACCAGTTTGATATTAAACACAAGGTCGCAAAGAAGGTTTACGAGATAACACAAGAGGATACACTCGTGTTAAGTGTCACTCCCTTTATAATGGTTTGGCCTCCTAAATTTCCTGTGATGAAGGATGGATGCGATCCAAAAGAATGACCCTACAAGGTGTGCCTCTTGTTGACCTGTCTAGTTTCAAGTGTGCATTACAGTAAGTTTTATCTTGTTTATGATGTTTACCATGTGCATACGGTTATTTAGATCAGAAATTGTAGTTTAAATCAGCACACCAGGACAATCTTTCGGTGGCGGAATGTGTTTGCTCTTATGTTATGTTTTGAGTGAATTAATACTGGTCGGAAGATTAACTTAGACTCTAGGACAATTAGTTTCCCTTCCATATTAGATATCACCTTTTTCTTAGCTGCTATCTTGCGTTCTAACACCTCGGCATAAGAACTTGAATAACTGAATCTTTAGATTCTTGATTCTTCAAAATGAAATATTTTCCTTCTTGAATCACAAGGTTGTTTGTCTGTCTTGACTTTCTTGCTGGTTACAGTATGTACATCGGGATACAGTAGGATGCTAAACATTATCTTCAATTTGTACAACGATATATCTACATAGTCTACATAGAAGGAGATACATATTTTCAACAGTTTGTAGCACATGCTGATTTTTCTTTGTTTATTTTTGGTGGGAATAGTTTATCAGACGTGGGATTACCAAGCTTATAACTTAAAACAAAGGAGTTGAGAATTTTTCTTATATGCTTCTAAAAAATTCTGGTACTCCATTGTTCTGACAGATATCACTGAAAGTTGCAAATGGCTTATCTTGTCTCTTGGATCTATACAATTGTTAGCTAATTTTCCTTTTATCTTATCAGGTAACTGAAACAGCAGATTGAGTTTGCAGAAAATGCAGAGGTCCGGCTCTCAATGGTCAACACTGGCTGTAAGGTTCCAACAGTATTAGCATCTTGTCTTATGTATCTGTTAGCCTTTACATGCTTGCTTCAGCATGCGTTGATGCTTCTGCAAGACCAATGCATCTCTTATGTACTTGATGATTTCTGCAATGTACTATATGAAGTTATGCTACTAGAGTTCTGAATCTAGTGTGCTGGTTTTAGTTGACGTGGTTGTTAGATTTTAGTTCTGAATCTAAATTGGATTTTACGTTTTATGTGGTCATGAGTTTGATTGTTTGATGACGACGCTGACAATGATCATCAATTCCAACTACTGATCTATATGCTCCCGAAAATAGACGTGCTGCTCCCTGATCTGGTATCCAGTACTGTGGTTTTTTGTTTTTGTTTTTTTGCCCTTGTATTTGCATGATGATTATTGTGTGGTACCGTGGTGTTCTTTATAGCAGCTATCCCTAAGAGATTACGGTAAGCTGATTAGGCTTTCTTGTTCCGCCGGTGTATCTTGGAATCAATATGCATGACATGCTTTTGTTTTTGTAACGGGGTTACTTCTATATGCTAAATTTACAGGCCTAACACTAGCGTGCGGTTCTGGTATTATGGAATATGAGATTTCATGGTTTCAATGAGTGAAAGACCTTGTGCCAGCAATGTTGCCAGCTAAGATATTTCCTGAACATTGCAAGACTGTCGGTGGCTGCCAGGTCCGATGCAATGCGCTCGGTGGTCAGGGTTACTAGGGGTTCCTAGGTGGAGTCGTGGCAGACGGAAGGTGATGCCATGGCGGTTCGAGCTGTGTTGTATGACACGTGGAGTTCAGTTCTCCCATGTGGTAAGCGGTGCCTGAGTAGTTGTTTAACCAGATTGATGGCCAATCCTGCTGTCTCGATATAGGAGTCTAACTCAAGTTGGCGATTTTACCCGTGGAGCCGGGTATCCGCGGGTATTCACCCGCTAAGAAACGGAGGCGGGGGGCAAATTCCCCCCATGGATATAGCGGGGCGGGTACCCGGTATGGTAACGGGGCGGGGATGGGGGCCAAATTCCCTCCATGGAGCCTCCACGGGTACCCGGGACCCCACCTGTCAGTCAAACAAGGCACACATATATAAGAAAAAACCCTAGACCCGCACCCGCTCCACCTCTTTTCCCCTCACTCCAGCCGCCGCTGCCCATCTGCATCTGGGGAGCTCGTCTCTAGCTCTCCATCTCCTGCACGCCGACCACCGCCCCAGCCGCCGCTGCCCAGCGCACGACCTCGCCTCCTTCTCCTGCACGTCGACCACCGCCCCAGCCCCCAGCCCGTCCCTCCTCCGTCCACGAGTCGAGCGACGGCGAGGGCGCCGAGCAAGAAAGTGGTCGCGAGCCGCCGCTCCTCCTACACGCCGACCACCGCCGCTCCTCCTGCACGCCAACCACCGACATCTGCATCAACCGGAGATAATCAAGGTAGACACTTATCTGTATTCTGTACTTTGTGTTGGCTGATGCAGTGCGTTGTCCTCTGTAATTTGTTTGATTTGTCCACTGTTATCTGAATCTGATGTTTCGTATGGTTTTATGCTTTGAAGATGAACAATGGAAACGAAAAACCTCGTCGAGCTTCCCCAGTTTGGCAGCATTTCACCCGGGTGGAGACGAAGACTACAGAAAATGGCGTCGATGTGGTAAAACGTTGGGCAAGATGCAACATATGTGGCCACATGTGCAGAACCGAGCCAAGGGATGGCACAACGACCCTCTACATGCATCTACGTAGGCATAACTGATGTTTAACTATCTATGTTGAATCTTGTGATGTTTAACTATCTATATTGAATCTTGTGATGTTTGCTGTTTGCTGTCAACAAAATGCTGCTGAAATATCACTAGTTGCTGTCATTTTGCTGCTGTTTTGTTGGCTGAACGTTGCTGTTTCGAGTATCCATGGAGTATCCATAGGGGTCGGGTACAGGTATGGTTTGCCTCTTGTAGATTTTTCTAGCACTATGGGCTAGTTTCCTACTTGAGTTATGCTAATGTCGTGTCTCCTTTACAATTCAGTAGTTGGGGAATGCACTTTCTGTTTTGTACATTGTGTTTTGATCTAATAGTGGTGTCAACATTAACTCTCATACATCAGTTTCTGTTCATATGGGCCTGCTTTTATATGTATTTGAGATTTAATTTAAGCACAATCTATCGTTTACGTACTAAGTACTAACACCAACTTCAGCTTTAGGTTCTTGATTCTTTAGGCACTGATACTTTCCTTCTTGAATCACAATGCTGCTTATGTGTGTTAAAAGTATTGTTTTGTATGTTAGGATACAGTGTGATGCCAAACATTGTCTTTTTTTTTTAACACTATGGACCTGTATAGGTTATAAAGAGGGAGATCCATGTATCTGATAGTTCGTAGCAGATCTTAATTTTCTTGTTCATGCTTGGTGGGAGTAGATTGTTAGAGGAGTGGAAATACCAAACTTTTAAGTAAAGAGAAACAGTTGAGAATTCTGTTTATATGTTTCTTTTGATAGCCTAACAGTAAAAAGTTCTGCAGAATACCACTGAAAGCTTTTTTGCCGAAAATAGATTATTAGAAGAATGGAAATACCAAGATTTTAAGTAAAGACAAAGCAGTTGAGAACTCTGTTTATATGCTTCTTGAAGATTCTTACAGTCAAAAGTTCTGATGAAATACCACTGAAAGCTGTTTGCTTTTGCAAATATTTGGCTTATCTCTTGAAGCTAATTTTCCCTGCATCTTTTGTCAGGTAGCTAAAACAATGGCATCAAGTGCCTTAACTGATCTAAGCGGCTGAAAATGCAGTTGTCAGGCTGCCATATAGTACAAAACCCTCAATGTCCGACAGTAGCAGTTTGTCATGTGCCTGTAAGGTGATATTAGCATTACCACATTTACTTAGGCAGCTGTTAGCCTTAACATTCTTGCCTTTGTATGCACTGAGATATGTTCTGATTTCTGCAAGGAACTAGCTAGATGTGCACATTACCAGTGTTACACCAATTCCTGGTTGATACATGGCACTACAATTTAATTATTTATATGGTTTGTGTGTTGTGTGGAAATTTATTGCCAGGTACAGTTTAATTGTTTTTGCCCTTGGAGGTGCATGATGATCTTGTGTTGTTGTCTTTTTATGCATATTTTGAGTTATCCCTGGAGGATGAGGGTAAGCTGCTCAGGCTTCCGTATTGCCCTATATGCCTTGGAAAGTTTTAAGGGTGATATGCATAATGAATTAATGATGAACTCATTTGAGCTACCTTGAAAGGTGCAATTGACCTATATTTGTGTAGATTTCCTTGTACTTTTGAATGTTTAAATGCTCGATTGACAGTCCTAATATGGGGAGCATATCTGGTACATGTGAACTTGAGGTTTGATGGATTATTTGAATAAAATACAAACCTTGTGCCATGGAGGCATGGACATAACACCTCTACTAGAACCACCTGCCCTTCCTCATCGGCAGTGTTGCTCACTGCCGATACTTGTATCCTCGAGCGCTGGCCAACTATGTCTTGTGTTATAGAAAACACAGGGGTTAACACACCATTTAGCAGTTCAGATGTAGAGATAACTCGAAAACAACGGCAAGCTGGTGCAGGTGACCAGCTCATCCTTGATGGTGCCACGACGAACAGGAAGTCAGAGAGAAGTCCGAATACACTTCACAAAGTTGGCACAAGATGCATCGACCTTGCCGAGGAAACGCTGGATCAGAGTTTGATCCATGCTTTGAGAAACGGAAAGAACTAATGTTGTATTCTGCCGATACTTCTTGGACATTGAACATGTCTAGCCTCTAACGTTGGCCCACTATGTCTTGTTGTGTTAGAAAACACAGGGGATAACACACGCTCAGTTATTCTCTTGAAACCAAAGCAACCATCTAGCAGTTCAGGTGCGAAGATGAACTAAAAAACAACAGCAACCGAATATGACTCTATTTTATCTATCTGTCTGAACAAGCTCTCTGAAATCGAGTTTCAATCAACTGAAAGATTACTACAATATGTTTACAAAAGATTAGCCAATCATTACAACGCAATGAATTACTTTTATATGTTAAATTTGTAAAATAGACTAAAAAATATTTAATCCAGGTCTACTAAGACTTAGACACACAGTTCTTATAGAACGAAACCCTGAATACACTTAGAGAAAAGTAAATAGTGAAAATGTTTAAAAATGTAAACACAAAACCCTTGCCCCTCTCTTTTTTTGGGCCCAAATTCGAAATAGTATGCTCGGGAGATCCATCTTAAAGGAAATTGCTTTGCATCCGACGCTCTTTGTTCGATTCTTGTACGACATAGGATTCCGACGTTCCTGGTTGTTGTTGATTAGGTTATGCCATCCGTCAGACAAAGGTCGGATGCAAAAGCATCGTACGCATAGCAGTGCTGCATCTCAAATCACCAAACCATGGAAGGACAATCGCCGCCGCCGGCAGTAGCCGCCATCTCAGCCGTGCTCGACGACGACGACCTGCTCTGCGAGATCCTCCTCCGCCTCGCCTTCGCCACCAGCCTCGTCCGTGCGTCCCTCGTCTGTAAGCGCTGGCTCCGCCTCGTCTCCGCCCCCGCCTTTCTCCGCCGGTTTCGCGGCCTCCACCCGCCCCACCTCCTCGGCTTCTACGTCCCCACCGCGCGCACGACCACGATTTTTTGTGCCGCTGCCTCAGCCCCCTGAGCTCGCCACCGTCGTACGCCGCGGTAGCTTTAATCTGGACACCTTGAGCTGCGACAGTCTCGTCGTTGAATGCTGGAATGGCCTCCTCCTCCTCACCTCCTATGTGTGCAACCAGCCCCTCGTGTGGACTATACGCTGCCCGCTGTACCCTGCGAGGTACACGGCCATCCTCCCGCCAGTCGCGGACACCATCATCCATGACGGCCTCACATACGACGTCGACGATTCTCATATCCTCCTCGATGGCGTCGGCGATGGCCTGACATACTTCTATTTGGCGCTAGTGTCGAAAAAGCAGCAGTCAGTCATCAATGTGTATATGTTACAAGACGATACCTGGGCTATCTATTCTTCGACTGTAAGTGAGATCTCTGAAATTGATATAGTAATGCCTATTTTGATTGGTGACAACAAGATCTATACGGTGGCATGTGTGAGCGACATTTGGAAGTTATTCTTGCTAGATCTTGTGTCCTCATCTCTGTCGCTAGTTAACCTCCCGGAAGAGGTGAACTACCTGAGTATGTTGGTGTCGCTTGCAGATGATTCTGGGGTTCATTTGACCCATGTAAAGGACTTTCAGATTCGAATATGGCTCCACAGGATGGATAAGACTGGCGTCGCCAACTGGTTCCTCGTGAATACCATTTGTTTATGCGAGATATGTACTAATAATATGATACCAAGTAGCGTGTTTGAGGATGACGAGGAATTTATTTTCTTATGTGCGGTTGGGGAAAATTCTGAGCTTGTTTTATTGGAGAAGGATGATGTCATCTACATGTTTGATCTTAAACGCAAGTCAGCAAAGAAGGTTTATAAGGCACCAGAGGGTGAACATGTGAATAGTGTCAGCACCTTTATGATGGTTTGGCCTCCGAAATTCCCTGCGATCATGGAAGGTTTGCCTCCTGTACATCTTTCTAGCACTATGGTCTAGCTTGCACTGTGCTTTATGCTAATATCTTATCTTTTTAGGAGTTTCTGTGCATAGGCTTATTTCTTTTTGCAACTTTTCATTTGTTCTGGAGTACACTTGCTAGTATCTGCACTTTTCATTAGTTTCCTTCAATATTAAATATTTTCCTTTGGTTAGCTGTTTTTCATTGAGATTTAGTTTTAAGCAATGTCTGTTGTCGACATACTAATACCAACCCGATAGGTTCTTGATTCCTGACAGGCTTAGACACCAATACTTTGATTCTTGAGTCACAAGGCTGCGTATGTGCCTTGTTTCAAGGGTGGTTAATGTATTCTTATGTATGTCAGAAAACAATAAGATCCCAAACATTGTTTTTGATTCAACACTGTGGACTTGTATAATCCAAAGAGGGAGATCCATGTTTTAAACCGATCATAGCACATCTTAAACTTTTTTGTTCATGCTTATTGGAATAGATTATTAGAAAAGGGGAATTACCAAGCTTTGAAGTATAGGCAAATCCACTGTTAAATTATCTTCTATGATTCTTGAATATGCTGGCACTCAAAAGTTATGCAGAAATACGACTGAAAATTACTTGCTTTTGCAAAATATTTGCTCTTGAAGCTATCCACTTATCCAGTTTTATGCTAATTTTCCCTGTACTATTTTCAGGTGCCTGAAACAATGGTATCAAGTGCCTTAACATAGCGGCAGAAAAATGCAGATGTGGGGCTAATGTCCAACACTAGCAGTTTGTCATATGGATGTAATATTAATACATTACCATGTTGATCTACGCAGATGTTAAGTTTTTTACACGGTTGTGTTTGTATGCACTGATATATGTACATATTTCTGCAATGTGCTTGATGTGCACATGCTAGCAGTATTCTCAAGCTCTAGTGTGCTGGTCTGAATTCCCACTCCTGATGATATATGCCACTCCAGATTCGGTTTTGTGCAAATTTGATTGGTTGATGACGCTGCCAATGATTCTCCACTCTAAGTCATGAACTCATGATCCATGTTGTTCCCTGATCTGTTGTCAGGTACAGTGTAAATTTTTTTCCCTTGGAGATGCAGGATGATCTTGGGTTGCCCTTTTATGAGCTATCACTACAGGATAAGGGTAACTTGCTTCGGCTTCTGTATTTCACTAGATGTCTCAGAAGGCTTAAGGGGATCTACCCTATGAATTAATGAAGAACTCATCTGAGCTCTCTCCAAAGGTGTATGAAGGCCATGTAAAATTGAGTTTTAATGGATTGTTTCAGTAGAAAGAACCATCTGCCCTTACATTTAAGCAATGCTGCTCATCAGATACGTCTTGGCCCTTTTTCATCGGCAATGTTGCTCACTACAGATACTTCTTGGACACTAACATGACTACCTCTTAACGTTGGTCGAGTTTTTCCTGTTCTAGGAAACACAGCGGAAAACACATCCTCTGTTTTTCATTAAAAACCAAAGCAAATCATCTAGCAGTTCAGGTGCAGAGATGAACACAAAAACAACGGTGCGCAGGTGCAGGTAACTTGCTCATCCCGGTGTGCTGACTCTGTAACATATTTCTTCCCAGTGCCACCATCAAAGTCGGAAAGAAGCCATGAATACATTTCACAAAGTTGGCACAAGATGCATCAAGCTATTCCTTCAGGTCAAGGCGCACCATTACCCTGGTGCTTAGGAAAAGTAACAAACGAATTCGTCTCCAGACACTTCACAGAAGTTGCTCGGTTTGACGGTGCCGATCCGACCGACATCAGTATGGCCGGAAGTACGGTCGCCTTCGACCGTATCGCTACTCGTAATGTTTAGTTTCGCCAGAATTAGATCTTCTTGATTTTTGGCAACTCCCCATACGGATTATTCCTTCAGAAATGACTGATTTGCACCAGAATAACTTTCTTAACTTTATGAAAATAAATCACAAAGTAATTTGCACATTAACGGTTAGTGGAGTATAGAGTGATATATTGTCATTTTCATGACAAAATACGTTTTAAACATGGATAAAGATGCGTATATTTCGGCTGATGTGGCCGCCCGTCATTTCAACACATCACAAAGTAGCGAGTATGACTATTTAAATTGGTCGTATGAAAATAAGCTCGTAGACCACGACTATCTGCATTATGACCAAATTCGTGTAAGGAAAGTATGACCTTTCTAACCAAATTTTGTCGTTTTGTTTTCAGGTTTGGACCCTCTAATACAGGTTACGACCAACATTTTCAGGGTCACTATCAGAAGGTCACAAGTTGATATATTTCATGTAGTGGCTCGAGATCCAAAATGAATTTTCGGCCAAATAAACAAAGAGTATTAACATAAACCCTAAGTAACCAGGAGCTCCTATGTAGAGCCGTGAGTCGACACGTCTCGCCCCGGTCGCCTCGAGCGACTGCTTCTTGGGCCAGCTGAACAAAAAAAAGCATAGTTCGCTTTCTTCTTTAGCGCTGTTAAACTCTATTATTTTTATCCAAACATTTTGAAATCTGAACAAATTTCAAAACTAATTGTTTTCAAAATCTTTTTTTAATTAAACAATTTTCAAATTTGAACACTTTTTTGAGTTTGAAAAGTTTTTAAAATCTGAACAATTTTTAAAATATGAACGTTTTTAAATTGAACAAGTTTCAAATTTGAACAATTTTACAAAATCGGAACAATTTTCATAATATGAAAGTTTCTCAAAATTTGAATCTTTTTAAAAAATCTGAAACATTTTCGAAAATAAAAAATAAATGAAAAGATATAGAAAAGGAAAACAGTAAAAACACACAAAGAAAAAAGTTAAACAAAGAAAAAACTTCGAAACAGGCGACGTGTAGGATTTGCGTAAGTAACCCTTCTCCCTTTTTCTTGGCCCAAATCGAATTAGGGTGTCGGGAGATCCATCTCAAAATCAACGAAGCATGGAAGGGCTCGGGGCGCCGCAATCGCCGCCGCCGGCCATCTCTGCCGTACTCGACGACGACGACCTCCTCTGCGTGATCCTCCTCCGCCTAGCCTTCCCCACCAGCCTCGTCCGCGCTTCCCTCGTGTGCAAGCGCTGGCTCTGCCTCGCCTCTGCGCCCGCCTTCCTCCGCCGCTTCCGCGACCTCCACCCGCCACACCTCCTCGGCTTCTACGTCTCGTCCGCGCAGACGACCAGGTTCGTGCCGCTGCCTCAGCCCCCTGAGCTCGCCGCCGTCGTCCGCCGCGCTAGCTTCGATCTGGACTCGTGGGGCGGTTGGAGCATCGATTGCACCTGCACGAACGGCCTCCTCCTCCTCTCCTATAGGTGCAGACATGTCAACGAAACCGTAACGTGTAGGATTTTGCACTGCCCCCTGTACCCTGGTAGGAACACGGCCGTCCTCCTCCCGCCAGTCCCGGATACCAGCATCCATGACGGCTTCACAATCACATACGACGTCGACGAGTCTGAGATCCTCTACAATGGCGTCGGCGATGACCTGTCCTACTTCTATTTTGCAACAGTGTCCAATAAGCAGCAAACAGTCGTTGATGTGTATATGTTACATGACGATACCTGGACTATATATTCTTCGACTGTAAGTGATATCCCGGAAATTGATCTGCTAGAGTCTACTTTCATTGGTGGTGACAACAAGATCTATAGTGTGGCCCGTGTGAGCCTGAACGCTACTAAGTTGTTCTTGCTAGATCTTATGTCCTCGTCTCTGTCGCTAGTTAACCTCCCAGAAGAGGTAAACACCTCGAGCGTGGATGTGTCGCCTGCGGAGGATTCTGGGGTTCATCTGATCCATGTAAAGGATTTTCGGATTCGAATCTGGCTCCATAGGATGGATAAGACTGGCGTCGCCGACTGGTTTGTTATGAATACCATTTGTTTGCGTGACATATGTACTAGAGATATGATACCAAGTCGCCTGTTCGAGGATGAGGGGGAATCTATTTTCTTATGTGCGGTTGGGGAAAATTTTGAGTTTGTTTTACTGGAGAAGGATGGTGTCATCTACATGTTTGATCTTAAACGTAAGTCAGCAAAGAAGGTTTATGAGGCACCAGAGGATGAACACGTCTACAGTGTCAGCACCTTTATGATGGTTTGGCCTCCGAAATTCCCTGCGATCATGGAAGGATGCGACCCAAAAGAATGACCCAGCTAAGGTTTGCCTCTTATAGAGCTCTATGGTCTAGTTTCCTGTGTGCATTATGCCAATGTCTTATCTCGTATATGATGTTTACCATGTGTGTACGGTTATCTCTTGATTGCAAGTTTTTAATACCAGGTCAATTCATAAGTTGTGGAATGCACTTGCTGGTTTGTACATTGTGTTTTGATTGAATAGTGATGGCAACATTAACTTCGATATTAGGATACAATTTCCACTTGGTAGTAGATATTTATTTTTAAGATGTTGTCTTTAAGATTTATTTAAGGTACGTACTAACACCAACCTGAGCTTTAGGTTCGTGATTCTTTAGGCACCGATACTTCCCTTCTTGAATCACAAGGTTGCTTATGTGTGTTAAATTATTTTTTACGTCAGGATAAATTGTGAGTTGTCTTTGTTTGAACACTGTGGACTTGCATAGTTTTTAAAGAGGAAGATCCATGTTTCCGATAGTTCCCCAGAAGGGTGGAAATACCGAGTTTTTATAACTAAAGACAAAGCACTTGAGAATTATGTTTTATATACTTCTTGAATATTCTAAAAGTCAAAAGTTCTGCAGAAATACCACTGAAAGCTGTTTGCTGGAAATAGATTATTAGAAAAGTGAAATACCAAGATTTTAAGATAAGACAAAGCAGTTGAAAACTCTGTTTATATGCTGCAGGAATAGCACTGAAAGCTGTTTGCTTTTGCAAATATTATTTTTTGTACAATCGTAAGCTAATTTCCTTATGTTTTATCATGTAACTGAAACAGCAGAATATCAATTGTCTTAATTGACTGAGTTAGCAGAACAGATGTCGGGCTGCCATTGGGCCAAGCCCACACAATTCTCAACACTACCAGACACATGGTGTAAGATGGCATCAGTATTAGCATCTTGTCTTATGTATCTGTTAGCCTTTACATGCTTGCATGGGTATGCGTTGATGCTTCTGCAAGACCAATATGGCTCTTACGTATGTGACGATCTCTGCAATGTACTAGATGTAGCTATGCTACTATAGTTCTGAATCTAGTGCGCTGGTTTTTGTTGATGTGTAAATTTTAGCTCTGAAGTGCTGGTTTAAATTCTCTGTTATTTAACGATTTATGCGGTCATGAGTTTGATTGTTTGATGACGCTGACAATGATTGTCAAGTGCAAGTATTGATCTATATGTTCTTTTCCTCCCTGATCTGGGTACAGTGGATGCTTTTCCTTGCCCTCGGATGTGCATGATGAGTATGGTGCTAACAATTTCAAGTTTTCCTCGGTGTATCTTGGAATCTATGGTGTTCTGCTGCATGATCTTGTGGTCATGCATGACCTGCTTTTATTTCTGTAATGGGTTACTGAATGATTGATTTCCGTTGCTGTGCACCTTGGACTTTATATGCTAAATTGACAGGCGTAATACTGCTGAGCCGTTTCGGTGCTGCTGAATCTAACTTCGATAAACAAGTATTGTTATTTTGATATGTTAGATATGGCCCAGAACCCATTACCGCGGGAGTAATTTGTAACTATCACAAGGCTGCTTATGTGTGTTAAAGTATTATTTTGTATGTCAGGATACGGTGTGATGCCAAACATTGTCTTTTTTTAACACTATGGACCTGTATTTTTATAAAGAGGGAGATACATGTTTCTGATAGTTCGTAGCACATCTTAATTTTCTTGTTTATGCTTAGTGGGAATAGTTTGTTGGAAGAGGGAAAATACCAAACTTTTAAGTAAAGACAAACAGTTGAGAATTCTGTTTATATGCTTCACTGAATAGTCCAAGAGTCAAAAGTTCTGCAGAAATACCACTGACAACTTTTTGCTGAAAATAGATTATTAGAAGAATGGAAATACCAAGATTTTAAGTAAAGAAAAGCAGTTGAGAACTCTGTTTATATGCTTCTTGAATATTCCAGTCAAAAGTTCTGAAGAAATACCACTGAAAGCTGTTTGATTTTGCAAATATTTGTATTATCTCTTGAAAGTATCGAGTGCCAAGCTAATATTCCCTGTATCTTTTATCAGGTAGTTAGAACAATGGAATCAAGTGCCTTAACTGATCTAAGCGGCTGAAAATGCAGATGTCAGGTTGCCATAGTACCAAACCCGCAGTGTCCGACAGTAGGAGTTTGTCATGTGGCTGTAAGGTGATATTACCATTACCACGTTTTAGCCTTAACATTCTTGCTTTTGTATGCACTGCCATGTGTGCTGATTGCTGCAATGAACTAGCTAGATGTGCTGACATGGATTACGTGAAAAACACGATTACAAGTTTACAACTCGATCAGCTAACAAACTTTGGTATGTTGAATAGGTATCCAACGTGATCTCCAAAAAGGGTAGCGTCCGGCTGCGTGCCATTACGGTACTCTAACGGGTGCCATCAGGAACAGGAAGTCGGAGTTCACAAAGTTGGCACAAGATGCATCGACCTTACCGAAGAGACGCTGGATCAGAGTTTGATCCATGCTTCGAGAAATGGAAACAACTAGCGCTGTTTTCTGCCGATACTTCTTGGACATTGAACATGTCTAGCCTCTAACGTTGGCCGACTATGTCGTGTTAGAAAACACAGAGGATAACACACGCCCAGTTTTTCTCTTGAAACCAAATCAACATAGCAGTGCCATCCCTCGTCCCTTGTTGACAAAGCAGTGCCTTGTTGAAACCAAATCAACATAGCAGTGCCAAATCTTGGGAGATCCATCTTAAAGGAAATTCCTTTGTTCGATTCTTGTTGATTAGGTTATACCATCCCTCGTCCCTTGTTGACAAAGGTCGGATGCAAAAGCATCGTACGCATAGCAGTGCTGCATCTCAAATCACGAAAACATGGAAGGGCAATCGCCGCCGCCGGCAGTAGCAGCCATCTCAGCCGTGCTCGACGACGACGACCTGCTCTGCGAGATCCTCCTCCGCCTCGCCTTCCCCACCAGCCTCGTCCGCGCCGCCCTCGTGTGCAAGCGCTGGCTCTGCCTCGTCTCTGCCCCCGCCATCCTCCGCCACTTCCGCGGCCTCCACCCGCCTCACCTCTTCGGCTTCTACATTACCACCAGCTCCACACTCGCCCCGCGATTCGTGCCGCTGCCGCAGCCCCCTGAGCTGGCCGCCGTCGTCCACCGCGGTAGCTTCGATTTAGACTCGTTGGGCCACTGGAGTCTCGACGTCGACTGCATGAACGGCCTCCTCCTCCTCTCCCAGGTGCACAGCTAGGCTAGCAAAACCGTAAGGATGGCCCCCTGTACCCTGCTAGGAACATGGCCGTCCTCCCGCCTGTCCCGGACACCAGCATCCATGACGGCTTCACATACGACGTCGACGATTCTGAGATCCTCTACAATGGCGTCGGCGATGACCTATCCTACTTCTATTTTGCAATTGTGTCGAATAGGGAGCAAACAGTCGTCGATGTGTATGTGTTACAAGACGATACCTGGGCTATTTATTCTTCAACTGTGAGTGATATCCCTGAAGTTGATCTGCTAGGCTCTACTTTCATTGGTGGCGACAACAAGATCTATAGTGTGGCCCGTGTGAGCAGGGAGACTAGTAAGCTGTTCTTGCTAGATCTTATGTCCTCATCTCTATCCCTAGTAAACTTTCCGGAAGAGGTGAACATCCTGGGTGTGTCGCTGTCGCTTGCGGAGGATTCCGGGGTTCATATGATCCATGTAAAGGACCTTCAGATTCGTATCTGGCTCCACAAGATGGATAAGACTGGCGTCGCTGACTGGTTGCTCATCAATACCATTTGTTTGTGCGACATATGTACTAGTAATATGATACCAAGTAGCGTGCTTGAGGATGACGAGGAATTTATTTTCTTATGTGCGGTTGGGGAAAATTCTGAGTTTGTTTTATTGGAGAAGGATGAGGTCATCTACATGTTTGATCTTAAACACAAGTCAGGACCTAGCGACACGGCGGCTCGCTGGTGGGCGACGACTGCAGCGGCGATTCCGCAGAAGCACAAGAAGAAGTTCAATGCGCTCGTCACTTTGACGGCAAGATCGATTTGGCTGGAGCGCAACAGCAGGGTCTTCGATCACGTAGCCTCCCCGGTTGCGGTGGTTTGTAATCGCATTAGGCAGGACTTCGATCTTTGGTTGTCAGCGGGCATTTGTGGACAAGCGAGAGGATTTGGGTAGTGTGTCCTGGGGAGTCCAGCCGCTTGTGGTTGAGACTCTAAACTCTGTATTGATTCAAATTTCTCTATCTTAATATAAAGACACGCGGAGCTCGCGCGTGTTCTTGAAAAAAAACACAAGTCAGCAAAGAAGGTTTATGAGGCACAAGAGGATGAACATGTCTATAGTGTCAGCACCTTTATGATGGTTTGGCTTCCAAAATTCCCTGCGATCATGGAAGGTTTGCCTCCTGTAAATCTTTCTAGCACTATCGTCTAGTTTGCAGTGTGCATTATGCTAATATTTTATCTTTTTTGGAGTTTCTGCGCGTACGCTTATTTTTGGTTGCAACTTCTCATTTGTTCTGGAGTGCACTTGCTATTATCTACACTTTTTTTTTAGATAAGAGGGTGCGGGTCTCCGGCCTCTGCATCAAAGCTTACAAGTTACAACATTGATCAAACCGAAGTCAGCCATTCGGCAACAAAAAGTCGCTACAACTATGATGGGGGTGGCCATGATCAGAGCCGCATGCCTTGACCTCCCACCCACACGCATCATCTACAACCGGAATACCGGTCCAGCAAACCCTCAACGCGCACCGCATGCGCGCGCTACAGAAGTCGCTTCCGCCGTCTTCCTCGAACCCATCTTCAGGCAAAGATCAACGCCAAGACCTTGCAAGCCAGCTGGCGACGTCGCCATGACGCCAAACAGCATCACACGTCCAGCTGCGCGTCATCATCATCACACGTCCAGCGCCGAGACTCCGCTGCGCCGCGCCGCCAAGACTCGCCGTCGACGACGTGTTAGATGCCTCAACACGCCACCTCTCCTTACCCGTCCCATCCAACAGCTGCTCCAAAACAATGCCCTCATGAGGGAGAGCGACACCGGCGAGCCCAGACCTAGGGTTTCCCCCGGAACAGTGCGAGTGTGTAGATGGTGGCTGCATCGGCGATGCCTTCACGAAGGTAACGACGCGTAGACACGCCGCCATCGCCGGCTTGAACGAATTCAAAGCACGGTTTTCACCGGCAACCACACACCCAAACTCGCCGCTGGGACTAACCGTGGGATCAAAAGATCCGGCACAGCTAGCCGGCCGACAACCTCCGGCAGAGAAGGAAGTCACCGCCACCATACCCGGAGCCGAAACTCCAAGGTTCCTCATGCCGCGGGACTAGCCCAGGAGCGCGCTTTCCGTCGACGAAGTCGAACGCATCAGCCGCAGGTGCGTGGGTCGCAGCCCGGCTGAGCCCATCTGGGCCCAGATCGGACCGGCAGCCGCCGCCTCCCGTCGACCAGCGCCGGCCGTCGCCGTCAGTCTCGCCACCCAGCCGCCGCTAGCCGCCACACTTCCCTGGATGGATCCTAGCGGCGCCTCCGCATCGGACGACATCGGGGCCGAGGAGATCCGCCGCCGCCACCACGCGACCCGGACTTTGCCGGGCGGCGCCCCGGCGGCGGCGGCGGCGGAGGGGATGTGAGGTGGGGGGGGGGGGGGGGGGGGCTAGGGGAGAGGTGGGGGGACGCCCCGGCGCGGCTGATACGTTAGGTAGCGGCTATTATCTACACTTTCTTAGCTATTTTTCATTGAGATTTAGTTTCTGTTGTCGACATACTGATACGAACCAGAGCTTTAGGTTCTTGATTCCTTACAGGCTTAGACACCAATACTTTATTTCTTGAGTCACAAGGCTGCGTATGTGCCTTGTTTAAAGGGTGGTTAATGTATTGTTATGTATGTCAGGAAACAATAAGATCCCAAACATTGTCTTTGATTCAACACTGTGGACTTGTATAGTTCAAAGAGGAAGATCCATGTTTTAAACAGTTCATAGCACATCTTAAACTTTTTTGTTCATGCTTATTGGAATAGATTATTAGAAAAGGGGAATTACCAAGCTTTGAAGTATAGGCAAATCCACTGTTAAATTATCTTCTATAATTCTTGAATATGCTGCACTCAAAAGTTATGCGGAAATACGACTGAAAATTACTTGCTTTTGCAAAATATTTGCCATGTCTCTTGAAGCTATCCAGTGTCGAGCTAATTTTCCCTGTACTTTTTTCAGGTGCCTGAAACACAGGTTGCAAGTGGGACGGCAATGGTATCAAGTGCATTAACAGAGCGGCAAAAAAATACAGATCTGGGGCGAATGTCCAACACTATCAATTTGTCATATGGATGTAATATTAGTACATTACCATTTTGATCTACGCAGCTGTTAGCTTTTTACATGGTTGTGTTTGTTGCACTGATATATGTACATATTTCTGCAATGTGCTTGATGTGCACATGCTAGCAGTGTTCTCAAGCTCCTGTGTGCTAGTCTGAATTCCCACTCCTGATGATATTTGCCACTCCAGATTCGGTTTTGTGCAAATTTGATTGGTTGATGACGCTGCCAATGATTCTCCACTCTAAGTCATGAACTCATGATCTCCCTGATCTGTTGTCAGGTACAGTGTAATTATTTTTCCCTTGGAGGTGCAGGATGATCTTGGGTTGTCCTTTTATGAGCTATAACTACAGGATAAGGGTAACTTGCTTCGGCTTCTGTATTTCACTAGATGTCTCGGAAGGCTTAAGGGTGATCTACCCTATGAATTAATGAAGAACTCATCTGAGCTCTCTCCAAAGGTGTATGAAGGCCATGTGAAATTGAGTTTTGATGGATTGTTTGAGTAAAAAGAACCATCTCCTAACTATATGAAAGACGGAACTTTTCTCGTGCTGAGAGCGCTTGGCGACTGTAGCAATCTACAGTAAACACTGTAGATTGCTACAGTACTACAGTGCAGCGATCCGCACCGTCCAATTTCAATCCAACGGGTACAGAAGCATCTCCGCGACACAATTGCAAAAAGGCCCCTCACAAATCCAGCGCGTACTCCGCGGTCCACTATTTTACGAAAACGTGGACCTAACTGCAAATTGCAGAAAACTCAGGGGCCTCAAGTTCCCACATTTTACGAAAACGTCCTCCCACCCTCCCACACGCTCCCCTCCTCTCCTCTCTCGCGAACCCGCGGCGCTGGCCGCCGCCGCCGTCGCCCATCGATTCCGGCGTCGTCCGGCCACCTCCGCCGCCGTTCTGTAGCGCAAACCACGCGCCTCGCCGCCCTCTCCATTCTTACCCCGGCGATTCGCTCCTCCTCGCCTGATGCGGCCGTGCGCAACCCAAACCCCGCTGGCCGCCGCCGCCGTCGCCCATCGATTCCGGCGTCGTCCGGCCACCTCCACCGCCGTGCTGTGGCGCAAACCACGCGCCTCGCCGCCCTCTCCATTCTTACCCCGGCGATTCGCTCCTCCTCGCCTGATGCGGCCGTGCGCAACCCAAACCCGAGGGTTAGCGTTCGGTGACGTCGCCGCTCCGCCGTGCTCTAGCGGCGCCGTACTCTCCCTCGCCTTCCAGCCGCCCTCGCCGGCGACAACTCCGACTCGGCCACCCGTGCATCGCCGTCTCGGTCGTCCGCGCATCTTCGTCCCGGTGCCCGACGTCAAGCGACTCGGCCGTGCCTGAGACTACGGCCACGGGCACCTCGCCGTAGGAGCTCAAGAACCTGCAGCCGCAGCTCTACTCGGCCTCGGAGTACTGCAAGAAGTCGTGCCTCCACAGCGAGCAGAACAATGTGTGAGGTATTCTCCTCTCCTCTCTCCCTCTCTCGATTTCAAATTCTTGGACGCAAACTCTTAATTTTGTGGCAACACGCACTCTGAACTTCTATATGGTAACAGCAGCTTCTGCATGCATTATTGCATAGCGATCACTGTTTCCTACGTATTGTTCCTAGCCCATGTTTTAACTAAATGTCTAGCTTCTATTTTAGAATTGTGAGGCTCATCGCATGATGCTTGCTTTGTATGAAGCATTGATTGATTCGGCAGCATGCTAGCATTTATATACAGATGAACTCGCAACAGGCCAATCAAGGGAAATTGATTGAAAAAATCACTCAGGTGTAGAGGCTTAAATGCTGAGACACCGCTTGACTACTAATTCTTGGGCAGTGAAGTTTGCACAAATTTTGATTCCTTGCACATGGTTTCATAATTGTTAATTCAGATTTGCTATTTCAAGTCGCCCAAGCTATTCTAATATGTGCAACTAATCAATTTGGATCAAAACAACACTCAGTATTGTCCATTTGGAAATAAGAATTTCTCGATTCACTTAGAAATAGAGGCTATCTTTGTTAATTTCCGTATGGAGTTGTATTGGAATGATGGTTCGCAAAAGAAAGGGAATAAAAGCTGCAGTGCAATCTTTTGCATTTCACTGCACTGCAAAGGGATTAAAAGTTTCTGTAAATGCCGAAGAACACTGTTGGAAAGATAAAATTTTGGTAGCGTGCTTAGAGGGTTATGGGTGTGCAGTTTACCAGAAATGCTTGCCCCAGAAATCAATTAGCTAGGAAGCTCTTGGTAGTTGCTACCAATTGTTCAATATTGTGTTCATACCTACACAGTTGGCTCTGATGCTATGCTAGATTCTGGACAATGATTATATTAGCTGATAAGATGGTTGTTTCATTACTCAGTATTGGATGTGAAAATTTCGCTGCATCGGGACGACACTCATGGCTTCCCTGTCTATTCAGAAACCTGGGTGCATATCCAGAGCCATATATTGGTCAGTGCTCATGTGGCCACTGCCAAACTTCGGCTAGATTTTCCATATATATGTCACATGAATATTCTTGGTATAATATGCCAAATGTCTCATATGCTTCAAGCACTCAATTGGATTATTGCAAAGATTGTAGTGGCTCAAATTATTTGGATATTAGATTGCTTCTGGCAAGTAATTCAAGCAAATATTAGTTTTGTATTGTCTTGCTTTAGTTTTGTAAATGTCTCTCACATATCAACGGAGCTGATAAATCTTCATGTTAATATTTAGCCCACATATTACAGAGCACAACTAATTTATCTCATGATTTCTACTAGGTGTGTCAATTCTATAATGGTTTACTGCCTCGCTGATAAGGATTATTCTTATGCCCCTGTCATTAGCCCGTCTAAGGCTGACCCTGGCGTCACCGGCTAGATGGACTTGCAGGTACTTGACGATTTGTTCCTATGCAGCTTTGTTGCTTTTCGAGCACACCTATAGCATGGCTACGTCTTTTTAGAGAATTGGTCTCGCTGTTATGCACATATTTTTAAAACACTACGCATATTGTTCCTGAACTAGAACGCGTATTTTACAGTGGAGATCTTGCACTATCACATCCCACTAAATTTATTCTCATGAATCTCATAGGATAATTTCAAGCTTTATAGAATTCAAATAGTATTTGTACTGTATCTATTTCCATCTAAAAAAAGAGAATGCCATTTTCTTCCTACAGATCAACTTTCTTACGTTAACATAAAATAGATGTGAGTAATTCTGTGTTATGAACAAATCTTCATAGAACATGTAGTTAACTTTTATAGATACATTTTCGCACAAATAGATATATATGCCATACCGATGGAGCTTTGTTATCCTTTGAACTTGAGATACTTTATTCAATGATAACTGATAATTAGGAAGCTGAACAGAGTAACTCATTTATTTTGATTAATGTTGCAACTGAAAATAATAACTGCTGCACTTTATGTACTGCCACCGTTAGCAGGTAACACTCTATAATTTTCTCATTTGCTACAATCTGTCGCTCTTTTGTTTGAATCTAGGACAACTTTTCGACAATTTGTTTCAGATGGCTACCATTTGATTGATTAATTTCAGGACAAGGTCTTCTTATCAATATGATGTTGTTCAAAACGATATATTGGTTTTGCTGTCACTCTGTTTTTTTTTTTGTCAGCTATTCTTTTCAACTTAACAGACCATGGATATAAAAATTACAAAAAATATTGTGAACTTGTGCCCCTGTTCTCTTATTTAGTCTTAACTCTTAATTAAATCATCTATAACATACTATTTCCCTAATTCAAAAGATTTATCTTTGATCTCCTATGGTTTACATTTGTCTAATGTTTTTTCTTCAGAGGATCATATATGTATGTTAGATCATACATTTAGTTCAGAAATCCTAAGGGCCGTTGTTTCACAATGTTGCACTGATCTGCATTCATGCAATCGAGCTCATTTCCTCTCTGCTTAGGTCCAATTATATGACAAACACCACTTCTCTTTTCCATGTTACATCAAGTTAAGTTTACCTATCATTTTCTCTGTACAGGAGGCATCCACTTTTGAGGACATATGAGTGGCCAGTTAGTCGTACTGTCGGGCAGTGTCCGTCCTGATGAACAAGGATGGAACACAAGTCTCATTACCTCTATGGTACATATTTGCGATGTGATAAACAGTTCTTTTATTCAGACTACTACAAGGTCTTGGTCATGTGATTTTACAGTGGTAAAATATTTAGTTCTTTTATTTAGAATGCCACAAGATCTTGGTCATGTGCCCATTTTGTTAAATATCTGATGAATTAGCTTACTACATATTTTTTCTATTTCCTCGCTGAAAAAAAAACACGACAAATTCAAACAGATTTCGACATTTCGAATCACGACGGGTGCGGCATTTTCATAATTTTTCACCTTCCAAAATTATTTCAATTCATACATTTTGTCTACATTTCGAACAATTTAAATCTGAACAGTTCTTTTTACAATACAAATATTTTTTTTAATCCGAAACATCATCAAATTTTCTCATTCCGCGCCAAATTCCACTAGTCTGCCCTTATATTTAAGCAATGTTGCTCAGCAGATACGTCTTGGCCCTTTTTCATCGGCAACGTTGCTCACTGGAGATACTTCTTGGACACTAACATGACTAGCCTCTTAACGTTGGTCGAGTATTTCTTGTTCGAGGAAATACATCGGAAAACACATCCTTTGTTTTTCATTAAAAACCATAGCAAATCTAGCAGTTCAGGTGCAGAGATGAACACAGAAACAATGGTGCGCAGGTGCAGGTAACTTGCTCATCCCGGTGTGCTGACTCTGTAACATATTCCTTCCCGGTGCCGCCATCAAAGTCGGAAAAAAAGAAAGAAGCCATGAATACATTTCACAAAGTTGGCACAAGATGCATCAAGCTATTCCTTCAGATCAAGGCGCACCATTGGCCTGGTGCTTAGGAAAAGTAACAAACGAATTCGTCTCAAGGCACTTCACGGAAATTGCTCGGTTTGACGGTGCTGACCCGGCCGACACCAGTACGGTCGGAAGTATGGTCGCCTCCAACCCTATCGCTACTCATTATGCCTAGTTTCGCTAGATTTGGTCGCCTCCGACCTATCGCTACTCATTATGTTTAGTTTCGCCAGATTTGGATTTTTTGGATTTTTGGCAACTCCTCAACCGGATTATTCCTTCATAAATGATTGATTTGCACCAGAATAGCTTTCTTAACTATAAGAAAATAAATAACAATGTAAATTGCAAAGTAATTTGCACATTAGTGGTTAGTGGCAGGTATAGAGTGATATATTGCCATTTTCATGACAAATATATGGTTTGAACATGGATAAAGATGCGTATATTTCGGAAACATCATGGGCCCCGCGTGTTAGATTGGTGGGCCCACGTGTCAGTGGTAGTTTAAAAATGAGACAATGACATGACACATAGGACGAAATTGACAAATAGACGTGACACATAGGCGGAATTTAACACATGGATGTGACGCATAGGTGAAACTGCTGAGGTGGCCGTCAGTCATTTCAACCCATCACAAAGTAGAAAGTATGACTAATCGACTAAAAATAAGGTCGTAGACCACGATTGTCTGCATTATGACCAATTCGTGTAAGGAGATTATGATCTTTCTGACCGAATTGGTCGGTATGTTTTCGGGTTTGGACCCTCTAATACAGGTTACGACCAAGTGGTTCGAAATAGTCATAGATCTATAACCAACATTTTCAGGGTCACTATGAGAAGGTCACAAGTTGATATATTTCATGTAGTGGCTCGAGATCCAAAACGAATTTCTGGCCAAGTAGACAAAGAGTACTAACGTAAACCCTAAGTAACTGGGAGCTCCTATGTAGCGCCGTGAGTCGACACGTCTCGCCCCGGTCGCCTCAAGCGACTGCTTCTTGGGGCGGCCCAACAAAAAAGCACAGTTCATATTCTTCCTTAGCGCTATCAAAAGCTGTTTTATCTGAACATTTTGAAATCTGAATTCAAAACTAATTGTTTTTAAAAATCCGAATTTCTTAAACTTAAACATTTTTCAAATTTGAACACTTTTGAGTTCGAACAGTTTTTAAAAATTTGAGAAGTTTTTAAATCTGAACAATTTTCAAAATATGAACGTTTTTTAAATTAAACAAGTTTCAAATTTGAACAATTTTTAATTAGAATGATTTTACAAAATATGAATTTTTTTTGAAATCTGAACAAATCTCAAAATATGAACGTTTCTCAAAATCTGAATCTTTTTAAAAATTCTGAAACATTTTCTAAAATAGAAAATAAATGAAAAGATACAGAAAATGAAAATAGAAAAAACACAAAGAAATAAGTTAAACAAAGAAAAAATTCGGAACGGGCCGGCCCACCAGGGCCACGCTTCAGGCGACGTATAGTATGCGCGCCACCCTTCTCCGGGTTCTCCCTTTTTCTTGGCCCAAATTGAATTAGGTTGTCGGGAGATCCATCTCAAATCACCCAAACATGGAAGGGCTCGGAGCCCCGCAATGGCCGGCGGCGGCAGCAATGGCCATCTCAGTCGTGCTCGACGACGACGACCTCCTCTGCGAGATCCTCCTCTGCCTCGCCTTCCCCACCAGCCTCGTCCGCGCCGCCCTCGTCTGCAAGCGCTGGCTCCACCTCGTCTCCACCCCAGCCTTCCTCCGCCGCTTCCGCGGCCTCCACCCGCCCCACCTCCTCGGCTTCTACGTCACCACCGTAAGAGCCAACACCCCAAGGTTCGTGCCGCTGCCTCAGCCCCCTGAGCTCGCCGCCGTCGTCCGCCGCGGTAGCTTCGATTTGGATTCGTGGGGCTGCTGGAGCATCGAGGTTGATTGCAACAACGGCCTCCTCCTCCTCTCCTATGTGTGCAGACATGTCAACAAAACCGTAAGGATTTTGCACTGCCCTCTGTACCCTGCTAGGAACATGGCCGTCCTGCCGCCAGTCCCGGACACCAGCATCCATGACGGCCTGACAATCACATACGACGTCGACGAGTCTGCGATCCTCTACAATGGCGTCGGCGATGACCTGTCCTACTTCTATTTTGCAATAGTCTCGAATAAGCAGCAAACAGTCGTCGATGTGTATGCGTTACAAGGCGATACCTGGGCTATCTATTCTTCGACTGTAAGTGATATCCCTGAAATTGATCTGCAAGGCTCTACTTTCATTGGTGGCGACAACAAGATCTATAGTGTGGCCTGTGTGAGCCAGGAGACTACTAAGTTGTTCTTGCTAGATCTTATGTCCTCGTCTCTGTCGCTAGTTAACCTCCCAGAAGAGGTAAATACCTCGAGCGTTGATGTGTCGCCTGCGGAGGATTCTGTGGTTCATCTGACCCATGTAAAGGACTTCCGGATTCGAATCTGGCTCCATAGGATGGATAAGACTGGTGTCGCCGATTGGTTCCTCCTGAATACTATTTGCTTGCGCAAGATATGTGCTAATAATATGATACCGAGTCACGTGTTTGAGGTTGAGGAGGAATTTATTTTCTTATGTGCGGTAAGAGAAAATTCTGAGTTTGTTTTATTGGAGAAGGATGGTGTCATCTACATGTTTGATCTTAAACGCAAGTCAGCAAAGAAGGTTTATGAGGCACCAGAGGATGAACACGTGTATAGTGTCAGCACCTTTATGATGGTTTGGCCCCGAAATTCCCTGCGATCATGGAAGGATGCGACCCAAAAGAATGACCCAGCTAAGGTTTGCCTCTTTTAGATGTTTCTTGCTTTATGGTCTAGTTTCGTGTGCATTATGCCAATGTCTTATCTCGTTTACGAGATGTGTACCTTATCTTTTGATTGCAAGTTATTAATACCAGGGCAATTCATAAGTTGTGGAATGCACTTGCTGTTTTGCACATTGTGTTTTGATTGAACAGTGATGGCAACATTAAATTCGATATTAGGATACAATTTCCTCTTCGTAGCAGATATTTTCTTTATTTTTAAGATGTTGTCTCCAAGATTTATACGTACTAACACCAACTGAGCTTTAGGTTCGTGATTCTTTAGGCACCGATACTTTCCTTCTTGTATCACAAGGCTGCTTATGTGTGTTAAAGTATTGTTTACGTCAGGATACACTATACAGTGATGCAAAACATTGTCTTTGTTTAAACAGTGTGGACCTGTATAGTTTTTATAGTTTTTTTTACCTGTATAGTTTTTAAAGAGGAAGATCCATGTTTCCGATAGTTCGTAGCACATCTTAGTTTTCTTGTTCATACTTGGTGGAAATACCAAGCTTTTATTAGTAAGGACAAATCAGTTGAGAATTATGTTTATATGCTTCTTGAATATTCTTAACATCAAAAGTTCTGCAGAAATACCACCGCAAACTGTTTGCTGGAAATAGATTATTAGAAGAGTGGAAATACCAAGATTTTAAGTTAAGACAAAGCAGTTGAAAACTCTGATTATATGCTGCAGGAATAGCACTGAAAGCTGTTTCTTTGCAAATATATTTCTTGTCTCTTGAAACTATACAATGCCAAGCTAACTTTTACCTATATTTTTTATCAGGTACCTAAAACAGTGACATCAAGTACCCTGACTGATCTAAGCGGCTGAAAATGCAGATGTCATACTGCCATAGTAGCAAACCCACAGCGTCCAACAGTAGTAGTTTGCCATGTGTGGCTGTAAGGAAAATTAGCATTACCACGTTTACTTAGGCAGTAGTTAGCCTTAACATGCTTGCTTTTGTATGCACTGACATGTTTCCTGATTTCTGCAATGAACTAGCCAGATGTGCACATACCAGTGCTGCACCAATGCTCCCAAGCTAGTTGTTGGCCTAAATTCTCAATTCCTGGTTGATACTTGGCACTACATATTTAATGGTTCATATGGTTTCTGGGTTGTGTGGAAATTTACTTTTTTAATGACGCTGGCAATGAAACTCAATCCCAAGTCATGATCTGTGTTGCTATGTTATCAGTTTTCAGATACGCTTAATTTTCGTGCCCTTTGGAGGTGCACGATGATCTTGTGTAGTTGTATTTCTTTTCTTGTGTATCATCCCTGTGGGATGAAGATAAGTTATTTAGGCTTCTGATTTCCCTATATGCCTCGGAAGGCTTTGGAGGTGTTATTTTGATAGTGAATTGATATGAACTCATTTGAGGCATCTCGGAAGGTGCATGGCATACTGTTGGTAGATCTTCTTTATTCTTTAAATGTTTATCAAAGGTTCGATTGACTGTCCTGGTATGCCTATGGTGAGTATATCTGATACTGTACATTTGAACCCGAGTAACCTCTTAACGTTGGTCAAGTATTTCTTGTGTTCTAGGATGTCGCAGGGTATACCACACCGTTTGTTTTTCTGTTTAAACCAAAGCAATCATCTAGTGTGCAGGTGCAAAGATGAACTCGAAAACAACGGTGAGCAGTTGCAGGTGCAGGTGACTTGCTCATCCTGGTGTGCCGACTCTGCAACATATACTTGCCCGGTGCCACCAGGAAGTCTGAAAGAAGTTCGCATACATTTCGCAAAGTTGGCGCAAGATGCATCGACCGTACTGAAGAAATGTTGGATCAGAAGTCAATCCACGCTTCAAGAAACGGAAATAACTTGTGCTGTTTTCTGTTGGGGGCTGGGCGTGGGAACAATTTGTGTTGTAACGGCGCCTGAAGCTAGCTAGTTTGGGCGGGAGAGATTCTGAACTGGTTCCTTTCAGATGAAGCTTTACGAGGCGTCATGCCGTCATGGTATCGGGCCTGAGCTGGACATCATTGGCTAAACATTTCAGACTTGTCGCCATCTGCGCAACTCCATATGCAGTTCACAGATTGAAGCCTCGACACACGTGCAGTCAAAATTCTAAACAATTGACTACCAATATTGACTTTATTTTTTTATTTGGAACTCCTAAAAATAATATCCATGGATCATGTCTGAATCAGCGTCCCAATTTCGTGTTTATCCTATCATCGTGATTTAAGAACACTGTAAAAAAAAAAAACAGTTATGGTCAGGAGTCGGTTCTAGAACCCAATTGTATGCTGACTCCAGGGGTCGGTTCTAGAACCCAGTTGTCAACTGGCCGATTTCATTACTTGGGACCTGCTCAATTTTATTGCTTGGAGAGTGGCACGTCCCAATGTTTGGGTCGAAAATCCAAGCAATATCTATACAGCCTAACAAAACCTCATTTGATCGCTTTTTTGTAGGGTGACCCCCAAGATAAGTCGTCTGGAATGCCGCGCTGGACATGATCACTGACTTATTGTGGTTGTGATGTGTTTATAGTTTTTTACTTAGTGCTTACAAATTTTTTCAAATAAAATTATTGGAAGCAACTAATCAATACTCCCTCCACTTCCGTATTTATGGCCTCTTAGGGCTTGTTGAAACACATCACGATGATTACATGACAAGAAGTTGGTATCACTAGTAGTTTTAGAAGTACTAATTGATAATTGTAATATTTTATCATATAAACAACTTATCAATTGAATAATTCTTGGTCAAAGTTTTCTCTTAACGAAGCCTACTAGCTTAACACTCTCATCATACACACAAGAATGAGGGATTACTATAGATAGATACATGCATATTGGCAATATACCTTGTGGGCGGGATTGTATAGATCAAAGGCGGTAGGAAGTTCAGAAATTAAATAGCACTCCTATCATTAACTTGGAACATATCAAATAAAAATAGAATAAATATTGAAATCTGCAAATTTTCTCAGTAGAACTAGGAAAATGACGGCTACTCAATATTGTTCCCACCATCGTTCATTTTGTAGAAACACCCTGAGACATATAATCTCTTCTAGTTCGGTCTTCATCCCCTTCTCCATGTCATGCACAAACAAATTCAAGACCACATCCCCTTCTATGCATCATGTCTGTTAGTCCCTCCTCTCCATACCATGGATATGCCGCCCCAACCGCTCTAGTGCTTGCAAAGTGTTAGGGAATGTACGCGTATGTGCTAGAATTAAATGATGTATATTTTCAATTTTGAACCTACCAGTTCAACAAGTTCATGCCATGTTTGTAACTGTTGTGTATGACTTATGCACAATTTATAGACAATGACCAACAACCATCAAAATTCAGGTTCTTCCAACACCAGAACCACATGGATACCAAGGAACGAAGCACAATGGACAAACGATTGCATTGTCGACTTGAACAACATTGAGGGCACAACAGGGCATGTATATGATATAGCATCATGTGCCCACCTATTATACCAACTGATATCATCGTCTCAACCATAATATCAAAAACTTTATGTGCTTTTATTGTACACGAAGAACGGAGGGTGGTCATGACGTGAAACACTTGAAGAAAGAGTTTATCGAAATCTAGTGGTTAGGACCCTGTTTTATTAAAAGTGACCGTTTGAGAAATGTAATAGGTTGCGACGATATCAGAACCGTTGGCAGCACATGCAACTTGTGGATGTTGGAAAATTGCAGATTTTCATAAGATGGTACTGTTTTCAAGTATATGTCCCTGTTACTAATTAACCACCATGTATTCATTTTACATATGCTTGCACCCTTGTACCGCTCTCCGTGCAAGTATGCCTTGACACATAGATCGAGCTTGCATTTCCTCTCAAGAAAATAGGCATCTAGCTAATATGCATATTGCAAAATATTTATACTAGTGATTATAAATCATGTATATTTAATTTATTCTCTTATAACATTTTCTTGAGAGAATATGATTTTATCATATTTATTATTTTTCTATCCATGTAAATTTTGTTCACTCATCCAACAAACACTCTAGGGTAGACATTTTGTTCTGGCAGATTGATTGTGCGGAGCATGGGGGGCATGCCCCCTCCCCTTATTTGTCGAGTGAACACTTGCCAGGACTGTCAATACAAATCAATCAGATTAGCGAGCACATCAGTAGAATCGCCAAGCGACGGCCCCTGATGCTGATCTAAGCACTGTCGCCCAAGCCACTTTCATAAGAGTTTTTTGCTATCTAGTAGTCACCATGGGTGTTGCATCGCGTACCGCAAGAAGGGTGTGGTCTAGAGTTATACCACATGGACCATCAAAGACGACGCTGCTATGGTATTTGAACTTTTGTGAGTTGGTTTTCAAGGTTAATGGATTCTTAATCCATCAGTATAGGGCCAGTCAGTATTTGCATGTGTTTGTATAAATGAGGAACAACACATAGGCCAATAGTTAAGGTCCACGAGAATAAAAGATAAAATTTGTGATGTGTTTGTATCTTTTTCTGTTACCCAAGAGAGAAATGATGAGCAATATTTATCCCGTCAATGGGGTGTGCTAGGATTTAACTCCAACAACATCTTCTCTTATTCCACTCATTGTGACGAGATAAACCTCAGTGTCTAACCACACCGTTGACACTGCAACCTTTTTCTCCTCAACATTCTCCCAACCCATGTGGAAAGCACGAGTAGGCACTAACAACCATCATCACCTATGCAAGAGAGGATGTTACACACAATGGTAAGGATTCATAGAATTCACAATAGAATGAAAGGCATTGTCCAATGTGCAACACGACACATAAGCCATGTTTCAACACCGTCATTGAACACACGAGGATGAATAAATAAAAGCCGCAACATCTTAATTACATAATGCAACCCCTTGCTACGACAACCAGGATTGTGATTGTCCAAGTGAAGAACACGATAACTGAAGGACCAGGAGAGGAACAGATAAATTATGCGCCGGTGGTGGAGTCACATGTGGAGATACGGAAAAATGAGGGTAGATTGAAAATGAATTGTGTATTCTTATGGGTGAGGTAGAAACTTGGGCACATAAATTAGATAAGTGTGACCAACAATTAAGATGAGACAAAACAATGTTAATACAAATGTAATAGTTTTTTGCAAAAAAAATACAAATGTAATAGTTTTTCGCAAAAAAAATGTAATAGTTCATCCTTAGTAACACATGGGTATTTAGCTAGCGCATAATAAATGAGTATTGGACACACTGTCAGTGAAACTTCTAACCAATTTGACTACCGATACCTACCTAGTTTTTTTTTCATATGTATAGAGCGGGTCTATATCAGAGTCCGCAACATAAATTGGTTGAACCTGAAATTTTGTGATGGCTCTAGCAAACTACCACTCCAGAAGAATGTATCGTGCCAACTGTGGAAAGTGCATCGGAGCCCGAGCTCCACATAGCCCTTTATTTTGTAAAATTCGAAAAATCATATTTCAAAGTTTGAAAAATATGAAAAATCCCGGTTACAGACAATGGTGCATTCTACCAATTTGCAAAATCTCAACTTAAAATAATCATATTCAGGGTTACACAAGAATAACAAAATCAGGCGGATTTTGGAGAGTTCAAATTTGGCATTTTTCACTATTTTCAGACTCAGATTTTGTCATTTTTTGTATAGATCAAAATACAAGATATTTCTATGCGAGATTTTACAAGTTGGTAGAAGCTAGACAACATTATCTACATTCAAAATTGATTTTAGATTTTTCTAGAACTCCAAAATACGATTTTATTTTTTTCTTCAGAATAAGAGCAATGTGTAGCTCGGGTTTCATATGACCGCTCTTGTGCCTACAGGCCAAATTTCATCACCTGGGACCTGCACCTGCTCAATTTTGTGCTTGGGACTTGCACGTCACATTCCACTTTGCAAACACTTGTGCGCCGGAAATCCAAGCAAGATCGATCTATACAGCGTAGCAAAACCTCATTAGAAATTTAGAATGCCCAAGATAAGTCGTCCGGAAAAGTTCCGAGAGTGATGGTTTTTGAGTGATCTGTCGATAACAATAATGGGATCTCGCATGATCGCAAGCAAACCCCAAAATCTCCCAGATCACGTGGTGAAAGCTTCACACCACGGCCAGGTGGGCCCTCTCCAAGATGTTGGCGGATAAACCAATCATCTGCCGGGCTGGTGCTGGATGCCGTGCGTACTGAAACAAAGTAGCCCATTTCTGCTTCGCTCAAATTCGTTCAGCTCGTACACTCTGCCACATGGAGCTGGCCGTAGAAGATCCGCCGGATTACCCGAATGACGGCATTCGGTTCGTCATTCATCACTATATGGAATTGACACTTCTGCCCCCCGGGCCGTGGCGAGTCGTCGGGATTAATTAGCGTCAACATTCTACCAATAGTTTTTTGACGAAATTACCAAACTGGGCCCACCAATCATGCCATGCAAAAGGTGAGCTTTCCAAAAGCAGTTCTTTCGAGGAGAGCTTCTTAAGCAAAACACAAGATTCGAAAATGTGAAACAAAAGAAAAATAGAAATAGGATGCAAGGAAATACATGTACAAAATCGTTTGTGCGGACAATAACATGGTTTACTTTGCTTCACGTTTTTCTACAATGGTTTACTCTCATCTTTATTGTTAAGAGTCATGAGCTTGAAGCTTAATTAGGCGTTCTCCCCTCTCTACTTTGTCTTTGGGATGTTACACTTGTAGTTAAGATGGCGGTGTTCGCTTGATACTTTGCTTCCTCAATCCTCAATTGCTACGGCATCGACTCGTCCGATCGACAAAGTGCGAATCACCACTACTTTGGTGCTTCTCCATGCGTACGAATCGGTGAATCCATAATAGGTGCTCAATCATACAATTGATTTAAATGGTTTACCCGAGTCAACCGGTTTTTTTTGCAACACCTCCCACACCAACCACGCACAAACCTCATATTCATTTCACGACCTCCTTCCGGCATGAATTGATAGATCGAACATCGTCGAAAGATTGATGGTTGATTATGCCATGACAATGAGGCTACCAATGCTGACGACACAAGTTGGCGTAATCAATAGGAACATGGCAAACAAAAATGATAGCATCAGTAGTAAATTCACGTTCAATTTCAGTTTTCAATTTTCGACCAACTAATGCTACGTTTTGTTGCCACAATCGAGAAGTTCAGTAAGAAAGCGGAAACACTTCGTTACGCGCGTGCGAAGGCTCGCACGACGTGCACGACACGTGCGACGACGGTTCGGCCATGATTCTTTCCCTCCCTGACAAGTCTCTCCACGCGGTCTTCTTGCTCCCTTCCCCATCTGGAGACAACCGATGATGGAGAGCAGAGGCCGGTGACCATCCACCTCGCCGGAGCCGGTGATGCCGTGGCTGGCCGCGGTGGAGACGGCGACGGTGAGCCTGGACCTCGCCGGAAGCAACACTCGACGTGAAGCTGCGGCGCGGCGGAGGCGAGGAATAAACTATTGTTCTACCAAATTAAGGCTGACCAAGTTATGGTAAGGTCTACTCCCTACGGTTCAAAATACTTGGATACGTCCGAATTTAGACAAATCCACATTAAGTATTTTAAAACGGAGCGAGTATGAGCGTGTGTACAATTGAATCCCTTCTCTGAAAACGTGTAGGATAAAACGTTTTCCACAACAGGCACCAAGCCATTTTCATTGCAGTCGCTTTCTAGTTGGATAGGCTCGTGCTACCAGAGGGCCTTCTGGCATTTCTCGCCAGCGAGAGCTATTTTAGGTGGTAGAGAAAACTGGATATACGTTGACATGCATCGCATCACTGACTAATTAAGGTGATCGAGGTAGCTAATTAATCTCCTAACGCCCGCGTCAAGGCCATAAAGCTAATCTTTGTCTCTTTCCAGCTTTACGAATCATAGAGGCTATAGCTAGCTGGGTGACACCAGCACAGCAGTTGCTTTCAGAAAAACTTTTGTTATGGGCACTGAAGATACAATTGTCCTCCCTAATTTATGATATATTTTGACTTGACACAACAACCGTCTGTGTTTGGAGGAAGCTATAAGGAGTAATATAACATGCATCTAGTTGTTGGGGAGATGTTTTCTTTGGTCCAGAAAGTTCTCCAAACCTAACTACTCCTGCTATTTTAGTATTGGAAACGGGTACGTATATATTGGACGAAATGAAGTTGTTAGGTTGGGATTCTGGGTATAAATTGGTGATATTTTAGTAGGTAAATTAACGACTGAGATAGCGATAGAGAGACTACCTAGTGGTATTTTCATGCGAGAACCGAAAGGTGCACACGGTAACACAACTCGAAAGCAAGTGATTTGGGTGAAAACATCATTTTCTCAAGATTTCAAAGAAAAATACACATGTAAATATTCAAGGCTTTAAACTTTTTCATGAGAAGAACCTTTTTTTGCGTCGCATTTGAGAAACATGTTTAGAGCTTAAGATTTTCTCAATGTGTAGAAACGTGTTCTTCTTATGAAAATATAAACAAGCTTATAAAATAATCGAGCGTGAACATCCCTTTTCAACATGATTTTTGTGTGTGTAACTATGTTTTATATTTTATATGCAGATCGCCTCTCTCGCCTACCTAGGTAATACTCTTGGCTTTGACTGCTACGTCTTAGAACAAAAACTAGTAGCCGCATCAGCCATGAGTATCATTTTCATCTTAGTTATGGCAATTCCATTTTTAGTAATAAGCCTGACCGATATGATCGATTGTGCATGATGTTTTGGCCGAGCTAGGCCAATGCTAATTCAATCTGGAAATCAAACTGAGAGAGGGAGAATCGTTATGTAATGCATTTAAGTGTGCATGCATGGTCCTAGCACATTGAAGTAATTATACTCACGTGAATTTTTGAGCGAAGAAGAATTCATAGTAGTTGAAATATGATCGACAATTGAAATTTCCATGGTAGATTGGAAGAGTTGGTTTTCATAAGAGCAACTCTAGTGATATAGCCAGCAGCCGGCTATATAAAACCACCTTATTACCAAGAGCCAGCACTATCATGCTGTCATATAATTTGTTATAACGTTGCCCATTAATTAGTCATTATCTTCCATTTTTCTCCTCTCTCTCATTTACAAATTTTACCTAGATGTACTTGTAGAGGTTAGTGCAACGACGAAATGGAGTAGAAGAGGTCCACGCGCTGCTCCCACAGTAGTTCCCTCCACTGCCACATGATGTACTCGAGGCGGGCCCTGCCGCTTAGCGGCGGAGCCACCGGCACCCTGACGACATTTAGCACCCACCCCGGTGGTAGCAGAAATCCGTCTGGCACCAGTATGTTGTGCCGGCGGTAGTCCTCCATCTCCGACTCCGATAGTGTCGTCGGAGGCAGCACCACGCGGGAAGAGCTGGCCGCCCCTGCAAGGAAACCGCACGACCGCAGAGGGTATGCCGCTGGTGGTGCTCGGGACGAACTGCCCTGCTCGGGGCGGCGGCGCGGCACGAAGAGGTCCGCCTCACGCTGCTCTGCGCGGCGGAGCTCCTGGGCCACGTTCCACTCCTCCTCCTCGCGCTGCATCTCGCGGGCAAACGCCTTCCCCATCATCTGCTCCTCATTGAGGAGGCGTTGCTACTCGAGGTGCTCGTGGCGGCGCTCAGGGGCCATGGCGGCGTTCGTGGCAGCGTTGGCGCGCTTGCGCCGAGCACGACAATCCGTGCCCATCTGCTGGCGGCGAACAAAATCCTAAGCGCTCTGCTCCGGTCGTGGCTTGCGACTGCCTGGCATGGTGGATAGGGTGTTGCATGGAGAGGCGCGCCGGGCACCGTTTTGAAGCCGGCGGGGAGCGGAGGAGGCCAGTGCTCGGTTTCGAGTTTCGTCAACTGTGATTTCTCAATTTGAACCAATGTTTGGAACCTTTTTAGACGAATTTTTTCAAATTCGTCGCAATCGGTTGTCCGTTTGACCGCTTGAAATGTCCTTTTACAATCAGGTTCATCTCGATGTTTGGCGCAACTTTTGTGTTGTAATTTTTCCATTTCGGCGATCATATACGAGTAGATATTGTACTGAGCCATGTACGTGTTTAGACTACAGCTAGTGTACCTTGTGTTCTTCAACCTCTGTCGCCGCCGTGAACCACTATGTCGCAGCAGCAATTACTGTGTTGGGTATACGTGTTCTTTTAACCTTGTCATTGTGTTCGCTCAGCCGTAGTAGCTCGTAGTTGTGAACTCCGTCGTTGTTGTTGTCGAGGCTACTATACGTGCGTTCATAACCTCCACTGCAAACCTCCGCTGGAGCACCGCCACCGCGTCATATGACCGTCCTGCTCATCACCAGCGGTAGAAGTGGTCACCCCGGAGAAAAAAAGGTGAGAATACATGAAACAAAGATGAACACCAAAGGGCGCGGCCTCGACCCTCTCCTTCCCGGAAGCTCCCTCTCGCCTCTCCTCTGCCGCCGCCGTCGGCGTGAGCCGCCGAGCACGGCTCGGGCGGTGCCGGCGGCGGCGGAGCTTCTCTACCCGCTGCGGGGAGGACGTCTCGCGGGGCGACGGTTCTCCGGCGGCGGTGCACTCTGGGCGGCTGCAGGTCGGCTCCGGCCGGTGGGTGGCGACACGGCGGCGCCTGTGTGGTGCTGCGGACAGCGCAGCACAGCAGGGCAGCGAGCTGCTGCGTGGTAGCGACGGTGGTGCCCCTCGGCCCAGATCTGGGCCCTTCGGGCCCGATCTGGGTTGGGGCGGGCCAGCCTGTCCGACGCGCTGCTTGCTCTGCAGATGGTAGGGGTGTAGATCGAGTAGGGGTTCATCAGCAACTGCGGCCGGCCTGTTGCAGCGTGACGGCGGGCTTCTCGGGCCCATTCTGGGACCGGCCGGACCCCATTAGGACTGGTGTGCCCCGAGGGGGCTTTACGGACCCGCTGGGTCCGGCCGGACCTGAAGGGGACTGGTGTGCTTTGCAGTCGCGTCCGGTCGACTACCGCCCCTGGCGGTGGAGGTAGTTCCCTCCTGCGTGGCCGCAGTACTACTGACCCCAGCTCAAGTTACTCCTCGACTCCGTATTGCAGACCTCGTGAAGCTAGCTTCGGTGAGACGACGGTGGTGACTTTGTATCCGTGGTGGCGCTTGCTGGCGGGCGGTGTGTCTGGTGGTGGCGAGGCTTTGTTCTCGTGGGCTCCTGTGCTACGTGTCGTTTGGGATTGCAGACAGAGTTTTTACGGGAGAAATCCTTGTCGGGTCTCCGGCACCGACACGGTGCCGCCTGTGGGTGGCATCTTCCCTTCCTGAAGAGTGTCGTGGCTATACTCCGTCTGCTTCCCTTGGTGCCGGGGGAAACCCTAGGAACAGTGCGTTGGTCTGGGCAGCAGCGGCTCTCCTTCTTTAAGGTGCTGCTTGGTACTCGACGGTTCGTCGCTAGGAGCGTGGTGGTACTTCTTCGGAGGAGCGCAGCGGTCGCGAGTACCGTAGTTTAGTCGATCCGCCTTTGTCTCCGTTTTTTCTTGCTCTTTTCTTGTCTTTGGGAGTGTGTGCTGCTGCTCCAGCTTGTGTGGTGTTGCGTTTGTATCGATGGTTGTATGGTGGTTGTTGCTTTATTTATAAAGCGGAGCGAAAGCCTATTTCGTGAAGACACATATGCAAATGATGCAAAAATGACTACAAATGGTGCAAGAAACCAAACACGCCCCAAGTGTCTCCATGGTCTAAACCTCTGGCTTGAAGCTGATCATATGTAAAGGATTCTCTCTCGCAGCCAAAGCGAAATAAATAATTTGCATTCAGGTTGGGCCCTGGCCTTCCAGAAGCATGAGAAGTTGATTTAAAACTACTACACTTATTTTGAATCGGACCGAGTATTTTTTATGGTTGATGATCCACATGTGGTGGGCCGGTGGCTATACTAATTTTCAGGGTTCAAAACTAAAAGATACTATTCCCTCCATTCATAAAAGGATGTCTCAATTTTTCTAGATTTATTTATAATCAATGCATAGTACTCTTACATTTTACTACATCACTAGCACGATCGAGCTAGCTCAAGGAAAAGTACGTACACGGGAACTAGTCGATTGATCTCGATCCCCTACTGTACAACAATTCAACGGTACAAGTACAGGGCGCGCGGCGCCGGCCGATTAGAAGGACGGCACGACGCCGTAGCCGAAGTCGAGCAAGTACGAGGAAGGCACGGCGGCCTCCGCCTCGGCGTCAGCGTCGTCGGAGCGCTTGGCGAAGCGGCCCTTGACCCGCGGCCGCGATTCAGCGTAAGCCTTCCTGGACGCGTACCGGATGGTCTTCTCGAACCGCCGGTTCTTCCTCTTCTCCCGGTACCGCATCAACCTCATCTCCCGGTCCTCCCCCGTCACCGCCACCGCCCGTTCCGGAACCGTCAAGTAACCCGTGTTGTCCACCGGCGGCGCCTGATGCATGGTCACGCCGTGGCTCGGATGAGGTGGCGCCGCGGTGTACGCGGGCATGTAGGTTTGTGGTTTGGGCCGAGTGAAGTCAAGGTCGAAGGTCCCTGCGCCACCGCCGACGAAGCTGGCCTCCGGCACCACGCCGACCTCCGACGAAGAGCCCTGGAAATAGATACATGTCTGGTCAGCAAGTTTTTCTATGGGAGCATGCATGAGGTTCATGTCAAGGCAGAGCTGCGTGGGAAGGGAACTGACGCTGTGCGCAAGGGAGTTGGTGTCCGTGTAGGAGCTGTAGGACGGAGGCGGCTTGGCGTTGGCGCCGAGCCCGCACGCGAAGTCCAGCTCGACAGCGGGAACCGCGCCGGCGGCACTAGGGACGACGCGGTCGGCGTGGGGTAAGCGCGCGTAGTCGAGGCCGAGGTATGGGTCAACAACGAGGTCCGAGAAGAGGTAGTCCATCTGCTTCGCGCCCTCCTTGCTTGCCTCAACGTTAAGGTTCAGCGCCCCGTGCTGCTCCTGCCGTGCTGCGCCGTGGTGCGCGTCCTCCTCCGTACGAGCGGCGAACATGTTCATGGCCTCGGCTGCCACCGCGGCCGCCTCGGGCGACCCGATGGGCGCGACGGGCACGCGCACGTGGCGCTGCGCCAGCGGGTTGGCTTCGTGGATGTCGGCGTCGCAGGCGGCGCAGAGAACGGCCGCGTCCGCCTTGCAGGTCACGGCAGCCGGGTTCACCTCGCAGACCTCGCACATCCACACGCGCTCGTGCCCCGCCCTTGCGTGCCCCGGGCGCGCGTCGCACCCCGTGCACAGATACCCGGCGCAGGTGCGGCAGTGCACAGCGGCCGGGGACGCCTCGCAGGCCCCGCACCGCCGGCTGCCGACGCCCCAGTACTTGCGCAGCTCCATCATCGTATCACCTCCTCCTATCTTGGACACGCAATGGCGACTCAAAGAAGTTTGCGCTTGCTTGTCGCGGGAGCTAGCGATGGTGGAAGTGGAGGGAAGGTTGATTGAAGGTGCTAGCTAGCGGTGATGGTCGGAGGTAGATGTAATAGTGGGTGGGGGACGTCGACGGCGACGCGGGCGGAGACGGTGCACGTGGTGGACTGGGAGCCAAGCGTAATCAGGCAGTGTGATACAGTAGTGGGATTTGGTGCATGTGATGGACAGGGAGATATCGGCGTCAGGTTCATTTCCCCGCTGGGCTAGCTGGATCAGTTGGCTTTCCGGGGGAGCCAACCGATACAGGATTACAAATCCGATCATATCCTCCCGGTGATGCTGGATTACTGGGATTGGATGCTCGGGGGATTAACGTCGAGATCGCCGTCGTCTCTTTGCGTAAACCCGTGGTGAATTCCGAAATGGCTTGCAGATAAGGTGTAGGATATGTATCAGATAGCATGTTGATATAGATTATCCAAAAAATTAACTACGATTGTAAATGTTTAAAATTGGACTATATCCGATTTTCGACCAAAAATGGTCAAGGCCAAACTGACCTAGCAACAAAGAGTTATGGAGTTCATTTGGCGAGAATGTCTTCCTCTGCATTCTACCGCTGATAGAGTTATGGTTAAGTTATTCAACTTATATTTATAACACTTGTGAATGTTTGGGGTTGTAGTCTAAATAATGTCTCTACTTTCTTAACTCGAATGGTCCGATGTATCGACACATTCGAATTTGAAATTAGCCATTATATATCGGAGAAAAAAATGATAAAGGATATGGTACAAGAAAATTCCGATCCAGTCAGCTTACTCCATTCTAGGTACTCCTACCTACATGAAGTTTAGCCCGTATCCGGCAACACGCTAGTCCGTCGTGGGTACTATGTACAACCAAAATTTAATGCAAATTTAATTTTGGGACATTAGAAAAGACACATGCTTAAATGGATAAATGCATGATAATGTGCGGAAAGACAAAAAATATTCAAACCATGTTGAAGACTTGAAGTTTGGCCCCATCAACGGGGCCATCATTCTATTCGTAATCACCTTCAACTATGAAAGTTTGTTAGCATGCATAGTGTTTCATAGAAGATAACCCATTAATAATGGTATTTTTTGACAAATCTGGCTCTTTTGAACAACTAAACACATATATGGCCTCTTCTCAAAACTATTTTCAAATCTGGCTCTTGAGGTCGGCGCCAATGAGGATGTAGCCGAACTTGTTCAGTTCGACGCCATCCAGAAAGTCACATAATTTTCCTAAGGATTTAGATTTTTTAAAACAGGGGGTCCGCGCCAATGAGGATGGAGCCGACATGTACAAGGTCGGCGCCATCCTCGTTGGAGCCGACCTCAGGGTCAGATTTGGAAATAGTTTTGGAGAGAGGCCAGATTTGATATTAGTTTCACCAAAAGGCCATATTTGGCAAAAAATACTTAATAATGAGATGATAGAGCTCCAGACTCCAGTACGTGAGTGTTAGTTGTGTGGATGTAAAAACAGTTGACCACCTCTTTCTGCAATGCATTGTTGTGATGGTAGTACGTAATGTGATGAAAGTTTATTTTGACTAAAATTATCTACCGCTTAGTACATAGAAACGATTTCATACTTAGTGTCAAAATTAGGAAAAAAATAAGAGCTTTCATTGGGTGAAGCTTCTATATTTGGACTTTATGAAAGTTTAGGATGATGCATATTCCAACAATAAAGTGTGACTGTTCCTTATTTGATTCAACATATGGAGACTCATTTACTTAAGTCACGAACAAAACAATAAAATCAAGAGGAACATAAAAATCTTGGAGCAAGTATCAAATGATATCTTCACATTGATCCACATCTGGAAACCTGGCATGCAAAAGCGATGAAAACTAGCTTTAAATAATTATAACTAGTTCAAAGCGGAGCTCCCTTGGGTTCATGGTTGATATGTTCTCTCTCCTTCTGTGTTTTTGGCTAATGTTGTTTACTTAATAATCATTTTCTGTGTCTCAGTTTGTGTCTTGATATCCCATGGAAAAAACCAGATCTTGCCTCTCGTCTTAGCTAAGGCATACATTATTTATACCAATTTTTTTACTTTTATAATTAATTATTTTTATGCAGCTTAACTAGTTCTTGTAGAACCTTTATCTTGTAAGCTTAACTAGTATTTTTTTTCTTCTATGTAATAACATTAACACCATGTTTATGTGTGTATTATCAAAACTCAAAGTTAAGTGTTAGACAAGTTAAATATGTTCATTACAAACAATAATTTTAATAGAAATCTATTTTGTTAAAGAAATAATAATAGTTTAAAATTTTAATCCTGGATATATTGTTGAAACATTTTTTAACCCTAGCAAATCATAGAAAATGGCATACAAATTTGTCTACAAATCAATTTGGGACACTTCGATGTAATCTATTAGTATGTTTATATGTGTTTCTTTCTATTGAATATCTTGATAAATGGTTCCAAAACATACATGTGTAGCAAATATGATAATAGGAGTTTTGTCTAGAAGGATTGTCTTGATGGAAGTTATCATCACAATCATAGAAGAAACTAACTTGGTGAGGCAACCTTATGTTTAGTGTGTCTATTGGATTATTATATCGTATTCACGCAATAAACTAACATAAAATCAAACACCGAGTTTGATGCCTTGTATGACTTTATAATGTGGACTTTTTCAGTGTGTGACGACATATCGTTGAAATCAACATATCTATGGTGAATTCATCGCTACTGAAATTCCATGATTGTAGCATTCACTAGAAACCTGTGAGAGAGTGTGTGTCATGCGATTGCGTGTTTGTGTCTATGTTGTACTCGGCACATAAACTAACTTGCTTCCAAACTAACGTGGCAATTCAACAGTTGCTCATATTGCAAAAACTATGGTTTCTTTGAAACTTGAAATTCAGGTGAGTAATTACTTCAATGTGCTTGACCATGCTTGCGGACTTAAATGCATTATGTATTGTGATTCTCCATCTCATGCGAGTTTGGTTTGCGGACAAAATTATCCTCGACCACAACAACATGCACAACCGATCATATCAGTCATGCTTATTAGAAAAAACAGAATTCCCATAACTAAGATGATACTTATGATCTATATATGATCTATTTTTGGCTTTGTAATTTTGTTCTAAGTCATAGCAGTCAAGGACAAGAGCGTTAGCTAGGTGTAGGTGACAGGTGCAATCTGCATATATAAATTCAACAACATAGTACCAGAAAACATAAGAAATCATGCAAAAGATGGATGCACCCAGCCGATTCGATGGTTTTATAACCTTGTGTATTTTTGCAAAGAAGAAAATATTTCTACCTAAAGAAAATATTAAGCATTAAACTTGTTTATCACAAGCAACGCAAAATATAATTCTTCTCATGAAAACCGAAAGCCTTAAGTAACATGCATATATTTCTTCGAAATCTCAATAAAAAATTGAAGTTTCACCTAAACCATTTTGCCTTTTGGGTTCTGTTCCTGAGTGCACCTTTGAATTAACACTAGGTACCTGCAAAAACAAATACCACCAGCAGGTAGGATCTCCATAAACGTGCAATCGTGCATGCATGTTCCCAATACTAAAATAGCTCGCTCTGCGAAACTTTTGGAACAAAGAAAACATCCCCAGGCCCCAGCCACTGGATGCTAAAATATCATCATCCTAACATATACCGTTCTGTCAAGTCAAAATATATCATATACTAGGGAGGAGTGGAGGACAAGACAAGTGTATCTTCAGTGCCCATAACAAAAGTTTTTTCTGAAAGCAGCAGCTCTGCTGGTGTCACCCAGCTAGCTACAGCCTCAATAATTTCTAAAAGCTGGAAAGAGACAAAGATTAGCTTTATGGCCTTGACGCCGTTACGAGATTAGCTACCTCGATCACCTTAATTAGCCGGTGATGCGATGCATGTCAACTTACGGCCAGCTCTCTCTGCCACCTAAAACAGGCCTCGCTGGCGAGCCATGCCCAAAATGCCCTCCAGTAGCACGAGCCTATCCAAAGCAGAAAGCGAGTGCTAGGAAAATGGCTTGGCACCTGTTGTGGAAAACGTTTTATCAGGGTTGCATTCTACACGCTTTGAGGAGGATTGCATTGTACGCACGCTGCCAGACCTTATCATCACTTGGTCGAGTTTGTTTGTTTGCAGAACAATAGTACCACACGAGCTAGCACCCGAGGAACTTTCTTACTACGGTACTAAAAGATGTAGCATTTGTTGGTAGAAAATTCAAAACCAGAATTCAATGAAAAATTACTACCGGTGCGTAATTTTGGTTGCCATTTCCTATTTATAGCGCCAAGTTGTGTCATCCTCATTGCTTACCCCGCTAGCATGGAATGACTCACCATCTTCTGTTTTGTTTTAAATGGGGATCCGCGTCCTCTGCATAGAGCGATGCCCACAGGCTATCCGCCATCTTCCGATGATGTCCTTTCTATCAATTGATGCCGAGAGGAGGTAACGAAATGAACAAGAGGCTTGTACATGGTTACGGTTGAAGGTGTGGCGAACAAGAGTGTGTGCCATTGACTCTTGCAGTCAAGCAGAAGCACCAGAGTTGTGGCGGTTAGCGTTTCACCAATCAAACTAGTCATCAATACAATATCAATTGAAAATAATCAGGGCATGAGTCCAACAAAGAAGTATGGGGCAAACGCCGGCTTCTTATCAACGAGTGTATCATCCAAAAGACAAATCGGAGAGAGCAAAACGCCTATGCGCATAAGCTGGTGTTTCGCAAATCAAAATCAAAAGTAGAGACTAAACCGTTCGCAGAAAAGATTTTTGTACATGTATTTTCATTATAACCTATTTCTGATATGCTTTCATTTTTTACATTTTCGAATCTTGTGGATCAAAGAGGTTTTGCTTAGAAAGCTCTTCTCGAAAACAATTGCTTTTGGAAATGGACAAAGCTCTCCTTTTTGAGGATAACGTGGTCGTACCACCCTCAAATAGATAGAAAAGAATTGATCCAGTTTATAAGGAAAACCGGGCCCAAAAACCATACAAAATGCCTGTTTATAAGGAAAACAGGGCAAAAAACCGCACAAGTGGGTGACCCGCCGCCCACACGACACAAGTCGACCAAACACTACAAACACACACCACCTTCTCCGGGGCCGCCGCCCCGACGTAGCAACCAGATCAACCTTCGCATAACCCGGAAGCGATCCAGTCAGATCGACGAACTCTCCGCCCACGCAGTCTTCGTCCGAGTCGCCATCCAGACCCACTCAAAGCCACGGCCCTGCCTCATGGAACCGTCGCGTCGTGGGAGCCCGAGGCCGCTGCCTCGGCGTCCACCACCGTCCGGGGCCGCCGCCCCGACATCCACGTCCCCCGGCCACCTAGAACTCACCCGCCAACTGCCACGAACCAACCACACCGTGATGGCCTGGGTCTCCAAGGCGACGCCTCCAAAAGGTCACGACGCGTCCGTCGTCGCCGCCCGCTCCGGAGGAGCTTGGGTTTTCACCCAGATACCACAGGACCGCTCACGTCGGTCAGGATGGAACCACCACAACGACGCAAACAGGAGAGGGAACGACGCCAAAGGCGCCGCCGTCGTCGGCACCCGCCGACCTCCAAAGCTCTCCTTTCCCATGGCATGATTGTTGGGCCCCATTTGGTAATTTCGTCCAGAAGTTTCGAAACGACTCGGTCGGTAACGGTGCACCAGCGCAAAGCGTCAATGTCACTAATCCGGCCGGAGAATGTTGACGCTAATTTAATCCCGACGTGGACGCGTCGACTCGCCACGCCCCGGAGGGCAGAACTGTCAATTCCACGCAGTGATGAATGACGAACTGGATGCCGTCATCTCGTTAACCCAGCGGATCTTCTACGGCCAGCTCCATGTGGCACCGCGCACGAGCTGTACGTAAAAAACCAGGCCACTCTGTTTCAGCGCGCACGGGATCCGGGGCGGGACCCAGCACCAGCTCGGCAGATGATTGGTTTATCCGCCAACATCTTGGAGGTGGGCCCACATGCCCGTGGTGTCAAGCTTTCTTCACGTGATCTGGTAGATTTTGGGGTTTGCTTGCCATGATGCGAGATCCCATTATTGTTATCGTCGACAGATCACTCTCACAGCTTTGGAGACGACTTGTTATCTTGGGCAATCAAATGAGGTTTTGCTACGCTGTATAGACAGATCTTGCTTGGATTTTCGGCGCGCAAGTGCTTATTACAAAGTGGGATGTGACGTGCAATTAAGTCCCCAAGCACGAAATTGAGCATGTCCTAGGTGATGGAATTTGGCTAGTTGCATTGGCACGGTCTACTCTTTTGGAATAGTGTTTCGCTTGAGGCATCATAAATTTCCGGTTCAAAAAAGTTATGTTTCGGATGCTGATAGTTTTAAAGTTCGAACAAAAAAAATCAAATCGGGGTATCAGTAGTCATTTGTTTACAAGTTTGACAGCTGGTGAGTCCAATCCTCATGTATTCCGCGTAGCTAAATATCTTTGAGTTGCTACGGGTAGAGTAGTACATTTGGTCTCGGCTTAGCTGTTGGTTATGTTTTATCTAGTGAGCATCTCCAACCGGAGCCCCCAAAATCGCCCCCCAAACTGTCCGCGGACGCGTCCGCGGACACTGACCGGACGACCCCCAAAACTAGGTTCCTACAACCACATACCCCAAAAGCTTGTCCTCAAACTCATGCAAGCCATGCAACGTCGATCCGATACATACCGGATCCAAATTACAAAACATAGTGGTCCAAATTCAAATGAAATTAACAAAGTTTAACAAGTTGTCTGATACAAGAATGAGAGGTAATCTCTTCTTCTTCAAGGGGCGGTTCCACCGGAGCCGGATCCATCTAGGCCGAGGTCATTTGACTTCCGTCGAACAGGTTGTGGGCGTTGTGGCTGTCAGTGAGGCCGGAAGAAGTACGCGTCCGCTGGAGTGGCGGAGAGTCCTCCACCACCTCGTAGTCCTGCGTCGTCGGCACCTGCGACGGGATAAATGAAAGTCGCCGGCGCCCAAATTTGGTGGAGCCGGCTTGCCAGAGCCGACGTGGCGGACGCGTCCGGGCCACCCCAAACTCTTCCCACATATGGGCTGGCTTTGGGGGGAGCCGGACCGCCCGGACGTTTGTGTACTCTATGGGGCCGCGGTTGGGTTCCCGTTTTCAGCCCAAACCACATCCGGGATGTCCGCCCGGACGTTTAGGGAGGGTTTCGGGGCCGTGGTTGGAGATGCTCTTATGTGCGTATGTTTCTGCCTCACCGATAAAATATAGAGTTCATCTTCAGCCCCATTCTCTCCCTGTGACTCCACCTCCACTATGTCATTTATATCCCCGTCCTTCCGCTATCGCATTCTTCACTTGAACAATCACAATCATGATTGTCGTAGCAAGGGTTTGCATTACATAATTAAGATGTTGGGGCTTTCTTTTATTCGTCCTCTTGTGTTCAGTGGTGGTGCTGAAACATGGCTTACGTGTCCTCCTGCACATTGGCCTTCATTTTACTGTGAATTCTATGAATCCTCACCGGTGTGTGTAGCATCCTCTCTTGCATAGGTGATGGTTGTTAGTTTAGCCTCGTACTTGCCACAGGGTTGGGAGAATGTTGAGGTCGTGAGGACATAAAGGTTGCAATGTCAACCATTTGGTTAGAGGCCGAGGTTTATCACATGAGGATACACCCCCATTGACGGGAGAAATAACGCTCGCCATTTCTCTCTTGGGTAACACACTCCGCATTAGAACACAAAAGACACAAAGATATTTTATCTTTTCTACTGCGTGGACCTTAACTATTGGCCTATGCGTTTTTCCTCATTTATACAAACATGCAAATATTGGCTGGCCCTACTCTGATGGATTTGTAACCTTGGATACTGACCAACTCAAAAAAAAAATGCGATGGTTGCAATATGAAAGTTTCTGACCAACTTAAAAAAATTCTAACCTTGGATACTGGCCCTGCGTAGAACAGACGGCTTTGATGGTCCCTGTGGTACAACTCTAGACCACACCCATCTTGCAGTACGCGATGGTTGCAACACCCATGGTGACTACTGGATTGTGAAAAATGCATATGAAAGTTTCTTTGGCGACAATGCTTAGATCTACATGAGAAAACATGTACAACCATCAGGGCCGTCGCTTGGTGATTCTAAGAAAACATGTACGAGTGTTAAGGTAATATGCTTCATTAAGAGAAATCTTCGACCAAGAATTATTCAATTGATAAGTGGTTTATATGATAAAATATTACAATCATCAATTAGTACTTTTCAAACGACTAGTGATACCAACTTCTTGTCATGTAAACCATATATTTAGAAAAGTAATTCTTAAAAAACAAGCTTTTTGTAAGCATTAAGTGAGGGAGTATTTGATATTTTATTTCCAATAATTTTATTTGCATATTCGTAAGAATTAACTAGAAAAACAATATACACACAACAACCACAATATGTCGTCATCATGTTCGACGCGGCTTTCCAGACGACTTATCTTGGGCGATCACCCTAAGAAAAATCCTTATCTTGGGCGATTAAATGAGTTTTTGTAAAGCTATATATCTTGCTAGGATTTTCGGCGCAAACATGACTTTCAAGTGGAAATGTGGAATGGACATATAGCGAAGCTAGGGATTTGTCTAAGCCGGGGCACACAACCAACAAAATATTTCATTTGGTCTACAACGAACCAACTCTCAAAAATTTCAATGGTTCAAGCACCACTGAACTGATGTTTCGAACGCAGTCTTTCATACTCGTTTATTCACGGTCGAACAGCGGAACAGACGAGGCGATCGATATATGGAGGGGAACTCGTACGTGGCCTGGTAATGGGCCTGTGGCTTGCTACTAAGGCCCAGGAAAAAAAGTCTGACCGGTCAGGTCCAGTCTCCCAGGGAAATGCCATCTGAGCCCATCTACGGAAAAACTCATCTATTCCAGCGCCGATCGGGATTCCTGGGGGTGCTAGAGGGATCCCTTCGCGAAGGTCGATTGGTGCGTCCGCGTGACACTGCTGTCGCCACATGGTGCGTTGTCAGGACCTGTGGAGTCGGTTAAGTGGACAAAATCAAATTTGGATTAGGCAACGATCCGTGCGTACAAGAGGAAGCCAGCTCCACTGCTCCAGGCCGCCTCCGATCGATGTACAGGAAGCCAGCACGCGAGCGCGCGACGCGGTTGGCTGATCCAATCCTTCCGATGTACTATAAAATTAGCTGGTCTGATCTTCCGATGTACATGTGCTGGGTACTAGGCGCATACATGTACAGAAGCTGTTACTGCCGCGTCCGCGGTGTACGCACGGTCGCACGCCTGCGTACAAAGCCCCCCAGGCGTTGTACATCCGTTGCCCCAACGACATCCGTACACAGATTGTACAACTAAACAGACATAGATTGTACAACTAGCAGGTTGTACAGACACAGGTTGTACAACTATACAGACACAGGTTGTACAACTACGCAGACACAGTTTGTACAGACATAGATTGTATAACTAAACAGACACAGATTGTACAACTAGCAGGTTGTACAGACACAGTTTGTACAACTATACAGACACAGGTTGTACACTACGCAAACACAGTTTGTATAGACACAGATTGCACAACTAGACATACATTGGTTGTACAGACCCAAGTTGTACAACCTGCGAGCCGCAGGTTGTACAACTACGCAGACAGTTTCTCTCTCCTGCTCCCCACTTTCAATATGGTTGTGACACTTAGCAAACATGCATGCAACTGTTGGTAGCGCACGAAGGAGAAGGTGACACTTGTCAGCACGAGATGGTCCGCTGGGTTCCCTTTGCAAAGGGAACCATTTTTCTAGTGATTTCCGATTCCTGGCCGTTCCAGCGACTTTGGCCGCGCAGCTCTACGGTGATCAGGCACGTGCCCAGGGCCGAGGCACGGTAAATTCGCCACTCACTCCAAGTAGTAATAAAATTGAGCAGGTCCCAAGTGATGAAATCTTCCCGTTGACATGGTCTATCTCTTCTCTAGCTCCTTTTTTAATTTGAACAGGAAAAAGGCCCTGAAGGATCTGAAATCTGCATTAAGTTGGCATAGGACATACAATTACAGAAAGGACCTCAAAACAAACAAGGAGTTAAAACATGGTCCTTTAAAATTACACAGAGCACCCTAGAAGAGACACGCGATCGAGTCCAAGATTGCCGACGACGAACAGCCTCCAGGCACCGCCGCTCCACTGATCTCCATCGGGGACTAGACCACATGGTGAAGCATGGGCGTTCGATGTCACACCGAAGCTCCTTAGAGTCTACATACAATCGGGTTCTAGAACCGACCCTGGCCATAATTGTTTTGACGGTGTTCGTAAATCACTATGATAGGAATAATACGAATTTGGGACGCTGATTCAGACCCGATCCATGGACATTATTTTTAGAAGTTCCAAATAGGAAAATGAAGTCAATATTGGTAGTCAAATTGTTTAGCAGTTTGACTGCAGGTGTGTCGATGCCTCCTTATTTTGTGAACTGCCAAATGGAGTCGCTCAGCTGGCGATAAGTCTGAAATTTTTAGCCAATGATGTCCAGCTCAGGCCCGATACCATGGCGCATTTTTTTTTTTGCGAAACACAGTATAAAGCAAGCGCTCACATACACGCGCACACACTCACCCCTATGAACGCACGCACGCACACCCTACCCCTATGAGCACCTCCGAGAGACCGAGTCGGTGGGTTGAGTCTTGAGATTGACGAAGTCACCACGGGCGCCTCGCTGTCGACGGGAACGTCGCCTCCCACTGAAGAATATTCCGCCTTAAATGAGAAACACCAGCGTCAAACCTGGGGTTTGAACTCTGGTGGGCTGAGGGTACAACCACCCTCCTAACCATCTTGGCACAGGCAAGTTCTCGATACCATGGCGCCTAGCAAAGCTTCATTTGAAGGAACCAGTTTCGACCCAGTTCAGAATCTCTCACGCTCGAACTAGCTAGCTTCAGGCGCCGTTACAACACAAAGTTGTTCCCATGCCGGCCCCCAACAGAAAACAGCACAAGTTTTTTCCGTTTCTTGAAGCGTGGATCGACTTCTGATCCAACGTTTCTTCAGTACGGTCAATGCATCTTGCGCCAACTTTGTGAAATGAATGCGGACTTCTTTCCGACTTCCTGGTGGCACCAGGCAAGGATATGTTACAAAGTCGGCACACCAGGATGAGCAAGTCACCTGCACCTGCTCACCGTTGTTTTCGAGTTCATCTCTGCACCTGCACTACTAGATGGTTGCACGCCAAGACTCTGACGGTTGCTGAAGCTCTCCAGAACAATAGCTGGGTCAGAGGATTCCGTGGTGAACTCACAATTCAAGCCCTAGTTGAGTACATGGATCTCTGGGATGCGGTACAAGAGCAAAACATCTCGGAGGAGGAAGACACAGTGCGCTGGAGGCTAGCCACGAATGGCGTCTACTCGGCAAAATCGGCAGAACAGCGGCACCTTGTGCAAAGGAGCTTTGGAAGGCAGCAGCGCCATTGTTGCAGAAGCTGCACATGTGGCTCGCGCTGAAAAACCGCCTATGGACAACTGACAGATTGGCGAAGCGGGGTCTCCAACACCCACCCATCTGCCCTCTATGCAACCAAGAACAGGAAACCGGAGTTCACTTGTTGGTGCGGTGTGTTTTCGCGAGGGAGGTCTGGTTCACGATCTAGGTGCAATTCAACCTGCACCAGTTCATGCCTACCGCGAACACGGTTCCAGTGGATTGGTGACGAGCGCTGGCTGCGGCTGTGCCAGCCAAGGACAGGAAACGGATCAACGGCCTAGTCATTCTCACCGCCAGATACATCTGGCTGGAGGGGAACAGCAGGGTCTTTGATCGCGTCAAGACATCGGCGGCAGCGGTTTGCAACCGTATTCGACAGGAATTCGCGCTGTGGGCAAAGGCAGGCTTAGGTGGAGATTCGAGAGGAATCACGTAGGTTTCTAGGCGTGGTGTGGAGGTGACAAGCCGCTTGTGGCTGGGTCATGACTCAAATCTTGTAAATTTCACTCTCTACCTTAATATATAAAAACACGCGATGCTCGCGCGTGTTCTTGCAGATGGTTGCTTTGGTTTAAACAGAAAAACAAACGGCATGGTATACCCTGTGTATCCTAGAACACAAGAAATACTCGACCAACGTTAGGAGGCTACTCATGTTGACTTTTTACTCAGGTTCACATGTATCAGATATACTGACCATACCAGGACAGTCAATCGAACCTTTAATAAACATTTAATAAAAGTATAAAGAAGATCTGCGCAACAGTATGCCATACACCTTCCGAGATGCCTCAAATGAGTTCATATCAATTCGCTATCAAAATCGCACCTCCAAAGCCTTCCGAGGCATATAGGGAAATCAGAAGCCTGAACAACTTACCTTCATCCTCCAGGGATGATACGCAAGAAAAAGAAATACAACTACACAAGATCATCGTGCACCTCCAAAGGGCACGGAAATTAGAGTGTACCTGAAAACTGATAACAGAGCAAGACAGATCATGACTTGGGATTGAGTTTCATTGCCAGCGTCATTAAAAAGTAAAATTCCACACAACCCAGAAACCATATGAACCTTAAATATGTAGTGCCAAGTATCAACCAGGAATTGAGAATTTAGACCAACAACTAGCTTGGGAGCATTGGTGCAGCACTGGTATAATGTGCACATCTAGCTAGTTCATTGCAGAAATCAGGACACGTGTCAGTGCATACAAAAGCAAGCATGTTAATGCTAACAACTGCCTAATTAAACGTGGTAATGCTAATATCACCTATTCACCTTACAGCCACATGGCAAACTACTACTGTTGGACGCTGTGGGTTTGCTACTATGGCATCCTGACATCTGCATTTTCAGCCGCTTAGATCAGTTAAGGCACTTGATGCCACTGTTTTAGGTACCTGATAAAATATATAGGGAAAATTAGCTTGGCATTGTATAGCTTCAAGAGACAAGAAAGATACTTGCAAAAGCAAACAGCTTTCAGTGCTATTCCTGCAGCATATAAACAGAGTTTTCAACTTGTCTTAACTTAAAATCTTGGTATTTCCACTCTTCTAATAATCTATTTCCAGCAAGCAGCTTTCGGTGGTATTTTTGCAGAACTTTTGACTTTAGAAATATTCAAGAAGCATATAAACATAATTCTCAAGTGCTTTGTCTTTATTTATAAAAGCTCGGTATTTCCACCCTTCTAATAAGCTATTTCCACCAAGTATTAACAGGAAAATTAAGATGTACTACGGAAACATAGGCCTTTCTCATTATAAACTATACAGGTCCACAGTGTTCAAACAAAGACAATGTTTGGCATCAAACTGTATCCTGACGTAAACAATACTTTAATACACATAAGCAGCCTTGTGATTCAAGAAGGAAAGTATTGGTGCCTAAAGAATTACGAAGCTAAAGCTCAGGTTGGTGTTAGTACGTACCTTAAAATAAATCTTAAAGACAACATCTTAAAGAAAAGAAAATATCTACTACCAAGAGGAAATTGTATCCTAATACGAAAGTTAATGTTGCCATCACTATTCAATCAAAACACAATGTACAAAACAGCAAGTGCATTCCACAACTTATGAATTGCCTTGGTATTAAAAACTTGCAATCAAAAGATAAGCGTATACACATGGTAAACACATATACGAGGTAAGACATTGGCATAATGCACATAGGAAACTAGACCATAGAGCTAGAAATAACTAAAAGAGGCAAACCTTAGCTGGGTCAGTCTTTTGGGTCGCATCCTTCAATGATCGCAGGGAATTTCGGAGGCCAAACCATCATAAAGGGGCTGACACTGTAGACGATCTCATTCTCTTGTGCCTCATAAACCTTCTTTGCTGACTTGCGTTTAAGATCAAACATGTAGATGACACCATCCTTCTCCAGTAAAACAAACTCAAAATTTTCCCCAACCGCACATAAGAAAATAAAATCCCCCTCATCCTCGAACAGGCGACTTGGTATCATATCTCTAGTACATATGTCAGGCAAACAAATGGTATTCATGACGAACCAGTCCGCGACGCCAGTCTTATCCATCCTAAGGAGCCAGATTCGAATCCGAAAGTCCTTTACATCGGTCAGATGAACCCCAGAATCCTCCGCAAACGACATATTCATGCTCGGCATGTTCACATCTTCCGGGAGGTTAACTAGCGACAGAGATGAGGACATAAGATCTAGCAAGAACAACTTACCAGTCTCCCTGCTCACATGGGCCACACTATAGATCTTGTCGCCACCAATCAAAGTAGATACTACCAGATCAATTTCCGGTATATCACTCACAGTCGAAGAATAGATGGCCCAGACATCGTCTTGTAACACATACACATCGACGACTGTTTGCTGCTCATTCGACGCAATTGCAAAATAGAAGTATGTCAGGTCATAGCCGACGCCATCGTAGAGGATTTGAGAATCGACGAGGTCGTATGTGATTGTGGCGCCGTCGTGGATGCTGGCGTCCGGGACTGGCGGGAGGACGGCCGTGTTCCTAGCAGGGTACAGGGGGCAGTGCAAAATCCTTACGGTTTCGTTGACATATCTGCACCTATAGGAGAGGAGGAGGAGGCCGTTGGTGCAGGTGCAATCGGCCTCGATGCTCCAGCAGCCCCACGAGTCCAGATCGAAGGTAGCGCGGCGGACGACGGCGGCGAGCTCAGGGGGCTGAGGCAGCGGCACGAACCTTGGCGGGGTGTCGGTTGTGGTGACGTAGAAGCCGAGGAAGTGAGGTGGGTGGAGGCCGCGGAAGCGGCGGAGGAAGGCGGGGGCGGAGGCGAGGCAGAGCCAGCGCTTGCACACGAGAGCGGCGCGGACGAGGCTGGTGGGGAAGGCGAGGCGGAGGAGGATCTCGCACAGGAGATCGTCGTCGTCGAGCACGGCTGAGATGGCTGCTGCGGCCGGCGGCGGCGTGTGCGGCGCACCGAGTCCTTCCATGTTTGGGTGATCTGAATTGAGATTGATCTTGCCCAGGATCAAAATTTACTTAGCAGGAAACACGATTTCATTAATAATACAATGAGCGTTTGATCCGATCGTACAAATTTGATCATATTGATAAAAAAATATCTCGTGTAAAAATATTGTACTGTAGTATTGTCTCACCCGGCAAAGAAAGAACTAATTTTCAGTCAGTTTTACAAAAAGAAAATTGTTTAAATAGATCAAGAAAATTGTATTTGCTCTCGGAGTCCAGGTAAGTGAGATAGATCAAGAGTGAAGCTAGATTTTTTTGTTGCAAAACAAGATAAAGACCTTCTAGCACTCGAGAGAAACACTTTCCTTCACCGTACAAAGAAGGCCATCTCTTAGTAACTTGTTTTCGTTAAATTCAATTAGTATAAGTTGGGCATGCAAATTTCAGTCGACACGATATAACATCAACATACTTTTATTGTCGCATCGATAAAACTTGAAGGGCAAAGTGACGAGAACCTGCCATGGCCGTATCGCTAGGTGGGTGGTTTATCCCCAACCCATCAGAGTTCAAACCCCAGGTTTGCGCGGCTGAGTTGGCCGTCAGCGGCGATTGCGGCGCCCCGAGCCCTTCCATGGTTTGGTGATTTGGACAAACTAATTCGATTTGGGCCAAGAGCGGGTTACTTAGGGTTTGAGTTACACTTTGTTTACTTGTCCAGGCTCTATTCAGGCTTCTGTTAGAAGAAATATAAGCATCCATGTCAACAAGAATTCTTAGTTAAATTTGACAAATTGGAATTGTTTGTCAAATTTGTTCAATATATATTTTTAATAAGGTGTAGTGCTAATTTGTTCATTTGGTGCAAAGAAATTATAATATTGTCTCCATCGACTAAGAACCTAATTCTCGCTCTATTTTTATAGAACTTGTTTAGAAATGTTCGTCGTTGATAATAATCTGTTTATACGTGTACAAAATACAGCTTACGCCGGGGTTAAGAAAATGAAGTTTAGCATGCATGGGTCTCAACGCAAATTGACGACTCTCGAGGCATAATAACATCATATATGTAAGTTAATTCGAGTAGTAGGAAAGTATTTGTAGGTGCCAGATACCAGTGATGCTTCAAAATAAAGTCATGTTACCGATTTATTTTTTGAAAATACTAGTGTGGTGGCAAAATTTGTTGGTGATTGAAACACTTTCTTCACTAATGCTACATAAATTATTGGTGAATTTTCATGATATTTAAAATTGGTTTCCTGAATTGTTTCCCCTAGTTTTTTTGTAGGATTGTTCCACAGTTTATTTTTTCACACACACTAGGGAGTCGCATCTTTGAAACCTTTGTGACATCATCAGCTGCGATAAAAGGACCAAACATAAATGATATTAACATTTCAATATTGATAAGAAATCAAGTAAATAATCACAAGGTTCTCATATTTTTTTAGCAAATTTATTGAAATGTGCATGATTCCCAAAGTTAGTTTTATTTTTATTTTTCATGAATTGGTAAATATTCGTTCTAAAAAGCATATTTTTGTTTGTAACAATTTGGTTCATGTTTCTTAGTTTCACCAAGTCGTGAACGACTGCTTTCAATACTTCGATACCAAACTTACACTTTGGTAACAGTTAATAAGAAAAAAAAAAATCTCTAGCTATTAAGGAAACTAGTACATACGAACATACATGGATGAGAAATAAGCAGAACATCATTCAAACTGACATCGTCTTGGATTAGAAGTTTAGAACGCGATCATTGATCATTGCGTCGTTATCTTCCATCCGCCAAAATACCAGCTGAAAAAGATCAACAAGCACCATCTCTTGTAGATTCTGCACAAGCCTAAATCACGCGTACGACAGCAGGGGACAGAGGTTTTACCGTCGTCACTATTAGCACAGCAGAGCCAAGAATCCAAGAGATGGGCAAACAACCTATCAGATCTCGCGTTCAAATGTACCAGGGATAACGGCACACCATGGTAAGCCTGTTACTTACTACCATTACAAAAGTATACGAGGTGCATCGTTCAGTGCTCCAGTTTCCACCTTACAGAGACAAAAGCAGGGAATACATGACTTCTCCTACCTCATTATGCAGAGCACACATAGCTTCCGAGATAGCACATACATAGAAGGGGAGAACTGCAGCCCAACCTACTTAACATAGTCTGCACCTCCAAGGGCAAAAATGTGCCATCAAATCTGGAACGGCTAATACTATAAATGATAATTAGTCAAGCACAGTAGATCTCCAAAAATGTACTGAGCACCGGTCAAATACGCACATCTACTACAGAGCAGAAATCGGCATACATATAAGAGCTGCATTGGTCTTGCAGAAACATCATGCAAAAGCAAGAATGTAAAGGCTAACAGCTGCTTAATTCGACATGGTAAGTCATTAACACCTTACAACCATGTGTCAAACTGGCTAGTACTGGACATCGTGGGTTTGGTATTTTGGCATTCTTTGCTACCTCGGCTGGTTACAGTACTTGATACAATTTTTCGGTAACCTGATAAAATATAGGGGAACTTAGCTTGCCATTGCGTATAGCTTCAAAAGGCAAGCGGAGCTTTGCAACATCAAAAAACTTTCAGTGGTATTTCTGAGGAACTTAGAATTGCCCGAATATTTTTTTTGAAGCATACATGAAAATTCCGGATTGTTTTGTCTTTATTTATCACTTTGGTTACATCACATTGTTTTGCAACCTACTTAGAATTGCCCAAATTTTTTAGAAGCACGCATGGAATCTTCTAATTGCCGATTCTATTCCCACCAAGTATAAAGAAAGGAAAATTTCGGATGTGGTATGTAAAACTCAAGGAGGATAAACCACCTCGTGTCTCAAGAAGGACACTATCGACTCTGAAGAATCAAGAGTGTAAAGCTCTTAGTTTTTTATATAGAGGTGTAGAGCATAAAAGATATAAATTTATTAAATGTAAATCTGAAAGATAACTGGTAACAAAAATAAAATATTGAGATGTGGAATGAACACTAATTACCCAAGTATCTTAGTTAACATTGCTACCAGTATTAGCACAAAAAGCCATGTAAGAGAACAACAAACAGATTGTCATGCTTTAAACAAAGAATTTGAATCAGACATAAGCATATGCACATGATAAACATCAGAAACGAGATAAAATACTTGCATAATGGTTACTGGAAACTAGATCACGGTACTAGACAGATTAATAGAAGGCAAAACCTTAATTACATGGTCATAATTTTGGATCACATATTTCCATGATCGATCACAGGGAATTTAGGAGGCCAGAGCATCATAAAAGGAACCACAGTGGACAAAGAATTATCCTGTGCCGTAAACTCGTAAACGTTGTTTGCCACCTTGCGCTTGATATCAAACAGGTAGAGGGCAGCATCCATCTCCAGGAAAACAAACTCAGAATTGACCCCGACCACGTCCTTGAAGACGCAAGTTGGTATCATACAATTAGCACATATCTCACGCAAACAAACGGTACCCTCAAGGAACCAGTTTGATACTCCATTAGCATCCATCTTGTGGAGCCAGATGCGAAGCTGGGATCCATTTACATGGATCAGATGAAGACCAGAATTATCATCCGTGAGTGACAGCTCGTAGCTCAAGGGCTCCATCTCTTCAGGTAAGTTCACTGCTGACAAAGACGAGGACACAAGATCTAGCAAGATCAACTTACGGATGCTGTCCACGAAGGCCAAATTATAGATCTTGCCGTTACCAATCAACGTGCTTGACAAGAGCGGTTCAATTTTGGGGATCTCAGTTACAGCAGAAGAGTGGATGGCCCAGAGATTGTCATGTAGCACATACACATCCATGACCGTCTTCTGCTCTTTAGAACCTAAGGCCAAACAGAAGTAGGACATGCCATCGCCGCCGTCGCCTTTGGGGATTATTCACGCTCGTAGTATGTGATACCGTCGTCGTCATGGATGATGCTGGTGTTGGGAACTGGTGGGAGGGTGGTCGTGTCCCTCGCGGGGTACAGGGGACACCGCACCCTTGTTGTGTGTACGGGGCGGTCGGGGTACCTGTGGATGGTGTTGAGCAGGAGGAGGCCGTTGCAGCAATCGACGTCGAGGTTGTCGCTGCCCAAGGAGTCCAAATCGAAGCTAGCGCGGGAGACTACGGCGGCGAGCTCGGGGGGTGAGGCAATGGCACGAACCTTGGGGGGTAGGTGACTTCAGTGACGACGTAGAAGCCGAGGAGGTTGGGTGGGTGGAGGTCACGGAAGCGGCGGAGGAAGGCGGGCGCGGAGGCGAGGCGGAGCCAGCGCCGGCAGACGAGGGCGGCGCGGACGAGGCTGGTGGGGAAGGAGACGCGGAGGAGGATCTCGTCGAGGAGGTCGTCGTTGTCGAGCACGGCCGAGATGGCCGCTGCGGCCGCCGCCGGCGCTCTCTTCCCTTCCATCTCCGCTCTCGATTTGTTTTCTACAGTACGTACTTAGGATTTTGAGAAATTTTGAGAGAAGGAACTTGTTTGTTCTCCTCTCGTCACTTGTGAGGCTGATCTGAAAACGTAAATCGTTTCCGACTTGGACAATGTCAGATTTCGAGTAGATATTTCTGGCACGCGGAACTCCGGTGCTACTTCTATTAAAATAAATTTTAAAATCATATCTATTTATACTAATATTAAACGATCAAACTTGTTGACATAAATTAAATCTAAACCGTTTAATTGTCCGTCAACAATCTAGATTATCCCATTGTCGAGCAGCAAACAACTTTGACCAGGCAAACAATTATTTTCATCCTTATGTTCAATCAGTCATCGGCTACTTCGCTTCGCGGGGATAACGCTGTGCGCTCGCAAGACGCCGCCGAGATCGTCGTGTGGGATTCCACGGCCGAGCTGGTCATCGCCATGGACTTCGACGGCAGGCAGACCCGCTGCAGCGTATTCAGCTAGCTACCTTCCACTCCACGCTGCAGCGGGGCACCTTCCATCCACGCCGTCTCCATCTTGCCGATCGTCCGCCGCTGAAGGTCTGAGTGCCGCCTTGTTTTCACGTTCGTCCAGACTGGATCGGACGGCAGGCAGACCCGCTGCAGCGTATTCAGCTAGCTACCTTCCACTACACGCTGCAGCGGGGCACCTTGCATGAAATAGTCAGAAGGCGGAAAGGTAAGAGCCGTAGTGGATGTGTGAAGCGAGTATTACCCGTTCACGGGGCTGTGGAGATAGAGTTGTCTCGCCTTCCGAGGACCTCCATTGATAGACATCAGTCCTTCTTCATCCATCAGTTGCAGATCCACTTCGCTGATCAAAGAAGGGATCCACTTTTCCCCCTTGGAGGGATCTGTCGTCGCCCTCTCTTCAACTACGGTAGTGGCCGCCGACGATGCGGTTGTCGTCGTTGCCACCGCCTCCAATGGCATGAAAATAGGAGGTATTCCTATCCCCTCCACAATTTTGCTTGATTTCCTCACTCTTCCAGATCTCTGTTCATTCAGAAGCAATTGTTTTCATTTTATTCTTAGAAACAGGAAAAAGACAAACAGATTCAGAGCAAATGTCCAGTTGATCGTATTCAACCAGCAATTGTTATTTATATTTAAACTGGGCTGACTCACAGCATGAGCACACCACACTTTCGTCCCTCTCCTTAAATTTCTAATTTTGAACTGCCACATATTTCTGGCTTTGTGAAAACGACATGGAATATTTCAGTCTTTATGGACTACATCCTTAATCTATTATGGCTTTATAATAATTTTATCCTTTCATGTATGGAATTGACTTTCTTTCGTGGGCCCACGGATCGAGCTCTCCCTAGGGCCTAGCTACGAGATCCCACAGTCAGCCCTGCCCAAACAATTGCTAATTTCAAACCATTTCATATTCAAGTTTGGCGTAGTTTAGACAGACTACCATGTTGGTCATGTCTTATAAGATTTAACCTTACATTGGTTTCGAACTATTCTTCATGTTAATTTTTTTTTGGTCATGCGATGACATGAACAAAGCATGCATATGCAACTTGAGACTGCTGAAACTCGATATAGAGTGGTCGTGAGAAAAGTTGAGCAGAAAAATAAGAGAACCAACAACTCATCATCTACTCGAGAACTTGCTAGGAACAATTGATGAATATCAGGAAATAAAATATAAGTAAGATGAGGTACACAAATTACTTTATGAGGAAAGGGGTAATTATCTCGTAATTGAGCACTCCTGCATATCAATTGTATATTCATGTACCTACCAATAACTATTGGCCAGGTTCAATAACTTAACGAACTACACTTCGCTAAAAAATACAGGAGAGCAAGGACAAAAATAATGTAAAAACTTACCACAACAAAAAATGTGTTTGATTTGATATCCAATTCAGCTTGCACCGTAATATTAGCAAGTTTGTAGGTTAAAAAATAACACATCGCACGGAAACGCTGAGGGGACAAAAGAAAACTTGCCACATGCATTGCTCATCGTCATATTTTTTGATAAATCTGGCTCGTTTGAGCAACTAAATGCATGTGTGGCCTCTTATCAAAACTATTTTTAAATTTGGCCTCTCGAGGTCGGCGCCAAATAGGATGGAGACGAACTTGTTTAGTTCAGCGCCATCCAGAAAGTCTCATAATTTTCCTAATGACTTAAAAGATTTGAAGAGGGGGTCGGCGCCATATATAATGGAGTCAAACATGTACAAGATCGGTTCCATCTTATCTGGAGCCGACCTCGGGTGACATATTTGAAAATAGTTTTGCGGAGAGGCCAGAATTGAGATTAGGCCATTTTAGCAAAAAAAAAAAAAAACCTCTGCGTCGTACTGCACCACCAGCCCAACATGGTTGCTGTTTGAGAGGACCCGATCCTCTCACTCAGTCACTCTGGACCAAGCATCGGCCCTGCGGACGAGTAGGACTACTAAGAGCATCTCTAGGTCCTTAAAACGCGGAACCTCAAAACTGTTTTACGGTTCGAGTTTTTCGTGATTTTGCTCAACAAAACGTGCGGCGCAGAACAGAGTCCTCAAACCAACCTGCAAATTCATCATTTCGATTTGGCGGGAACAAACAGAGTTCATCATTTCGATGTTCTTCGCAACAGATGATCGCTCTCGCGATTTTTACACAAAATACTAAACTATAAACACCTAAACTATCTGGAGCTCGCCGCCGACCTAACCCTAGATGGCAAAATTTGGCTCACCGGAGCCACGGGCGCGGCAGCGACGCAGCGGCGGAGGAGCTTCACTCCTCGTCGGAGACGAGGTCGATGACGGGTGCCAGGCAGCTGAGGACGAGGCTCTGCTGCAGGAGGATGTTGTCGATCTCCTCGTCGCGCTTGACCTGGATGGCGCGCACCGCCGCCTCGTGCTGGGACCGTAGCATCGTCGCCGCCAGCGTGCGCTCGAGCTGCTCATCGGGGATGAAATCCTCCGTCCCGAGGGAGGTGCCGAAGTGCGCGGGGTCGTAGTCCACCGGCGGAGGAGCTGCTGGCGCCGCGGAGGAGTTGCTGGCGCCCGCGGAGGCGCTGCTCGCGGCGGCAGCGGACCATCTCCCGCTCCACTGGAGCCAGTCAAACTCCTCGACCTCGCGGACGAGGAGCGACTTCGGCACCGGCTCCTTCTTGCGCGTCCACTTGTGGGCGCACCGCTTCCGTGCGGCGTCGCTGCGGACGACCAACGCCCGGTTCGCGTCGGAGTAGTCTCCACCGAGCTTGTCGTCGCCGGGGAGCGGCTCTGGTTCCCTCTTCGGCGCCATGGGGGCTCGACGTCGCCGGATCTGTGGAAGGGGAGAGGGAATAGCTCGTCGGAGACGGCGGAGGGGGAGAGGAATCGCTCGCCAGAGGTGGTGGGGAAAAGAGGGTTGCGACCTGCAAATGCGGTCGCAATCCAGATAAATAGGGGCTAGCGGTGGAGATTCACGGCCCCCCTCAAAACGTTTGCGGGCTGGCCCAAATTTGCAGGCGTTGCTCTGGCCCAAAAAAGCCCCATAACCCGTAAACTCGCCGGAATTTTGAGAGTTTGCGCGTTTTGAGGAACTACTAGATGCTCTAAGCCCATGACGAGTGAAGGTGATAGCCTGACAGGAGCTACCTAGCGGCCAATTCATCTCTCCAACGGTCCAACTACATAAATGCACAGTCTTGGGCATAAATTCACCTCAGCTACAGTGTGTTGTACCGTGTGTGGGCCGCACCTTGCCCCCTGGGCTTCCTATATAAGGAGCACCAGGGGGATTGCTCTCCGCAGCCCCGCACGGGCTCATTTAGGCCCCGGTGGGCTCATTTCCTCCCCTTGGTCCCTGTGAGCTTTCTCCTCTGCCTTAGACATTGGAGCAACACGTTCCATGGATTTAGTCCAGCCATACTAGGCATACAGCTCAAGGAGCATTTGTACAGATCATATACAGAGGGAAAAATACACCAAAAAGGCTAGATGCTGCAGTAGGGGTGTTATCTCTCACGAGAGCCCTGAAGCAGGGTAAATCCCTGTGTTCATTTGTTTATCTGTGTGAGCAGTTCTGCTCGCTATCCCTCCCCGAATCCTCTAGCGTCCATCGGATCCAAACTTAAGTCTACCCCTAGATATCTGTTGTTCCACACGACGACACTGCAATTCAAAGAGGCCATGACGCGTAACGCCGCCAACGGCTCAGCGCGCAGCAAACCTCTCTACTGACTGTCCGCCCAATGGACATGGATTTCAGGAGAGTAGCATGTACAGAGTATATAGGGATAAGAACCTGTCCGTCAAAGTGGAGAAGACGATCGTGAGGGACAGTGGCCACCTCTGACCTCTCCATCTGGTTCCTCTACCAGGGCGACAAGACCGTCATCGCCGCGTCAAGATCGTGCAGGCGGGTCGGCGACAACGATGCCTCCCTGCAGTCGTCGGCGTCAGCTTGAGACTACATGACGCGGCCTCCCCAGCGGTGTGGCGCACGTCCCATGCATCGGTAGGCCTGCTCAGACTCAAGATCGTCGTGACGGCCGACCTATGTGTTTCCTTGCTGATATAAATGTACACATATATGTAACATAATAGCTTGAATTACTATATACAGTACTTTCAAAGAGGTATGTAATTAAAATCCACAATTCTTGAAAAACAGGGTTCATTTCAGGTGGTCCAAAACCAAAAATTTTTTGGTTTGGCTATGTAGTTTAGAGTGACTATCGTGGCGGTCGTATATAAAATGAACGAAGAAAAGAATGTTATAGATGCCACCTTATGCAGGTTTATGAATTCTTATAAAGGTTATCAACTTTATATTTATGCGACGACCATGGACAAACTACACATTCGCTAACCACCCTAAAGGACAAGAGAGGAAGATTTGACCATTAAAAATTGAAGAAGCAAGCAATTACATCAAACGAGCGTGAGAAGAGAGAATTTTCAGAAACAATTTGTTGACAACGCTCTAGAAATTTCTGTTTTTTCTATTACTAAGCTCACAATCGTACTCTAGAAACCTTCATCGAGATATATTTGCTAGAGTCATACACTGTAAAACCCTTTCTCACACTATTTACAGATACTAAAATAGAGAAAATCATATATAAACATATTATAGTACATCTGGGTGTCAATGCTTAATATGCATATGCATATGAATGTGAATTTATTCATCCTTTGTGCGCTGCTTAGATTTAGCTATCACTTATTTCAACAAAATGGCCCAACCTAAAATTCAAAGTAACGTTACTTATCAAAAAATAGACTTATAACTTATTACTAGTGTATTTGTAATGATAGACATTTGAATTGCATATCCGTGAATAAATTTGTATATTCGAAATAGAGTTATGTTTGAATGTTGTTAGTTGTTGAAGAAAAGTATGAGTTATGACAACAATTCTATCAAAACTAGTTAGATTTAGGAATATAGTAAGTCGTAAAAAGTAAAAATACTCAGTATAAATAGGTGTTAAGGTAGTATGTATTTGAAAACATTACACTGTGCCAGAAAAACGTCAACCCACAATATGCCAGTGGATTGGTATTTTAAACATCAAGTTCCTACCATGGATGACATCATTATTCGAGATCAAAATTTAGGTGTTGTACTTGATATATTATAGTACGAGTTCCCTAGATTTTTTAAGGTGTCGTAACTCTTTTAAATCTGAGGATTGGCTAGCAAATATTAATATATGGTCTATGTCTAATGGCTAAAAGTATTTACGTAAGTGACTTAATCCTCAATGAATAATCCAGTAACACTCTTCATGGCATGACTTGGCTTATTATTTTGCTAATTTTCTTGCTTTTTAAAATGTTCATTTATGATCTAAATGTTTTTGTTTAACCTAAAATGTTGATGTGAACTTGTTGGAATATAGTTCTCTAGGATGATATGTCGCTAGATCTGAGGTCAAATTAATTCTCCATTTTAATTAAAAGATAGTTTGTGCACGTCCATATGTCAGAAACCTAATTGCTACTATTTCAAACCAGTAACATGTACTTCTAAAATAATAATGAAATTTTACAAAATTTGTCCGGATGCACAAAAAGTTTAGTCGGATTTATTATTTGACTTTATAATTCTAAATATCAGTGTGTGTTAATTCGGTACTTTTAAAAAACTAGCTTATACTCTCGCGTTGATGTGGATATCCATTGAAAAACTTTACACCTAACATAACTCAAAAGCAATTGTGCTCCTTAATTTAACATGTATTGCATGAACACGCCAACCTAGGCATATACCAAAAGATTGGTCCATATGTTAAATAGTAATAAGCATGGAAAAAAAGTATTAGTAATTAAAATATATGTTTTCGGTCAAAATAGTTAACCTCTATGAACACTTGCAAACTTTTTTTAATGTGTTTTGTTATTTAATTGTCCCAAATCGAAACAATATACCTCTTTCTTTAATGTGTTCTATTTTTTGTTGATGAGTTTTGATCAAATTTAACAAAAATCACTCACGGGTTATCCATGCAATTTGTCTAGCTTGTGAAACTAGCATTATATATGATAGGAGGGTAACGTTGAACGGGTCAATCCGTTGTAATTATTTATTTGGGCTTGGCCATATGTGAGTTAATTCAATAATTTGTAGAGGAAATACCAAAGGCAAATGTGTTTCCATTCAGGAACGATAAGAGTTAGACTAATTTTTTTGTTTCACATTGATAATTGAGTTGGAGTTGGACTTCCTTATGTAGGAGGTTTTTCTGTCACTCACTATGGTGGGTGAGAGAAGAGGAGTGGTCCGTCCATGTTCGTTCCTCCCCCGTTGCCTGCATTGTCAAGATTCGTGGGCGCATCTTTTTTCGTAAATATGCCGAGTCGGAGCGTTCAGGAAAATTAAATGTGTTTAATTTTAAGTTATCAACGGACACATTAATTACTCATTCGTTTATGGATTTTCTCGATCGTGGGATGTTACCGAGTCGGAAGTGGGATTACTCCCCACGCCTAACCTGACCCGTACTATATATAAACATGTAGATATCTCCTACTTCCTGAGAAGTTCGTTGGGTACCCCGAACAACATGTTTGATTGGAGGGAGTTGGGGGTAGGGAATGTGGTTTTGAGTGTAGAGAGTTTTAATCCATTGATTGTTTTGGGGTAATGGGAGTTAAAGAAGGAATAGCCAAGGGTTCACGGATTAAACACCCTCAAATCACTTAACTGGGGAGGCCTGGTAATTCAGATGGGTAAAGGGAATTGGCATTTAACTCCCTTTCCCTTAGATTGCCAAACAAGCTGTAAGTGGAAGGAATGATTAGCCCATTAGTAAGTATTTCACTCGGTTGAGAATCAAGATTTAATATTAACTAGTAGAAACTAGTAAGACTTCAACCAAGTTAACAAACACCTACACACAACCACAAACCAAACTATTCCCAATGTTTCATGAAGGTTGTCAAGTTTCGTGTCCTGCTAGTGACAATGATTAAATGTATGGTGTGATAGGACTTGATAAATACACGCAAGTAAATGAATGTACTAGCATGTACATAATATGTAAAAGAAGATGAAAACAATAGCTATGATAATAAAATATGGAGTGGCGACGATAGGTTAAATAAAGGCATCTCCTAAAAAAATATGGCAAGTACTGGGTGAACAAATTACAATTGGGTATTGATTAAATTGTACTTATCCTTATAATTATTTGGTTGGTGTCCATTTTGGAGGATCAACCGTGTTTGGGTTTTCTCTATACTTGGTCCGTTTGCTTATTTGAGTAGTTCAATCTCGTTAACCGGTTTGAGATTTGGGTCAGTGGAGCATTATATCTGAAAGTGGTTGTTAGTTTGTGACTGCTACAGTTTCAGAAAGAAAAGCAGTCTTCATTAGAGGAACATTTTAGGCGGGCAAACGTGTCCGGTTGAGCTCAAACTTGGTAAATACGTTAAGAACACGTATATCTGCTTGTTTACCAAGTTTCGTGCAGTTTGGAACTATTGTTTATTAGCGATTTTTTGATTACTGAAGGGGGAGAAACTGTGATATCTCTGATTTGCTGAAATCTTGCCTCTTGTGCTTGTTGTGGTTGCTGGTTGGCAATGAGGTAAAGTGTGTCGTAATCTCTAAATGTTCTACAGAAGATTCTTTTCCAAGATTGCCCATAGTGAATCTTGCATGGACCACCGGTTGGTCAACAGCTGGTTTTTCAGCCTCCAATTGAGAAGGTCTGTTTATATTTTGCAGCATATCCGTCGGTTAAAACTATTCTTGAAGTTTATTGCGGGCTAGAACCTGGTGGGGTTGTGTATCTCGCTGTACTACCTCAACATTCAAAACATCTCAAGTTATAGTAGCTCCCTGATGCAGTTCTACAGCCATGAAGATCCGAATGCCGCACAACTGTTTTATTTGAAGAAAGAGAACAAGCAACTAACTGTCTCGGACTGCAGCTGTATATGATTTGCCATCCGCCTTACTGCCAAATGGTAGAACCGAAATGCGCGAGCAACTCGAGGCAATAACGTTTCAAAAGTCACAATCCATGCACCAACGTTTTCAACCCAACCATCCATTAATAATTCCACTTCTTGACGAGCAAGAGACAACAGTCAGTAGATATTTCGATCTAGCATTAGCTTAAACAAAATAATATTTTTAGCTAGCTGTTTGACAACGGTGTATATGAAAAGGATGGTTGTTAGAAGCACATGCAACATCGCTATGTGAACATGGTAGTTTTTCTTTCTTTTTCAGATTAAGAAAATAACAGTTTAATGGAGTTGCTTGTGAATAAGAATGTCCTGACGAGAATGGACAAATAGAGGCCGAGCTTCATGGAGCTATTTATTTTGAAAAAATAAAATAAAAATATTGTGAATTTTCGAAAAAATATGGAAAAAAAACCCTGAAGGTTTATTTTACTAACGTGTAAAAATCCATGAAGCTACTCTCCTGCAAGATCTTATATTTTTTACTGCACGAAGATGACGTAGTTTGACATTTGAAAATAGTGAACAGTGCAAAAACTTTACTCATTCAAATTTGTCAGATTTTGTTATTTTTATGTAGCCAAAATATGAAATATTTTTGATTTAAAATTTCACACGTTGGTAGAACATTGTCTACATTCAGGATATTTTAAGATTTTTTATAACTAAAAAAATGATGTTTCAAACATTTCAAATTAAAGGGCTCCATTAGGCTGAACCTATTTGTGGTTTCCGCGTCTAGACTGAATATATGCATGCATCACATCTACAAATGGCATCAGCCGGTAGTTCAGAAGTTTGGAATTTACTCCAAAAAGTTTAGATCAACAAGCGAGCAAGACCACCCATCGAATATTCACGAACTTAATTCCAAGTTCCATAAAGCACATTGGATCTCTGGATCCCAACTCTCCAAATTACTTAAAGTACACATGTTTACATCCAAGAAATAAATGTAATATATAAGTGCCACTGTCACACACTAGAATACATGCACGATCGATGATCGATCAGATCTTGACGCCGTTCCCTCCAAACCTCCTGACGTAGGGGTCGCGCATGGTCTGCACTGGCACCACCGGCAGGGCACCGAACACCCCGAAGTTCATGCTGCTCTGGTCGTCCATCAGCGAGTACTCCTCCACCTCTGAGCTTTCCGTGCGCCGATCGTTCTCTTCGTCGTCCTCGTCGCCGGAGTACACGCTGCTCTCGTTCTCCATGAGGTGGTCCGCGTACTTGACGCTCTGCAGCCTCACCGCCGGTTGTGCCTGCACGCCGCCATTCCCCTTACCTGCCGCCGCTGCGCCATCGGCGGCGGCCGCAGTCTCTCCGCGGAGAATGCGCACGACGGAGCGCATGTCCGGCCGCCGCTCGGGCTCCCCCTGCACGCAGAGCGCGGCGGCCTCGAGCATGCGCGCCAGCTCGGCCGCGTCGTAGTTTCCTCGGAGGCGCGGGTCGACGAGGTCACCGAGCCGGCCGCGTGCGATGAGCGGCTCGGCCCACTCGGTGATGGTGCGCTTGGCCCCCGACGGCAGCCGCTCGATGGGCTTCCTGCCAGACACGAGCTCCACGAGCAGGATCCCGAAGCTGTACACGTCGCAGGCCCCGGAGACCTTGCCCCACATGGCGTACTCCGGCGCGAGGTAGCCCAGGGTTCCCTTGACCCGGGTGGTCATGTGCGACACGCCGTCGGGGACGAGCTTGGCGAAGCCGAAGTCGGCGACGAGGGGCGCGAAGTCGGAGTCGAGTAGGACGTTGCTGGCCTTGATATCCCGGTGGATGATCCCGGGGGACGCCTCGTGGTGGAGGTGCACGAGCGCCTCGGCGGCCCCGACCGCCACTCCCACGCGCCTACGCCAATCCAGCGCGTGCTCGGCGCCGGCGGCGAACTGGCCGTGGAGGTGGGAGAGGAGGGAGAGGTTGGGCATGTAGTCGTAGACGATCATGCGGTGCTCGGTGCCGGACGCGCAGTAGCCGCGGAGGCCGAGGAGGTTGCGGTGGCGGACGCGCGCGAGCACCTCCACCTCCACCGCGAACTCCATCTCGGCCTTGGAGGCGTTGGCGTTGGGCTTGAGGCGCTTGACGGCGATCTGCACGCCGTCGGGCGTCTTGCCCCAGTAGACGGAGCCGAAGCCGCCCTCGCCCAGCTTGTTCTCCTCGCTGAACCCGCCCGTGGCCGCGTGCAGCTCCTTGTAGGTGTAGATCCTCCACGCGCTGCCAGAGCCGCTCTTCGCCGCCGCTGCCGCGGAGGACGCGCTCGGGAAGCCCGGCTCCACCTTCTCTGAGCCGCCGCAGCAGGAGCTCCCGGCGCCCATGGCGATCGATCGACGATGCGGTAGCTTGGTGGTGGTCGTGCCTCGGAGTGAACGAAGTTGGAGTGTGCGGAGATACGAGGCATGTGTGCAGGTACTTATCGTACGTGCTGGCGTTGCCGGCCGGCGGGTCGGAAATCTTTATGCGGCCGGGAACGTCAGCTCTGGGGCTGACCTGGTAGTTCATCTCCATGTGGAAAGATGGCATTGGGCGACGACCTGCGCGCGTAGCAGCGCAGCGAGCGCCCGCCAATTGCAGAGGAGCAGGGGCGCCAAAAAAACATTTGAATAAGTCACCCTATGAGATGGACCGCACCTCGCCAGGGGTGCTTTCCAGCCACGCAGGCCCAACACGAGTCCAGTGCTGAGTACTTGGCCCAGACAGGCCTAGTTGTTGCTGGTCAATTACTGGCTGGGCGCAACAACGGGCTTGGCCTTCCTGCTGCTGCCCTCTGTCACGACTATTAAGGGTCTATTACTAAAAAAAGAATATTAAGTGGGCTGGCCCGCAGCCTTGCCTGTTCATTTAGGTTCTAGCACTGTAATTATGATAATACAATTGTGTTCATTTGTTTTAAAATTTTGGCATTAATTAAGAAGGGAAAAAATAAAATTTATGATTTTTTCGTTCAACTCCTCTTTCATACTCACGAAAAATAAAAATATACATTGAAAAATAAGACAATAAAGACCTGGTGTGTGGCTCGATGTAATTACTTGAAGCCTTCACTGCTATATCAATCACATTGCAACTCGCTAGCTCTTCCACAAGGCAACGTCTCTAGGAACCAGATGACGCCTAAGAATGCTGACCTATGGGATTCCTAAGTTTGATGTGTGAAGAAGATCTACGCCTCCAAGGAGGGTATGGTGCACGCGGGCTTCACGGGTGTAAGCGCTAATTGACCTTGCATGGTCCCTATTAGACTCTAGGGAATTTTCCATGCTATTAAGATATTCCCACTAGAATTCTGATCTAATGTATTTTGGGATTTTTTGATAGGCTTCAGGTAGAAAACTAGAGCCTAAGACTGGCCCGACCGTCGTGCAGTTTACCCTATATTTCGAGGCCACACAGACCATGCCAGGATAGATAGGCGGTACAATTCGACTCCGCTGCATCTAGTCATCAACTTGCTAATCTCACGTTCGAACCAAAATAAATGTGTGCCATGCCTAAGCTGACCATACTCGATCATCGCTTGTCGTCCTAGGCTAGTGCATCGGCTTTCATACTGCTCCCACACTCAAAGATCTCCACAAAGAGTCGATACCATGACAGGAGAGGACCAGGAGGCATCACCACCTCCACTCGCCATGTGGCCTTATCCTGGCAGTGTCCTTCGATGGCGGCGGAGGGGGGAAGGGGGAGAAATGGTTGATTGGCAACAAGTAGGCTTTCGCCCACGGACAGAGTTGTCTTAGTTGCATTAGGTCAGTTGACCCGATGGAATTCTTCGTTGATTAGTACTTTCTTTCCCCAAAATCGCCAACCAACCGATGGAGGCGTTTTGGCTGTTGGGCGCATATATCTCAGCTGCACCCGGTATTTAAATTGCAATTTAAACCCATTTTGGAATGTAGAAAAAGATGTAAAAATGCTCCCACACAGATTTTAACACCCTATGTGTTCATTAAGTCGTTTCACCAAAAACCGATATTGTTTTGTGACATGTGGAAAAAAGACTAAACTTGGTGCTAAAATAATGCTTTTCACGAGACTTTTTTTTTGTCTTTTTATACAGGACCCAAAAAATTCTTGATTTTCTCGCGAAACGATTTTGTGAACACATAGAATTTGATGTATACTCAAAGTTTTATTTCATATTTTTTTGATATTTCAAAATGTGTTCTTTAAATACGTGGTGCATAGACATCCGGGTGGCAAAGTGGATTTCACCAACCAAAACTTGTACTATTATACTTTGAAACGGATGTAGAGAATGACTCGAGCACAAAATAGAGAATAGAGAGCTGACCCAATAGGTATCTTTTTCTAGCTTTCGTCCCTGGCTTCGCCACACGTGTCGCCAGGCTTAGACTCGCATTTATCTAATCCAAATATCTAATACACACACAGAAGGTTCACCATAAAACCTGCAAACCTCTGCAAGCAAGATCACGACCCGGCTATATATGGTCTGGGATCGATCCAAGTATCCCCTTTTCCACGGAACCAAATCCGGCACCGCAAGTTGGGGACGAAGCGGCATATGCACTCACTCTCACTCATCACTCCCCTGCAAGCTAAGCATCCAATCCATTCCAGGGATCCTCCGAGCAGGGAAAGGCCCTTCAGGTGCCCAGCCGCCCTTCCACTAGCTAGCTTAGCATCTGGGACAGCACGGCATGGCACTAGGCGCGGGAATGTGGGAACCCGAATCCGGATCCCGGGCGAAACGGAAATTCCATTCCCCCTCCGAGAGAGAAATACCATGTCCTTACCTAGCTCTAGCTCGTCGGAATAAGCCGGAATCCGTCGGCACTGGGGACGAAGGCGGCCACGTTCTTCCTAGGATCATCCAGCCGCCGTCCACGTTCTTCCCAGGTGCGAAACTGGCAATAGTACAACGTATGGACAGTGTCATATATGCCTTTGCCAAAATTCCAAGTAGCCAGCATCCTGGGAATGGAACTATGGATCTATCTCTCTCAAATTCCCAAGTCATGTTTTTTTTTTTGAGGACAAGGTGGTCGCACCACCGTTCGAATAGATAGAAAAGAATTGACCCAGTTTATAAGCGAAACCGGATCAAAAAACCATACAAACTGTACAAAAGAAATACACAGACGAAGCGACCCGCCGCCCACACGGCACAAGTCGAACAAACGCTACAACACACACCACCCGCTCCGGAGCCGCCGCCCCGGCGTAGCAACCAGATCGGCCTTCGCATTGCCCGAAAGCGATCCAGTCATGGTCGACGAACCCTCTGCCCACGCAGTTTTCATCTAGGTTGCCACCAAAACCACCTGTTCCGGGGCCGCCGCCCCAGTGTAGCAACCAGATCGACCTTCGCATTGCCCGAAGACGATCCAGTCGGGTCGACGAACCCTCTGCCCACGCAGTCCTCATCCAGGTCACCACCCAGACCCACGCTAAACAACGGCTCTGCCTCGTAGAATCGTCGTAGCATGGGAAACCGAGGCCGCCGCCTCGGCGTCCACCACCGTCCGGAGCCGCCGCCCCGACGTCCACCACCCTCGACCACACACCCATTTTGCACATCCGCCGCAAAACCGTCGCACCGCGCTGGCCAAGAGCTCCAAAGCGGCGCCTCCAACAAGGTAGTGACGAGATCGTCACCGCCGCCCACTCCCGAAGAGCATAGATTTTCACCCGGAGCTCTTGGAACCACACGTGTTAGTCGAGGTCGAAAAGCTTCACAACGACGCGATCAAGAAGGAGAACGACACCGAGGGCGCCGCCGTCGTCGGCACCGACCGAAGTCCGTGCGAGCTTTCGCCCAGAGTTCAACCCGACCACAGGATGGCATCCTGGCCATGTCGTCAACCACCTAGCTCCATGGCACGCTGCCACCGCCGCGGCACCTCCCTCCACGACAGCCGCCATGCCCGCTGCGGCCGATCCTCGAAACAACCACAAAATCCGGGGCCGCCGCCCCGGCTTGCCTCTGTGGCCAGCCCGTGCCTCATCGGTCGCCCTGCCTCCGCGCTGGTGCCACCACCTCCCTCTCCTTCCTCGGCGTCGGGCAAGACGCACGCAGCCTCCGCGACCGTCCGCACGGAAGACCACGCCGGACGCCACCTTCCTGCCGCACTGAGCCATCCAAGCCGCGGCCGACCCAGGCCTCCTCGCTGCTCGAACGCCGCATCTCGCGGCCAGCACCCCAACCGGAGACGAGCTCCAGGACGCAGGCACCACCGTGCGCCGTCAGCGGCCCGCACGGCCCGCTCCCGGCCCAGATCGGGCCCGGGTCGACGGCGCCAGCAAACCGCCCCCCGCGGTGCATCCCTGCCGCCGCCATGCGCCGCGCAGCACCCGCAGCGCCGCCAGCACGCCGTGCCCCCAGGTCGTCGCGCCGCCAGCTCGAGGCGTCCTCCCGCACACGGCGCGCTCCGTGCGTGGAGCTCGAGTGGAAATTGAGAAACGACGCCCTGCCGCCACCTTCCCTGGTCGCGCGTGGCTTTGCCGGCGCTCCCTCCGGCGGCGGCGGAGCGGTGCGGTGGGTGGTGGAGAGCCCTGAGGCGGCCGGCGGCTAGGGTTTCCCCGGTGTCGCCAGGCGCGGGCGACGCGAGGGGGGGGGGGGGCTGTCCCACTGCCCTGGCGGCCACTATGGCTGCAAGGCCAAGTCTTATGTTTCACTGACAGAACCAATGTCAGTGTCAAAGTAACTCAGGTCAGAGGAAATCACATAATGTCATAATAGGGTTATCACTTTATCTGCCGGCAGGAAGAACTGGGCGGTAAAAAACACTGATCTTGGCGGTGGCATCTTGTCCAAAATTCGTCTGGACCATTGTGCCCGGGTCGTGCGTGAGACCCTCATGACCCACTCTGGTCTGCATGGACCAGAGACCATCACCATGTCTCGTCCTGCAGAGTGTAGACCCTGGCTAGCTGTTACCTGGCTCTGTTCCCACCTGGCCGACGCGTGGCATTGCATTATTTGGCAATCCAGATCCGCAGACACAAGAGTGTGAAATGTACTTGTGACTGAGCAAGCAACCAAAATGTTCTTGTTGTAGCAAGCTCACACCAAGCTGTGAGCCGTGTGCAAGTGCAAACCAGAGCAGATATTTCTCAGCTAAACCGTTTCCATTGCACACTGAAAGAAGGTTCTGCTAACCAATCCACCCGGAAAAGAAATTCGGCTATATCGTTTCCATTGCACACTGAAAGAGGGTTCTGCTAACTAATCCACCCAGAAAAGGAATTCTGTTAACTAATGATATAAGTGCTAGTGCTGTTTCTCGCATCAGCATTGCTTGCACACAAGCAACTGTCGTGTGCAGTGAGTGCTTGGTCGACAGATATGGTGTCATCACCACAGTGTTGCTTAAGCCTGTGGCACTGCTACTTCGAGGCGGCCTAGCTACAGTACGGATGCAATTAAACTAGCAAAACAAAGTGTGCAGTCATTCGATTTCCATATGTTCATTTGCTTGTATCCAACTGAAAGTTGTTGCGAGTTACTGAAGGCAAGATAACGGATAAGTTCGTTTCTTCAGAGAAGTGTAACCGAAGCAGAGTACCACAATTCAGGGATGCAAAGGGATTTTGGATTGGCAAGACTGTGAAGTCTCGCACATATCTCCATTAATATTTTCACCCAAACCAATCACGCCAAGAATCTACACGTTTCCAGCCTAAATCTAGCAGCAGCACCAGCAGCAAAGGGGGGGGGGGGGGGGGGGGGGAGCAGATGGCTCCGCCCAAAAGAGGGAAAAGGTCGAACCAACTAAAGGCGGCAGTTATTGCGAGCTTTCTTGCAGCGCCGTCGTGCTGCTGCTGCTGCTCTCATCGTCATGGTGGTGGTGGTCCTCCAAGCTCCGGATCGCCGCGTCATGGTGGTCACGCCTGTGGGTCGCCGCGTCGTCGGCGGCGTCGGCTCCAAGCTGTGTTGAGCTCATCTCGCACTCATCCACCTTCTTGTCGCCGGCGTTCGCGCTCGTTGCTGGCACGGTGGCTGCGAGCTCGACCTCGACGGCGGCGCGGCTGGTGGCCGGCTTGGCGAGGAAGGTGGGCCGCTCGTCGCCGGCCATGATGACCACCACGTGCTCCATGAAATCCGCCACCGGTCTGGCCGCGCCGGACGCAGAGCCCTTCTCGCCGCCCGCGGCGTCGCCGGCCTGGCCGTCCCGGCCGCCCTCGGAGGCGGCGTCCAGGTACCCGGAGAGCTTCCAGTAGGAGCAGGCGAGGATGAGCAGCGCGAAGGCGATGAGGCCCAGCATCGCCGCCAGCCCGCCGAAGAGGTACGGCACGGGAGACTGCCACGGCGAGTGAGCCGCCGCCGTGCCGTTGATCAGCCCGTGCACCGGCGCAGCCGTCGGCGCTGCGACAGTGGCGTGGATCATGGCGACGAACTCTGCTCCGGGCCTCATGGTGTGTTGGTGTAGCAGAGGAGTTGCACCTGATCGGGCTGGCTTGTGAATTCTGATGCTGTGCTTGCTGTCTTTTTTTTATGTTGTGCTTGTGTTTGTCTTGGCGATGGTGTGTGGGATGCTGAGAGGGAAATGGATGGTATTTATAGGAGAGGCCGGGGAGAAATACTTGCACAAAACATTAGGGTTGTCTATGTGTGATGCCAAGGAATATCAAAAGACTAATGGGGAAATTTTTGTTTGGGCTCTGAACTGTGTCCTACTCTGTTACTAGATACCACTCCCTTGAAGAGCAAAAATAAAATAAGGTACCACTCCCTTGGTGTATCATTCGCAAAGAGACACTTCATTTCAAATTGTCAAGTCGTCCAATTTCAAATGGCATCTATTTTGTAACAGGGATACTAGTAATTTGGGAAACATCCTTGAGAGCGAGGAAGTATATTTTTCAAGTTACACGTGGGCTTATGTGTGTTTTTTTTTGTAAAATCTAGTTGATGACAGAGAACTCGATGATGATCTACATTGCTCGATCATAAAGCAACAATAATAAAAAGAACAGGTATTCACACACTTCCTCCCTATAATCGCGGAAGTTTTTTCCTGAATACGAGGAAACGATTTAGTTCTAGAAGAAAAAGTATCACACTTAAAACCGCTTCGGATGATCAGGGCCGATGACGTACGTTGATGATACGTTACCGTCCATTAATCAAAGGGCTGTCTATTCATTAGTTAATCAAATAACCAGTTATGTTATGTGGACTTCATTTTAGCTGACTAAGATCTTTGTAAAATTAGGAAAATGATAATTAGAATAAAAACAGTTAATCAAATAACCAGTTATGTTATGTGGAGTTCAACCGTTCAAGTATAGCTAGACAAGATGGAGTATTGTGTGGACCAATCATGAATGCACTAGTCACTACTACAACTTTAGAAGAACTTCCGAAGTTTCCTAGGGGTTCGGGGTTGTGGATCGTTTGGCCCTTTTGATTCGGCCACGTGAGCTAGTGAATAAATTCCATGGACTTAACTATAGTTAATCCGAACATGCTTAATCACGCCCATTGCAGGTAGGTTTTTATACAAATCTAACAAGATGCTTAAATTGTAGTGTGCTGCTATATTTATAGCAAGTTGTTTTAGTGGGTTAAGAAAGTTAACGGATTGTGTTGTGTGTATGGATAGTGCTAGACGCGGATACACGGGAGCAAGAGATCATCTAGGTCTCTACAAGCATTATTGTATCGTGCACTTATTATCGGGAGACACCAAACCAGAAACAAATAGCAAGTTAATGATATGGCTTAGCGTGGACGTACGCATCGTCCTTCTTCTTTCCACTTAATTAATGCAAAGAAAGAGATATGTTAGTAGTAGTACAATAGAGGAGAGCATTGGAGATGTTTCCTGATAATGATGGTGGTAGTGTTAGTACTATCATATTAACCCTAAGCATTCCAGTACCGTAAAGAGGCAGCTTTATTAACGATGGAAGGTTAATTAATTAGCTAGATCACTAGACATGATATAGCCTCGCTGTCGAACGCATACGAAGTGAACCGGCATATGTGTAGGATTTCCCTTTACTTTTTAGATAGGCAAAACCAAATCCTATTGCAAGCATAAGATCAAACACTAGTAGAGAACAAGGCAACAGTACCGGCCTTATTGGGCCTTTAGTACCGGTTGTGCAACCGGTACTAAAAGGTCGGGACTAAAGGGGTACCCCTTTAGTACCGGCTGTATATACAACCGGTGCTAAAGGCCCTCCACGTGGGCGAACCTGCGCGCGCGCAGCTGAGGTTCCTGCTTTTTTTTTTGCCCCCCCCCCCTTATTTTTTCAGGGGGTTTAGGTTTTTGGTTTTTTCTTCTTTTCGCTTATTTTTCGGGGTTTAGGGTTTCTGTTTTTTTCCTTTTCGCTCATTTTTCAGTGTTTCGGAGGAGATCACGTATAAAGTACTCACTACACATATAAAGTACTCATTACACATATAAAGTACTCTCGTTACATATAAATACTCATAATTACAATGGAGATCACCGCTAGCTAGTACATGCATGGAGGGAGTCTATTTATCGACATAGTGGAATTCACCGAATTCATCTACGACATGCGTCAGAATGAATCCGCCAATTCCTCCGCAATAGCTTTTACGCGGTTTTTTTGGTAGGAGCTGGTTCCGCTTCCTTGCCATCTTTAAAAGAAGGAGATCAAATCAGTTATGATCGAAACTAAACACAATTGATGGTAGCAAAATAAAGTTGTGTATGATGTTTACGTACCTCTCGATTTCTTACACTATTGACTCTCTCATTGACCCTCATGTGAATAAACTCGCAAACGTAGTATCCACATAGTTCCGTCCCCTGTGGTTGTCGCAGACACCACTATACAAGAATTTAATTTAATCAAATAATAATCAAGAGAATGATAATGGTATTAGAAAGATACACAGACCTAGATACGTAGTAGTACTTACGTTGTTAGCCTTGAACTGCAGCTTATCTTTCCATTCACCGCGTTCTTCCGCGATGAACTTTTTCCAAACCCTGCCCGGAAAAGAAAATGAATTGAGGAGTTATTACTTATACTTTTGATATCCGGAAAAGAACGAAAGAGGCCGATATAGTGCGATTGAAATTACCTCTTGAGCATTAGACGCACGCTTTTGTATCATCTTGATCTCTCCTTAATGAGTCCCAGACTTCAACTTCTCCTTCCTCGAGTCTAATGATTAGCAGAATGAAATGGTACCTGCGCACATTTATATACGCAGGTATTCAGAACTCATCAATTACACTTAATATCGGGAAAGCAAAATAAAATGTGTACAAGATAGTTGTCATCATCCTCTTCTTCAGGGTCTTGCATTACAACCCCTCTTTCTCCATGCTTGGTCCAACAAAAATAATTGGGCATGAAGCCTTGTCGCAACAAGTGGGAGTGTATGGTTCTTACGCTCGGGTAATTCCTCGTATTCTGACATTTATCACATGGACAAATCATAAAACCATTCTTCAGCTTGTTCAACTTAACCACATCGAGAAAACGATGCATGCCATCAATGAACTCGGGACAGCGTCGATCACCGTACATCCATTCTCGGCTCATCTGCATTACATAAATACATCAAAAACCATGACACCAGCTAAATAATGAATAGAGATACGTGACCAAATTAATTAATACAAGTTCATCACATTAAAATCAAAGTAGAGTAGTGCTCAAATTTAATACATAGTTCTCACGAAACATACATCAATCGAAACTAACATACAACTATCTAAATAATTTAAATCAAACAACAAATGCGATCAGAATCGCAACCAAGGTAACTATTGAACCAACAGCATAACGATACCAAGCCTCTTGATTAATGCCATATTTTCTAATCTTTTTAAGCTTGGCGCGCATTGCATCCATCTTCCTCTCGTAAGCAGCGACGACGTCGGCAAGCTCGACCCCGTGAGCATCATCGATGTCGGCAATCTTCAAGTCCAATTCCATCTTCTCTTCTAGGCATTGGAGACGAAGATCTTCACTTATCTTCAATTTTGCTCTCAAATCGTCGTTTTCTTTTTTAAAATACTCGACAATAGGGTCGGCCGGAATTTCCGGTTCAACTACCTCCTAAATAAAAATATATCTACGTCAAGTTGGTCGGCATGATTGTTATAAACACGAAACAAAATAAATAGTTAAAAAGATATACCACATCCGAATCATAGACCGGACGAGGGCCGACGGGGACGGATATCAAAACCATGACACTATACATATATAAAAAAACATAAGAAAATTATACAAGAAATAATTATGCATTTAAATCATATAACTAACAATTTTTAAAATAAAAGATAAAAAAGAGGCTCACCGAGGTGGTGTCGGTGACGGAGCGGCGCGGGCGATCGACGGCGGTGAGGAAAGGGACACTATATAAAACCACAAATTTTAATTTAATTTGAGCTCAAAATGCATATAAAACAAATGAAATCCCTAACTTAGGCATTTCATCAAACACCTTGCAAGCACCACCAAAATCAAACTTGCTAAACTTGCACGAAAATGAGCTAAACTTGAAATGCCGGAAGAGAAGATGAAGAAGTTGCTAACCCTTGTATAGGGTGCCACCAATCTTGACAAATGTTGGAGAAAAAAGCGGTGAACTAGAGCTTGGCAGAGAGGAAAAATGGAGTTGGGTCGAGTTGCTTCAAATGGAGCTGGCTCGGGTGGAAGAAACACATATAGGCAGGCCCTTTAGTACCGGTTGGTGTTAGCAACCGGTACTAATGGCCACCCTTTAGTACCGGTTGTTAATACCCCTTTAGTACCGGTTGGTAAAGGGTCGCGCAGCTGGCTCACAAACCCAGCGGTGCTAATGTCCCCTTTAGTACCGGTTTTTGTACAACCGGTACTAAAGGGGGGGCGCACCAAAGCCTCCTTTTCTACTAGTGAAAAGAGGGGGTGGATATCTATAGAACATTTGTAGGATCAATTAACACATATGCCATTTTAATCAGTATGCAAAGTTACTCTGCAATATGCATGCTTACATGCATGCGGCAAAAGTTAGCTGATTATTACTCTTATGTAATTAACAAGCCGTGGTCTTATCCGTAAGCATCAGTTAGCTGGCTTAATCAATCACTTAGTGGAGCTTTACCAGCAACAAATGAATGAATGTGGATTACGTCTGCAAGCTTTAATTAGCTAGCTAGCTTAGCGTGACAAATTATGAGTGTCGGCCGGATTCGGAGAGGGCCCAACATATAGCCAATAGATATGGTACTACTCGGCAGATTATATCGGAGTATATAACTAGATTAATCACTGTACATGTTAGTGTAGCGCTCCTTTAAGCATGCTTTTAATCAAACATATATTCCCTCAGAAGCCACTTTTTGTTAGGGAGTATCCATCTCTAATTAAGTATGTGACCTAAACACATAGTGCCTCAACTAATCAAAAAGTGCTTTTTGGCCTCATGGAAAAGGATACGTATGTGCATATGCAAATACTAGAAAATTTGTGTTGTTCTATAGCTTCGTGTGAGCTTATCCACACCAAAATTAAGAATGATGGTCCTGAGTAGCTAAGGTAGGTCCTTTCTGTTGCACAATGTGCATGATTGGTCGTGTGAAAATGAGTGGCAATGTCTCGATTTTTCAAACAAACCCAATGTATGTTTTCCAGTGCGTCACGGTGGACACGATCCAGCTTAAAACAACATGGTCATTAACATACAACCCTCGTGTTCGGGTTTTTCAGAAAGTCCATCATGACTGAAAATAATAGTTTACATCGTTCGAAATAGTTTGAGATATACCCCTCTCTTGATCTTATGCTTGCAATAGGAAGCATATATGCGCTACTATATGCATGCCAACACAACATTACACCGTCCCAATAATAAGCACTGAGATGGCAACTCCCTCTTTGCACCCATACACGTATCCACGGTATTGTACTCAAGTGAACCATCATTGATGCATACTATACACGGAAGGCTGGTATGTACATTTTGTTGCTAGAAGAAAGGATAGGGATTGGTATTTAATATCGGTGATGATTACCAAGACAATGATTCGGAGGATTGTGTCTGCTCCTGACCCTAATGTCACATATCCCACTTAACATCATGATGTATTGTTTGAGTCAATCATATGCAATGTACAATAAATACATGACATGAGTCAAGCTAACCACCTAGAGAAAACACACTCTCTATCGAGTATAAAAGGCGTATTAGGACTTTCAGACTTCGATGGAGGTATGGCTATTAACTAATCCAATAATATGGAATGTTTCATGATAGGTATTCCTCAAAGGAAATATTATGGTTGCGGCTACATAATTATAAGTTGCATCAAACAATCCTTAAAATGGCAGTGTAACAAATAAATCTACGAGATTTCAAATAAGCTAGACTTTGGTTAATGAGTAATAGAAAACCCATAATCATAATGGTTAGCTAATTAACCGCAATTAGGATGACCAAGGGTCCAACTATCATTGAGTGAGCATGGTGACACACCTTCACATCGGTTTTGGCCGCTTGACCGAGTTGAGCAAACATTTTTTCCCAGTTTTCAGATTGACCAATAATATGACTATTGTTTTACTACAAAATAAGGAGAGGCATTCATTACATTTATTTTATATTAAAACTTACTATGTTAGTTGATGTTTTTTTTTGTCGATTCTAACTTTATAGTGTCATAAGGACTTTTGAATTGTTTTAGATTCATTGAGAACCTTGGAGAAGAAAACATCCTCCTTACCTAGTTATGTAGGATGGTTTCGCACCTTCAAAATTTCAGAAAAAAGCAAGAAACCAAGGTACGTGAACAGTTCAAAAAAGGTGAATTTGCATGTATAAAAAATGTCAAAAGGACATGTTTATCCCTCATATTTTTGCGTATGAAAATAAAAATCATTTTTTTTACCATAACACGAAAAATTCATTTTTGCAAGACATGTTCTAATTGCTAGCACTCCATGTATCCATGAAATTTTAAAATCAAAATCTCAAACATGCAAAACGACCACCCAAAAGTGGAATTAATAGGGTTCAAACTAAATGGTTCAAGAAAGTTCAAGTTTTTATATGATCGTTTCGTTAGGATAGGGTTCAAGTAGTAGCAAGGCACAAAGTTTGGGATTTAGGAGATACTTTTTCAGAGATATAGGATAGACTACTGCCTACAATTAGCACACCTTTTTTTTCGAACACATTCAGAGATATAGGATAGAAATCTATATATGAAGAAGAAAGCGAAAGAAGAAACTACAAACATCAGTGCACCTATAAGTATTTCATATAGGAGTAGTGGGCTACTCGAGCATCAATTAGTTTCTTGTGCCATTAATTAGTACGTACGTAGCCAAAACGGCAAGTATCTATCCCTGATGGAGTATATATGATTAGTTTATAGGGTTTACCAATGCGTCTACGGCACCTCGATCAAATTCTCAAGGGTGTGGCACCGCATCTCCTTCCTCTCTTTAACTTTGCCTGATCGATCGATGATTTCCACTCTTGCGAGATCCAATTGGCGCTGATCAATCGGTTTAGTTTTTGGTTTCTCAAGTGGTGGGATGGAACTCGATCACGAGCCTTTGCTTTAGCATATCGTGCATGTGTGTGCACGCTGGCTCGATCACATGTTACGGACGCTAATTGGGTGGTTATGTGTCGCAGCGATGCGGGGCGCCGTCCGTGTCGCACTCCGTTCGGGTTGGCGACTTTGACTTTCCCCGCGCAAAAACATCAACTTGAGTTGACATGCATGTGAGTGTCCATCGATCCAGCTCGCAAAGGTCAATACCGCTTTGGCTGTGAACTTTGTCACGTTTGGTCCTAACACTTTGAGATGGCCCGAAGTTAAACGACCCTAACTTTTAAGTGATGGTTTGGTCGCGACAAGATTTCTGTCAGTTGGATTCTTGTTCCGGGGTGTTTATAATGGGTTTTCGTATTGTACTTCGCTACTGTGAAGTTGGAGATGATGACGCGTCGTTCGAGCGGCGACGATGACCTGGGTGGTCCAGTTGTGAAAATCGTCATCGGCGCGAGTCTTACATATCTTCTATTTAGAGCTCGCTAAGAGAAACGGAATTGCAAGTCGATCTACATATTCAGTGTCCGTTCTATGGCGAAGTCAGAGTCGTTGTTTGGGGGGGGGGGGGGGGGGGGGGGGGGGGGGAGTTATGCATGAGGAGGATACTAGTGGGCAACCCAATCATGACTCTCGTTTTGGTGGTGTGTGTGTGCATATTGTGTTCGTACAATATTGGTTGCGTGTGATCGAGCATGTCGTGTTGGTCGACAAGAATGTTTGTGATGGTTTTCGCACGGTTTGCATTAATTAACGGAATATTCTCATGTCTTAATTATTGAGATGAGGCAAACTATTAACTTCGCTTCGAAAAAAAACACGCAGATTTTACCAACCTTTTCCAAATTTGTGAGACTGCTCCCAATTCTTTTTGCTTAGCGTGGTTATCAATTAGTAAAAACTGACACTAAGAACATTCCGTCGGTAACAACAGGTAAAATCGCTACATGTAAGAATATTTACATGGTGTCGAGCACACATGCTAGAAAGGTGGCGCAATGAGATCCACGCCGGCAAAGTTAAACAATGAATAGTGATGGGACAACTTACATTAAATTTCAAAATGATTTAGTTAAGCATGTGTGGACCCATGTAAAAAAACAGTAGTTTTATCTTCTCCTTTTTTTCCAATGTTTTTCTAGTGTGAACACTGTTTAAATCTATTTGGTGGTAATCTACGTCATTTAAAATTTATTGTCTTATTTGTTTAATCATGTGAAATATTTCATTTGTTAAATTATATAGAATGGCCAAAAATGCGGATGAGACTGACCAAATGGATCGTCGCGCGTTGGGTGCCATGGGCAGAAAATTGTGTGTGAAATAAATTGGTTTCAACAAGGGTAAGATTTGTTTGATTCATCCGAACCGGAAGGCTTCTCGTTCAGAGATTGTTGCCGGGTAATCGAGTTGGGTAGGGTTTACCAGTTATCCCATTTTATTTGTGTTTTCCCGTGTGTCATTCCGCAAACCCTCACTTTCCCTCGTGTTTTTCGACGTCAATCTATGAAAGTCGGGCCAACCCACGTCAATCTTGTTGAGCTATTATTCGGCACCCTACTAGAATATGGATCGTTGAGACTATATGAAGTGACGAGTGGTTGCGTGATTATGCACACATGACCGTAGAGGATGAGCATGATGCCAGTATCTATGACGAGGATGAGACTTCCAGATGAGTTGATTGAACCCAAGGGTGGACCGGCAACGTTCAACAGTTCATCCAATTTCATCACAGAATAGTGATGGGGCAAATTACATTAAATTTCAAAATGATTTGGTTAAGTATGTGTGGACCCATGTAGAAAACCAGTAGTTTTATCTTCTCCTTTTTTCCAAAAAAATTTCTAGGGTGAAAAATGTTTAAATTTATTTGGTGGTAAACTACGGTTATTTAAATTTATTGTCTTATTTGTTTAATCGTGTGAAGTATTTCATTGTTAAATTATATAGAATGGCCAAAAAAGCGGGATGAGACTGACCAAATGGGTCGTCACGTTGATGCCATGGGCAGAAAAAATAACAAATAAGGCACGGACGTCTGACCACCCAAACGGGCAGCGGACAAGTTTAGTGTCCATTATGAATCCGCCAATTGGAGTTGCCCTTAACGCGGGCAACCATTTATCCTGAGTCCTGACTTCCCCTACGGAGAGAAACACTCACGGTCTAGGAGGAGTACGAATCCATGCTACCTTGGCTTCAATTATCCATGTGGATAGATGGAGGTGGCAATCAATCAATGCGTGTGTATGAGATCGAATCCGACCACAACAATCATGTGGTGCATCTTTCTCCGGAGGCACAGTTTCAAATGACACAGCGTGTCCGGTAAAGCTGATCCAACACAGGTCCTGGCCGGATGATGGCCAATAGGATGTTGCCAAAAAACATTTCCTTTAGGAGTATTTTGCTTTCTAGAACAGAAACTGTTGGTCATTTATTAATGTGTCGCCAGTGATAAAAAGAAGTTCCCAATCATGAGCTGCCTATTGGGAAGTTGGTCCTTGGATACATATCTGAGTTGATCGTGTTCTCTAGAAGTATATACACCTGTTGCACTAAGACTATAGCTAGTCAGCTATGTCCATACTGTTATATATACATTGCTGATCCTCAATCCTATCTTTCCCCAACTTCATGGGTTATTTTCTTCATACACATATAATGCTTGAAAAAAAAATCAAATAGTACATATCTAAACAGTGAGAATTTTTTAATCAGGACAGGTTGTCGTCGATGAAATAAAGGCCGGATAGCAATAGTTCAAAAAAAATAGTGAGAATTATTTGAAAGAGGAGGGCAACAAGAGTTTATTATAAATGAATTAACACATACACTAATATTAATTGATCTTCCAACTCCTGTGACCAGGGCCGGCTCTATATATTTGGGGGTCCTAGTGCAAGGTTGAAAAATTGGCCCCTATATTTACTATATATCTACGCACATGACGTAAAATATTAAAAGTTTACATCTAACTAGGGCATGGAGGGCATGGAGATGGAGGACATCATGGATTCGGAACTCATGGAGGACATACCGCGAACCTGGGCAGGGGCGACGGGCGACCAAGATGGCAAGATCGTGCGGCGCAGAGGCGCGAGAGGGGTGACTCGATTCGTCGATCGAAGAAGAGGCGAAGACGAAAAGGACATGCGACTCGATGGAAGATGCGAAGAGGAACAGGCGATCTCGTGCGTTTCGCTGTTTCCTCGACTCCTCGTCTCCAGCGATCGATGGCAAAGGCCCAGCCCAACATTTTTTTTTAGATGTGTAGTAATCGAAGTATGAAGGAATATGTAATATTGGGCCCCCCTCTGGACTGGGCCCTAGACCGTCGCACCTCCTAACTAGGCCTAGAGCCGGCCCTGCCTGTGACTAGATCTCTCTTGCGAAGACAAATATGAGCCATACTTATGAAGCCGTAAAAAGGTACAGTAAAACATGCTTACATATAAGACACAAAACATTCAACTTCAAGCTTTGTGAATGTTAGAATACATGTACGACTTCAAGAAAACTAGGATTTACAGATAACATCTTCTTGTGCTCCAAGTCATTAGTCTTCTTGCGCTCAAATTTTGTGCTCTATATATACTCCCACGAAGGTCATGTCAATATAACGAACAAGACAATTGTACTTTTTCATGTATTTTCACGGTGAAGTCATTTCACTACAAAGGCAAGAACATGCATCGTAGGAACTTCCAAGTCAAGAGGATCGGAACAAAAAGAGACAAATTAATTTTCATGTTTGATTTCTTTGTAAGTATATTTTTTTCTTATTCTTCTATCAAAGTGTAGATTGAACCTCGATGTGAAATTTTGGTACATATCAGCATAAAATGGACGTGTGCATCGATTGCTTCAGAGGTTGAGGCTATGCTCCCATTTTGGAAAAAAAAATAGCAGGTTTGATTTTATGCTCGTGTTGAAAATCTAGATTTTTTTTTTCATAATCACTTACTTTAGTTTCTTAAAGTTGGTATCATGGTGCCATCTAACCGTTGCCACTGTGCTCCCATACCATTATAGCACAGTAAAATTCATCATTTTTTAGAAGAATAAAAAATAGTAGATCGTGTCACGGAATTTCATATTCAGCCTGCACATAAAGATATTAAAGAAAAGGAAATTTTCCTACCATGAACAGTGGTATCTCAGTGGTTTTGAACATTATTTTTTTGCGTAAGATTTACTGAATAATCTATCTCGCAGGGATTTGAATTTGCAGTTTTGGGCATACTCTAGTAATTAAGCATACATGCGCAGTTAAATATACTACCTCCGTTTCATAAAGCAAGGCCTATAACTTTAGTCAAGGGTTAAAGCTTGCTAAGTTTCACCAAAATATACAAGAAATTATCAACATTTACAATCTTTGCTAAATCTATTGATATGGCATGCGCCGTTGCATGTACATCATCCCTGGCGTGCCAAGGCGATCGATCCCGCCAAGTCGATCGAGAGCTGTGCTAGCCGACGGCCGGAAGCTGAGGCGGGCCACTGGTCAGAGTCCGTTAACTCAAATGGCAGCCGTCACGTGACTCGCGTCTACGTACGCGTGCGCCGGCCGGCGATAGGAAAGCTCAGGCCGTTAGGCCATTCCGCGAAAAGAAGGAGGCGGTTCGTTGTGTGGCGAAAAAGGGGAAGCGGTTCGACCGCTCACGGAAACGGGTTTGCCGTCGTCACGTAGCAACGGCGGCGTATAGATATAACAGAATAACGGCGGGGTGAGATCATACTCGCTCCACTCCCCTAACTTTGTTTGCCTCCAGTTAATCCACCCACGCGGCTACAGCGACGTGAGGGAGATGAACGGAACGGTGTTCCACTAGACTATCCATTAACTCGTCCCGTACGAACGGTACTGCCATCTCCGATCCGTAGGAAGAAGAAGAATAGCATAAATAATTGCAATAACCCTTGTCTTAATTTGCGCGGAAGAGGGACGTGCAATTTAGAAATTTGATCTCCCTTTCGAAAACTTGGCAAAATCATTCGGTTTTGCTATTTCTCAGCTAGAGCTCAGTCAACTCCATCGCCATCGGATTGTTGTTCCAAGATTCGTGCAGTGGGTCCCACCCTGCCTATTTCTTCCTCCTCTCCTCTCTCCTTTTCCTCACACACCCGACCTAGACAGAAAGACATGGACGGGAAATGAGAACGTCGGCCACCCACCTCGTCGGAGTCGGACCAAGCCGGAGTCAGGGTCGATGCGGCCACGGCGGGCCAGACTCCAGCAAAGAAGAAACTTAGCAATGGGGGTGCGGGATCGCCGGCGCTGGAGAAGAAGGGCATGCTTAGAGGGATGGCCGGGGTGGCGCGGGACGACGGATGAGGAGCTCGGGGCAGGGCGGGGCGGCGAGGCAACGCGGGCAGCGCGCGGACGCGCGCGCTGGGGGGCAGGGGGTGGACGGCGGTTCGGCCGGCGGTGGTTGTGGGAGAGGCACGGCTCGCCGAAAGGTGGAGAGGAGCGGCGCTCGCCGGAGATAAAGAAGAAGACCTGAGGGAGAGGCATCGGTGACGTCGGTCGATTGAGAACTAACCTAGTCCTTAGTCGACTGCGCGTTGGGCGAACCTAAATCATTTTGTTTAATTATGGAGAAAGTACCATGTAGAAACTTTCCCTAGTATACATCTTTAAAAAAAATTGTGACCTATGCAAAAATCAAGTAATGACTTACCGCGATAGAAAAACTATTAGGAATACAAGTGGAATCCCACTTATATATATATAATATATACTAAATATATCTCACTTCAAGATCATTTGAACCGTTTTAGTTTAATTCTTCTTCTCAAAATTTGAACTATAAATATTCAAAGGAACTAGATGTGGGATGTAAGTGTGATTCACTCGACACTCCAAAAGGTAGAATACATGTTGCGTAGCTTAAGCTGCGGAAATCTTGTGATTTTTCACACATGGCGTTGGAACGGTAAATTACTGCCTAATAATTACATGTGCGTCAACTTTTCATATTTTTCTAAAAAAACATGATTAATCTGCTAGGTTTCATAAAACAAAATAAAAAACAGCCATATCCAGACGAGCGTTTGAGCATTAATAAAGTCCAAGGGACAAAACATTTCCCAACTTTGCACAACGCCTCGCTAGACTAAATTTACCCTTGCACCAGAGTGCTTGTTAACCTGTTCCGAAAGATATATTCGAGGAAATAGAATGTATGCATCCCAATAAGCATATCCTATTACATTGTATGGAGAAAAATCCCTTCTGCAAACAAAAAAAGAATCAAAAAAGGGAAAAAGAAAAGGAGAAAGGCAGCTTGTCTGTCTGTTGACAAGCGAGATACCATGGGACAGCATCACTGTCCAATCGAGAGAGCAGTGTGCCGACTCCAGCACAGGAAACTCCAGGGGTCGTCGTGCAGCAGTAAACCCAACATGCCTGGCCCAGTTGTGGCTAAGAATACCTGGGGGAATCCTACTACATGAACCTCCGTGTGCCACAGCGCCGTCGAACACCATTCTCGCTGAACTGAATCCACTGTCTCGTCACTGTCCCTGCTAGCGTGTCTTCAGAATAAGCAAATTGAACCCCGCGCAAGTATCCAGACACACCGTCTTTGGATGGCAACATCGTAATTTTCGAGAACATTTACAGCCACGCATTCGTTCTCCACTGCACGACGACGACGAGGAGACGTATCGGGGCGGCACTGGAGGGCGTCGACGATCGACCGGTCGCCATTTGCGTCCAGGCAACAAGCTGACCTCGGTCACCCCCTGTGCCGTGTGGGCTGCAGAGTGATTCTGTGTGCTGCTGGGATGCAGGAATAAGCTGATGCTTCCCCACAGTGCCCAGGTGTTCCGAGACTGTAGCAGCAGATGCAAAGTGAAAGGTCAGAGGATGCACCACTGTTGAAAATTCCGGTGAGCTTCCCGGTGAGTTGTTGATCATGATGAATATGAGCACCTGATGCCAGTGAAGATACCCAGGCCGGCTTCCTGAAGAAAGATCAATCCGGGTTTCTGAAGCTGCACAGGTTTCAGCTGCTTGTTTTGGGGCTAGTAAATACTAAAACATTATCCGGAATAGGTAGGAGCTCAGATGCATGGATGTTTGAGTGGCGGCAGCAGCAGCACATGTTGCAGAAGGGCTGCTTGCTTATCAGGCAGAGCAACAAGAAATTTGCCGGATCATCCACTCACCAATATGCCATCACCAACTTGTGCCCCCCTTTTGGTACCTGAGGATGATTGCACACCACCATGCACCGAAGCTCGCCGGCCGGTAGAGAAATGGCTGCTGATCTGTAGCTATTTTCTCGTATCCATCGCTGTCGAGATGACGAACCGGGGTCGAGAGAACAATGTGCGACAGCGACCGCGCCGTCGCCCACAAGCTTGTTCCCGCGGTGCATCAGCCCTAGCTCGACGCAGCCCTTGTGCACAACTGCTCTGCACCAGCACTGTTGGAAGAGAAACCTTTTGCCCTAACCTGAAGAAAAGGGCTTTATCCATGGCACTTGTTAGGTCCCTTTCAGTGTTGCTCTTTCACTGCTGCTAGTGACACGAGCACTTGCACCAGGCAGGAATAAACGATTCTATAATCAGGACCAAATCTTTATTATGCAGCAGCTCTGGGATCATCATCTGCCATGAAAAAAATTGATGCTGGACTAATTAACAAATCGATGCTTCATGCTGGTGCATGAAGAGGAGAAGTAGAACAAGATTTGATGCAAATCTGTTTTGTCACCAACAGGAAAGGGAATAAGTAACACTGGGCTTAGTGCAGGTCCCCATCAGGAAAGCAGAGTGGTTTGTTTAGGTGATTGCCGCTTTAATCCAACATAATGATCTCGGAAAGATCGTTAAGCCCATCTTATCCTTGGGGGATCCTTGTCCGATATTTATAAATTGTTCTGTGCAATGCACCAACTTAGATTTTACGTGGGCATTCGAGATATAGGGATCTCTCTCTGGGATGTTCTTCTTAATGACAAAACTCTAAAAGAAAATGTAGTTACAATTACTAAGATTTTACTACATGTCATGATTGCATTTGGGCACATGACTAGATGTCAACTGGTATCAAACCTTTGCATATAGCATGATCCGAAGAATGTGCAACACAAATCTCGCTAAGAACTTATAGTGATCTCCCTTTGCCAACAAATATGGTATCAAAGTCATTGCATAAAAGGTCATGATCACACTATCCGCAGCGTTCACTAAGACAGAGCATAAATCAATCATCTATAGAAAGAAACAACACCGTCAAAACAGGGCTATTAATCAGTTTGTGCCAGCATAAGTTCCACATCAGAAATATGCAGCTTTAATCGACGATATTTGTGCAATACATATTCATATGCATATACCCGTACGTCTCACGACAGAAAAGAAGACGGTTTTAATTCTACCTCACATCATCATAAAACCTCCATTAGAATTATATACAGGTGACACAATATCAGTTCATGGCTTACAAAAAATGGGGTCCCTAAAGTGTTAAGTAAGCTAGGTCATCTTTTACTGATGGGGCTAGGTTACCCTGCTCTCCACAAAGCTCTGTTTCTGTCTCGCAATAGTAAGAGGAAGTGGTTGAGATTTGAGAAGACACACTATATCTATTGCCTTTTCGATGCATCGAGGGAATTACATTTACAAGAAAAGACTGATATAATTTCACAAAACTTTCCTAAGCTAAACTTTACCTTTCTACTTTACAACAATGGGTTAGTTACTGAGACAACAAATACCGCTGCAAGCACTCTTTTGTTTTTTGGAAGTTCATTGGCTTAGATATGTAAGAATCCATGCCTGCAGCAAGGCACTCATCAGCGCTCTCTGAAAATGAATTTGCTGTCATCTGCAATGAATTCTTGGGGTTATACAGCATCCCAAAAAATTGACTTGATGTAATAGTCCATAAACCCTATTATCTATGCTTCACAAACCACAAGGTAATCCCATGCATTGACATTTAAATCATACCAGAAAGAAACTGAAGTCTCATGGCAAGAAAGACACTGAAAAGTTTCCACATCCTTAGCATAAACATACTTAAATATGTCGGAGCAGAAAAAAAAAAACGTCCACTGTTCATCACTAAAGTGGATCTTAATGTTGTTCTCCCATAGTGTTCTTCCAAAGTTTAAGTAAATTGCGGTATTGTGAAAATAAGGTTCAAAGGAGCTACATTCGCTCTAAAATGCTAGAATTTCCGACAATAACTGAAATAATAATAAATTGATCGACAGTTCAACACCACTTGTTTCGGTGGGTCAACATCATAACGAAGCATATTCGTTACATACACATTTGTGCACTTATTGTGTAAGAAATACATCTCCAATAGTCCATGATCAGCCATTCTGAGTTCCAAAAAAGTGCTATCTATTTGAAAATATTAGACACACTGGCATATTTTTCTTCACTAAACATGAACATTCAGAAATTTTATTTGCATTGAATGTGTGATCGAGAGAACAGAAAACTCATGAAGTACCATGGAAACAAAGCTGATGCAGAGAAACTATCTAACATGAATTTGTGTTCTTGTAAGAGAAAGCTTACCGCAATTATAGGAACTCTCTTGCCTTTCTTTTCTTGTGCACAATCAGATGAAATAGCTGAGTTAGCTATCATCTGATTGTCTTCAGGATTTACAGAAACGTGCCAATAGCCAGTATCTTCAAAGGAACGGATCAATCTAGTGGCTTGAAGGCCATCCATTTCTGGCATGTGAACATCCTGTCAAGAAGATACCATTACCATTTTCAGCAGAAGACCGGAAGAAAGGTTAATATATTATACAGGTTTTCACTTGGTTTCATAGGGTTGTCCTGATATAGCAATAATGATATCACAACATGAGGCGCTAGCATAATTTAAATCACTTATCAAGTACAAAGGTAACCGGCAACGACAACAAAAAAACGACTTTACTGGTTCATGCTGACTTGAGAGATAGAAGTAGTGAGAAGAGAGAATAACTAATTATTGTTGACACTTGACAGCAAGAAATAACACATGAAACTCGGACATATTTGAAGTCAATCTATGAGCCAAGTCAATCGATGATTGGCATACACTTTACTGTTTATCAAGTTCAGATTGCTTTGTATCCCATTACCTAACAGTTAAGCTTTTTGCTTACATCTTAGAAGATTTTCAGGTGAGGCAATTGAGAATGAACTGACAGTTACATATGAATGAACTTATGAAGAGAACACGAGGAACCAAAATTAATGCTAAGCATATAACTTTAGAAAAATGAGAATATTGTTTGTCGTACCATCAGGATAAGATCATATTGGCGCTTCTGTACTGCACGGATTGCTTCCACTCCATTATTTACAATGTCTATTTCGTAGCCCAGCGGCGCCAGCATTGATTTTGCCACCATTATATTGACTTTGTTATCTTCGACAAGGAGGATCTTTGCCTGACTGCTACTTAAAGAACATTTTGATTTCTTGTTAAGTGATTTTTCTTCAAGATCTTTGCATGGTCTACTTCCCCTGAATGCCAGCCCCTGAAACTGATACCGTGTCGCCTTGGGAACTGGAAATCCGTTCAGCTTGACTATTCAGTTCAAAGACCATTGAACCATCATCTTGTTCTTCATCTATGCTCCTAGCACTTGGACATTGGCTAGCAGCAGGGGCACACTTTCCAGAATTCTCTTTCAACGCCGCGAAACCATTTGAAAGCAGGTTATGATCCTCTAATATGTTAGTACGATCATAGACATAATGTTGCTGCCAAACAACTTGGTGTTGTTCATCATTGGAACTCCGGAAGACAGAATAGAAGGTCGTATTTTTGGCTTGAAAACGAAAGAACCTTCTATATCCTGATAGTGAAATCATTACCAGAGCTAGCTGCATCATCAGGATCATCACTGTGTTCCTCTTTTACATGAATTTTGCAAGGTATCATGAACGTAAATGTTGATCCTTCATCCTCGGTGCTAACCACAGTTAGAGTACCACCCATCAACTCCACCTAAATCGTTACAAATAATCAATAGAATAGTTACACACTTTTGTAAATTACTGCGGATCTACTCATTTAGAGCTAACATTAAAATAATTATTGTTGTACTTCCAGGTATTAGTATTTAATACATGCACAACTAATATCTTAATTATGTCTTTTAAGAATCATTGGGAACTGGAAAAAACGTACCAATTGCTTGCAAATTGCAAGGCCAAGCCCTGTCCCCCCATATTTTCTTGCATGATCAGTACTGGCTTGCATATATCTCTTGAACAGAAACGGCAAGGACTTCTCTGCAGGTGAACATAAGTTGAAAGAATCAGGTAAAATAGAACATATTCCAGAAATTACAGGTTCCCTATCAAGTGAGATATGCAGAAGATGATCAGCATGGAGTACAATCAATAAATATTGAGAAAAAATACCTGGTATTCCGATCCCAGTATCATATACATCGCAGCGAAGCCAAACAACCTCTCCTTCATGATACTCCCTAAAATTTGCATTTGATGAAATGCCATTCTGACAGGCATCTTCACGATTGGAGTAACACGGAGTATCTGTGTCAATTTCTTGGAGAGGCAGCAGAATTTTCTGTGGCAGTAGTATTTGGGCATTCAGGCGGGCTCTCATGGGAAGTTGTCCGTTCTCTATTTTGCATCCTGCTTGCTGCTTATCTACAAGATGAATATTTATCCCAACCTTCCCATCATGTGTAAACTTCACTGCATTGCTGCAATGGTTGCAAATACCAAATATCATCAGGCACATATTTTGCATTACATCCAAGCACATGTGTGCTTCATTAAACTTTATCCAAACTCTTTAAAGGCTAATATACCTAAGAATACATGAAATGGAAGCTTACCTGATCAAGTTCGTCAGAATTTGTCTAATCCTTAGCACATCACCAGTGACCTATAACAACATTGAAAAATATAGCTTAGATGAATGATATAATAAAGATGAACCATTAAATTGCCAAAGATTTCGCTTGCTCCGAAATTACTCAAATTTCATAAACAGGTACTTCATTTTCTTCTGCAAGGCAATGAATCCAATTTGCAGATACATGAGTAGTTGAGTACATAACCTTAACATTATAGACAAAAACCATGGGGGGAAAGATCGTTAATTACGATACCTCTAGTGGAACATCATCTCCTATGCACCCTTCAAGAATCAATTCCTTCTTCAGAGATGCGGCAGCAGTTTGGAGTACATGTTTAACTACTTCCCTTGGTCTAAATGTTGTGGCCTCTAGTTTCATAGCTCCTGAAGTAATGAAGGCAGAAACAATCTACTTCAGATTTCAAGTGTCTTTGACACATAAGATGATAAGAGAAATATAAAAATAATTATACCAACAGATGGGACTGAACTTTTCAACTTTTAAGTAATTTTCTGGAACAAATCTTGATAACTATTCTCACTCATAAAATGTCAACTACCACATGTAACACAGTGGGAATATGGGGGTATACTTAATGTGTACATTAAGTACCTATAGCGTGTATTACTGTGTTCCATCCGGAACTCCTAGAAATGACTTAAAAGAAGATAAATTGCCAATATGACTTAAATAACGTTTAGTTTTAAATACCTGACTCCACTTTGGAAAGATCAAGGATGTCATTGATCAATTGCAATACAAGATCTCCAGAAGATAACATAACTTCAAGCAACTGATATTGCTCTTTATCCAGTTTGGTAGCCGCAAGAATTTCAGCGATGCTAAGAACCCCTGAAAGAGGAGATCTGATCTCATGGGACATGGTGGCTAGCATTTGTTTTGCTCGCATTGTTTCCTCTGCAACGTTAGATAAATGTAAGTATTCAGTGTACGACTGTGATTTAAAATACATCAGATTATATTAGACTAAATAATTGGACTACAGGATGCAAACCAGTTATGTGAAGAGATCTGCTAAGTTCTGTTTCCTTGGCTTTTTGGATAGCTTCTCTCACCCTTATGTCCGCCATTTTCTCTCTTCTTTTGAACTAAAGTGCAAATAAGTAGATAGGTTGCAGTTCAGAAGGGTGGAACAAATGTAGAACATCAAACAAAAATGTAGTAATGAACTTTTCAAATGAAAAGGGCGTCCCTTTTCTTGTGGAAACTTCCCTCAAAGAACAATTTAAGCAATCATTGCAAGAAGGTCATAATGCAGAATATCATTTTAATGTGCAATGTCAAAACTGAAATCATGAGTCCAGCCGTGGGATGTAACATGTGAGTTGACCACTGGTCACTAATGCCAATTTGCTACAAGACAACAAGAAGTGATTACTTCATAGAGAGTTGGAAATGGACACTGCCAATGGATAGTATGAAGTTCTATGCTTTTAGCTACAATCTTATGCCTCTCTGGAGACCAACAACAAGGATAGTGACAACGAAGTAAAAAGTGTAGAGTTGCAAATCAGAGCCAAGGGAAATAAATAACAGGATAGGGTTTTAAGATTCAGAAAGAAAAGGAATTGGAATATGAAAGAAGTAATTGAACAAATCACCTGGTCTGTTACGTCCATTGCAACATAATTCACACCAATTGTCTCCCCAGACTTGCTGAAAACTGGTTCAATGTATGTCACAAAGGTCTTTGCTCCAAATAATGGAGTATCAAATACAAACTCTCTCTTAGTCGCTATACCCGAGGCCATAACCTCTCTCTTAACATTATTCATCTCATCTATACCCTCGCCTGCCAATATCTCGTAATCGGTTTTGCCGATAACATCCTGAAAAACAAATTGAGATTCAGCCAAATTTGAAATTTACAGAATAAAATAGCAGCGCACAGTATGAAGCACAAAAGAACGACGACAAAGGGAGGGTGGAGGTATCAACGAGAATTATATTACCTCATCAGCAAGTGTCGGGAAGTGGTTAAATATGAACCGGTACCGCAAGTCAGTATCCTGTAAATAAGAAAGAGAATATGCATCATCTACCATATCCTATCATTAAAGTTTCTTCTTGATGCTCCACCATGCGCCTTCTTTTAAACGTCGTCTAACACGTGAAGTAGAAACAGGTAGCGACATAGATGAAGCATACCTGATGAGCAAATACAATAGGAGCACTTTGGAGAATAAGGTGCAAGAATAATCAGCTCGTTTTAACATTCCAGAGAATTCCTCGCTGGTGTATGTGACTGAAGATTCTTAATATCTTCCGCTAACTTGGCCTCCAACGCACGCTCCCTTTCCAGCTTGCCTCAAGTAATTTTTCTAGCTGCATCGCTCGCTCTTTCCAGTAGAAAATACTGCCGTACTCTGCATCTATTTTAAGCTCTTGATTACAGGAAAGGTCATCAGTCTTTTTGCTCGGACGCTTCCATTCATCTTTGTAGACTTCATCCAGTATTGGTACTTGCCGCTTCGCAGCATAATAATTTTCATCCTGAAAGCGCTGCTCCTCCAAAATTTGCTGCTTCTTTTCTTCAATCTCTTTTCTCTCCTGGGAGAGAATGCCAACCTGTTCGCTGAGAAGCTGAGCAGTATTGCTCGCTTATATTCCCAGTGCTTCACAAAGTATTGCATGTGAGAAGTGCCTTTCTCAGAATTTGCCATTTCCATAAGCCGGTCGTAATCCACACGAGCAGGCTGTTGATTAAATGCAACATCCTTGAGTGCATCGTGGTCCTTCCCAAGGCTCTCCATTCTGAACTGCTTCTGGGTTTTATCCGCTAAGTTCTCAGGCCACATCGATTGTGCGACCTCATCCTCAGGGTCGGACTGGTATTCGTCCCCCATCTTTCTTGATAACCAGCACTATTGTTACCTGGTCACATTGAAATCTCACTCAAACATGAGGAATTGTGCAGCCAACAGTTGTTGTTTACGGGAGCTAATTTCTACTTCAAATTCGATGTTCCCGGTGCTCTGATTATGGTACAAGTTGTGGGTGTAACTCTTGTGTAACCAACCTGCAGATAGAAGAGATAGGATCAGCAGCTACTTCTTTTTTGCATAAACATCATGTTTGCAACTTGGTGTGAAATGAAAAGGAAATCACATCATGAGGCAGTTTCCATATGGCAATAGATGATCAACTGAATTATGCAGTAACTTAAATGGGCTGAAGAAACTAAAAGTTTGACCTGAGAGCAAAATTTGATCAATCAGCAGAGCATGCATATTGAAGTCAGATTCTACAGTGAAAATGTAAAAAGGGGTTTCAGCTTCCATGGTATCCAAGTAAGCACTTTTCACGGTGGCAATAGAAGCAGGTCTGAAGCTCTCCTTTTAACGAAATTCCATTCCTAAAAGACGTCATCTTCGCTTTCTTCAAGGCAGCTCAGAGAGCATTTTCGGATCAAGGGAGGGTAGTTGAAAAGGTACAGAATTACTGAATCTATGATTCTACTTGACTCCAGAAACCACAAAATGGAACACAACTCTGATGAAAAGATGACAGATGCAAATCTCTCGAACTACAGCACCCAATTGAACTGAGCTATCTGATTGATCAGGCCCGGGTGGCTCGCAACGAATCGAGTCGAACATAAAACTCACGAAGTCAAACATCTAGAGAATGGCACACGCAAAACAACCAAGAA